>CM042688.1:109079678-110279678 GCA_023614405.1 Avena insularis | reverse complement strand
CTATGACTATACACATAGGTGGAAATTAGTGGGATTAGTACGACTATGGAAAATGAGAAACAAAATGTCATATCGAAGACTATGCTTAGTTGTTGTGCTAATGCAAGGAGAGACGGTGGCTTGTTTGCAAAGAGAAAATAAGCAACAGATTTGTGCACTTGGTTTGGGCACTCTTATCTCTCTTGCTTACAAGCTTGAGACTCTCTATGCTATGGGATACTATGTATAATTATTATTATTGTTTTTTCTCTCCCTTGATGCTACCAAGTCACTTTTGCTTTTGCTCTTACACTCTCACTATCCAAGGACAAGTGCACAATGCTCAAGCAAACATAGGATGAGCCACTCTCGACGGGATAGGTACACACAAAGGAAGATACTAGGTTAACAAGGTGACACAAGTTATACCTTTGGTATGATGATGATGTACTTAGCTTTGGTGGCATGGTTGATGTTCGAGTCTCGTAGTGGCGATGAGCGTTGTCAGAGTTGATGATTGCGGAAGCCTTGATTTAGTGCTTGGACACATGCATGGAATAAGAACAAACAAACGAAATTAGCCAAAATGGAGAAGAGGCAAAACTGTGAAAAGTCAGGCGTCATGCCGGAGATTCCGGGTGCACGACGGCCGATACTTCAGTGTCTTAGAGGTGGAGACTCTGTCTACAGGGGAGCGGAGACTCTGAGGTCAGGGCTTGATATGTGCATTTTGTATCATCATAATAGTAACATATATGATTAGTTAAGAATGATATTTGCATCAATATACCATTGTTTATGCATTTTTAGATGATTTACATGACTTTCCTACAAAGTCTCCTTTATTGGTATTTAATTTCTGGGAGGCAAAAAACCCCATTTTTGTATTTTGTTGTTTCAGGGACCTTCTGGAATCCAAAAAAATCGAGAAAAAAATACCACGAAAGTTTTTCATCAGGAGAAGGACCACGGGCAAAAGAAGCACGTGAGACGAGCCACGGGGGCCAAAATAGGCCAGGTGGCGCAGCCTCCTTACTGGGCCGCTCCACCCAGGCCTATTTTGGCCTTGAGCATCGTATTGTATCTCCCTTTTGACAGAAGCTCCATCTTGGCAGAAAACCATCACCATATTTTTCCCACAATTTATAGAGGCGGCGACGGAGGCGAAAGTCCTCTCCTACTCTGGGAGAGGGAAGATCTTGCTATTTAGGAGCCTCTAGAACGGGGAAATCGTCACCATGATCATCACCACTCCTCCTTAGTGTAGGGGGAGTACTATCCATCACCATCTCCATCAGCACCTACATCAGCACCATCTCCATGATCCACCTCGTTGCCCTCATAGTTTGTGATTGATTGAACCCTAGATACTGTTTAAGTGATATTTGCATGATTGTGATTGGAAAATTGTCTTTATTTGGTGGAGATATTATATTTTCATATTGCGTTTTAATTCATATGCCATTGATCCATATCATGTTTGATACGTGTGAGTAGTTCCCCATGTTCCTGAGGGCATAGGATGAACCGACAATGATTTCTATATAATATGCAATGAGTATTTGGTCAAAATTTCATCTTGTATGTGGTTCTATGATGGTGATATGCGAACATCGACTGCATATTACTTCACCTTTATGGGATCACAGGGCTACACTTTAATGCAGTGAAGAGGTTAGAAGGGACGGAATGACAGAAACCGTATTCCAATACTTTGAGTTGCATTAGAGGGTTCAATATCGGGGACCCTTGAACTAACTACCATGGTGGGACATTTATGTCATGATGATTCCTGTGTTTGCTCATGAAATGGCCATAGGAACCATCGTAAGGGGTGTATTTTCTCATTCACTTGGCTGCACCTAATTTTGGCTACATCCAACAAGAATAAAACTTGACAAGATACTTACCATATTGTTAGAAATCTTCATGCTAAGTAAACACATGCTGCCCTTGGGAACGGTTGTCACATATAAGTATACAAACACTCGAGCTTGTCCTCTTGCTGCATAGAGGATTGGGCTTTCTCTCATTTGAGAGCATTCACTCATTACAATTTATTGTTAGAAATTTACACTACTGCAAACTATAAACCCAAAACACAAAACTGTTACATATTTTATTATTTTAGTTGTCAAACTTGCTAACCAATACCTTCATCTCCTCGTGGGTTCAACAACCTTTTCTTATTGAAAGGTACTACAATAGATCTCCTGCACTTGGGAGACATCAAGATACTTTTCTAGCACCATTGTCGGGGAGTGTCACACTATTGGTAGGTTTGTTTGGTAAGAGAACTTGAAAGTTGTTTTTACTATTTAATATTTTTATTCTATCATGGCTTTTTCTTGTTCATGACAGTATGAATCTCTCTTTATATAATTATGTTGACTCTGTTAAGAACAAGGTTGATAAACCTCCTGAGCCCTAAATGGAATATCAAATTCCTATTGGCATTGTTAAAAAGGTTATAAAACAGACTTTTACAGGAGATACAAGTAAAACTACTCAGGAGCATGTGCAAATGATTAAATATATATGCTATTTATTTAAAAGGTATTCCTTATGATGAAGTTAAAAGGAAGTTATTATTTTATCTCTTGCTAGTGATGCTCGCAAATGGTTTAGGTCTTTGGATGATAAATATTGCCTTGATTGGGAATTTCTAAAGAAGGCTTTCTATCTCAAGTATTATACTCCTAAATAACCTTATGATGATCATCATCATATTTATAACTTTTGGCCTGACGTTGGAGAAAGTACTACTCAAGCTTGGGGAAGATTAAATGAACTCCGTCGTAAGAATCCTTATCATGGTCTTTCTAAAAACATTATATTGATCAAATTTCATGTGAGATTGCCTCAACATCAAAAGGATTTCCTGGATAATTCCTCTAGAGGAAGTTTTACTCATAAAAGTGAAAAATAAGCATGGGACTTACTAAATATTATTTCTGAGAATACTGATAATTGGGATATCGACAAAGGTAACAAACCCGACTTAGAATATGAATATGCATGTGTAGATAATTTCTCTACTTCTATCTTGTTTGAAGAATTAAGCAATAGGTTTGGCCTTGATCCCTATGTTTAGTAGAAGTTACTAATCCTTTGTTAATCATCTTTTTGTCCCTAAAAAATAATTTGATGTTTATGTTGAACCTGTTAGACACTTGATGACCCACAAGTATAGGGGGTGTATCGCAGTATTTTCGAGGGAAGTGAAACCCAATTTATTGATTCGACACAAGGGGAGCCAAAGAATATTTATAAGCCTTAACAACTGAGTTGTCAATTCAGCTGCACCTGGAAACAATCTTGCTCACAGCTGTTTATCAGTAGCAACAGTTTTGTAGTAGGAAAAGTAAAGCAGCAACAGTAGTAAAGAAAAGACAGTAGTAACAAAAGCAAGAATAGTGGATTCGAAACGGTAGGCATAGGGATGGATGGACGGGTGTTGCATGGACAAGACAATTCACATAGCAATCAGAACATAGGGCAATTGCAGATAAATAAGATAAAGCATCCAAGTACTAGACAATCCTAGGCATGTGTTCCATATATAGTCATACGTGCTCGCAATGAGAACTTGCACAACATCTTTTGTCCTGCCAGCCCGTTTGCAGCAGGGCCTCTAGGGAACTACTGGAAATTAAGGTGCTCCTTTTAATAGAGCACCAAAGCAAAGCATTAACACTCTGTGAACACATGTGATCCTCACATCAAAGCCTTTCCCTTCCGGTTATCCCGATTTCTATCACTTCGGGGCCATAGGTTCCGGACAGCGACGTGTGTATACAACTTGCAGATAAGACCAAGAACAATACTATCATAATGAATCAATAATACGTTCAGATCTGAAATCATGGCACTCGTGCCCTAGTGACAAGCATTAAGCACAACAAGTCGAAACAAAGTCATAAAGCACTAATAAAAGATACTAGGCACCATGCCCTAACAATCTGATGCCATTACATGAATGATCTCATACAATCCCTACCATCCCCATAGCCTACAACGGGGGATTACTCACTCATAGATGGGGGAAACATGGATGGTCGATGGAGAAGCGATGGTGATGATCTCCTCCAATTCCCCATCTTGGCAGGGTGCTAGAATGGAGGTTCTGGTGCTGTTTTGTGGAATCTGGTGGTGGCGGCGGAGCGGAACTCCTTCTAGAAAAACGTCGACCCCCCCCAAAGTTTTTAGGTCAGAAGGCTCCTTATAGGCGAAGAGAGAGGCCGAGGAGGTGCCTGGGGGGCCCACACCACCCCCTGGCGTGGCCTGGCCTGGCCCGCGCCACCAGGTGGTGTGGCCACCCCCTGGCTCTTCTCCGTCTCGTATTCTGGCTCCTGGAGTCTTCAGGTGAAATAGGATTTTTGGCATATTTTCCGGAATTTTTCCTGATAGTTAGTTTTCTGCACAAAAAGTAGACACCAAGGCAATTCTGCTAAAAATAGCGTTAGTCCGCATTAGTTGTATCCAAATCACACAAGTATAGAGGAGAAACAATAGCAAAAGTGTTCGGGAAAGTAGATACGTTTTGGACGTATCAACTCCCCCCAAGCTTAGCTTATTGCTTCTCCTCAAGCAATTCAGTTGAAAATTGAGTGCGATAAAAGAACTTTCACGAACACATTTGCTTCATATGATGTAAATATTCTCAGCAATGTGATCAACTGATTAGACAATCCATAATAAAGAGTATGCAACCGAGTCTACTTAATAGTCATTGCAAGCTATGAAGAGATTCCAACTCAAGAATAATAAGTAGCACGAAGCACGAACATAAGCAACATTACAATGCTCATAAGAAGGTATGATAGAGTGGTATCTCGCTTGCCTTTAATTATGAATGTCAAGGCACCTCTGAAGTTCAAGTGATGACTAGAAGTAAAGATATCAAGGATACAAGCATCAAAGTCATAACACAAATAATCAAGTATTGGAACAAACACAAAGAATGACAACTATGCTCTCAAGAATGTGCTCAAAGAATATGTGGAGACTCAACAAGTAGAAGAAAAAGGTTTTGAATAATTTTGAAAGGCTTCCAAATGCTGAAAGTATGGTATTCGTTAGCTTTGAGCTCTCATTGCCCCTATCATTGTTGGGTCCGCAGCATAGAAAACAAAAATTTTCCTACGGTGTGAAGTACACGCCAAGATCTATCTACTAGGTACAAAGCAACGGATGGACATACATCCAACGAGAACTTACCCTCATAGACAACGAGCTTTGTTAACGAGTAGGAACTCATGGTTGATGTAGTCGTACACTTGCCGATCTCAAGATCGTGAGGAAGTCCGAGCGCCGCAACTCAGTAGCGCATCCGCACTCGCACACATGTTCAAGGCACCGGACAACCTCCACCTCCTCGCTCCAGCGATCCAGCGGAAGCACCAACTCCTTCCAGATGAAATGCCACCGGGAACATGTATCTCGCTAATCCGAGACCAATGAAGTGTTGAAAGCGGTCCCCATGATACATGGTTCTGCTAACTTCAACTCATAAAGCGCAAGCATATGCACAACAAAGAAGGACGCAATGGTTCAAGTTTATTAAGTGCAAGAAAATAAAGTGTGCCATCAAGTTCGTGAGAGCTTTACTAACTTTCTCATAACAAGCAAACATTTTATTTGGAAGAAAGCAAGGCATATTGAATATGCACGGAAGTAGCAAATGATGCTAATGGGTAGGTATGGTGGACACTTTGGAAATATTTGGTTTAGGGAGTTGGAAACTTGAGTAAAACACTCAGTGGAAGTGAAGGCTAGCAATAGTAAGGGAGCAACAAACGAGAGAGCAATAGCTGTCATTATCATGCTTGCAACAAAATAGGACTACTCATGGCATGAAAGTGATTCAAGATCCTTAAGGCAAAATAATTCATCGAGGCTTAACTGATTATTACAGTCATGAGCATGCGTGAGCATGTGCCAAGTCAATCAAATGAAACATTCAGAGGAGGATACCACGGTGTCATACCAATTTATGAATAGAGTAATGCAAGCAAACATTCATGAGACATGCTACAAACTATTAGCGAGCTGGAGCTAATCATAAGAAAGCAAGAACTATTAAGCATCCAAAGAAAACATACACTCTACATGAACGGACTAAACAAGCTCACAATGATGAGTATATGTACAAAAATGAAGACAAATAGAGTTTGTTGCCAGCCTCTTACCACGCCTCAAGTTGTCATTAATCCTCATTATTGCTCTTCACTTGTATGGCTTGAATAATAATATGAAACCAATAATCCACTGAGAACTGCCGAACCCTGTAGCAAACTCGCAAAAATTTTATTTACTATGTGCATAGATTTTTATTGAGGATGCTTCATAGAATGCTCATTATGGTTATGCTGCAAGTTTCCACCATGATTAGGCATGGCTTAGGCTAGTGGCCCAGGCGTTTCTCTAACATACATACAAACTCCATGATCTTACAAGTTCCACTTTTATTTCACACCACCGGGATCCATAAGCAAAAGAACATGATATCAACTAGGTACAAAGTACCAATGAAGTGTTGAAAGCGGTCCCCATGATACATGGTTCTGCTAACTTCAACTCATAAAGCGCAAGCATATGCACAACAAAGAAGGACGCAATGGTTCAGGTTTATTAAGTGCAAGAAAATAAAGTGTGCCATCAAGTTCGTGAGAGCTTTACTAACTAACTTTCTCATAACAAGCAAACATTTTATTCGGAAGAAAACAAGGCATATTGAATATGCACGGAAGTAGCAAATGATGCTAATGGGTAGGTATGGTGGACACTTTGGAAATATTTGGTTTAGGGAGTTGGAAACTTGAGTAAAACACTCAGTGGAAGTGAAGGCTAGCAATAGTAAGGGAGCGACAAACGAGAGAGCAATAGCTATCATTATCATGCTTGCAACAAAATAGGACTACTCATGGCATGAAAGTGATTCAAGATCCTCAAGGCAAAATAATTCATCGAGTCTTAACTGATTATTATAGTCATGAGCATGCGTGAGCATGTGCCAAGTTAATCAAATGAAACATTCAGAGGAGGATACCACGGTGTCATACCAATTTATGAATAGAGTAATGCAAGCAAACATTCATGAGACATGCTACAAACTATTAGCGAGCTGGAGCTAATCATAAGAAAGCAAGAACTATTAAGCATCCAAAGAAAACATACACTCTACATGAATGGACTAAACAAGCTCACAATGATGAGTATATGTACAAAAATGAAGACAAATAGAGTTCGTTACCAGCCTCTTACCACGCCTCAAGTTGTCATTAATCCTCATTATTGCTCTTCACTTGTGTGGCTTGAATAATAATATGAAACCAATAATCCACTGAGAACTGCCGAACCCTGTAGCAAACTCGCAAAAACCAAAGAAGAACGACAAATATTTTTGGTGTTTTCGATTTTTAAACAAGAACCAAAAGAGAAAAACAAGCAAAGCAAAATCTTTTTGGGTTTTTGAATAGTTCAAACAAAGCAAAAAGGGAAAAGCAAACCAAAAAGAAGAAGCAAACCAAAGAGAAACAACAATTTTTTTTTGGTCTTTTTGTGTTTTTAGAAAGCAAAAGCAAAGAAGAACGAAAACTAAAAAGAGAATGAAAACATGAATATACAAAGTACCGACGCAACATGATATGGATATGAGTGCGGTGTCGGCGTACCTCCCCCCAAGCTTAGGCTTTTGGCCTAAGTGGGTATCAATCCATGTACGAATAGGGGTTCCAAGCGGGCGGATCTTGGTAGGAATGGTCGTAGCTAGGCCCATGAGAGGAAGAAGAAGCTCCCCAATCATAAGTGGGTTGCTGATATGAAGACTCTCCCTCATTCCAGGGCTGGACCGAATCATCCGTGACCTCCCTTCTAGTGTCCTGCTCCTGTTGTGAGATCTCTCCCAAGTATGTGTCAAGCTCCTCCTCAGTGAGGGACCATCCTTCCCTGTTATCAAGGTTAAACAAAACAGGTGCAGGCAAAAGAACAACACACTCAGACTTTCTCTTTCTCCAACCAGCTTTGAGAAAGGTTATTTCATAAGATAACTCACTCAAACTAGCCCACGAGGAAACAAATTTATGCTGTATCATGGAATTAAGATCAAGCCTCTCTATGGGAAACTGTAGGTCTAGATGATGAGGCACTAAACCATGAAATGCTAGTAAACGAGAAGCAATGAGGCCTCCACAAAATCCACCTTTCTCACGGTTAGCAGCAAGACGAAAAGCTATCAAAGCACCAAAGTTGAAAGACCTATCTCGTCTAAGAGCAGCAGAGATAAATGCTATATCAAATGAAGACAACTTATTGGCAGTTTTCCTAGCAAGAACACACTTGGCAATAAAGTAGGCAAAGTAGTGAATGGAGGGAAGATGAATGTTACGGATTTTTCCATTCTCCTTCGAGAAGCTACTCCCTTGGCAAATTTCTGCATATAAATCCATGAGTGGTTCAGGTCTCTCCTTAATCTTTCTACATGATCCCCATTGAGGTACCTTAATAGCTCCACAAAAATCATCAAGAGAAAGGTCGACAGCTATATTGTAAATTTTGTAATGGACCATGGGGTTAGGCAAAGAGTGACTAAATTTGAAGTCCTGCACCACAGACATGGTTAGCTTCACAAATTGACAAGGTTCATGTTCCAAAAAGTGCTCTAACCCTGCATTCGAAACCAAAGTGTGGAAATCTTGTAGAATTCCCGCAGCTCTCATGAATTCAAAGCATGGATAAATGGAGGGAAAAACTTCCTCCTCCCGGTGGACCTTCATGACCTCAGGCACCCAAAGCTCATGTTGGTTTAGGTGGTGTTCACCCATCTTCTATTCTGAAATTTAAACACCTATTAAACAAGTGATTGCAAAGTAAATATAATGAAGGATTCTACTCATAGGGACTTGCAAGAGGCCTAAACATGCATCAAAACTATATCTCTAAGCATCAAACAAGATTACAAGCTCTCATAACCAGTCACCTACAGCAACAAAATACTCAACATATAATCCACTAAACACAAATCTACTTGGACAAGGGGAGAAGTCACATACCAGGGAACAAATGCTCCAAATTTCAGCAAGAAAGATGGGCTGAGCAAGGAGATCGAAGAAATCAAGAGCAAGCACAGAAAGAACGCGATTTTGAGCTATGAACTGGAGCTTACTCGGGAGAGAGAAGAAAGTGGCAGGTGAGAGAGTTGGTGGGGGGCCAGGGGTGGCCCACACCAGGGCATGGCGCCACCCAGGGCTGGCCGCGCCACCACATGGTGTGCCTGCCTGGTACCTACCAGGTACTCCTCTGCCCCTTTTTTCACGTAAAAATTTAATATGAATTTTCTGGAATTTTTTGAGACACTTTATTTTTGGGCATTTTTCAGAAATAGAAGAATGATTTTTCTGACAGACAGATTTTTTTTTGGAAACATGATGCAAGGACAAAACAAGACTAGAACTATAGAAGTTCTAACATGCAAACAAACTAACAACACAAAGAAAACTAAACGAGAGCAAAAACTAAAATGCAAAGGATAGAAATAAACGGAGATAATCATAATGAAAACATTGTTTTGTTTAATGGAATCCTTTTGTTAGCAAGGTTGATCAAGTCTTGCTACCAAAACGATTGCATATGAGACAAAACTTTGTACTCCACTAATGATTATGTTACCTCAACCTTGATAGCAATGGTCCCAATCATAATAGTTTCAAATTTTTCTTTTGGTATGGGACAATATATTTCTCCAACTTGAATGCCTTCAACATGTTCAATTGAATTCAAGCCATAAGTCCTTTCAATCTTCTTGGGGAAATAGACAGTATGTTCCTTGTCATTAACATTGAAGGTCACCTTTCCTTGATTACAATTAATAACAGCTCCTGCAGTATTAAGAAAAGGTCTCCCAAGAATAATAGACATATTATCATCTTCAGGCATTTCAAGCACAACAAAATCAGTTAATATCAAGCAATTGTGAGCCACCTGAACAGGTACATCCTCACATATACCCACAGGAATAGTGGTAGATTTATTAGCCATTTGCAAAGATATATCAGTTGGTATCATTTTTTCAAGCTAAAGCCTCTTATAGAGAGATAAAGGCATAACACTAACTCCAGCTCCCAAATCACACAAAGAAGTTCTAACATAACTGTTCTTAATAGAGCAAGGGATAGTTGGAATCCCTGGGTCTCCAAGTTTCTTAGGAACCTTACCATTGAAAGAATAATTAGCAAGCAAAGTAGAGATTTCTTCATTAGGGATATTCCTTTTATTCGAGACAATGTCCTTCATATACTTTGAGTAAGCTGGCAATTTAATAGCATCAGTCAAAGGAATTTGCAAGAATAAAGGTTTCATCCACTCATAAAACTTATTATAGTGTTCATCTTCCTTTGACTTGTGTTTCTTATCAGGGAACGACATAGGTTTTTGGACCCAAGGTTCTCTTTCACTATCATGTTTCTTAGCAATAAAATCTTCTTTGGTTTTCAGGTCCTCCTTCAACTTTTTCTTCATTAGGCACTTCATTTTCTTCATTACCACTTCAGTTTTAGCATCAGAGATAGATATAATATTAGGATCTATAGCAGGTTCAGAGGGTTCTACAACAGTTTTATGTTTCTTTTTCCTTTTCTTACGAGTAGAACCACTATTTTCAGCTTGTTGAGAATCCTACTCAGTTCTTTTGGGATGCCCCTCAGGATATAAAGGATCCTGGGTAGCAGCACCACTTCTAGTTCTAATTTCATAAGCCTGTTTTTCTTTAGCAGCATTAACTAGGAAGTCGTTTTGCACTTTAACAAGTTGATCTATTTGAGTTTGAACCATTTGAAAGTGTTTAACAATCATTTTAACATCATTGGAGATTCTTTCCACAATATCTTTCAACTTAACAATAGCTCTAGTGTTTTCCATTAGATGATTTTGCACCCTTTTATTAAAGTTATCTTGCTTAACTATAAAGATATCAAATTCTTCTAAGCATTGATCAGGAGGTTTCAAGTAAGGGATATCACCTTCATCAAAGTGTTGGAGAGAGTATACCTCAATAGTGGGTGAGTAGGGAATAGGCTTACATAATTCTTCTATAGGGGGTAAATTCTTGACATCTGCAGCTTTAATTCCCTTCTCCTTAAGACATTTCTTAGCTTCCTTCATCACTTCATCATTTAATTCAATAACTCCCCTCTTCTTCGATGTTGGAATAGGCACCGGAATAGATGGTTCAAGTACAATTACTTCAGGTATAGCTTGTTTAGGAGGAGTCCAATCTTCATAATTCTTGCTTAGTTTAGCCATTAATTCCTCAGCTTCCTTCGGAGTCCTATTCCTGAAAACACAATCAGCACAACTATCTAGGTATGTCCTAGATTCTTCGGTTAGTCCATTATAAAATATATCAAGAAGCTCATTCTTAGGTAATGGACTTCCAGCCTGTGCATGAATCAGAGCACAAAACCTCTCCCAAGATTCGGGCAATACCTCTTTTTCTCCTTGTTTAAAATCAAAAAGTTCCTGCAAAATAGCATGTCTAGCACTGGGAGGAAAAAATTTCTGCAGGAAAGTACTAATCAAGCACTCAGGGCTATCAATAGATCCAGGAGGTAAATTACTAAACCAAGTTTTAGCTTCTCCTTGAAGTGAAAAAGGAAAAATCTTAGCAACAAAGTAAGTACGCATCTTAATATCATCAGAAAACAAACCACTTATGGTAGAAAGTTCATTCATATATGCTACCGCACTTTCATTCTTAGTCCCACAAAAAGGTTCTTTCTCGACAATAGCTATGTAAGATAGATCGAGAGAGAAATCATAATCTTCATCTATAATGTTTATGGGAGAAGCAGCAAACTTAGCAGCAGGAGATAATTTGGGTCTAATAGTACGCCTCTCAAGGAGACTCTTAGCAGCGCTCCTATCATGGGTGTTCTTACATTCTTTAATAAACTCATCGGTCATCTCAACATAATCTTCTTCAACATCATAACTCTCACTAGACTCAGGTGAGCTAACAGGTGTGGTAGTGTCTTCATTAGGAGTTTTGGTATTTCTAGCTATAGTTCTAGCAATCGTAGCATCTAGGAAAGGACCTAATGAACCACTCTTATCAAGCACAGTAGAAGCAACATCATAAGCATCAAAAGTTTCAGATTCAGTAGTAGTAGCAGTGTGTGTAGCATGTGTATGTGGTGGTTTAACGAGCTTACTTATAACAGATGGTGAATCAAGAGCAGCAGAGGTGTTTAGAACCGTACCTCTTCTTGTAGTGGATGGTAAAATAGAACCTTGCCATCACGAGACTTACCCATGATGGATGGATAGCAGCGAACAATAGAGAATCCAAGTGAACTTGATAAATAAAGCTATGCTCCCGAGCAGCGGCTTGGAAAATAGTCTTGATGACCCACAAGTATAGGGGGTGTATCGCAGTATTTTCGAGGGAAGTGAAACCCAATTTATTGATTCGACACAAGGGGAGCCAAAGAATATTTATAAGCCTTAACAACTGCGTTGTCAATTCAGCTGCACCTGGAAACAATCTTGCTCACAACAGTTTATCAGTAGCAACAGTTTTGTAGTAGGAAAAGTAAAGCAGCAGCAGTAGTAAAGAAAAGACAGTAGTAACAAAAGCAGTAACAATGGGATTCGAGTGCGGTAGGCATAGGGATGGATGGACGGGCGTTGCATGGACAAGACAATTCACATAGCAATCAGAACATAGGGCAATTGCAGATAAATAAGATAAAGCATCCAAGTACTAGACAATCCTAGGCATGTGTTCCATATAGTCATACGTGCTCGCAATGAGAACTTGCACAACATCTTTTCTCCTGCCAGCCCGTTTGCAGCAGGGCCTCTAGGGAACTACTGGCAATTAAGGTGCTCCTTTTAATAGAGCACCGGAGCAAAGCATTAACACTCGGTGAACACATGTGATCCTCACATCAAAGCCTTTCCCTTCCGGTTATCCTGATTTCTGTCACTTCGGGGCCATAGGTTCCGGACAGCGACGTGTGTATACAACTTGCAGATACGACCAAGAACAATACTATCATAATGAATCAATAATACGTTCAGATCTGAAATCATGGCACTCGGGCCCTAGTGACAAGCATTAAGCACAACAAGTCGCAACAAAGTCATAAAACACTAATAAAAGATACTAGGCACCATGCCCTAACAATCTAATGCCATTACATGAACGATCTCATCCAATCCCTACCATCCCCATAGCCTACAACGGGGGATTACTCACTCATATATGGGGGAAACATGGATGGTCGATGGAGAAGCGATGGTGATGATGATGGCGATGATCTCCTCCAATTCCCGTCCCGGCAGGGTGCCAGAACGGAGTTTCTGGTGCTGTTTCATGGAATCTGGTGGTAGCGGCAGAGCGGAACTCCTTTTGGAAAAACGTCGATCCCCCCCGAAGTTTTTACGTCATAAGGCTCCTTATAGGCGAAGAGAGAGGCCGAGGGGGTGCCTGGGGGGCCCACACCACCCCCTGGCGCGGCCTGGCCTAGCCCGCGCCACTAGGTGGTGTGGCCACCCCCTAGCTCTTCTCCGTCTCGTATTCTGGCTCCTGGAGTCTTCAGGTGAAATAGGATTTTTGGCATATTTTCCGGGATTTTTCCTGATAGTTGGTTTTCTACACAAAAAGTAGACACCAAGGCAATTCTGCTAAAAATAGCGTTAGTCCGCATTAGTTGTATCCAAATCACACAAGTATAGAGGAGAAACAATAGCAAAAGTGTTCGGGAAAGTAGATACGTTTTGGACGTATCAACTCCCCCAAGCTTAGCTTATTGCTTCTCCTCAAGCAATTCAGTTGAAAATTGAGTGCGATAAAAGAACTTTCACGAACACATTTGCTTCATATGATGTAAATATTCTCAGCAATGTGATCAACTGATTAGACAATCCATAATAAAGAGTATGCAACTGAGTCTACTTAATAGTCATTGCAAGCTATGAAGAGATTCCAACTCAAGAATAATAAGTAGCACGAAGCACAAACATAAGCAACATTACAATGCTCATAAGAAGGTATGATAGAGTGGTATCTCGCTTGCCTTTAATTATGAATGTCAAGGCACCTCTGAAGTTCAAGTGATGACTAGAAGTAAAGATATCAATGATACAAGCATCAAAGTCATAACACAAATAATCAAGTATTGGAACAAACACAAAGAATGACAACTATGCTCTCAAGAATGTGCTCAAAGAATATGTGGAGACTCAACAAGTAGAAGAAAAAGGTTTTGAATAATTTTGAAAGGCTTCCAAATGCTGAAAGTATGGTACTCGTTAGCTTTGAGCTCTCATTGCCCCTATCATTGTTGGGTCCGCAGCATAGAAAACAAAAATTTTCCTACGGTGTGAACTACACGCCAAGATCTATCTACTAGGTACAAAGCAACGGATGGACATACATCCAACGAGAACTTACCCTCATAGACAACGAGATTTGTTAACGAGTAGGAACTCATGGTTGATGTAGTCGTACACTTGCCGATCTCAAGATCGTGAGGAAGTCGCCGCTCAAACTTCGATGGCGCATCACTCGCACACATGTTCAAGGCACCGGACAACCTCCACCTCCTCGCTCCAGCGATCCAGCGGAAGCACCAACTCCTTCCAGATGAAATGCCACCGGGAACATGTATCTCGCTAATTCGAGACCATGGGGGAATAATTCTAGAGGGGGAGAGAGATCCTTCACAAGGAGGTGTGTGGATGAAGGAGGGAATGGGTGGCCTTTTATAGGAGGAGGGGGGGTGCCCCCTCTCTCCATGGTCATGGCATGGGGGTGTGACCCCTCACCTCCCCCATTCATGTGGTGGTAACCCCTCCACATTAAAATGCCTCTTCACATTCCCTTTTAAAGTCTCCACTTTAAATGCATTAAATTTCTCCAAATTTAATGCTCTCTCATTTAATAAAACTCTTTTTATTAAATTTATTCAGAATTTTGTTAATTACTTTAATTAACAAACATTCACATATAGCCCCTTGCAATATTTCAATATCACATGCAGAACCACCTTCTTCAATTTCACCCGAAACAATTTCCGGTTTCTATTGAAATAATTCCTGCGCTTTGCAATTCTTTCGTCTGAAACATATGTGCTCCAAAATGGTGTCCGGTAATGCTTAAGTGTGCCATCCTACGGTTTACGAATAATGCAGACATGATCGAGACCCTTCTCCGATCAATAATCAGCAGCGGGACCTGGAGATCCGTACTGACTCCTACACATTCAACGATGACTCCTGTGATCGTGAGAACCTTTAATGCTTGTAACTAAATCCCTTTGTCTCTCGATATATTACATGTCCGAGATTCAATCATCGGTATCTCCATACCTAGTTTGATCGTTACCGACATGCACTCTTTTCTCGTTCCCGTGATATAACATTCTAGTGATCACATCACTTGCTTGCAAGCTATCCTAATGTGATATCACCGAGAGGGCCCAGAGTATATCTATCCGTCATCTGGATTGACAAATTCCACTCTTGATCCATGAGCCTCAACATAACATCTTCGTAGTACTGAACCCATCTTTATAGTCACCCTGTTATGATGTGACGTTTGATGTTATCAAGATACTCTTCCGGTGTTAGCAATTAACATGATCTCATGGTCTAAGGATAAAGATTACTTCGTATAATGTTATAGCAATATAAACATAATGACTTGATCATAATGCTATACTTCGGATGAATGTTCATCACATCATTCCACCAATGGTGTGACCTTGTTATTAACAACATCCAATGTCCCTGATCAGGAAACCTTGATCATCCTGTTAATCAACAAGCTAGTCTATAAGAGAGGCATGACTAGGAACCCTTTTTGTTTATTAAACACACATTTATTGATGTTTCCGAATCAATACATTTCTAGCATGTAAAATAAACATCTATCATATATAAGGAATATATAATAACAACTTTATTATTGCCTCTCAGGGCATATTTCCTTCAGTCTCCCACTTGCACTAGAGACAATAATCTAGTTCACATAGTGATAAATCTAAGACCCATGGAGTTCTGGTGTTGATCATGTTTTGCCCTAGGGAGAACTTTAGTCAATGGATCTGCTACATTCAGGTCCGTGTGTACTTTACAAATCTTTATATCTCCATCCTTGACATGCTCGCGGATGGAGTGAAACCGACGCTTAATATGTTTGGAATTCTTGTGAGACCTTGGTTCCTTTGCGTTGGCTATGGATCCATTGTTGTCACAATAGATCACCATCGGGTCCAACGCACTAGGAACCACACCCAGTTCTGTAATGAACTCTTTCATCCAAACTGCTTCTGTCGCTTACGAGCAACATATTCCGCCTCCGTTGTTGATCCAGCCACCACAGGTTGTTTGGAACTCCTCCAACTAACTGCTGCTACGTTCAAGAGAAATACGTATCCGGATTGAGACTTAGAGTCATCCGGATCGGTATCAAAGCTAGCATCGACATAACACTTAGTGACTAGCTCTTCTTCACCTCCGTATATGAGAAACATATCCTTAGTTCTTCTCAAGTACTTCAGGATGTTCTTTACCGCTATCCAGTGTTCCGAACCTGGATTAGATTGGTACCTACTAGTCAAACTAATAGCATGTGCCTCATCCGGTCTTGTACATAGCATGGCATACATAATAGAGCCTATGGCCGAGGCATAGGGGATCTTATCCATCATCTCTCTTTCTTCCGCCGTAGCCGGACTTTTAGTCTTACTCAATGTCTTGCCTTGCAACATAGGTAAGAACCCCTTCTTACTTTCGTCCATATTAAACTTCTTTAATATCTTATCAAGGTATGTACTCTGCGATAGCCCAATTAGGCGCCTTGATTTATCTCTATAGATTTTAATGCCTAATATATATGACGCTTCACCAAGGTCTTTCATCAAAAATTTGCTGTTTAGATAACTTTTAACACTGTTTAAAAGATCTATATCATTTCCAATCTATAATATGTCATCCACATATAATATCAGAAATGCCACATTGCTCCCACTCACTTTCTTGTAAATACAAGCCTCTCCATAAGTTTGGACAAATCCAAACTCTTTGATCACCTCATCAAAGCGGAGATTCCAACTTCGTGATGCTTGCTTCAGTCCATAGATGGATCGCTGAAGTTTACACACCTTATTAGCATCCTTAGGATCGACAAAACCCTTAGGTTGTATCATATACAACTCTTCTTCGATCTTACCATTGAGGAACGCAGTTTTGACATCCATCTGCCATATTTCATAATCGGAATATGCATCAATTGCTAACATAATCCTAACCGATTTAAGCATCGCTATGGGAGAGAATGTCTCATCATAGTCAACTCCTTGAATTTGTCTAAACCCCTTTGCGACAAGTCGAGCCTTATAGATGGTCACGTTACCATCAGCATCAGTTTTCCTTTTGAAAATCCATTTATTCTCAACGGCCTTTCGGTCGTGAGGTAAGTCCACAAGTTCCAAACTTGGTTCTCGTACATGGATTCCATCTCGGATTTCATGGCTTCTAGCCATTTGTTGGAATCCGGGCTCATCATCGCTTCTTCATACGTCATGAGGTCATCCATTTCATCAACCATGAAATTCACAACAGATTGCCAGATGTGCAGTTCGGACCGCTTGACCTGCGAGGTTCGGTAGTGTCCTCTTTCGAAGTTTCATGATCATTATCATTATCTCTCTCTTTATCAGGTGAAGTCAACTCCTAAACAACTTCCGGTGCTGCGCCACTCACCATTCCATGAAGAGAAGGTTCAATAACCTCTTCGAGTTCTACCTTCCGACTACTCACACCTTTCGCGAGAAACTCCTTCTCAAGAAAGGATCCATTCTTGGCAACAAAAACCTTGCCCTCGGATCTGTGATAGAAGCTATACCCAATTGTTTCCTTAGGGTATCCTATGAAGACACATTTTTCCGCTTTGGGTTCGAGTTTATCCGGTTGAAGTTTCTTCACATAAACATCGCATCCCCAAACCTTGAGAAATGACAGCTTAGGTTTGTTTCCAAACCATAATTCATACGGTGTCGTTTCAACGGATTTAGATGGTGCCCGATTTAAAGTGAATGCAACTGTTTCCAGTGCATAACCCCAAAATGACAGAGGTAAGTCAGTCAGAGACATCATAGATCGAACCATATCCAATAAGGTATGATTACGACGTTCCGACACACCATTACGTTGTGGTGTTCCGGCAGGCGTGAGTTGTGAAACTATTCCACACTCTTTCATGTGTGTGCTAAACTCGTAACTTAGATAGTCTCCTCCACGGTCGCATCAGTAGAAACTTGATCTTTCTATTACGATGATTTTCCACTTCATTCTGAAATTCCCTGAACTTTTCAAAAGTTTCAGACTTGTGTTTCATCAAATAGATATACCCATATCTACTCAAATCATCCGTGAAAGTAACAAAATAACGATATCCACCTCGCGCCGACACACTCATTGGTCCACACACATCAGTATGTATGATCTCCAACAGATTTGTCGCCCGTTCCATTGAACTGGAAAACGGCGTTCTAGTCATCTTGCCCATAAGGCATGGCTCACATGTATCAAATGATTCAAAATCAAGTGATTCCAAAAGTCCATCAGAATGGAGTTTATTCATGCGTTTAATGCCAATATGACCTAGACGGCAGTGCCACATATATGTAGACATATCATCATTAAGTTTAATCTTTTTAGCATTAACATTATGAATGTGCGTAATATTACTATCGAGATCCAATAGAAATAAACCATTCATCGCGGGTGCATGACCATAAAAGATATTATCCATGTAAATTGAACAACCATTGTTTTCAGATTTAAACGAATAACCACATCGCATCAAACAAGATCCAGATATAATGTTCATGCTCAGTGCACCAAATAACAATTATTTAGGTTTATAACTAATCCCGATGGAAAATGGAGAGGTAGCGTCCCGACGGCGATCACATCAACTCTTGATCCATTGCCGACCCGCATCCTGACCTCATCCCTTGCTAGTTGTCGCTTGTTCATGGCCTCGAACCGAGTTACATATATTAGCAACCAATCCGGTATCAAATACCCAGGTGCTACTGCGAGTACTAGTCAAGTACACATCAATAACATGTATATCACATATACCTTTGTTTTCCTTGCTGGGCTTCTTGTCCGCTAAATACTTGGGGCGATTGCTTCAATGGCGATCCCTTGCAATAGTAGCACTCGGTGTCAGACTTAGGGCCAGCCCGGGGTTTCTTTTCAGGCGTGACAACAGACTTGCCACCCTTCTTTCCCTTGTGCTTGCCTTTCTTGTCCTTCTTGAAACCGGTGGTCCTATTGATCATCAACACTTGATGTTCTTTCCTAATCTCCACTTCTGCAGTCTTAAGCATTGTGAGCTCAGAAGAGACTTCTTCATGCCCTGCATATTATAGTTCATCACGAAGCTCTTGTAGCTAGGTGGCAGAGATTGGAGAACATGATGTATGCCTAAGTCAATGGGAAGCGTTATTCCCAAGGACACAAGCTTATCGGCGTACCCAAACATTTTGAGTACGTGCTCACTAACAGAGCTGTTTTTCTCCATTATGCAGCTAAAGAACTTTTTTGTAGCATTATAACTCTCTACGGCAGCATGGGTATCGAAAATCATTTTCAATTCTCCCATGGTATCAAAGGCATTGCCATTTTCAAAATGCTTTCGAAGTTCTGGCTCTAGCCCATACAGTATGCCGCAATGAACTAAGTTGTGGTCCTCCTGACGAGTCACATAGACATTCTTTTCCTCGTCAGGCATCGAGGCTGGTGGGGGCCTAGCGCATCTAGCACATATTGCTTTTGTGCAGCAGTGAGGAGAATCCTCAAATTCATAGCCCAGTTGGTGAAGTTGCTACCATTCGCAGCAAGTTTCTCTTTCTCCATGAACACATTGAAATTAAAAGCAGGTGGTGCCATCTACAACAGAATTTGTAAAGTTTATTTAGACTAAGTTTATGATAGATTGAGTTCTACTAATCCAAATTACTAATGAACTCCCACTCAAAAACGACATCCCTCGTGTCCTTTTGGTGATTACATGAACCAAATCCACTATACCAAGTCCGATCATCACGTGAGTTGATATAGCTTCAAAGGCGAGCATCTATATGGGCATCATATCAACCATATGACTCATGCTTAACCTTTCGATGCGTGTTCGAGGCCATGTCATACATGCTAGGCTCGCCAAGTAAGAACCTTAGTATTCGTGTAAAACTGTCTTACACCCGTTCCTATGAAAGCGTAGATTGAGTACACCCGATCATCACGTGATGTCTCAAACACGATCCATAGAACGGTGCATACTCAGGAAGAACACATTTTTATCTTGATATCTAAAGAGGATCATCTTATAATGCTATCAAACGCGCCAAACTAGCAGTATAAGATGCTAACATCTAATGTGTAAAGTGAGATGATATGGTCCATGCATTTGATCTCTATCACTTGCATCGTGGTATGATCTCTATCATTCCTTTGTGTGTAAGGCCAAGGTCTATGGAACTTACACGTTGAGTGTGTTGTAAGAGTATCCACCATACATCTACTTACAACAATACCATATCAACACACTAGCCCAGCAACGATCTAAACTAGACGCCTCTAATTTATCAATTGCAAGTTTTACGTGGCTTAGGGCTTTCGGAGATAAAACCGTTCTTACCTACGAACATGAACCACAACGAGGATAACTAAGTTATTAGCAACTCGTTGTAAATCAGATATTGACTATAGTAGGAGAGACAAACACCCGCCAGCCACTTATGCAAATCAAGTTGCATGTCAGTCGTGGAACCGGTCTCATGTACGATGACATGTAAGGTTGGTCCGGGCCGCTTCATCCCACTATGCCACCAATATCCAAAATACATAAAAGATGCAATAACATGATTATCATCGCCCACATATCAACCATATGTGTACTACCCGTGCTAAGCACCTACGCATAGATCAGGCTCTGATACCACTGTTGGGTCCGCAGCATAGAAAACAAAAAATTCCTACGGTGTGAACTACACGCCAAGATCTATCTACTAGGTACAAAGCAACGGGTGGACATACATCCAACGAGAACTTACCCTCGTAGACAACGAGCTTTGTTAACGAGTAGGAACTCGTGGTTGATGTAGTCGTACACTTGCCGATCTCAAGATCATGAGGAAGTCCGAGCGCCGCAACTCAGCAGCGCATCCGCACTCGCACACACGTTCAAGCCACCGGACAACCTCCACGTCCTCTCTCCAGCGATCCAGCGGAAGCAGCAACTCCTTCCAGACGAAATGTCATCGGGAACATGTATCTCGCCTATCCGAGACCATGGGGGAATAATTCTAGAGGGGGAGAGAGATCCTTCACAAGGAGGTGTGTGGATGAAGGAGGGAATGGGTGGCCTTTTATAGGAGGAGGGGGTGCCCCCTCTCTCCATGGCCGGCGCATGGGGGGGTGACCCCTCACCTCCCCCATTCATGTGGTGGTAACCCCTCCACATTAAAATGCCTCTTCACATTCCCTTTTAAAGTCTCCACTTTAAATGCATTAAATTTCTCCAAATTTAATGCTCTCTCATTTAATAAAACTCTTTTATTAAATTTATTCAGAATTTTGTTAATTACTTTAATTAACAAACATTCACATATAGCCCCTTGCAATATTTCAATATCACATGCAGAACCACCTTCTGCAATTTCACCCGAAACAATTTCCGGTTTCTATTGAAACAATTCCTGCGCTTTGCAATTCTTTCGTCTGAAACATATGTGCTCCAAAATGGTGTCCGGTAACTCTTAAGTGTGCCACCCTACAGTTCGCGAATAATGCAGACATGATCGAGACCCTTCTCCGATCAATAATCAGCAGCGGGACCTGGAGATCCGTACTGACTCCTACACATTCAACGATGACTCCTGTGATCGTGAGAACCTTTAACGCTTGTAACTAAATCCCTTTGTCTCTCGATATATTACATGTCCGAGATTCGATCATCGGTATCTCCATACCTAGTTTGATCTCGTTACCGACATGCACTCTTTTCTCGTTCCCGTGATATAACATTCTAGTGATCACATCACTTGCTTGCAAGCTATCCTAATGTGATATCACCGAGAGGGCCTAGAGTATATCTATCCGTCATCTGGATTGACAAATTCCACTCTTGATCCATGAGCCTCAACATAACATCTTCGTAGTACTGAACCCATATTTATAGTCACCCTGTTACGATGTGACGTTTGATGTTATCAAGATACTCTTCCGGTGTTAGCAATTAACATGATCTCATGGTCTAAGGATAAAGATTACTTCGTATGATGTTATAGCAATATAAACATAATGACTTGATCGTAATGCTATACTTCGGATGAATGTTCATCACATCATTCCACCAATGGTGTGACCTTGTTATTAACAACATCCAATGTCCATGATCAGGAAACCTTGATCATCCTGTTAATCAACAAGCTAGTCTATAAGAGAGGCATGAATAGGAACCCTTTTTGTTTATTAAACACACATGTATTGATGTTTTCGAATCAATACATTTCTAGCATGTAAAATAAACATCTATCATATATAAGGAATATATAATAACAACTTTATTATTGCCTCTCAGGGCATATTTCCTTCAATCATAAGCATCTTAAATGTGGTTAAGGTGAAAGTGACACAACTAAGAGGATATGCTTGACAAGTTATAAATCAAAGTCTCATGCTCCTTACAAGGCAAACAGACAATGAGAGGCACGGCGATCTTTTTATTTACTATGTGCATAGATTTTTATTGAGGATGCTTCATAGAATGCTCATTATGGTTATGCTGCAAGTTTCCACCATGATTAGGCATGGCTTAGGCTAGCAGCCCAGGCGTTTCTCTAACATACATACAAACTCCATGATCTTACAAGTTCCACTTTTATTTCACACCGCCGGGATCCATAAGCAAAAGAACATGATATCAACTAGGTACAAAGTACCAATGAAGTGTTGAAAGCGGTCTCCATGATACATGGTTCTACTAACTTCAACTCATAAAGCGCAAGAATATGCACAACAAAGAAGGACGCAATGGTTCTGGTTAATTAAGTGCAAGAAAATAAAGTGTGCCATCAAGTTCGTGAGAGCTTTACTAACTAACTTTCTCATAACAAGCAAACATTTTATTCGGAAGAAAACAAGGCATATCGAATATGCATGGAAGTAGCAAATGATGCTAATGGGTAGGTATGGTGGACACTTTGGAAATATTTGGTTTAGGGAGTTGGAAACTTGAGTAAAACACTCAGTGGAAGTGAAGGCTAGCAATAGTAAGGGAGTGACAAACGAGAGAGAAATAGCTGTCATTATCATGCTTGCAACAAAACAGGACTACTCATGGCATGAAAGTGATTCAAGATCCTCAAGGAAAAATAATTCATCGAGGCTTAACTGATTATTACAGTCATGAGCATGCGTGAGCATGTGCCAAGTCAATCAAATGAAACATTCAGAGGAGGATACCACAGTGTCATACCAATTTATGAATAGAGTAATGCAAGCAAACATTCATGAGACATGCTACAAACTATTAGTGAGCTGGAGCTAATCATAAGAAAGCAAGAACTATTAAGCATTCAAAGAAAACATACACTCTACATGAACGGACTAAACAAGCTCACAATGATGAGTATATGTACAAAAATGAAGACAAATAGAGTTCGTTACCAGCCTCTTACCACGCCTCAAGTTGTCATTAATCCTCATTATTGCTCTTCACTTGTGTGGCTTGAATAATAATATGAAACCAATAATCCACTGAGAACTCCCGAACCCTGTAGCAAACTCGCAAAAACCAAAGAAGAACGACAAATATTTTTGGTGTTTTCGATTTTTAAACAAGAACCAAAAGAGAAAAACAAGCAAAGCAAAATCTTTTTGGGTTTTTCGAATAGTTCAAACAAAGCAAAAAGGGAAAAGCAAACCAAGGCAAAAAGAAGAAGCAAACCAAAGAGAAACAACAAAAATATTTTTGGTCTTTTTGTGTTTTTAGAAAGCAAAAGCAAAGAAGAACGAAAACATGAATATACAAAGTACCGACGCAACATGATATGGAGATGAGTGCGGTGTCGGCGTACCTCCCCCCAAGCTTAGGCTTTTGGCCTAAGTGGGTATCAATCCATGTATGAATAGGGGTTCCAAGCGGGCGGATCTTGGCAGGAATGGTCGTAGATGGGCCCATGAGAGGTAGAAGAAGCTCCCCAATCTTAAGCAGGCTGCTGATATGAAGACTCTCCCTCATTCGAGGGCTGGACCGAATCATCCGTGACCTCCCTTCTAGTGTCCTGCTCCTGTTGGGAGAGCTCTCCCAAGTATGTATCAAGCTCCTCCTCAGTGAGGGACCATCCTTCCCTGTTATCATGGAACAACACGCTTAGACTTGCTCTTTCTCCAACCAGCTTTGAGAAAGGTTATTTCATAAGATAACTCACTCAAACTAGCCCATGAGGAAACAAATTTATGCTGTATCATGGAATTAAGATCAAGCCTCTCTATGGGAAACTGTAGGTCTAGATGATGAGGCACTAAACCATGCAATGCTAGTAAACGAGAAGCAATGAGGCCTCCACAAATTCCACCTTTCTCACGGTTAGCAGCAAGACGGAAAGCTATCAAAGCACCCAAGTTGTAAGACCTATCTCGTCTAAGAGCAGCAGAGATAAATGCTAGATCAAATGAAGATAACTTATTGGCAATTTTCCTAGCAAGAACACACTTGGCAATAAAGTAGGCAAAGTAGCGAATGGAGGGAAGATGAATGTTACAGATTTTTCCATTCTCCTTCGAGAAGCTACTCCCTTGGCAAATTTCTGCATATAAATCCATGAGTGGTTCAGGTCTCTCCTTAATCTTTCTACATGATCCCCATTGAGGTACCTTAATAGCTGCACAAAAATCATCAAGAGAAAGGTCGACATCTATATTGTAAATTTTGTAATGGACCATGGGGTTAGGCAAAGAGTGACTAAATTTGAAGTCCCACACCACAAACATGGTTAGCTTCATAAATTGACAAGGTTCATGTTCCAAAAAGTGCTCTAACCCTGCATTAGAAACCAAAGTGTGGAAATCTTGTAGAATTCCTGCAGCTCTCATGAACTCAGAGCATGGATAAATGGAGGGAAAAGCTTCCTCCTCCCGGTGGACCTTCATGACCTCAGGCACCCAAAGCTCATGTTGGTTTAGGTGGTGTTCACCCATCTTCTATTCTGAAATTTAAACACCTATTAAACAAGTGATTGCAAAGTAAATATAATGAAGGATTCTACTCATAGGGACTTGCAAGAGGCCTAAACATGCATCAAAACTATATATCTAAGCATCAAACAAGCTTACAAGCTCTCATAACCAGTCACCTACAGCAACAAAATACTCAACATATAATCCACTAAACACAAATCTACTTGGACAAGGGGAGGAGTCACATACCAGGGAACAAATGCTCCAAATTTCAGCAAGAAAGATGGGTTGAGTAAGGAGATCGAAGAAATCAAGAGCAAGCACAGAAAGAACGTGATTTTGAGCTATGAACTGGAGCTTAGTCGGGAGAGAGAAGAAAGTGGCAGGTGAGAGAGTTGGTAGGGGGCCAGGGGTGGCCCACACCAGGGCATGGCGCCACCCAGGGCAGGCCGTGCCACCACATGGTGTGCCTTCCTGGTGGGCCCCCCTGGTACCTACCAGGTACTCCTCTTTCCCTTTTTTCACGTAAAAATTTAATATGAATTTTCTGGAATTTTTTGAGACACTTTATTTTTGGGCATTTTTCAGAAATAGAAGAATGATTTTTCTGACAGACAGATTTTTTCTCTCTTTTGGAAACATGATGCAAGGACAAAACAAGGCTAGAACTATAGAAGTTCTAACATGCAAACAAACTAACAACACAAAGAAAACTAAACGAGAGCAAAAACTAAAATGCAAAGGATAGAAATAAACGGAGATAATCATAATGAAAACATTGTTTTGTTCAATGGAATCCTTTTGTTAGCAAGGTTGATCAAGTCTTGCTACCAAAACAATTGCATATGAGACAAAACTTTGTACTCCACTACATTATGTTACCTCAACCTTGATAGCAATGGTCCCAATCATAATAGTTTCAAAATTTTCTTTTGGTATGGGACAATATATTTCTCCAACTTGAATGCCTTCAACATGTTCAATTGAATTCAAGCCATAAGTCCTTTCAATCTTCTTGGGGAAATAGACAGTATGTTCCTTGTCATTAACATTGAAGGTCACCTTTCCTTGATTACAATTAATAACAGCTCTTGCAGTATTAAGAAAAGGTCTCCCAAGAATAATAGACATATTATCATCTTCAGGCATTTCAAGCACAACAAAATCAGTTAATATCAAGCAATTGTGAGCCACCTGAACAGGTACATCCTCACATATACCCACAGGAATAGTGGTAGATTTATCAGCCATTTGCAAAGATATATTAGTTGGTATCAATTTTTCAAGCTGAAGCCTCTTATAGAGAGAGAAAGGCATAACACTAACTCCAGCTCCCAAATCACACAAAGAAGTTCTAACATAACTATTCTTAATAGAGCAAGGGATAGTTGGAATCCCTGGGTCTCCAAGTTTCTTAGGAACCTTACCATTGAAAGAATAATTAGCAAGCAAAGTAGAGATTTCTTCATTAGGGATCTTCCTTTTATTCGAGACAATGTCCTTCATATACTTTGAGTAAGTAGGCAATTTAATAGCATCAGTCAAAGGAATTTGCAAGAATAAAGGTTTCATCCACTCATAAAACTTATTGTAGTGTTCATCTTCCTTTGACTTGTGTTTCTTATCAGGGAACGGCATAGGTTTTTGGACCCATGGTTCTCTTTCACTACCATGTTTCTTAGCAATAAAATCTTCTTTGGTATATTTAGTAGTCTTAGTGTGGTTTTCAGGTCCTCCTTCAACTTTTTCTTCATTAGGCACTTCATTTTCTTCATTACCACTTTCAGTTTCAGCATCAGAGATAGATATACTATTAGGATCTATAGCAGGTTCAGAGGGTTCTACAACAGTTTTATGTTTCTTTTTCCTTTTCTTACGAGTAGAACCACTATTTTCAGCTTGTTGAGAATCCTGCTCAATTCTTTTGGGATGCCCCTCAGGATATAGAGGATCCTGGGTAGCAACACCACTTCTAGTTCTAATTTCATAAGCATGTTTTTCTTTAGCAGCATTAACTAGCAAGTCGTTTTGCACTTTAACAAGTTGATCTATTTGAGTTTGAACCATCTGAAAGTGTTTAACAGTCATTTTAACATCATTGGAGGTTCTTTCCACAATATCTTTCAACTCAACAATAGCTCTAGTGTTTTCCATTAGATGATTTTGCACCCTTTTATTAAAGTTATCTTGCTTAACAATAAAGATATCAAATTCTTCTAAGCATTGATCAGGAGGTTTCAAGTAAGGGATATCACCTTCATCAAAGTGTTGGAGAGAGTGTACCTCAATAGTGGGTGAGTAGGGAATATGCTTACATAATTCTTCTATAGGGGGTAAATTCTTGACATCTGCAGCTTTAATTCCCTTCTCCTTAAGACATTTCTTAGCTTCCTTCATCACTTCATCATTTAATTCAATAACTCCCCTCTTCTTCGATGTTGGAATAGGCACAGGAATAGATGGTTCAGGTACAATTACTTCAGGTATAGCTTGTTTAGGAGGAGTCCAATCTTCATAATTCTTGCTTATTTTAGCCATTAATTCCTCAGCTTCCTTCGGAGTCCTATTCCTGAAAACACAATCAGCACAACTATCTAGGTATGTCCTAGATTCTTCGGTTAGTCCATTATAAAATATATCAAGAAGCTCATTCTTAGGTAATGGACTTCCAGCCTGTGCATGAATCAGAGCACAAAACCTCGCCCAAGATTCGGGCAATACCTCTTTTTCTCCTTGTTTAAAATCAAAAAGTTCCTGCAAAATAGCATGTCTAGCACTAGGAGGAAAATATTTCTGCAGGAAAGTACTAATCAAGCACTCAGGGCTATCAACAGATCCATGAGGTAAATTACTAAACCAAGTTTTAGCTTCTCCTTGAAGTGAAAAAGGAAAAATCTTAGCAACAAAGTAAGTACGCATCTTAATATCATCAGAAAACAAACCACTCATGGTAGAAAGTTCATTCATATGTGCTACCGCACTTTCATTCTTAGTCCCACAAAAAGGTTCTTTCTCGACAATAGCTATGTAAGATAGATCGAGAGAGAAATCATAATCTTCATCTATAATGTTTATGGGAGAAGCAGCAAACTTAGCAGCAGGAGATAATTTGGGTCTAATAGTACGCCTCTCAAGGAGACTCTTAGCAACGCTCCTATCATGGGTGTTCTTACATTCTTTAATAAACTCATCGGTCATCTCAACATAATTTCTTCAATATCATAACTCTCACTAGACTCAGGTGAGCTAACACGTGTGGTAGTGTCTTCATTAGGAGTTTTGGTATTTCTAGCTATAGTTCTAGCAATCGTAGCATCTAGGAAAGGACCTAATGAACCACTCTTATCAAGCACAGTAGAAGCAGCTTCATAAGCATCAGAAGTTTCAGATTCAGCAGTAGTAGCAGTGTGTGTAGCATGCGTATGTGGTGGTGTAACGAGCTTACTTATAACAGATGGTGCATCAAGAGCAGCAGAGGTGTTTAGAACCGTACCTCTTCTTGTAGTGGATGGTAAAATAGGAACCTTGCCATCATGAGACTTACCCATGATGGATGGATAGCAGTGAACAATAGAGAATCCAAGTGAACTTGATAAATAAAGCTATGCTCCCCCGCAACGGCACCAGAAAATAGTCTTGATGACCCACAAGTATAGGGGTTGTATCGCAGTATTTTCGAGGGAAGTGAAACCCAATTTATTGATTCGACACAAGGGGAGCCAAAGAATATTTATAAGCCTTAACAACTGAGTTGTCAATTCAGCTGCACCTGGAAACAATCTTGCTCACAACAGTTTATCAGTAGCAACAGTTTTGTAGTAGGAAAAGTAAAGCAGCAGCAGTAGTAAAGAAAAGACAGTAGTAACAAAAGCAGTAACAATGGGATTCGAGTGCGGTAGGCATAGGGATGGATGCACGGGCGTTGCATTGACAAGACAATTCACATAGCAATCAGAACATAGGGCAATTGCAGATAAATAAGATAAATCATCCAAGTACTAGACAATCCTAGGCATGTGTTCCATATATAGTCATACGTGCTCGCAATGAGAACTTGCACAACATCTTTTGTCCTGCCAGCCCGTTTGCAGCGGGGCCTCTAGGGAACTACTGGCAATTAAGGTGCTCCTTTTAATAGAGCACCGGAGCAAAGCATTAACACTCGGTGAACACATGTGATCCTCACATCAAAGCCTTTCCCTTCCGATTATCCTGATTTCTGTCACTTTGGGGCCATAGGTTCCGGACAGCGACGTGTGTATACAACTTGCAGATAAGACCAAGAACAATACTATCATAATGAATCAATAATACGTTCAGATCTGAAATCATGGCACTCGGGCCCTAGTGATAAGCATTAAGCACAACAAGTCGCAACAAAGTCATAAAGCACTAATAAAAGATACTAGGAACCATGCCCTAACAATCTGATGCCATTACATGAACGATCTCATCCAATCCCTACCATCCCCATAGCCTACAGCGGGGGATTACTCACTCATAGATGGGGGAAACATGGATGGTCGATGGAGAAGCGATGGTGATGATGATGGCGATGATCTCCTCCAATTCCCGTCCGGCAAGGTGCGAGCGGAGTTTCAGTCTGTTTCGTGGAATCTGGTGGTGGCGGCGGAGCGGAACTCCTTCTGGAAAAACGTCGAACCCCCCGAAGTTTTTAGGTCAGAAGGCTCCTTATAGGCGAAGAGAGAGGCCGAGGGGGTGCCTGGGGGGCCCACACCACCCTCTGGCGCAGCCTAGCCCGCGCTACCAGGTGGTGTGGCCACCCCCTGGCTCTTCTCCGTCTCGTATTCTGGCTCCTAGAGTCTTCGGGTGAAATAGGATTTTTGGCATATTTTCCGGGATTTTTCCAGATAGTTGGTTTTCTGCACAAAAAGTAGACACCAAGGCAATTCTGCTGAAAATAGTGTTAGTCCGCATTAGTTGTATCCAAATCACACAAGTATAGAGGAGAAACAATAGCAAAAGTGTTTGGGAAAGTAGATACGTTTTGGACGTATCAACACTCTATTGTTGTGCCCAAATTTATTGAGTAGGTTAAGCAAGTATCATCTACCAAAATTAAGGAGTATGTTGAAGCTCCTCCATATCCAAGTAAAGTGAAGAAGGAGAATTTACTTACCACTGTTTCAAACAAGAGTTCTAGAATATGTTGTGAGCCATATGAACAAATTGAAGTTCAACATCAAATTCCGTCCATCAAATAATTAAATGAAGAAGACCCTTGTGATGTTTATTTATGTGAAGATTCCACCAAGGTAATTCAAGGAAACACCACCAAAGTGGGTAAACCAATTATATCATGTGCTATTGGAATTTCATGTTATCATGTTCTTTGTGATATTCGAGAAAGTATAAGTGTGAGACCATATTCTCTGTATCTTGAAATCAAGCCTGACATTGATCCCATACATATGGAAGAGATAGGTATAATTATGCAACTTGCTAATAAAGAATATATGTGTCCTCTTGGTATGGTTGGAGATGTTGAAGTACTAGTAGGAAAAATTAAATGCCTTGCTAATTTTATAGTACTTAGTTGTTCTCAAGATGTATTTTTATAGGGGTTCGCGTATGAAAACAATAAAATTTTACCCTATGCCTCTGAACCCCTGATGCCGCCAGGACCTATCTATTAGTAATGCAGTAATGGGAGGGGATTTTTGCAAACTTACCCTTGAAGACCGAAAAGCGTTGTCAACTCTCAGGAGAGCATGGTTGATGTAGACGAGCCGAAGCCGACCTCAAGGTCGTGATGAAGTCCTTGCGCTCCTGTGGCTCCAACGACTTGAGTGCCTCAAGTGTGACACCTCGCGGGGAGTTACATGCATCCGGTGCCTGATGATGACTCCCGCTTCCCCGATCCAGCAGTAGTTGCAGAAGTAGAGCTCCTGGATCCAAATCGCACACTGCAACGGTGCTCCGCGGTGAAGATGTCTCTCGTTCGCGCAATCCAAACTTGGGATCATTGTCACGGGAGAGAGAGAGAGAGATAGAGAGAGAGAATATCAATTGGATGTCTCCCCAAAAGTGAGGAAACCTTTATTGAATATTGTGTGTATTTCTTTGGCCAAATACCCCCACTATATATAGGGGGAGGGGAGGTACTACCTCCCTCAAAGTCTCGGGGTGGGACTAAAGGAAGGGGAGAGGGGGGCAGCCGCTGGATGGCCCTATTGGGCCCCGCACGAGGGGTGGGGGGGCTTGGCCCAGCCGGCCACCCCTTGCCTCCTCTCTCCTCTTGCCTTTCCCTCATGGGCCCTTCTCCCTCCGGAATTGGCCCATTACGCCTTTTGACCTTTTAAATTGATTTCTCTTTTATTAAATAATTATGAATAAATGATTAAATCAATATTTAACATTCATTCATATATTATTCAATCTCCGTGGCTATAGAACACCTTCCACCTCCACTCCAGACATCCTCCGGACTTACCGAAACCCTTCCGGTTTTCTCTCTACTCTTCTTCGGCGATTCTACCGATCCTATAAACACTCTCTAAGCATCATCAAACCCTTAAGCGTGATATCCCATGGTTCGGGAACACTCTAGACATGGTCGGGACACTCTCGGACCAATGATCGACAGAGGGACCTGGATGGCCATGTGACCCCTGTGCATTCCACGAAGATCTTTCGTCGTTTGTACCGGGACAGTCACGTCTTATTCCTTTTGTCTCTCGATACTTGCATTGCCTGAGATCTAATCAATGACATCACCATGTCATGTTCAATCTCGTTACCGAACAATGCTACTTGACTCATTCCGACAAGTGATATCCCTATGACCAAATCACACACTGTGTAGCTATTGGATATAACTTCTCCGAGTGGGCCCTCGAGTATCTTTCTGTCACGCGGGTGGACAAATCCTGCTCTTGACATATATTGCCTGTACGGTTCCTTCGCATACCCAAACACACCTTTATTGTCACTGTATTACCAAGTGACGTTTGATGCTATCTAAGCACTCTCGGGAGACAGTGATTGATATAGCCTCACGATCTAAGGAATAGTCTACGAGGTCTATTCTAATCATCATAACTTGAACTTCGTGACATGATCGGGTCATGATGTTTAGGTTGGGTATTGGTTCATCATCTCATTCTCAGAATGAGTTGACTCCATTTCCAACTGGCATAAATGCCACATGATCAGGAAACCTTGAGCATCTGTTGACCAATGGACCAGTGACTAGAGTTTCACCGAGAACCCCTGGTTGTTTATATATAACACGTGTATTAACGTTTCCTTTCAATACAGTTATAGCATGATATAAAACTTAATCATAAACTTTATGAAATATGATAATAATCCTTATTATTATTTGTCTCTAGGGCATATTTCCAACAGTCTCCCACTTGCACTAGAGTACAAATAAACTAGTTGCATTTGTTCTTAATCATTGGCACCATATTTCCCGGTACCTTGAACATGCTTGCTCATGGAAGAGGTTGAGTCTTGGTCCTGTACTTTACAGTCCCAAATCATTTGCAACTTACTAATGTCACCTTGATTGACATTAATACTTTATCATCACATGATAACATCTTTGTGTATGCATCGTTGCCATGGCAGCAGAACGAGGCCGAATTCCAGGAGCCTACAGTGACTTGATCAACCTCGAGGGCTTTCTCATGGGCATTGTGCCCTGGGACACATCATTCTACGTTAAAAGCAAACTAGACCCACCATAACATTATACGTTACTTTATATGGTACTCTTATCTATTATAAATGTAATCATCGAAACACGAGTGCACCCTGTGCAGCTTTCGATGTTTTGTTCACCTCACTTCCTACTTGACTTTAGTCGGTATTACAGGAGTTTCCAACATATTACCTTATAATATAACCGTTTATGCCTTAAGATATGTCATCCTTTATGGATTTGGAAAACATGTCTGCAGTTCTCTATTAGACACTGCGGACAAACTTAGCTTAACGTTTCATGATTCGAACTTAATCACTTTTCAAACGTTTCTTCTTGGATCATATATTATGTTAAGTTATCATCATGGTTTTCTAAGATAGAACCTATGTCTCAACATAGTGGATGATGATCATCCTTTTCTTTCTTTCAACCATTGATGTTAAACTTAATACTATTCCTAACTCGAGTTATTAAGGACCAGTTCCTTAACTAGCTCCTATTCCGAAACTCTTTTCAGAATCCCTTAAGGAATACTACATAATATCATAATATACTTACTATCAAATTCTAATCCTTGTAAATCATTATTTCTCTGTACTTGCGCTTTTATTCTTAATGTGTCATGTACACACTTAAGAATCATTTATCTAAGTTGCCATTCAAATATGTTCCCAACATGTTTGGGTATGAGTCACTACTCTTACTCAAACTATGTTCCTACATATTTGAATTTGAGACTTACATTGCTCCCACTCAAAATGTGTTCCCGACACATTTCAGTTCGAGACTTACATTGCTCCTAGTCAAAAATATGTCATTCACATATTGTTTTAGGAATACTTTCATAGCTCCCACTCAATTTCATGCAAATTGCATATCCACTCAGTATTTTGAACGACTTCAAAATCCTTGGATCAAATATCAAACTTGGAGATTTACTTATGAGATACTAGTACTTTACTAGTTTTAAATCCACCAGACATTCAGCACACTTGAATCAAATTCATTTGAATTTGTACAATACTTGACAAATTGTGCTTTTGTCATTCACCCCCTTTTCCACTATGGCTTTGCAGTCATTTGGGAAAATCCAAGTAACCCCTTTACTTGTAAGATTCAACAACGAATTGCTTCCTAATCTCAAGTGAGTTTTGCCTTGGGATTTCTCATATATTTAGCTTACCATTATTTCCTTAGTAGTTCGTAGGTATGTCATATTCCAGTAATCATGACAAATGATTCACAAATCTCTCCATACAAGATATGGGCTACATTTTGAATCCTACTTTATGTAGTGAAAACACCGGTGGGGAAATACAATGATCATTATCATTGATTCTTTCCTTTGTGAAGAGTATCATCCAGGAACGGTTTCCGTTGCGCTTCTCAACACTCTGATGCAGGGTTTTGAATCCTCATCGTGTTTCTCACTATCTTCCAAAAGCTTCATAATCGAGAAATATCACTGAATGTGAACTTTCACGAGAATGCACTAAAATCTAAGCAATACAAGTTTTGATTTCCTTTTGGTTCTAGCTATGGATTTCGTATTCAAAGTTTTCCAATGAATAATCTACAAGGGCTTATTCGCTATTGTTTTTGTTATATTGAATAACCCCAAAACTTTTACAACGATCCATACCAGATATGGAGCCGCTTTCACGAATTCTCATGGTTCACTATATATTCTAATTGAGTACTAACTATTTCTAACAAATGGTCTCTACATCTACACTACAACGATTTACTTGGCGCCATCTATTCACCCACTTTGATATCAAATATCATATTGTGATGCTTTGCATTTTGATATTTCAAACGCATTGCATTCCACAATTCTCTTTATGCTAATCTTATAAAGTCGAATTTCATTACTTTTGATCAAATCATAGTAATTAGATTCTCTTTTATCTTATACCCTTAATTGATGAAATACTTTGATCATATCAAATAGTTTCATACTCATGTTTCCTTTGGTAAACTTCTTTACACATTTTTAAACAATCATATAATGATAATTAACATTTTGTTAAAACACAATACATCGAATATGTATTTACTTTCAACAATTTACCAAACACTTTGTATTCATGTAATACACGGTGTTCAAGTTATTTTGCTGAACTTAGGCATGATTCATATGTGACGATAAATCGAATGTCTTTCACATTGTATCACATAACTTTGAATTTAAACAATGGTTTCATTCAGTAATGAACATATCATTAAGTTGGGTAATTTCAAGGCATTTCAATATTTTACAAATGTTCATGTATTATCAATTAGTTTCAAAACAAGGATAATTCACACATAATCAAACAATATATGAACACAAATAGAAATCATTCATATAAGTGGAACAATAGTTTGTTACAAGCTCATATGAATAACCGTCTCACAAAGTGTGAGCCACACTAAAGAGGTTCACTATCTATCGATTACAATAATCATCCTAAAACATAAACTAAGTGATAAACATCGAGGGAGAGTGTCGTTGGCCACCATCATCATGCTCGCCATCAACACGCAACATCACCTCCTCTCCAGCAAGCACCTCTCATGCAGAAGGACCTGTTTTCAGCAAAACAGAACAAGTATCAAATATACTTAACACTGCAACATGTGTTTGCAAGATTATAACATTTATAAAACTGTATATCAAATATATACCTTTGTCATCGATGACTTCTCCTGCAATGGGTTCAACCTCCACATTCCTGAGATGTGATATGAACCTGTGGAAATATTGTGTTTCTGCATCGCCTCTCATGATGCAAGTCTTGACATGTGCTCGGTAGCTTGGTGGCAGCGACCACATCACAACGCCATTTGCAAAAGAGCTCGTCATCCAGCTGTCCAGGAAGTATGCTGGCTCATGTACGCATCATGCATGCGCTCTAAGTGCTCGTCGAGCGAAGAGTTCTCCTCCATCTTAATGGAGAGGAAATCTCCCATCAGCTCATGCTCCCATATGCGTGCTTGTTCCATGAAATGTGTCCTAAGCTGTAGCATTATCGTACGAGGGTCGACATTACCCACGACAGGCCATAGCTCATCCACCATTCCGAAACGCATTGTAACTGAAATGAAGGAGGCCATCTCACGACGGTAATAGCGGTCTTCCCGCTGCTCTGGGGTCTCTAGGCCACTGGGCTGATCCAAATCCATCTCGATGAGTATATAGTCGACTACGTTATTCTCGCTAAGGAGAACATGGAGACACGCAACCCATATAGAGAAGTTTGATCCGGCTAACCTGAGCTTCTCTCCTTCTAACCAATCATCAACAGGAAAGGTAGCATCAGGGAGAACCATTTTCTACATTTATAATTGCAAAAAAGTAATTTAGACTAAGTTTATAATTAAATGAGTTAATAATAACTCCACTAAGAAACACCTATCCCCTGAAGGGTTCTAGTGATAACACGACCCCTTTTACCCACATCTCCCACGATCATCACGGCCATCAATGTGGGTTCTAGGGTGGACGCTAAATGTCGGTCACATCATTCATGCGACTTATGCTTGATCTTTCGACCATCCGTGTTCCGAGGCCATGTCTGTACATGCTAGGCTCGCCAACTCAACCTTAGTGTATTCACTGTGCAACATGGCTTACACCTACTGTATGCGAACGTAGATATGTCTGGCACCCGATCATGACGGCCTGCCTCATACCGAAGAACTTTCTTGGTGGTGCACACTAAGGGGGAACACAATCATTGGTAATTTTAACAGGGATCATATTATTAGGCTACCGTCGAGTATCTAATACTAGCACACAATAAGATATACAAACAATAACATTGAATGTAAATGCGATGTGATATGGTCCTTCATACATCGTAAACGTATCTATATTTTTTGATGCTCCATGCTTGTTTTGTATCAACTATCTTATGTTTTGTCTACACTTTGAGGGATTTTTATACGTTTTCTAGAACTAACCTATTGACAAGATGTCACAGTGTCAGTTGCCTGGTTTTTGCTGTTTTTGGTTTCAGAAAAGCTAGTAAAAAAATATTCTTGGAATTGGACGAAACAAAAGCCAAAGTTCCTATTTTTCCCGACACGACATAGAAGTCCAAAGCAGAGACGGAGGAGAGCCACGAGGTGGCCACACCATAGGGTGGCGCCCCTGGGTGCACCAGGACCTGGTGTGGGACCCTCAGGTGCTCACCAACCTCGCATCTTTGCCTATATAAACCCCCTGAAATGAAAACCCTAAGAGAAGAGGAGAATTCCACTAAAAGTTCCGCAGCGCCGCTGCCACCGAGGAGGAGATTCGGGGGATAGAAGTCTCTGTTCCGGGAGCCTTGCGGGATGGGGAAGTGCCCCCAGAGCCATATCCATCGACTCCACTGCCATCTCCATCGTCATTGCTGACTCCCATGATGAGGAGGGAGTAGTTCTCTCTCGAGGCTAAGGTCTCTACCGGTAGCTATGTGTTCATATCTCTCTATACGTGATCTTATTGAGATCATGAGCTTTGTAATATAGTTGAATAAGTAGACCTATTTTGCTACTCAAGTGCTTTAATTAATCTCTGCTTATCCCCACGTGTGTGAAGTTGACAGTGTGCACACCGTGTGGCACTTAGGCTAAGGTTACAGAAATACTTATCATGAGTATAATTTGAGTTGGATGTCTCTATGAGATTGTGGTGTTTGTTGGAACCATCTAGAGCTCAAGGTGACAGTGAGGGGTTATCTAAATGGGGAATGCGTACTTTAAGGTGTGCTGTTATAGCCCTACATCGTCCAACCGGAGAGTAGTTCAGGGTAGCGTAATGAAGAGAAGATATTTATATGAGAGTGTCCACTAGTGAAAGTATGATCCCTAGGCCTTGTTTCTAAGCACTGAAACACCGTTTACAATCAGTCCTGTTACATGTTTTCTTGTTGCCACTCTTATTTCAGATTGCAATTACCACTTATAATCATCCATATTACTTGTATTTCACTATCTCTTCGCCGAACTAGTGCACCTACACACCTGACAAGTGTATTAGGTGTGTTGGGGACACAAGAGACTTCTTGTATCTTGATTGCAGGGTTGCTTGAGAGGGATACCTTTGTTCCTCCCCAAGTTCGAAAAACCTTGGGTGATCCACTTAAGGGAAACTTGCTGCTGTTCTACAAACCTCTAGACTTGGAGGCCCAACACTATCTACAAGAATAGAAGTGTGCGTATGATGACCCACAAGTATAGGGGGTGTATCGCAGTATTTTCGAGGGAAGTGAAACCCAATTTATTGATTCGACACAAGGGGAGCCAAAGAATATTTATAAGCCTTAACAACTGAGTTGTCAATTCAGCTGCACCTGAAAACAATCTTGCTCACAGCAGTTTATCAGTAGCAACAGTTTTGTAGTAGGAATAGTAAAGTAGCAGCAGTAGTAAAGTAAAGACAGCAGTAACAATAGCAGTAAACAGTAGGATTCGAGTGTGGTAGGCATAGGGATGGATGGACGGGCGTTGCATGGACAAGACAATTCACATAGCAATCAAAACATAGGGCAATGCAGATAAATAAGATAAACCATCCAAGTACTAGATAATCCTAGGCATGTGTTCCATATATAGTCATACGTGCTCGCAATGAGAACTTGCACAATATCTTTTGTCCTGCCAGCCCGTTTGCAGCGGGGCCTCTAGGGAACTACTGGCAATTAAGGTGCTCCTTTTAATAGAGCACCGGAGCAAAGCATTAACACTCCGTGAACACATGTGATCCTCACATCAAAGCCACTCCCTTCTGGTTATCCCGATTTTTGTCACTTCGGGGCCATAGGTTCCGGACAACAACGTGTGTATACAACTTGTAGATAAGACCAAACACAATACTATCATAATGAATCAATAACAAGTTCAGATCTGAAATCATGGCACTCGGGCCCTAGTGACAAGCATTAAGCACAACAGTTCGCAACAAAGTCATAAAGCACTAATAAAAGATACAAGGCACCATGCCCTAACAATCTGATGCCATTACATGAACGATCTCATCCAATCCCTACCATCCCCATAGCCTACAATGGGGGATTACTCACTCATAGATGGGGGAAACATGGATGGTCGATGGAGATGATGGTGGAGATCGATGGAGATGGTGATGGCGCAATGCACGGCACCCAGAAAAATGCTTGTTGGCGGTGTTGATGTAGAGCTCGTTGGGAACCCCAAGAGGAAGGTATGATGAGCACAGCATCAAGTTTCCCTCAGTTACGAAACCAAGGTTTAATCGAACCATTAGGAGCAAGGAAACACCCCAAAGGTGTTACTAGCTGAGCTTTGGCAGGGCGCACTACCGGTGCTAGTAGCAACATGGAGACCTGCACAACACAACCACAGAACTTTGTCCCCAACTTGCGATGAGGTTGTCAATCTCATTGTGTTTTGTAAAAGTTAGAAAGCAAAGGATTAAACGTATCGAATGGAAAGAAGTAAAAGTTTGCAGAAAGTAAACACAAAGCAGTAAAAGTTTATAGATTGTATGTAAAGAAAAGGACTGGGATCCATAGTTCACTAGAGGTGGCTCTCCTTAGATAGATAACATGTTGGGTGAACAAATTACAGCGGGACAATTGACAAACATCGAGAAAGCAATACATGCATATACTAATCATCTTGACTCCTTTGAGACTTGATTGGGCATTACAACATAATACATAGACCGCCATCCAACTTCATCTATGACTAATAATCCACCTTCAGTTATCATCGAACCCTCCAAAGATTAAGTTGCAAGCAACAGATTGTTGCTTTACGAACTGCGTGTAAAGTAAACAATATGATTGTTCTATGAACAAAGGATTGTTGTTTTCTCCCTAGTAGCAACAACACATCTAGTACCTTAGAGATTGTCAACACCCGGATTTTTAATCCCGGATGCCCGTTATGCCATACCTCGCAATCCCAGGATTACCATTTTTGCGAGACATAACGGATTGGATATCACAGTACATCATCCATTACAAACCATACATAAGGTTTTACACAAATAAGGATCTCATGATCCAGTCTTTAATACAACAAGCAGCGGAAATAAACGCTAGCGTAGCGGTGGGGTCCATCTTCAGGGGCACAGTAATGCTTGTGAAAGGCGATAGTCCTAGTTATCATAGCCGTCCTGCTGACCATCATCTTGATAATCTCCTTCATAGTCTGGCCATGATAATAGCCAGGGACAAAAGCCATGAGTACTCTTTAAGTACTCGCAAACTACTACTTGCAAGGGTTATAATTCTAAGTTAAAGTGCTGAATTGAAAAAAATAACTATCAAGTTAAGTTTGAAACCTAAGCTGAGTTCTGAAGCAAGAAAAGATAAAGTAAAGTTCTAGAATCACTTAAGTTGGGAAGCTATTATCATCTACACAACCCTGTTGTGGGCAAGTCAAAGTTCATCATTCATTTCAAGTTATTTAGAAAACATCTGACAATGAAACAGTATGGCCATTCCAACTGTCCATAACCGCGGACGCAGCTATTCAAATAGTTTGACACTCTGCGGAGGTGGTACACTTTCACCACAAGATTCGATACATCTATCAGGGATAACCCTGAATCATCATACTTAGTATGCAGATAATCAAACATAACCTTCCCTTTACACACCCTAGTACAAGCACCTCTCCTATGAGCATGGCCTCCCAACCATGACCATCAGTCATCTTGGGCACTGCATAGGTGGACATCATTGATAGGTAGCCTCATCTCAAACCTCTCCCGTGAGGGAACTAATACTAATGCATATAAATTTCCAGCTAAGCCTTACCCAATTCAGGTAATGTGGTTGTACGGTAAATTTGGAATGGTATCGCATCCGAATCCAACCATCAGTTTTATAAAAGGGTTAAGGCTCATGCCTCATCATTTTCATCAATATAAACCAATTGTGTTTCTCAACACATGTCAAAACATCTCAATAGAATGACTCATCATTCCAAGGTTTTCACAACTCATTTTCACCAAGTGTTCCCATCTAAAGTGACTCAAGTTTGATCTATTCTAAAACACTAGGTTAAGAGTGTTCACTAAGGTGGAAAGGTGGGATCAATCTCATGCCATAGAATGACATCTAAAGGTTCCTAAATAGGTCAAGTTTTATACTCTTCATGCTACCTTCAAAATTAATTAAAGAACTTTGTGTAAACTAAGGGGGTGTGATCAAAGTATGCTTAAGGCATCTTTACTAAACCATCTAGTTTTATTCTAGCTTGCTACAATAGCTTACTAAAGCATGTTTGCAAGGGTTAGCTTGCCACTAATAGCTTGCCTTGATTGGTGCAGTGGTTGAAGTTTTCTTCTTCTTCTTCTTCTTGGTAGAACTCCTCCTCCTCGAAGGCTTGGTCGGTACTATCGTCTAGAAATACATAGGGAGTGCACAATCACCAAACAATACTTAAATTAGGCTAAGTAGTATTCTAAAACACACAATTGATGATCTATTATCATCCCAAACATCACAAGTTTTAATTCAATAGTTTCAACCTTTTTATTTTGGAAAAGTAATTTCTACTCATTGAAAAATTAACTACAATTTAATATTCACCACCAAAATATGGGATCATGTGGACACATGTCCTCACCACATATTCTAACATGTGGGAAAGAGATTTAAAGGTTGGATCAATATTACTTTGGTTTAAGTTCATTATTTAATGATTTAAAGTGACTAGAAATACCTATATAGCATTATTTTGGTACTAGTCCAAAGTCACTGCCTGTAAACCTTAATATTATTACATATTTGGATAGATATGATAAAATGTGATTTTTGAGAGTTGGAATCAACTCAAAAGCTAACTTGGTTGATTTTACAAAAATGTTTCAAGTTGCAAAAGCTTCTGTCTTCTTATTTTTATTAGGAGAAATCTATAACTCTAAATGAATTAAATCCAACGGGCTTGGATAGAGCATTTCAATACCTTTCAGAAAAAATTAGTTTCATGTAATTTGGATTTGTCAAACTCATAGAATTGAATTTTGAAACACTGGACAGAAACTATATTCTAACTAAAAAGAAAAACCTAGATTTGAATCTACGGGCTTGCGCGGGAAAGGAAATGGGCTGGCCTAGTGGCGCTACGCGGCACGGGGCTCAGCTGACAGGAGGGGTCCACTTGTCAGCGGCTCTTTAAAATGCGAAACGGTACGCGCCCCTGTGGGTCGTGCGATTAGAGGCTAGATCTACGGCTGAGGGTCGTCGTCGATGACAGACGGGTCACCGGCGAGCTCGAACCCTAGCGGCTCGGTGGGGGTCTACTGGGGGCGTACCAGGGCTCCAGCAGGGTTGGTGATGCGGGCGAACAAATTGGAAGACGATGGCGAGGCGAGGCGTAGTCGCGGCGGAGCTTGGGGTGGCCGGAATCAACGGCACCCTTCTTCTCCAGAGGCGGCGGCTCCGGCTCCAATTCCGGGGAGCTGCTGCTCCACTTGCTCCGGCGAGGGGTGGTTGAGGTTCAGAGAGGTGAGGGGAGTGGAATGGTGTGAGTCTTTGGTGCTGGGGAGGGCTCCTTTTATAGGCTCGACGGTGAGACCGAGCGGGATGGGCGGCCGACGGTGGCGACATGGCTATGGCGAGCTAGCGGCATGGCTGGGGATGGCGATCGATGGGCGGTCCCCTGGCGGTGCTCTAGCTCTTCAATGCGGCCGTAGGGGCGGTGGCATGCGGTCGGGATGAGGTGGCGCTCTGCGCGGCCGAAGCGGCTGTGTCCACGGCGAGCGGTGGCTGTGGGGCTTTGGGCGGCGAACGGAGGTGTCTGGGGTGTTCTCTAGGTCGAGGCGGAGCAAAGGCGCGGGCTGGTGTCGGCGGGCGGCTTGTGGGCAGTCTGGGACAGGCTCTGCAAGGGCGGCCGGCATGGTTCGGTGGCACTAGGCGCGGGTTCTCCTCTGTGGTCCATGGCTAGTCTTGGCTCGGGCAAGGGGACAGAGAGGGCGGTGTGCTGGCTGCCTCCTAGACATGGAGAGGAACGAGGAGGTGGTCTGCTACAGCGGGGCAAGTTTGGCCGGCAGGGTGGTGTTCGGCATGGCATGGCATTGCTACTAGGGTGTAGGGGATGGGTTGCAAATGGCATGGTTTGATCAGAGGGGGACAGAGAGATTAAATTGAGATCAAATGGGGGCAAAACTCTGTTCAAAACAGTGAGCTAGGATTAGAGGTGTGATTCTGCCTGCCAAGTGTTTGATGAAATGGCCGCAAGAGAAAAAGTTTTGAATTTTGAGTTCAAAATTTTGGGTGATCTCCACTAGTGATAGGTAGTCTCTGGTTGCAAGGGTTTTGAAAATGGTGCTCAATTTGATGGTTATTGAAATAGGGGTGATCTATGCATATGCATTAGATTCAATTTTAAACTGTCATTTAAAATAGTTTACAGAAGGTTTTTAGTAGATCAAAAGGTGGGCCTTGGTACCTCATTATGTGTACTAGCAAGGGGTGTAAAGATCAAGAATTGTTTCTGTTAAGAAATGAGTACTAGGAATAGACAAAGTAGGCATGAGAGTTAAATTTGTCAAAATGACCATTCCTTCATTTTAATTATTTTTTATTTGATTTTCTTTAGGAAAAGTTTGGGAATGATGTAGATGATGTTTAAATCACCTAAGAAACATTTTAGAAGCAAAGGATCACACAATCATGGCAAGTCAAAACAACTCCTATTTTAACTGCACACATATATGAATGCTTTCATTTTAAATTTGGAAAAGTTTTTGTTAACCCCGTTTTTGGATGACTTGGTCTTGATAAGCTTGGATTAAAGTTTTGGGATGTTACAAACCTCTCCCCTTAAATAAAATCTCGTCTCGAGATTTACAAGAAAACTAGGAACTAAAGAGATCTGGGAACTCTGTCCTAATGTAATCCTCGCGCTCCCAAGTGGATTCCTCCTCGGTATGGTTGCTCCACTGAATCTTGAGAAACTTGATACTCCTGGTCCTGGTGGTTCTATAGGCTTCTTCTAAGATATGGATGGGTACTTCCCGATAGGTCAGGTCATTGTTGATTTCCACTGCTCTGTGATCGGTATTCTTGAAAACTTCAGTCTTCTCAGGCACTTCCAAGCATTTGCGAAGTAATGAGATATGGAACACATTGTGGATGGCTGACATCTCTTTCGGCAATTCCAGCTGATACGATACTTCTCCTCGGCGGTTCAGAATCTTGAAAGGTCCGATATATCTGGGAGCTAACTTTCCCTTCAGGCTAAAGTGTTGGGTTCCCTTCAATGGTGAAACCTTGAGATATACGAAATCTCCGACATTGAAAGTCAGGTCTCTCCTTCTCTTGTCAGCATAGCTTTTCTGTCTGGATTGGGCGGTCTTGAGGTGCTCACGAACTTTGTGAACTTTCTCTTCTGCTTCTCGAAGAATGTCGGGTCCAAAGATCTGACTCTCTCCTACTTGCGACCAATTCAATGGGGTATGACACTTTCTTCCGTACAAGAATTCAAATGGCGCCATCTGCAAACTAGCTTGATAACTGTTGTTATATGAGAATTCTGCGAAGGGCAGGCAGTCTTCCCATTTTGATCCGTATTCCAACACACAAGCTCTAAGCATATCCTCCAAGATCTGATTGACTCTCTCAGTTTGTCCATTTGTTTGCGGGTGATAAGCGGTGCTGAAGTTCAACTTGGTTCCTAAACCTTCCTGAACTTTCTGCCAAAATCTTGAAGTAAACTGAGTTCCTTGATCTGATACGATGGTCTTGGGGGTTCCATGCAGACTAACAATCCTAGCAATGTACAACTCTGCTAGTTTTGCACTCTGGTAGGTTGTCTTGACTGGTATGAAGTGGGCTACCTTAGATAGTCTATCAACTATGACCCAGATTGAGTCATTTCCCCTACTAGAAGTAGGTAAACCGGTGATAAAGTCCATTCCGACGGAATCCCATTTCCATTCCGGAATCTGCAATGGTTGCAACAATCCTGCAGGTCTCTGATGCTCTGCTTTGACTCTTTGACAAATGTCACATTTGGCGATGTAGCTTCCAATCTCTCTCTTCATCTCATGCCACCAAAATTGCTCTTTCAAATCCTGATACATCTTTGTTCCTCCGAGGTGGATAGAATAAAGAGTATCATGAGCTTCCTTCATGATAATTTCCTTCAGCTCCGAATCTGCTGGTACACAGATACGTCCCTTGTACCACGGTACACCTGCTTCGTCTTCGGTGAATCCAGGTACTTTGCGTGTACCAATACGATGTTTGATTCCGTCGATACTTTCATTCCCCTTCTGGGCTTCCTTGATTTGGCTAATTAAAGTGGGTTAAAGTTCAATGCTAGCTAGGAATCCTTTGCTAACTAACTCAGTCCTGAACTGCTCCAACTCCTCATACAAACTTGGTTGCTTCTCTTTGATCATGGTGTTAAGCCTACACGACAATCTGCTAAGAGCATCCGCTACCACATTGGCTTTGCCGGGGTGATAGTGAATGTCAAGGTCATAATCCTTGATTAACTCTATCCATCTTCTTTGCCTCATATTCAACTCCTTCTGGGTGAAGATATACTTCAAGATCTTATGATCTGAGTAACTCTCACAGCGATTACCCATCAAATAATGACGCCATGTCTTCAAGGCTAGAACCACCGCTGCTAGCTCAAGATCATGGGTCGGATAGTTCTGCTCATGCTCCTTCAGTTGTCGAGACAGATACGCGATGACTTTGCCTTCTTGCATCAATACACATCCTAGACCAATCTTTGATGCATCACAATACACATCAAACGGCTTCTTGATGTCTGGCATGATCAAAATTGGGGCTGATATCAATCTCTTCTTCAGCTCACAGGCGGCTTCACACTTGTCATCCATTCAAACTTCTTGTCCTTCTTCAACAATTGGGTCATTGGTCGGGCTATGCTTGAGAATCCTTCTACGAATTTGCGGTAGTATCCCGCTAATCCGAGAAATGAACGAACTTGGGTTTGATTGGTTGGGGCTTCCCATTCTTCGACATCTTTGATCTTGCTGGGATCAACAGAGACTCCTCCGGCAGACACAATATGTCCTAGGAATCCTACTTCTTTCAGCCAAAACTCACACTTGCTGAACTTGGCATATAACTGATGCTCTCTCAGGGTTTCTAGGATGACTCTCAAATGTTGCTCATGCTCTTCTTCTGACTTGGAGTAGATAAGGATGTCGTCGATAAACACAACTACAAACTTATCTAAGAAATTCATAAAGATCTTATTCATGAGATTCATGAAATAAGCAAGGGCATTGGTTAATCCAAAAGACATAACCGTATACTCGTATAGACCATAACGAGTAGTAAAGGCGGTCTTCGGAATATCCATTGCACGAATCTTAAGTTGGTGATAACCAGTCCTAAGATCAATCTTTGAGAATACGAGCTCCATCAATGATCAAATAGATCCTCTATCTTTGGCAAGGGTACTTGTTCTTGATGGTGACATCATTCAACTTTTCGTAGTCACGCATACGACGGTTGCCTCCATCTTTCTTGTCGACAAATAACACTTGTGATCTCCATGGCGATGCGCTTGGCTGAATCAAGCCTGTTGCTAACATGGCATCCAACTGCTTCTTCAGTTCTACTAACTCTGAGGGGTTCATGGTATAGGGTCTCTGGGCTATAGGTCCGGTTCCGGGGATTAGTTCGATAATGAACTCTATATCCCTATCCGGGGGCATACCTGGCAATTCATGCAGAATACGTCAGGTATTCACAGACTACTCGACTTGGTCAATGGTAGGCGGGCTACACTTTTGTTGCATTTGAATTGACGGTAAGGTTTGAGATATGTTCTCTGTTACTCTAGAACTACTGGTCATGGTGATGGCTTTCTTAGCCTCTATCAGTACTTTATGCTTTGACATCCAGTCCATACCTAGTACTACTTCCAAACCTTTGGTTCCAAGTACAATTAGGTTGGCATAAAAATCTATCCCATGTATTCTGATAGGTACAACTTTGCAATTTTTTCTAGCTTTTGTTGTTGAACCGGGGATTTGAACTATCATGACATGCTTCAGGTTGGTTGGGCGAATCTTACTTGTGCATACAAATTCTTCGGTGACAAATGAATGCGATGCTCCAGAATCAAACAATACTCTTGCTAAAACTGAGTTGACAGAAACATACCCAAAGACGACATCCGGTGCTTCACGGGCTTCTTCTGCTCATGTGGAAGAGACGACTGCTATGGTTGTGCGGGTTCCACGGGCAAATCTCCTGCTGGTTGAACACGACGCTGCTGAGCTGGGCATTCATAGGGGCATTGGCGGTCTCCTTGGGACACTCATTGGAGTAGTGACCTTCACTCCACACTCAAACAAGTGATCCGGGACTTGTCCTTGATCGCGACAGTACAGCATTGCTGCCAGCCTGGGGCGTGTTGTTGTTGTTGTTGCTCTGGAGGGCACGGTTGAAGTTGTTGGCGTTGCCGGAGTTGTGATTGTTTCCTCCGGGCTTCACATTTCCTCCGCTACAGTTGGGTTAGCTTGGGCGAGAATTTGGGGGTCGGTTGTTCCTTGGTGCATATCCTGGTGAGGGGTTGGGACGGTACTTCTGGTGACTGCTGGATCCAGACTGCTGCATCATACGACACTTGCGGTTGTCGTTTTCCTGGTTAGTCTTCCCTTCCATCTGAATGGCAGAGTCGACTAGCTCTTCAAGATCCTGGAAACGGATGTTGACGAGGACAGTCTGCATCTCATCATGTAGTCCGTTTAAGAATCTCTCTTTCTTCTTGGCCTCCATGTTGATTTCATCCGGTGCATATCTGGCAAGTGACAAGAATTTGTCACGGTACTCTACTACAGTCAATCTTCCTTGCTTCAGTTCACAGAATTCATCTCTCATCCTGTTGACAAGACCTTGCGGCACATGGGTGCGGCTAAACTTGACCTTGAATGCTTCCCAGGTCATCACCTGGCCATGGTTCATGTTGTGGACGCTATTCCACCAAGCTCTTGCATCTCCCGCCAGATAGTGGGTGGCGAAGAGAACTTTCTCATTCTCATCAACTCCTGCAACTTCGAGGTTGTTTTCCATGGTCTGTAACCAGTCATCAGCATCTAATGGGTTTTCAGATTGGTTGAAAATTGGGGGATTGGTGTTCTAAAAGTTTTTGAGTTTATATCCATGGTGATCCTGATTTCCATGTCCTTGGTTGTTGAGAGCCATTTGGGCGATCTGCTGCAATGTCACTAAGTTGGCTTGACGCTTCACGGCCTTCACTGCGATGAGATTCTGCAAGATCTGCAGCATTGGGTCCTGCGATGAGCTGCTCCCTCCTTGGTTTCCACGAGTCATCTGAATATTGAGATAGATATAGGGGTAAGAGGGAAATTATAAGGTTCATGGTTTTGGGTTTTCAAAGCTACACTTTGAGTTAGACTCAGGTTTTTCAACTAACTTCTTTTTCATTCATGCAAGCAAGCACACGATACAACACACCACAACAATCAAAGGGGAAAACAGATGGTTTGAAGAACCATTCTGCAAGCTACGATACAATGAGATGATACATCTCATGCTACGACAGTGCTCTAGTGCATCTACTCATTGTCGATGAAGTCGGAGTCTTCATCATCAGTGTAAAAGTCCACAGCATCTTCTGCCAGAAAATCGTCATCGTTGCTGAGGTAGGAATCCATATCTCCCTGGATGTCTTCTCCTTCATCATCTTCTTCCTTGGCGGCAAGCTGAGCTTCCTGCTCCTTGACGGTCTTCTCGAGGTCAACCACCTTCTTGCGAAGACGGGCGATGGTGCGATCCTTCTTTGTACGCTGGCGACGAAGAGACTGGCGATCTTGGACGAGCAGGGTGAAAGTCTGGGCCTTCTGGTCGGCGATGGCACGGTTCTGGTTGGCTAACTCTCCGCATTGTCCAGCCTTCTGCTGTCGGTCATGAAGCAAGAAGTCAAGGTTCTCCAGTTGACGCCTCAACTCTGGGTGACTTGGCATCTCCATCGGCATTCCCATGAAGTCACGTCTTGCATAGTGGGCAAAACGGGTTCCTTGAATCTTGTTGACGCCGAGGGCACATAGACGTGCGAGAGCTTCATGCATTCCCTGGCTAATCCATCTAGCCAGTTGTTCTCTCTCACAGAGAACTGAATTCTCCCGGAAGTTGGTGCTTCAATGCTTCCTCGCAGATCTGCGGTGACTAGCCATTGTAGGTCTCCTCCTGGGGGTCCTGGAAGTTGAGCTCCAAGAAACTCCGGATGTGCGCCCCAGCACTTCGAAGTGAATCCAGATTCCTCTCAAGATCACCGACCTCCGTGTCCCAACTGGTAAAACTTGCTGAACTGAGTCTCCATCTACAAGAATTTAGGATGAGGAAATTAGTGAAGTGATCAAGTGTGTCAAATTTTAAGTAGTAATGTAAGAATTTTGAGGAACATGTATTTTTGAGAAAGAATGAGTTCACAAGGGTAAGAGGGGAAATAGTTTTTCATAAATACTCACTTTGGTTTTGAAGCTAAGTTTTTGGTTTGGACGTCCATTCTAACTAGGGTCTCCTATGGTCGATGGCTCGATACCAACTTGTCAACACCCAGATTTTAATCCGGATGCCCGTTATGCCATACCGCAATCCCAGGATTACCATTTTTGCGAGACATAACGGATTGGATATCACAAGACATCATCCATTACAAACCATACATAAGGTTTTACACAAATAAGGATCTCATGATCCAGTCTTTAATACAACAAGCGCGGAAATAAACGCTAGCGTAGCGGTGGGTCCATCTTCGGGGCACAGTGTGCAATGCCGACGAGATAGTCCTAGTTATCATAGCCGTCCTGCTGACCATCATCTTGATAATCTCCTTCATAGTCCGCCATGATAATAGCCAGGACAAAAGCCATGAGTACTCTTTAAGTACTCGCAAACTACTACTTGCAAGGGTTATAATTCTAAGTTAAAATGCTGAATTGAAAAAAATAACTATCAAGTTAAGTTTGAAACCTAAGCTGAGTTCTGAAGCAAGAAAAGATAAAGTAAAGTTCTAGAATCACTTAAGTTGGGAAGCTATTATCATCTACACAACCCTGTTGTGGGCAAGTCAAAGTTCATCATTCATTTCAAGTTATTTAGAAAACATCTGACAATGAAACAGTATGGCCATTCCAACTGTCCATAATCATGACTATGACTATTCAAATAGTTTGACACTCTGCGGAGGTGGTACACTTTCACCACAAGATTCGATACATCTATCAGGGATAACCCTGAATCATCATACTTAGTATGCAGATAATCAAACATAACCTTCCCTTTACACACCCTAGTACAAGCACCTCTCCTATGAGCATGGCCTCCCAACCATGACCATCAGTCATCTTGGGCACTGCATAGGTGGACATCATTGATAGGTAGCCTCATCTCAAACCTCTCCCGTGAGGGAACTAATACTAATGCATATAAATTTCCAGCTAAGCCTTACCCAATTCAGGTAATGTGGTTGTACGGTAAATTTGGAATGGTATCGCATCCGAATCCAACCATCAGTTTTATAAAAGGGTTAAGGCTCATGCCTCATCATTTTCATCAATATAAACCAATTGTGTTTCTCAACACATGTCAAAACATCTCAATAGAATGACTCATCATTCCAAGGTTTTCACAACTCATTTTCACCAAGTGTTCCCATCTAAAGTGACTCAAGTTTGATCTATTCTAAAACACTAGGTTAAGAGTGTTCACTAAGGTGGAAAGGTGGGATCAATCTCATGCCATAGAATGACATCTAAAGGTTCCTAAATAGGTCAAGTTTTATACTCTTCATGCTACCTTCAAAATTAATTAAAGAACTTTGTGTAAACTAAGGGGGTGTGATCAAAGTATGCTTAAGGCATCTTTACTAAACCATCTAGTTTTATTCTAGCTTGCTACAATAGCTTACTAAAGCATGTTTGCAAGGGTTAGCTTGCCACTAATAGCTTGCCTTGATTGGTGCAGTGGTTGAAGTTTTCTTCTTCTTCTTCTTCTTCTTCTTCTTGGTAGAACTCCTCCTCCTCGAAGGCTTGGTCGGTACTATCGTCTAGAAATACATAGGGAGTGCACAATCACCAAACAATACTTAACTTAGGCTAAGTAGTATTCTAAACCACACAATTGATGATCTATTATCATCCCAAACATCACAAGTTTTAATTCAATAGTTTCAACCTTTTTATTTTGGAAAAGTAATTTCTACTCATTGAAAAATTAACTACAATTTAATATTCACCACCAAAATATGGGATCATGTGGACACATGTCCTCACCACATATTCTAACATGTGGGAATGAGATTTAAAGGTTGGATCAATATTACTTTGGTTTAAGTTCATTATTTAATGATTTAAAGTGACTAGAAATGCCTATATAGCATTATTTTGGTACTAGTCCAAAGTCACTGCCTGTAAACCTTAATATTATTACATATTTGGATAGATATGATGAAATGTGATTTTTGAGAGTTGGAATCAACTCAAAAGCTAACTTGGTTGATTTTACAAAAATGTTTCAAGTTGCAAAAGCTTCTGTCTTCTTATTTTTATTAGGAGAAATCTATAACTCTAAATGAATTAAATCCAACGGGCTTGGATAGAGCATTTCAATACCTTTCAGAAAAAATTAGTTTCATGTAATTTGGATTTGTCAAACTCATAGAATTGAATTTTGAAACACTGGACATAAACTATATTCTAACTAAAAAGAAAAACCTAGATTTGAATCTACGGGCTTGCGCGGGAAAGGAAATGGGCCGGCCCAGTGGCGCTACGCGGCACGGGGCTCAGCTGACAGGGGGGTCCACTTGTCAGCGGCTCTTTAAAACGCGAAACGGTACGCGCGCTGTGGGCCGTGCGATTAGAGGCTAGATCTATGGCTAACGGTCGTCGTCGACGACGGACGGGTCACCGGCGAGCTCGAACCCTAGCGGCTCGGTGGGGGTCTACTGGGGGCGTACCAGGGCTCCAGCGGGGTCGGCGATGCGGGCGAACAAAGTGGAAGACGATGGCGAGGCGAGGCATGGTCGCGGTGGAGCTTGGGGTGGCCAGAATCAACGGCACCCTTCTTCTCCAGAGGCGGCGGCTCCGGCTCCAATTCCGGCGAGCTGCTGCTCCACTTGCTCCGGCGAGGGGTGGTTGAGGTTCAGAGAGGTGAGGGGAGTGGAATGGTGTGAGTCCTTGGTGCTGGGGAGGGATTCTTTTATAGGCTCGACGGTGAGACCGAGCGGGATGGGCGGTCGATGGTGGCGACATGGCTACGGCGAGCTAGCGGCATGGCTGGGGATGGCGATCGATGGGCGGTCCCCTGGCGGTGCTCTAGCGCTTCAATGCGGCCGTAGGGGCGGTGGCATGTGGTCGGGGTGAGGTGGCGCTCTGCGCGGCCGAAGCGGCTGTGTCCACGGCGAGCGGTGGCTGTGGGGCTTTGGGCGGCGAACGGAGGTGTCTGGGGTGTTCTCTAGGTCGAGGCAGAGCAGTGGGCGCGGGCTGGTGTCGAGCGGCGGCTTGTGCACGCGGGGACAGTGCGCGCTCTGCGGGCGGCGTCGGCATGGTTCGGTGGCACTAGGCGCGGGTTCTCCTCTGTGGTCCATGGCTAGTCTTGGCTCGGGCAAGGGACAGAGAGGGGCGGTGCGGTGCTAGCTACCTCCTAGACATGGAGAGGAACGAGGAGGTGGTCTGCTGCAGCGGGGCAAGTTTGGCCGGCCAGGGTGGTGCTCGGCATGGCATGGCATTGCTACTAGGGTGTAGGGGATGGGTTGCAAATGGCATGGTTTGATCAGAGGGGGACAAAGAGATTAAATGGAGATCAAATGGGGGCAAAACTCTGTTCAAAACAGTGAGCTAGGATTAGAGGTGTGATTCTGCCTGCCAAGTGTTTGATGAAATGGCCGCAAGAGAAAAAGTTTTGAATTTTGAGTTCAAATTTTTTGGGTGATCTCCACTAGTGATAGGTAGTCTTTGGTTGCAAGGGTTTTGAAAATGGTGCTCAATTTGATGGTTTTTGAAATAGGGGTGATCTATGCATATGCATTAGATTTAATTTTAAACTGTCATTTAAAATAGTTTACAGAAGGTTTTTAGTAGATCAAAAGGTGGGCCTTGGTACCTCATTATGTGTACTAGCAAGGGGTGTAAAGATCAAGAATTGTTTCTGTTAAGAAATGAGTACTAGGAATAGCCAAAGTAGGGATGAGAGTTAAATTTGTCAAAATGACCATTCCTTCATTTTAATTCTTTTTGATTTGATTTTCTTTAGGAAAAGTTTGGGAATGATGTAGATGATGTTTAAATCACCTAAGAAACATTTTAGAAGCAAAGGATCACACAATCATGGCAATTCAAAACAACTCCTATTTTAACTGCACACATATATGAATGCTTTCATTTTAAATTTGGAAAAGTTTTTGTTAACCCCATTTTTGGATGACTCGATCTTGATAAGCTTGGATTGAAGTTTTGGGATGTTACAGAGATTTCTGTCACTTCCCCAGATTACCAGAGTCATGAATCCACTATCGAGCATAAATACTAACTCTTGGAGTTGCTAGCATCTACTTGGCCAAGATAGCTACTAACAACGGAAAGCATGCAAGATCTCAAATGACAAAGACATGATAGAATCAATAATCAATCTGAAATAGCATCTCAATATCCATCGGATCCTCGCAAACACAACATGTATGATTACAAATAGATGATCTTGATCATGAATGGAGCTCACAAGATCTAAACATGAAAGCACAAAGGAGGAGAACCAGCCATCTAGCTACTACATGGATCCATAGTCCAAGGATGAACTACTCACGCATCACACCGGAGGCTTGCATGGTGATGAAGAAGGCCTCCAGGGTGAATTCCCCTCTCCGGCAGGGTGCTGGGAAGAGCTTCAGATCCCTCCCGATCTAGGGATGGAGATGTCGGCGGCTACAGACTCTTTCGTGGATTTTTGATCGGGAACATAGGGTTTTCGTCCCGAGGGCAATATATAGGCGGAAGGAGAGGCCGAGGGGGTGCCTAGGCTGGCCACACCACCCCCTGGCATGGGCCAGGCCTGGCCACGCGGCCAGGTGGTGTGGTGGCTCCCTGACCCTTCTCCGTCTCGTATTCTGGCACTTGATCCCTTCCGGAAAAATAGGCACTTTGGCTTTTGTCCCGTCCAATTCCGAGGATATTCATTTTCTGACTTTCCTGGAACCAAAAACAGCAGAAAACAGGCAGCTGGCACTGTGGCTCTTGTTAATAGGTTAGTCCAAGAAATCATATGAAAAGTACTCCAAAGTTGGAACAAAACACAAGAAAGTGGATAAAACCAAGCATGAAACATAAAAAATTATAGATACATTTGCAATGTATCAACATCCCCAAGCTTAACTCCTGCTTGTCCTCGAGTAGGTAAGTGATAAAAAGAAAGAATAATTTTTGAGGTGACATGCACCATCAAAGACTTGATCAAAGTATTTGCAAAATATTCAAAGCTGGGATCATAGCACTTCAATCATAACATGAAAGACAAGGTTCTAGCAATAAGACAAAGAAGCTATGATGCAACATGAAAAGGCACAAACAAAAGATTCATGAATAACAATACTTTGCAAGACGTTTGTTTGTTTCACATAAAGAAAACATAGCATAATAGTATTCAGCTTGTCCCTCAATAGAGTAGCAAATATAAATGCATAGGACACCTTCAAAGTTCATAAGAGTGACTAGATACAATAGTTTAAAACAAGCAATATCAAAGTATGCATCAATCAACTAGTCTTGGGACAATGCACATAGAACTAAGAATGGCCACTATGCTCTCAAAGTAGGCGCATAAAGATAGAAGGTGGGGACTCAATATAATGGTGGAAGAAAATGCCTTTTGTAAAAGGAAGTAGGGATTCAAGTCTCATAAAGAGCTTCCAAAAATTATGGCACTTATAGCTTTAAGTTCTCATTGCCCCTATCATAAGCATCTTGAAGTGATTAAGGTTAAAGTGAACAAACTATGGTGTACATGCTTGACGAAGTATAAGTCAGAAATCTCATGTCCCTTGTATACGAGGGCCGCTCCTCATGCTACTCAAGTTTAGTCACCGGTAAGTTCTTGTCATTGTAAGTACATGTGTATCATAGAGAACCGCCAACGGGGTACCCCTTGCCCGATGATATGGAAGAATCCCCATATCAAAATGACAAGGCAAGCAGAAAACGAGCATCTCAGCATTCTTCTTATTTACCATGGGAATATGGTGCTTTTTTCTCTCTTTCCTCTTTTCATAGTATATTTTTTTTCTTTTCTCTTTTTTCTCAATATAGGACTCTTTTTTTATAAGAAGAATGCTTCATAGACAGCTCATTATGGTTACGCTGCAGGTTTCCACCATGTCAGCATGGATTAGACCAGCGACCCAGGCGTTTCTCTAACACATATACATAACTCCATGGACTTACAAGCTCCCCTTTCATTTCACACCGACGACATCCATATACAAAAGAGCATGATATCAACTAGGTACAAGTACCAAGTGTAATGTTGAAAGCGTTCCCCATGAAAGCATGGTTCTGCTAATTCCCAACAAATAAGTGCAAGCATATACAACATAGACGACACAATGGTTCAAGTTTATTAGAGGAAAAAATTAAAGTGTGCCATCAAGTTCGTGAGAGCTTTAATCACTAGTTTTCTCATAACAAGTGGAAGGTAAATAAAAGCATGAATATACTTGGAATAGCATAAGCTAGTAGGTAGGCATGGTGGACTCTTTGGAATAACTTGGTTTAGGGAGTTGGATGCATGAGTGGAACTCATACTTTGTTGTGGAGGCTAGCAAACGACTGGGAGCCACAAACTAAGAGAGAAATAATGGCCATAATCATGTAGGGCGACAAAACATCATTGATCAAAGCATAAAGTGATACTACAAGTTGAAAACTAAAGGATCATAAAGGCTATGGTGACTTTGGATAGTCATAACATGGTGTGAGCATGTGCCAAGTCAACCCAAATAAAGCATCAAAGGAGAATACCACTATACTATGCTTTAATATGCTAAAACAACGCATGACTCATCCAAGGCACATTAAGCAATCTCAATTGTTTATAACAAGTCATGCTACAGCAAAGAATACTAAGCATAAAGCCAAAACAATATCAAGCATGGAATGACAAAGCATGGGCCATAGTAAAAAACGAGCTCTTTTTACCAAAAAAGCATGAACTTTCCTACTCTTTTCCAAACCAAACCAAACTATTTGCAAACCAATGTATGAAAGAGGGGGTCCAACCAATTTATTCAGCAAACTAAGCAAAACAAGCAAACAAAAACCAAAACGAAAACGAAAAATAAGACGCTCCAAGGAAAACACAACTGTGCATGAAACAATAAAAATGAAGCGTTTGAAAGAAACCTGCAATTTTTATTGATGAAGAAGGGGATGCCTTGGGCATACCCACGATTTGACGCTTATACTTCTTGGATATTTCTTGGGGTGACACGCGTGGAATCCCCAAGCTTGAGCTTTAGTTCATCCTTCATCTCATTACTCATTCCTTCCATACACCTGAAAATTTTTCTTCATACAAAACTTCACACAATCTCATTAGCAACATTAGTGCACTTAAGATAAATAAGTCTTAAGGTTCAGTTCTAACACCAAATAAACTTCCATTAGAACACTAGATACTGTAGCACTTCCCTCAAAAAGCTCAATTCCCCAAAAGAACTCAAAAAGGAACCCACAAGAAGCAAATGCAAAAAATGGCAGAAATCTGTCAAAACAGACCAGCAGGTAAAGACGAATTTTTTCGAAGACCTTCTGTTGCTCAAATCAAAACGTGTTTAACTAACGAAAGTTAGATAACAACCTGGGGCATAAGCACAAAAAATTACAGCTCAATCTGACATACAGAGCTCTCTCACGAATTTTTATGGTGAAGCACAAAAATCTGTTTCGGGACAGCAACTTTCCCAGTCATTACTTCACTCTCATTAGAGGTTACTCTTGGCACAAAAAGCAAATAAAAAGGATAAGGAGCCATTATTACTGAATTAATAACTTTCAAGACTCATCTAAAACTTTTGGGTTATCTCCCAATAAGTACTTTTCTTTAACGCCTTTAAGTTAGGCATGATAGTTTGAGAAAATGCTCACATAAGAAATATGAATTTAAGTAAAAGAGAGCATCAAGAAGCAAATTCAATGCACATTTAAGTCTAACCCACTTTCTATGCATAGAAATCTTGTAAGAAAATAAATCAAAGAAGCACATAGTAATAAGAATGGGAAAGCAAAACAAGTGCAACTTCAAGACTTTAAACATAAAGAGGGGAAACTTAATATTATTGAGATGCATAAAACCATGTTTCCCTCTCTCATAATAACTTTCAGTAGCATCATGAATAAAATTCACAATATAACTATCACATAAAACATTCTTATCATGAGCCACATGCATATAATACTTATTACTCTCCACATAAGCATAGTCATTCTTATTAATTGTGGTGGGAGCAAATTCAACAAAATAGCTATCATTATTATTCTCATCACCATAATAATCAAATATAGGAGGCATATTGTAATCATTAATTTTCTCCTCAATAGTAGGTGGACTGAAAATATCATATTCATCATTATAATCATCATATATTGGAGGTTTGGTATCATCATAAGCAATAGAATAGCTATCCTCCAAAGCCGGGGAACTAAAAAGATTATTTTCATAAAAACTAGCTTCCCCAAGCTTAGACTTTTCCATAGCATTGGCAATAATGGTGTTCAAAGAATTCATACTAATAACATTGCTATTAGCATGCAAATAAAGTTCCATAGTTTTTTAATTTTCTCTTCAAACACTTCATGTCCTAACTCAAGATAAATACTATAAAGCTCTCTAATTTTTTTGTTGTTTTCCATTAAGCCTAACTAGTGAAAACAAGAAACAAAAAGACAAAATTGCAGAATCTAAAGGAAATAACTTCGAGCACTCACACCGGAGGATGTGAGTACCTTTTACCTTACCTCCCCGGCAACGGCGCCAGAAAATAGTCTTGATGACCCACAAGTATAGGGGGTGTATCGCAGTATTTTCGAGGGAAGTGAAACCCAATTTATTGATTCGACACAAGGGGAGCCAAAGAATATTTATAAGCCTTAACAACTGAGTTGTCAATTCAGCTACACCTGGAAACAATCTTGCTCACAGCAGTTTATCAGTAGCAACAGTTTTGTAGTAGGAATAGTAAAGTAGCAGCAGTAGTAAAGTAAAGACAGTAGTAACAATAGCAGTAAACAGTGGGATTCGAGTGCGGTAGGCATAGGGATGGATGGACGGGCGTTGCATGGACAAGACAATTCACATAGCAATCAGAACATAGGGCAATTGCAGATAAATAATATAAAGCATCCAAGTACTAGATAATCCTAGGCATGTGTTCCATATATAGTCATACATGCTCGCAATGAGAACTTGCATAACATCTTTTGTCCTGCCAGCCCGTTTGCAGTGGGGCCTCTAGGGAACTACTGGAAATTAAGGTGCTCCTTTTAATAGAGCACCAGAGCAAAGCATTAAAACTCCGTGAACACATGTGATCCTCACATCAAAGCCATTCCCTTCCGGTTATCCCGATTTCTGTCACTTCGGGGCCATAGGTTCCGGACAACAACGTGTGTATACAACTTGTAGATAAGACCAAAAACAATACTATCATAATGAATCAATAACAAGTTCAGATCTGAAATCATGGCACTCGGGCCCTAGTGACAAGCATTAAGCACAACAAGTCGCAACAAAGTCATAAAGCACTAATAAAAGATACTAGGCACCATGCCCTAACAATCTGATGCCATTACATGAACGATCTCATCCAATACCTACCATCCCCATAGCCTACAGCAGGGGATTACTCACTCATAGACGGGGGAAACATGGATGGTTGATGGAGATGATGGTGGAGATCGATGGAGATGGCTCCGAGGGCACTTCCCCATCCCGGCAGGGTGCCGGAACAAAGACTTTCTATTCCCCGAATCTCCCCTTCGGTGGTGGCGGTGCTGCGGAACGTTTTCTAGAAAAATGTCGAACCCCCCAAAGTTTTTAGGTCAGAAGGCTTCTTATAGGCGAAGAGGGAGACCGAGGGGGTGCCTGGGGCCACCACACCATGCCCTGGCGCGGCCAGGCCCAACCCGCACCTGGGGGGTGGTGTGGCCAGCCCCTGGCCCTCCTCCGTCTCGTATTCTGGCTCCTGGAGTCTTCTGGAAAAATAGGCACTTTGGCTTTTGTCCCGTCCAATTCCGAGAATATTCATTTTCTGACTTTCCTAGAACCAAAAACAGCAGAAGCAGGCGGTGCACTGTGGCTCTTGTTAATAGGTTAGTCCAAGAAATCATATGAAAGTACTCCAAAGTGTGGACAAAACACAAGAAAGTGGATAAAACCAAGCATGGAACATCAAAAATTATATATACATTTGCAATGTATCAGCGTAGACATCAATCATGCACCCCGTTTGTATGTGTGATTGCAAATAGAGAAAGTATTTTTGTATTTTCGAAATAATTAATTGCTAAAAATAAGAAGGATTGTAGATGCAAAGGAATGGTGTTTCTTATGATAAAAATTGGACCGGGATTCATGGGTTCTCTTGTATACTCTGTTTTTAAGTTGTAGTAATCACAAAACAATTCATCAATGATAAAGATCATGGAAACTCTATAAGTTCTTGATAAAAGGAATTAATATGGGCATCACATTCTAATATTGAGTTGGAATACATCTCTATCTTATACTCCTCAAGAAAGGGAAATCTCCATGCAATCTTGATTTAAGAATATATCCGAGTATAGCTTTAACAAATATTATATGATGTTTGAAATACAAAATATGCTACCTTGGTTTAACAAGGTCATCACACTGTCACGTGATAACTGTAGCACATGATTTCACTTAACCCCTAGTGAGGTAGCAAAAGAAAGGTAAAAACCAAAGTAGATCTTGAATAATATGTGTCACAATTCAATATCCACCCCTATGCCACTCCATCTAACACACACTTCTACCCACACAAGTTCTTGCATACAAGTTGGATCAAAACAAGCAATGCAGAACGTGGTGCATGATTGATGTCTATGCACGCTTCTATTCTTGTAGACAGTGTTGGGCCTCCAAGTGTAGAGGTAAGTAGAACAACAACAACTTTCCCTTAAGTGGATCACCCAAGGTTTATCGAACTCAGGAAGGAAGTGGTCAAAGGTATCCCTCTCAAGCAACCCTGCAATCAAGATACAAGAAGTCTCTTGTGTCCCCAATAGATCCAATACACTTGTCAGGTGTATAGGTGCACTAGTTCGGCGAAGAGATAGTGAAATACAAGTAATATGGATGATTATAAGTGGTAATTGCAATCTAAAATAAGAGTGGTAGCAAGTAAACAAGTAACATGACTGATTGTAAACGGTGTTTCAATGCTTAGAAACAAGGCCTAGGGATCATACTTTCACTAGTGGACACTCTCATATAAATATCTTCTCTTCATTATGCTACCCCGAACTACTCTCCGGTTGGATGATATAGGTCTATAACATCACACCTTAAAGTTCGCATTCCCCATCTAGATAACCCCTCACTATCACCTTGAGCGCTAGATTGTTCCAACAAACACCACAATCTCATAGAGACATCCAACTTAAATTATACTCATGATAAGTATTTCTGTAACCTTAGCCTAAGTGCCACACGATGTGCACACTATAAACTTCACACACGTGAGGATAAGTAGAGATTAATTAAAGCACTTGAGTAGCAGAATAAATCTACTTATTCAACTAGATTACAAAGCTCATGATCTCAATAAGATCACGCATAGAGAGAGATATGAACACATAGCTACCGGTAGAGCCCTTAGCCTCGAGAGAGAACTACTCCCTCCTCATCATGGGAGTCAGCAACGACGATGGAGATGGCGGTGGAGTCGATGGAGATGGCTCCCGGGGAACTTCCCCGTCCCAGCAGGGTGCCCGAACAGAGACTTCTGTCCTTCGAATCTCCTCTTCGGTGGCGGTGGTGCTACGGAACTTTTCGTGGAGTTCTGATCCTCCCCTTAGGGTTTTCGTCTCGGGGGGTTTATATAGGCGAAAGGAGAGGTCGAGGCGGAGACCAAGGCGGCCACACCACCCCCTGGAGCGCCCTGGCCTGGCCCGCGCCACCAGGTGGTGTGGGCCCCTCGTGGCCCCTCTCTGTCTCGTCTTCTGGCTCCGTGAGTCTTCTGGTAAAATAGGAACTTTGGTTTTTGTTTCATCCAATTCTGAGAATATTTCTTTACTAGCTTTTCTGAAACAAAAAACAGCAGAAAATAGGCAACTAGCACTGCGACATCTTGTCAATAGGTTAGTTCCAGAAAATGTATAAAAATGCCTCAAAGTGTAGACAAAACATAAGATAGTTGATACAAAACTAGCATGGAGCATCAAAAATTGTAGATACATTTACGACGTATCAAACATCTGCAAGCTTAACTCATGCTTGTCCTCGAGTAGGTAAGTGATAAAAAGAATAATTTTTTAGGTGACATGCACCATCACAATCTTGATCAAGGTATTGTAAAACATTGATAGCTGGGATCATAGTACTCTAACATAAACATGAAAGCTATAGTTCTAACAATAAGACATAGCAACTATATTGTAACATGAAAATGTACAAACAAAAGATCATGAATAACAATGCATTAAAAGACGTTTGTTTGTTTCACATATAGAAAACATAATAAGAGTGGTATTTAGCTTGTCCCTCATGGTATAGCAAAACATAAATGCATAGGACACCTTCAAAGTTCATAAGGGTGACTAGATACAAATAATTTAAGTACAAGCAATATCAAAGTTATGAATCAATCAACAAGTTTTGGGATAATGCACATTAAACTAAGAATGACCACTATGCTCTCTCAATTGGTGCATAAAGATAGAAGATGGAGACTCAACATAAAAGTAAAAAAGAAAGGCCCTTCATAGAGGGAAGCAGGGATTTCAAGTTTCATAAAGAGCTTCCAAAAATTATGGTACTTATTAGCTTTCAGCTCTCATTGCCCCTATCATAAGCATCTTGAGGTGATTAAGGTTAAAGTGACACAAATATGAGGATATGCTTGACAAGTTATCAGTTGAAAATCTCATGCCCCTTGCTTACGAGTACCGAACCTCATGCTACTCAACTTTAGTCACACGTAAGTTCTTGTCATTGTAAGTACATGTGTATCATGGAGAACTGCCAACGGGGTACCCCTTTCCCCATGACGCAAGATCTTTCCCATATCAAAATGACAAGGCAACACACAACGAGTATCTCAGCGATCTTTTTATTTGCTATTTGCATAGGTTTTTATTGAGGGTGCTTCACAGAATACTTATTATGGTTATGCTGCAAGTTTCCACCATGATTAGACATGACTTAGGCTAGCTGCCCAGGCGTTTCTCTAACACACATAAAAACTCCATGAGCTTACAAGATCCCCATTTATTTCACACCACCGGGATCCATAAACAAAAGAACATGATATCAACTGAATAATAAGTGCAATGTTGAAAGCGTTCCCCATGGTAACATGGTTCTGCTAACTCACAACTTATAAAATGCAAGCATATAGGTAACATAGATGGGCACAATGGTTCAAGTTTATTAAGTGCAAGAAAATAAAATGTGCCATCAAATTCGTGAGAGCTTTAATCACTAATTTTCACATAACAAGTTTAATTTGGAAGATAGATAAAAACATGAATATACTTGGAATGGTGTAACACACCATGCATAGGAATTTATAGTGGACTCTTTGGAATAACTTGGTTTTATTGGAGGTTGTATGCATGAGTGGAGCTCATACTTGGTACAGGTGGAGGCTAGCAAAAGACTGGGAGCGACCAACTAAGAGAGCAATAATGGCCATAATCATGCAAAGCGACAAAACATTATTAATTAAAGCATAAATTGATATTACAAGTCAAAAACTAAATGATCATAGAGGCTAAGGTGACCAGTTCATAGTCTTAACATGGTGTAAGCATGTTCCAAGTCAACCCAAATAAAGCATCAAAGGAGAATACCGCAATATTATGCTTTTGTATGCTAAAACAACGCATGATCCTTTCAAGGCACATTAAGCAATCTCAATCGTTTGGAACAAGTCATGCTACAACAATAATCAATAAGCATAAGGTCAAAGCAACATCAAACATGACATGATAAAGTCTAGGCCACAGTCAAAACAAGCTCCTTTTGTACCACTTATAAGCATGAAGCTTCCTACTCTTTTCCAACACTAATCAACTTATTTGAAACAACATATGAATGCGGGGGTTCAACCAATTTATTTAAGCAAACCAAACAAAATAAAACTAAAGCAAAAACAAAGACACTCCAAGAACAACACAATTGTGCATGAAACAATAAAAATGAAGTGTTTTGGAACAAAACCTGAGATTTTTATTGATGAAGAAGGGGATGCCTGGGAATCCCCAAGCTTTGACGCTTGTACCTCTAGAATATTTCTTGGGGTGACACGGGTGGTATCCCCAAGCTTGAGATTTTGTCCATACTTCATCTCATCACATTATTCTTCCCTACACTTGGAAATTTCCTTCATACAAAACTTCACACAATCTTCATTAGCAACATTAGTTTATTCAAGATAATAAGTCTTTGGGTTTAGTTTCAACACAAGTAAAACTTCCATTAAAACACAAGCTACTGTAGCAATTCCTTCTAAAAGCTCAAGTGATCAAAGATAACTCAAAAAAAAACCGATTAAGATGCAAATGCAAATAATGGCAGAAATCTGTCAAACAGACCAGAAGGTGAAGACCGATTTTTTCTAAAATCTTCTGTTGCTAAAATCAAAAAGTGCAAAACTAACGAAAGTTGGGTAATAACCTGGGGCATAAGCACAAAAAATTACAACTCAATCCGACGTACTGAGATATTTCAATTCTTTTTACCTTGACGCACAGAAATCTGTTTCGGGACAGCAACTTCCCCATATCTTACTTCCCTCTCATTAGAGGTTATTCTTGGAACAAAAATAAAAAAAAGGATAAGGAGAGGTTATTACAGAGGCAATAACTTCCAAGACTCAACAAAAAATAAATAAACTGAAAGTAAAAATATAATGGGTTGTCTCCCAAAAGCTCTTTCTTTATAGCCATTAAGATAGGCATGATAATTTCGATGATGCTCACATAAGAAATATGAATTGAAGTAAAAGAGAGCATCAAGAAGCAAATATGGAACAAATTTAAGTCTAACCCACTTCCTATGAAAAATAATCTTGTAAAGAAACAAGTCATGAAAGCACAAAGCAACAAGCATAGGAAAGCAAAAAAAGTGCAACTTCAAAATTTTCAACATAAAGAGGGGAAACTTAATATTGTTGAGATACATAAAACCATGTTTCCCTCTCTCATAATAACTTTCAGTAGCATCATGAATAAAATTAACAATATAAATATCACATAAAACATTCTTATCACGAGCCACATGCATAAAATAGTTATTACTCTCCCTATAAGCATAGTCATTCTTATTAATCATAGTGGGAGCAAATTCAACAAAATAGCTATCATTATTATTCTCATCACCATAATCATCAAATATAGGAGGCATATTGTAATCATAATAATTTTTCTCCTCAATGGTAGGTGGACTGAAAATATCATATTCATCATTGTAATCATCATATATTGGAGGTATAGTATCATCAAAGTAAATTTTCTCCTCCGTGCTTGAGGGACTAAAAATTTCATGCTCATCAAAACCATCTTCCCCAAGCTTATACTTTTCCATAGCATTAGCAACAATGGTGTTCAAAGAATTCATACTAATAACATTGCTATTAGCATGCAAATAAAGTTCCATAAGTTTTTTAATTTTCTCTTCAAACACTTCATGTCCTATCTCAAGATAAATACTATAAAGCTCTCTATTTTTGTTGTTGTTTTCCATTAAGCCTAACTAGGGAAAATAAAAACAAGAAACAAAAAGATATAATTGCAGAATCTAAAGGAAATAACATCGAGCACTCACACACCAGCAAAAGTACTAGAAGATAGCTTAGTAGCCAGAGGATGTGAGTACCTTTTACCTTACCTCCTCAACAACGGCGCCAGAAAATAGCTTGATGTCTACACACGCTTCTATTCTTGTAGATAGTGTTGGGCCTCCAAGTGCAGAGGTTTGTAGAATAGCAGCAAGTTTCCCTTAAGTGGATCACCCAAGGTTTATCGAACTCAAGGAGGAAGTGGTCAAAGATATCCCTCTCAAGCAACCCTGCAATCAAGATACAAGAAGTCTCTTGTGTCCCCAACACACCCAATACACTTTTTAGGTGTATAGGTGCACTAGTTTGGTGAAGAAATAGTGAAATACAAGTAATATGGATGATTATAAGTGGTAATGGCAATCTTAAATAAGAGTGGTAGCAAGCAAACATGTAACATGACTGATTGTAAATGGTGTTTCAATGCTTAGAAACAAGGCCTTGGGATCATACTTTCACTAGTGGACACTCTCATATAAATATCTTCTCTTCATTATGCTACCCTGAACTACTCTCTGGTTGGACGATGTAGGGCTATAACAGCACACCTTAAAGTTCACATTCCCCATCTAGATAACACCTCACTATCACCTTGAGCGCTAGATGGTTCCAACAAACACCACAATCTCATAGAGACATCCAACTCAAATTATACTCATGATAAGTATTTCTGTAACCTTAGACTAAGTGCCACACGGTGTGCACACTGTCAACTTCACACACGTGGGGATAAGCAGATATTAATTAAAGCACTTGAGTAGCAAAATAGGAATACTTATTCAACTAGATTACAAAGCTCATGATCTCAATAAGATCACGCATAGAGAGAGAGAGATGAACACATAGATACCGGTAGAGCCCTTAGCCTCAAGAGAGAACTACTCCCACCTCATCATGGGAGTCAGCAACGACGATGGAGATGGCGGTGGAGTCGATGGAGATGGCTCCGGGGGCAGTTCCCCGTCTCGACAGGGTGCCAAAACGGAGACTTCTGTCCCCCGAATCTCCTCTTTGGTGGCGGCGGCACTATAGAACTTTTCATGGAATTATGATCCTCCCCTTAGGGTTTTTGCCTTGGGGGGTATTTAGGCAAAAGGAGACATCACCACCACCATCATCACCATCAGCACCATCATCACCATCTCCATATTGCTGTAACAATTGGGTTGAATCTTGCATTAGTTCTTAGGGGAAACTTTCCCGGTGTTGATTACTCTTTGTAGTTGATGCTATTGAGTGAACCATTGAATTATCATTTATGTTCAGATTTTTACATATCATTATTTCATCTCTGATCATGATCCATATGATGTCTTGTGAGTAGTTCATTTAGTTCTTGAGGACATGGGAGAAGTCATGTTGTTAGTAGTGGAATTGTGTTGAGAAAGATTCAATGGTTTGATATTTAAGTTGTGGTGTATTTCTTCTAGTGGTGTCATGTGAACGTCGACTACATGACACTTCACCTATATGGGCCTAGGGGAATGCATTGTGTATTTGGCTACTAATCGTAGGGGTTACCGGAGTGATAGAAACCTGAACCCCCGTTAGGAAACCTTTGCACAAGGGACGTCAGGGTCTTAGAGTTTAAAGTTGTGGTTAGGTTTCTACCTTAATTACTTTCTTGTACTTGCAGATGCTTGCAAGGGGTATAATCACAAGTATGTATTAGTCCTAGGAAGGTCAGTACATTAGCATAGGTTCACCCACACAACACTTAGAAAACTAAAGAAGATTAATCAACTATATGAAGCGAAAGCACTTGATGATATTCCCATGTGTCCTCGAGAACGTTTGGTCATCTTAAGTAATACAACCGGCTTGTCCTTTGCTAAAGAAAGGATTGGGCCACTTGCTGCGTTTATTCTTATTGTCTTTTATTTACTCGTACTTTATTTACCTGCATTATCAAAAAACCCTAAAAATCCGGTTGCTAAGTATTTATAGAGAATTCCTGCTCCTAGCCACTCGCCAGCACCTGCTGCTCCTCGTTGTGTTCGACACTCTTACTTATTGAAAATACTACGATACACCCCCTATACTTGTGGGTCATAAGTGGTGTGGGCCCCTTGTGGCCCCTCTCCGTCTCGTCTTCTGGCTCCGTGAGTCTTCTGGTAAAATAGGAACTTCGGTTTTTATTTCGTCCAATTCTGAGAATATTTCTTTACTAGCTTTTCTGAAACCAAAAACAGCAGAAAACAGGCAACTGGCACTGCAGCCTCTTGTCAATAGGTTAGTTTCAGAAAATGTACAAAAATGCTTCAAAGTGTAGACAAAACATAAGATAGTTGATACAAAACTAGCATGGAGCATCAAAAATTATAGGTACATTTACGACGTATCAATGATATGCATCTATTAAAGCATCTTACACAAAATAGATTCCAATCTCAAATATCAAATCATATAACAAAGATCCACCACATAGGAAATGACCATAATCATGTTGGGCAGCTCATATGGTACTAAATCTATGAAGAACAAGGGAGAGATAGAGATTAAGCTACTTCCACAAACCCGGAGCCCGGAGGTGGACTACTCCCTCCTCATCATGGTGATGAAGCCGGAGATGTTGGATAGGGTGGAGATCTCCCCCCAAGTGGCTCCGGTAGAGTTTCCCCCTCCAATCTTTGATGGATCTGACTCTGTTTGGTGGTGTTTTGTCTCTAGTGGATCTCTTCTTGAGGACACCTTAGGGGTCCTTATATAGGGGTTTTTAGGTCAAGATAAGTCCATGGGAAAAGGAATCAAGGAGATCCGACGACCGAGGAGGGAGATAGCACAAGTGACGCGCCCACCAAGCCTGGGCACGCCACCCAGGCTATCATGGGCCTCCTAGCCCTCTTGGTGGAATTCCAGCACGCCAGATGCTTCCCATGGATAAATATTGGCATCCCCAAAAGTATAGGTCCATTTGACTTTGTTTAGGTCCTGAAACATCAAAAACATTGAAAACGGTGTTTTTCTGCCCTGCATGGTTATAACCAAAAGAAAGGGGATCATTGATAAATCCCTAAAAATCAATATAAAGAAGGGATATAACATTATATATGATGCAAATATGTGGGAAAACATGTTAACAAACTACGAAGTTCATGTATGCATTTACATGCATCCAGATCCCACCAGATCGACGAGTCGAACACGCCAGGATCCCGCATAAGGGTTGTATCCAATGGCTTCCAGTAGGAAACACAAGAGAGCATCAGTGGAAAACTCGGGGGAGGCAGCCGTAGCTCGCTAGCCACATCGGTCTCTCCGCCTTCAGCCGCCTCTCCTGGGTGGGATGGCTCTACCCCTTCAGGGGAGAAAAGCGTGGCTTCGACCCTGCCACTTGCAGGGCCACCACACCTTGCTCTGTAGAGGACACAGGCAATCCTTCCTACCTGTTCCGTCGTGCCGAGCATCCTTCACCAGCGCTCGTTCTAGTTCCATGCAGTCATGCATGAAAGCAGTGATGAGCCTCCGAAGAAAGTTGCTCGCAGGCGGTACCTGTGGGTACTCGTGGGTAACATTGCCATCCTTAGCACGAAAGGACAATAAGAGTTATGAGAACAAAGTACTTGTGTGGCCTAGCAACTTTCACATTTTTTTGATGAAAACACAGTCGCTGCTTACCTTATGAGTGGTTTGATGTCGTCGCTAAGGCGCTAGATTATTCACGTTAGTGAAATAGTGTGTTCCCATATTTTTGTTTAAAATAGAAGTCTGAACACTCCCAACCATAGTGATTTAAAATTTATCAATAAAGGGAGCTTTATTTTTTTAAAGCTCAGGGCACTTTATTATTACCCCCGATTCCCCATCCCACCGGCGTACCATTATACTATTATTACTTGGACTATGGATAAATTCAAATTCAGCTGAGTTAGTTGGGGCTTCAATCGTAATTTTCGGGCTCACTACCTGTCTTGGTGACAACATCTTCATACACATCATCATTTATGAATGGATATAATACGGAAATATATCAATTCCATAGTATTTTAGTGCCTACCAAAGCAATACTTCAGTTTTCTCTCTTCTTAGTTTCTTCAAAAAGGGGTCTGACCTCTTTCTCAATTATTTAAAAAAACATAGTTTTGGAGAATACTTCAGTTTAAAACTGTATTATTTGTTGGAACCGAACACTGAAAGGTATTTAATAGTTCAGTTTATTCAGAAAATCAAAATGTTTTCTAAATAATTTAAAAATACTTTGATGCCAAACTGGGCCTTAATATCTGAACCGAGCAAATCTGGGCCATGGATGATCAATATTTAGATGCCAAATGGCCAAATGGGGCCTTAATTTTTGAACTGAGGCAGTATGGGCCATGGATGATCACCGATGTGCCTATTGGCCTTTGATTCTAGGGAGTACGGCTTACCAATTTACTACTACTTGGACTATATATAAATCTAAATTTAGTCAAGCTGGAAAATATCCCGCTATCCCCAAAATATTTCGCGCCCCAATGTTTCAAACATCTTGGAATCCCCCTTTGACCCCTAGTGAAGTCGGTTCGTTGGGGCTTCAATCGTAATTTCCCTGTTCAGTACGTCTATAGCCCTGGCCCCTCCCACTGACTCCCTCCCACACACACAATCCTCGTCCCCAGTTGCACAAGCCCTACGGAAAACTCGAGATCTACCTTCACCACCTTAGATCTAATTCACCGTCATCGCCGTGCACTGCACCGGATCTGCTTCACCGACCCACTCTCCTGGCACGCCGAACACATTCCCACCGCTAGGAATCTGCTTCTTTGCTGTTGTCGTCCAACACTCGGAGGAACCCTTGTTCTGCGTCACCTTCTCCCACAAGCACTACAACCGCAGCACCCTCGTCAACCTCGACGTCACCACCTAGGATTCGTAGGATGCCTAAACGCCATCCCGACCGAGGTAACCATATCTCCTTGGATTTTGGTAAGATAAATATGTACTAGTTAATTGTATTATGTATTGGTGATATTTTTGTAGTAACTTACAAGTGCTATACTTGTTACTCGTATCTTCCTAAATAAATTCTTTGTAGTCATGTTTAACCGTAAGGCATTGAACTGCGATTTTGTATGTCATGGTGAAATATGAGTTAGCCAACGGTTAACACGTTTGTTTCCATTATTTGCTTTATTAAGTGCCCATAAGTGATGCGGTTATAATTTCTCTCTGGCTTGACATAGGCTATGACACTAACTGTTATTTCCTACTTGATGTTGTTTTCTTATCTATGCAGTACATGTTTACATTCGTTATACTTCTTCCACTAATATGTTTGTTTTATTTGCTTATGCTTACCCCACGATTCCTAAAAGTTTGTTGTTGTTACGTAATGAACAGGTGCAGTTTACACTAGAAATTGTAGAATGAATGGTCCCTATAATCTCGTAAGTATCTATTGCTTTTGTATCACTTCATGCTAACATCTGTCAGACTGGAACCTTTTGTGTTTACTATTCGCTGCACTATTATGCAGAGGCCCAACACTAAAGTATGGAGACCACCAGTCCAATGACTTGATGCAGCAGACATCGTGGACGAACATACCTGTAACCAGATCAGAAACCCTGAGACTCTACATAGAGCTACTGTAAGCACGCCCCCCTTTTTTAAGGTTTAAGTCCCCTTGTGTCATGACATTTACTCTAGTTGAGTTTTTTTTGTCGGAGGCACTAGGGTGATTATAACAAGGCCAGACATGTAACATAATCCAATATAACTGAAACAGAAGGATCATAAGCAACTGCGCACTTCAAATCTCACTCTGGTATCTGCCACGCATATGGCTATTTTAATATGAGGCACATGATAGTACATTTTGTCTTTGGGCAGATAATCAAAAAATTTAAACAATCTGACTGTTTGATAGATTGTTTGACCATTTCTCTGAAATGATTTGGCTAGTATATTAGAGGCACACGTCTATTTCTCCTCATTTATAATTCACCAAGCTAATATCCATTAAATCTTTTACTAGTTTGGAGAACTACTTAAAGATTTAAACCAAGTTCTAAGTAATTAAAGTAAGGCCCTTTCCATGTTTATATAAAAATAAGCATTAATAAGAAAGTAATTATATACACTTATCCCATCAAGAAACACCATTTCCATAAAAACAATACTACTTGTATTTCCTCCTTATGAATCATTAAGAAGTAAACCACCTATAGGATGATGCCATATTTAAAATATATAAGTCTCCACTTGATAGTGGAATAAATATTCAAAACTGTTAATTGTTTTCTTCTTTAATACTCATAACTGGTAAGAAAACCTTAAGGTGTTAGCTTTAAGTTTAAATGCTTTTCCTTGGTAAAAGTAACCTTTTCCTCAAAAGCTATTCTTTTAAGAAACATTAAAAGTAATCCTTAAGTATTTATATGAAGACTCTAATGAATTAATAACCCTTTTAAGAAATCTTTGTGTACCATTCCACACTTGAGTGCTTTAGTATTGCATGCTACTTGTTGTATTTACATATTATTTCACACACTCTCACAAGCCTTAATAAGAAGCACAAGTGTGAAGCTGGTATAAAAGTGAAACACATTCTAAAGAAACCATCCCCACTTTCCAAACCCTAGATTAGATACGATTATTCCAGGGATTCGCATTTATCAAACTGCATTACACTTATGCATAATTGCATCTTGCTTCTTTAAACATTCTTCCTTACTGGACCAATATTGCTATTTATAGAATTTGGATCTTCTATTGTCTTGAAGACCGTGATTGCATAATCTTGCAATCACAAAAGGCTAGTTCACACTTGCTCATGTCCTTTGATTATTGATGACCCACAAGTATAGGGGGTGTATCGCAGTATTTTCGATAAGTAAGAGTGTCGAACCCAACAAGGAGCAGAAGGTGCTGGCTAGTGGTATGGATCATGAATTCTCTGCAAATACTTAGCAAACAGAGTTTTAGGGTTTTTTGATAATGCAAGTAAAATAAAGTACGAGTAAATAAAATACGATAAGAATAAATGCAACAAGTGGCCCAATCCTTTATTCAGCAAAGGACAAGCCGGTTGTATTACTTAAGATGACCAAACGTTCTCGAGGACACACGGGAAGACTGTCAAGTGCTTTCGCTTCATATAGTTGATTAATCTTCTTTAGCTTGCTAAGTGTTGTGTGGGTGAACCTATGCTAATGTACCGACCTTCCTATGACTAATACATACTTGTGATTATAACCCTTGCAAACATCCGTAAGTACAAGAAAGTAATTAAGGTAGAAACCTAACCACGACTTTAAACTCTAAGACCCTGACGTCCCTTGTGCAATGGTTTCCTAACGGGGGTTCATGTTTCTGTCACTCCGGCAACCCCTACTATTAGTAGACAAATACACAATGCATTCCCCTAGGCCCATATAGGTGAAGTGTCATGTAGTCGACGTTCACATGACAACACTAGAAGAAGTACACCACAATTTAAATATCAAACTATTGAATCTTTCTCAACACAATTCCACTACTAACAACATGAATTCTCCCATGTCCTCAAGAACAAAACAAACTACTCACAAGACATCATATGGATCAAGATCAGAGATGGAATAATGATAAGAAACAATCTGAACATAACAATAATTCAGTGGTTCCACTCAATAGCATCAACTACAACAAGTAATCAACACCAAGAAAGTTTCCCCTAAGAACTATGCAAGATTCAACCCAATTGTTACAGTGGTATGAAGTGGTGATGATGGTGCTGGTGGAAATGATGATGGAGATGATGATGATGATCCCGATGAAGTCTAGCTTGATGGTGGTGTTGATGGCGACGATCTCCCCTCTCCGAGAAGGAATTTCCCTAGCAGATTTCTGCCTGCCGGAGAGATCTTTTTCTCTCTACAGTTTTCCGCCCCGTAGAGGCGGCGGAATCTTTCTATGGTCGCTCCCCGAGTCTTAGGGTTTCATGGGGATAATATACATTAAAGGGGAGAGCCGAAGGTGGGCCAGGATGGCCACACCACCTGGTGGCACGGCTAGGGCTGGCCCGCGCCAGGGGGTGGTGTGGGCCCCCTGTGGCCCATCTCCACTCCCCCTTCTTTCATCCTTCATCTTTTGGAAAAATAGGATTTTCCATGTATTTTCTGGAATTTTCTGATCTTCACGAATTTCGCCTCCAAACAGTGCCTTTTCCATCAGAATCCTGACTATAGCGGCCCATCCTCCAAAAGTCATCAACCATGCAAAAACAGATGAAATAACATAAGTATCATCTCTTAATATGAAATATATCAATGAATAACAGTAAATTATGATATAGAATAGTGATGCAAAATGGACATATCAACTCCCCCAAGCTTAGACTTCGCTTGTCCCCAAGCGAAAACTGAGCTCAATAAACATGACCTCAGGTTTATGGAGTGAAGAGTCGATAAAAGAATACGGACAAGAAGCATCACATTCATCAATACACAAATCATAATAGAAGACAACTCACCATTATATAACTTAACTTGTAATAAGTAAATGAAACATAATAAAGATACATAAAGTAAGTCATAATTGGTAATGGCAAACTTTGCTCTTGGTCAAAGGATAGTTAACAATTTGCAGGAGTTCAAACATAAATGAGTTTTCAATGATAGCTTTCAAAGTAGTACTCACTAAGATAGGAGCAATGTGCAAAACAAGGAACATAAGAAACATGATTGAATAAATCAGCATATGAATGAAAGAAACACAATAACTCAAAATACTTGCTGAGATTGAAAGGAATAGGTTTACTAACTCAACTAAAAAGTAAAAGATAGGCCCTTCGCAGAGGGAAGAAGGGATTTCAAGTTTCATAAAGAGCTTCCAAAAATTATGGTACTTATTAGCTTTCAGCTCGCATTTCCCCTATCATAAGCATCTTTAGGTGGTTAAGGTTAAAGTGATCAAATATGAGGATATGCTTGACAAGTTATAAGCTAAAAATCTCATGCCCTTACTTACGAGTACCGTTCCTCATGCTACTCAAGTTTAGTCACAGGTAAGTTCTTGTCATTGTAAGTACATATGTATCATAGAGAACCGCCAACAGGGTACCCCTTGCCCGATGATACAGAAGAATCCCCATATCAAAATTACAAGGCAAGCAGACAATGAGCATCTCAGCATCCTTTTATTTCCTATTTGCATAGGTATCTTTTTTATTTTATTTTTTCCTATTTGCATAGGGCTTTTTTATATATAAGGGATGCTTCATAGATTGCTCACTATGGTTACGATGCAGGTTTCCACCATGATTAGGCATGGCTTAGACCACCCGCCCAGGCATTTCTCTAATACATATACGAACTCCATGAGCCTTACAAGCTCCCCTTTCATTTCACACCACCGGGATCCATAAGAAAAAGAACATGATATCAACTAAATAAAGTGCAATGTTGAAAGTGTTCCCCATGGTAACATGGTTCTGCTAATTCACAACTTACAAAGCGTAAGCATATACGCAACATAGATGGGCACAATGGTTCAAGTTTATTAAGTGCAAGAAAGTAAAGTGTGCCATCAAGTTCATGAGAGCTTTAATCACTAATTTTCACATAACAAGTTTAATTCGGAAGGTAGATAAAAACATGAATTTACTTGGAATAGCAATAGTGCTAATAGGTAGGTATGGTGGACACAAATGGCATAGGTTTTGGTTTTAAGGATTGGATGCACGAGAAGCATTCCCTCTCAGTACAGGTTTTTGGCTAGCAAGGCAGGGTAGCAAGCATAAGAGTTAAAGGAAACAAACATACAAGTGCTAAAAAAACATGCAATCTTCCTTGGAAGCACAAAAGATCTTAACTACAGAATACTAAGCTTATGAGTCAATCAAGAAAGATGATGAAATTATATTTCTTAAGAGCAGTTTTATTTTTTCTTTCATTCAATTCTCATAATAGTGTTGCTACTGACCGAGCCAGGTTTGCCAAAACCAACTAAATTTACCCAATGATCCCAAAGTGATACCAATAATAACAACAAGATCAATCATATAACATAAATTGAAAACTAATATAAGATGTGCAGAAAGTAAATGATAGAACTTCTCATTAATATTCCATAACGACAACTCACACCAAGGGATACATAATAACTAACGAGAGGGGGATACTTCCATAATGCAAACCATCCTACATGATAACTTCTCTATTCATGATATGACTACTTAAAAGGTAAAAAGATAAAAGATAGTGATGTGATACCGCGGCACTCCCCCAAGCTTGGAACAAACCAAGGGGATGCCAAAACCTGATGACGAATTACTCCTTCGGTGGTGGTGGTGTTCTCTCAATGAGCTTTTCAATCAATCCCCTCAAGTCCTCAATCTCGAAGGTGAGAGTACGAATCAACTCCAAATTGTGCTCAATGCGGTTCATGATCATGTCGGGCTACAAATCCCAGCTCTTGCGATTCTTTCCCCACTCTTCCTCCTTGGAGTCTTCTTTTCCTACATGGTTAGAACGAGGCATATCCCAATTGGAGGGTAGTTTCTCCTTAGGCATATTCTAGAATTGATGTTCATAGATAAGGGTATGGAAGGTATTCTTGGTGCGTGGAGGAGGTGACGGTGAAGCCAAGCAATGACGCGGAACCTTCCCTCCAGTGGACATCCGTGCAGTCCTTTTGAACTTGGCGGGATTTGCCACCACTCCAATGCTTGCAATGGTGGTGTTGGTGTGCGGATGCTGGTCTTCCTTGGTCTCCTCTTCAACTTCACTCTCGATCTCCTCCTCCTGCTCAGAGTCTTGGAGATCCTCTTCCGCAGGCTCCTTGCCCTTATCGTTGGCGGAGACCATTGTGCTTCTAAACTTTAGGAATAGCTCCTGGCAGAAATAGATCAAAACGAAAACACAACGAGAACATGATATACGAACCTCGGGGGATCCGGGGGATTATATATTACAAAGTTTAACAACAAAAGGAAGGTATTGGAGAAAACGGGTTAGAGATGGGCTCCGGGGTGGCCACACCCCCTGGTGGCGCGGCAAGGTGGGCCCGCGCCACGGGGTGGTGTGAGCCACCCAGGCTCCGTTTCCGTCCCTTTTTCGACTCATTGCTTCCCATGTTAGATAAAAACTGCAAAAATATAACTTGACAGATTTTTCGCGGACCTTTCCTTACTAGAACTTTTACCTATTCGAAAAAGACTCTGGAGGTCTCTGAACTTGATATTTAATAAATTCTTCCGGAGTCACCGCTTGAATAACATCAATATATTCATCCTCTTAAACACATTGTTTGAGTCATTTAACCATTCACCATCTTATTACACCATTTTCTCCTACAACCTGAAAATTTCTTTCACACAAAACTTCACACAATTCTCATTAGCAACATTAGTGCATACGAGGTAATAAACCTTTTAAGTTCAATTCCAACTAAAATCCATCAAAACATAATCTACTGTAGCAACTCCTTCCGAAAGCCCAAAAAGGAATTCAAAAAGGAAATCGATATAAGAAGCAAATGCAAGGGTAGCAAAAATCTGTCAAAATAGACCAGCAGGTAAAGATCAATTTTTTGGAAAATCTTCTGTTGCTCAAATAAAAAGTGCAAAACTAACGAAAGTTAAATAATAACCTGGGGCATGCACACAAAAAAATACAGATCGGTACGACATTCTGGGATTTTTCATGATTTTTTATAGTGAAGCACAAAAATCTGTTTCGGGACAGCAACTTCCCCAAATATTACTTCTCTCTCATTAGAGGCTGATCTTGACACAAAAAACTAAACAAAAATGATAAGGAGAGGTAATTGCAGAAGCAATAACTTCCAAGACTCAAATAAACAAAAACTAAAAGCAAAAATATATTGGGTTGTCTCCCAAAAAGCTCTTTCTTTATAGCCATTATGATGGGCATGATAATTTCAATAATGCTCACATAAGATTATGGATTGAAGTAAAAGAGAGCATCAAGAAGCAAAAATACACATGTTTAAGTCTAACCCACTTCCTATGCAAGGTAACTTTGTAAGAAAATACATTGTTGAAATCAGAGGCTACTAGCATAGGAAGGCAAAACAGATGTAACATAAACACTTTCAGCATAAAGCAAGGAAACTTAATATTATTGAGATGCATAAGAACACTTTTCCCTCTCTCATAATAACTTTCAGTATCATGCATAAATTTAACAATATAACTATCACATGAACCATTGTAGCAATGATCACTTATTCTAACAGAAAACACAGGGACACTAGCTCTCATAACACTACTTTGTGAAACAATATTAGAAGTATCCTTACAGAGGATAGTGTGTCCATCTTCTACATATTTAGTGACAAAGTCTTTCACATTTGCTATCATAGATTTAACAGCTATTTGTTCATCAGGTTCAACAGCTTTATTTATACTTTCATTAATTGCACTAGCTATCATAGAATGCTCCTTTATCTTAACTGGGAAAGGCATTTTCTCAATGTAAGGTTCAGGTAAAACATGATTAGCAGTATAAACTTTAGTATCTCTTGCAGGAACACTATTAACAATATATTTATATGGCTCATGATACTTATTCCATTTCTTTTTAGGAATTTCAATATAGGAAGCAAAAGCCTTAAAATAGGTTGCAATAGCTTGAGAGTCTAGACCATAAGCATTACTAATATTATGAAAGTCATCAGTTCCCATAAAAGATTCAATGCACTCATAATCATAATTTATACTTGACTTTTTTCCTTTATCATTCTCCCATGCTTCAGCATTGTCTTGAATACGGTCTAGAAGATCCCATTTAGCTTCTTCTTCCATGCGTGTAAAAGATCCAGCACGAGAAGCATCCAATAGATCCTTATCATGAAGAGAAAGCCTTGCATAAAATTTATTGATAATAATATTATTGGGGAGCTCATGAATAGGACATTTGAGCATTAGTAACTTCAGTCTCCCCTAAGCTTGAGCTGTACTTTCTCCATCAAGAGGCAAAAAGTTGTATATTTGATTCCGATCTTTATGAATCTCACTAGGAGGATAAAACTTTGAATAAAAGAGAGGTACAATTTCCTCCCATTTAAGAGCTTGACCATTCTTCAGCAGCTCATACCATTCTTCAGCTCTTCCTTTCAGTGATGATGAGAATAACTTCTTCTTGACTTGATTTGTTGTAATACATGCACACTTGAACAACCCGCATAATTCATGTATAAAGAGAAAATGATCACTTGGATGGATAGTTCCATCTCCAAAATAGTAATTATCTATAACATGATCAATAATTCTTGTAGGTATTTTAAAAGTATCATTTTCAGCATGTGTAGATTCATCTACTACATTAGCAGTTGTAGTAGCATTACAAAATAAGAAACTAAGTGAATTATCCATATTGAAATAAAGTAACTAACAGAAATAAACAATACTCACAGTAGAAGTTTCCTTTACCAGTTCCACTCTCCAATAGCGCTTCACTCCCTGGCAACAGCGCCAGAAAATAGTCTTGATGACCCGCAAGTATAGGGGGTTAATACGTCCATTTTGCATCACTATTCTATGTCTTAATTCACTATTATTCATTGATATATTTCATATTGAGAGGTGATACTTATGTTATTTCATCTGTTTTTGCATGGTTGATGACTTTTGGAGCATGGATCGCTGCAGTCAGGATTCTGATGGAAAAGGTGCTGTTTGGAGGCAAAATTCGTGAAGATCATAAAATCCGAGAAAATATACGAAAAATTCTATTTTTCCGGAAGACTCAAGATGCCAGAAGATGGAGTGGAGGTGGGCCACAGGGGGCCCACACCACCACATGGCGCAGGCAGGCCTAGGCCGCGCCAGGGAGTGGTGTGGCCACCCTGGCCCACTCCAGCCTCTCCCCTCTAGCGCATATCTTCCTCCCGAAACCCTAAGACTCGGGGAGCGACCATAAAAAGATTCCACCGCCTCTGCGGGGCGGAAAACACCGAGAGAGAAAGATCTCTCCGGCAGACAGATTTCTGCCGGAGGAATTCCTTCCTAGAGAGGGGAGATCATCGCCATCAACACCACCATCAAGCTGGACTTCATCGGGATCATCATCATCATCACCACCATCATCACCATCAGCACCCTCATCACCATCTCCATATTGCTGTAACAATTGGCTGAATCTTGCTATAGTTCATAGGGGAAACTTTCCCGGTGTTGATTACTCTTTGTAGTTGATGCTATTGAGTGAACCATTGAATTATTGTTTATGTTCAGATTGTTATACATCATTATTCCATCTCTGATCATGATCCATATGATTTCTTGTGAGTAGTTCATTTTGTTCTTGAGGACATGGGAGAAGTCTTGTTGTTAGTAGTGGAGTTGCATTGAGAAAGATTCAATAGATTGTTATTTAAGTTGTGGTGTACTTCTTCTAGTGGTGTCATGTGAATGTTGACTACATGACACTTCACCTATATGGGCCTAGGGGAATGCATTGTGTATTTGGCTACTAATCGTAGGGGTTGCCGGAGTGACAGAAACCTGAACCCCCGTTAGGAAACCATTGCACAAGGGACGTAAGGGTATTAGAGTTTAAAGCTGTGGTTAGGTTTTACCTTAATTACTTTCTTGTACTTACGGATGTTTGCAAGGGGGTTTAATCACAAGTATGTATTAAGTCTTGGATGGGACGGTACATTAGCACAGGATCACCCACACAACACTTAGCAAGCTAAAGAAAATTAATCAACTATATGAAGCGAAAGCACTTGACAGTCTTCCCATGTGTCCTCGAGAACGTTTGGTCATCTATAGAAATACAACCGGCTTGTCCTTTGCTGCATAAAGGATTGGTCCACTTGCTGCATTCATTCTTACTGTCTTTTGTTTACTCGTACTTTGTTTACTTGCTTTATTGAAAACCCCTATAAATCCGTTTGCTAAGTATTTGCAGAGAATTCCTGAATCATACCACTAGCCAGCACCTTCCGCTCCTTGTTGAGTTCGATACTCTTACTTATCGAAAATACTGCGATACACCCCCTATACTTGTGGGTCATCAAGACTATTTTCTGGCGCCGTTGCCGGGGAGTGAAGCGCTATTGGAGAGCGGAACTGGTAAAGGAAACTTCTACTATGAGTATTGTTTACTTCTGCTTGTTGCTTTATTTTCGTTATGGATAATTCGCTGAGTTTCTTATTTGGTAATGCTACTACCACTGCTAAGGTAGTAGATAAGCCACCACCTGCTGAGAAAGATGTTTTCAAAATACCTACAAGAATTATTGATCGTGTTTTGGATAACTACTATGTTGGGGATGGAACTGTCCATCCCGGTGATCATTTACTCTTTATACAAGAATTATGCGGGTTGTTCAAGTGTGCAGGTATTACTATAGATCAAGTTAAGAAGAAGTTATTCTCATTATCGCTGAAAGGAAGAGCCGATGAATGGTATAAGCTGTTGAAGAATGGTCAAGCTCTGGAATGGGAGGAAATAGTGCCTCTCTTTTATTCAAAGTTTTAAACTCCTAGTGAGATTCATAAATATCGGAATCAAATATACAACTTTTGGCCTCTTGATGGAGAGAGTACAGCTCAAGCTTGGGGGAGATTGAAGTTACTAATGCTCAAATGTCCCATTCATGAGCTCGCCCAACAATATTATTATCAACAACTTTTATGCAAGGCTCCCTCTACATGATAAGGATTTATTGGATGCTTCTTGCGCTGGATCATTCACTCGCATGGAAGAAGAAGTTAAATGGGACCTTCTAGATCGTATTCAAGACAATGCTGAAGCTTGGGAGAATGAGAAAGGTAGAAAGTTAGGTATAAATTATGATTATGAATGCATTGAATCTTTTATGGGAACTGATGACTTTCAAAATATTAAAAATGCTTATGGTCTAGACTCTCAAGCTATTGCTTCTTATTTTAAGGCTTTTGCTTCCTACATTGAAGTGCCTAAAAAGTAGTGGAATAAGTATCATGAACCTTATAAAGATATTGCTAAGAGTGTTCCTGCAAGAAATACTGAAGTTTATACTGCTAATCATGTTTTACCTGAACCTTATATTGAGAAAATGCCTTTTCTAGTTAAGGTAAAGGAACATTCTATGATGGCTAGTATGGTAGATGAAAGTATGAGTAAAACCATTGAACCTGATAAACAAATGGTTGATGAACTTATAGTAGAAAATGTGAAAGACTTTGTCACTAAGTATGAGGAAGAGGGACACACTATCCTTTGTAAGGATACCTCTAATATTGTTTCACAAAGTAGTGTTATGAGAGCTAGTATCCCTGTGTTTTATGTTAGAATAAGTGATCATTGCTATGATAGTCCTTGTGATAGCTATATTGTTAAGTTTATAGATGATACCGAAAGCTACTATGAGAGAGGGAAAAGTGTTCTTATGCATCTCAATAATATCAAGTTTCCCCGTTTTATGCTGAAAGTTTTTATGTTGCACTTCTTTTGCTTTCTTATGCAAGTTACCTATGGTTTCAACAACTTGTTTGTTTACAAAATCCCCTTGCATAGGAAGTGGGTTAGGCTTAAATGTGTGTGTTTTTGCTTCTTAATGCTCTCTTTCACTTCAAATCATATCCCTATGAGAGCTTCTTCAAAATTATCATGCCCATCTTAATGGCTATAAAGAAAGAGCTTTATGGGAGACAACCCAATTTGTTTATGCTTTCAGTTTGTTTTTGTTTCTTTGAGTCTTGGAAGTTATTACTTTGGTAATAACCGCTCCTTATCCGTTTTGTTTGGTTTTTGTGTCAAGATCAACCTCTAATGAGAGAGAAGTAAGATTTGGGGAAGTTGCTGTCCCGAAACAGATTTTTGTAAGGGTGACAGAAACCTGAACCCCCGTTAGGAAACCATTGCACAAGGGACGTAAGGGTCTTAGAGTTTAAAGTTGTGGTTAGGTTTTACCTTAATTACTTTCTTGTACTTACGGATGTTTGCAAGGGGGTTTAATCACAAGTATGTATTAAGTCTTGGATGGGACGATACATTAGCACAGGTTCACCCACACAACACTTAGCAAGCTAAAGAAGATTAATCGACTATATGAAGCGAAAGCACTTGGCAGTCTTCCCATGTGTCCTCAAGAATGTTTGGTCATCTATAGAAATACAACCGGCTTGTCCTTTGCTGCATAAAGGATTGGGCCACTTGCTGCATTCATTCTTACTGTCTTTTGTTTACTCGTACTTTGTTTACTTGCTTTATTGAAAACCCCTAAAAATCCGTTTGCTAAGTATTTGCATAGAATTCCTGAATCATACCACTAGCCAGCACCTTCTGCTCCTCGTTGGGTTCGACACTCTTACTTATCGAAAATACTGCGACACACCCCCTATACTTGTGGGTCATCAGGGGTGTATCGCAGTATTTTCGATAAGTAAGAGTGTCGAACCCAACGAGGAGCAGAAGGTGTTGATGAGTGGCTTGGAGCAAGAATTCTCTGTAAATACTTAGCAAACGGATTTTTAGGGGTTTTTGATAATGCATATAAATAGAGTGCGAGTAAATAAAAGACAATGATAATAGATGTAGCAAGTGGCCCAATCCTTTCTTTAGCAAAGTACAAGCCGGCTGTATTACTTAAGATGACCAAACGTTCTCGAGGACACATGGGAATATCGTCAAGTGCTTTCGCTTCATATAGTTGATTAATCTTCTTTAGTTTGATAAGTATTGTGTGGGTGAACCTATCTGCATTGACCTTCCTAGGACTAATACATACTTGTGATTATACCCCTTGCAAGCATCCGCAAGTACAAGAAAGTAATTAAGATAAAAACCTAACCACAGCTTTAAACTCTGAGATCCTACACTCCCTTGTGCAAAGGTCTCCTAACGGGGGTTCAAGTTTCTGTCACCCTGGTAACCCCTATGATTAGTAGCCAAATACACAATGCACTCCCCTAGGCCTATAAAGGTTAAGTGTCATGTAGTCGGCGTTCACATGACACCACTAGAAGAGTAACACCACAACTTAAATAACAAACTATTGAATCTTTCCCAACACAATTCCACTACTAACAACATGACTTCTCCCATGTCCTCAAGAACTAAACGAACTACTCACAAGACATCATATGGATCAAGATAAGAGATGGAATAATGATAAGAAACAATTTGAACATAACAATGATTCAATGGTTCCACTCAATAGCATCAACTACAACAAGTAATCAACACCAGGAAAGTTTCCCCTAAGAACTATGCAAGATTCAACCCAATTGTTACAGTGGTATGAATTGGTGATGATAGTGCTGGTGGAGATGATGATGATGATGATCCCGATGAAGTCCAACTTGATGGTGGTGTTGATGGCGACGATCTCCCCTCTCCGGGAAGGAATTTCCTCGGCAGATTTCTGCCTACCGGAGAGCTATTTTTCTCTCTGCAGTTTTCCACCCCGCAGAGGCGGTGGAATCTTTCTATGGTCGCTCCCCGAGCTTAGGGTTTCGTGGGGATAATATACGCCAAAGGGGAGAGCTGGAGGTGGGCCAGGATGGCCACACCACCTGGTGGCGCGGTCAGGGCTGGCCCGCGCCAGGGGGTGGTGTGGGCCCCCTGTGGCCCATCTCCGCTCCCCTTCTAGCATCCTTCGTCTTCTGGAAAATAGGATTTTCCATGTATTTTCTAGAATTTTCTTCTTCACGAATTTCGCCTTCAAACAGTGCCTTTTCCATCAGAATCCTGACTACAGCGGTCCATCCTCCAAAAGTCATCAACCATGCAAAAACAGATGAAATAACATAAGTATCATCTCTTAATATGAAATATATCAATGAATAACAGTAAATTATGATATAGAATAGTGATGCAAAATGGACGTATCAGTAGCCCGCTTATGAGACTGAATAGTAGAAGGCCCAAATAGTGAAATGCCAGAACAGTAAAAGGCCATAATAGTAGATGGTCGTAAGGGGCCCACGATGGGTGTGAGAAAAGTGATGGGTCGACCGCAGGACTTAACAGTAACATACGGACTTGGCCCAGGCGGGTAATGGTACACACAATATTGGACCAAGGAGGGCCTACTGTAGGCTAAAATAGTGTTGGGCTTGGAAGTTCACGAGTCGCGGCTAGCTGCACTAATGGGCCCATTTCACATAGTGCAGAACAAAACAGTAATGGGCCATTCCCTTATTGGGCTCACATAATGGGCCAGTCCGCTTAATAATTAGCAGGCATTGGCTGGGCTTGGCTTCTACCACGGTTTTGGTGTCCGTTAACAGTGGTAACTGGGTGTTAACGGTGTTTGCCACGTGGTAGTTTGCATGACGTCAACAGTCAACGCGGTTGGCAAACTGATCTACGACGGAAAGTTTTCATGGATGAAGGGTGTGATTCGCCACGGTCAGAAAAACCCGTGGTAGATTCATTTGTGATGGGGCTTCCATGAAGTCTATTCATCATAGAAAACTTTTTAACCATGAAAAATGACCCTTCAACCATGAATATCGTCTGTTGTAAAAGCCAACTTTTCTTGTAGTCTCTCTTCGCTCTTGTCCGAGGTGGCCTCTAGCTCCCCGTCCCTGGGACATGTACCCGGGGTAATCCCCATGGGTTAGTGCCTTGAGCTCCTGGTACCACGTTCCTAGGGAGTGCTTGATTCAAAGCCCGTCACACCGCTACTCCCGAAATCCGCGGATCCGACAATGGGGTCATCCATGGTTCTCTTGTTTGGAGATCTATGGATAACACTCATGCAGATGAACACATCATATTTGTAATCATTTACATCTTCCCTTGAAACAAATTAACTTGAGTGTGTTAGACAAGCATAGAATTTCTCTCAGTAATCAAGACTAAAAATAGTGAAACAAGAAAAGAGCCATGTAAGCGGTGAATAAATCTGGAGTTTGGAACAGAGATGTGGTTTTGTAGGATAAAGAGTTAGGAAGGGATGATAACAAGGGGCATGGGATACTCTTGTTTAACTTAGTAATCAATGAGTAAACTGAGGGTCATGGATATTTCGATACATATGCCCTATTGGAAAGTGATGAAGGTAGGCACCCGAGGATTCGGCTAGCCATGGAAAGTGTGAGACAAAGGTTGATTAGAGCATATGACATGATTGAAATATCCATGAATAAGGTTTATACTGGTTACTAAGAAGCAATACCGTTAACTGATACCATTAAAGTGGTGAAAGTGTTTGACAAAAGTTGAACTTCATGCCTATACTGTTATTAAACTCTCTTCTTTTAACTAGTTATCCTATGAGAGTTTATCTCTTTGAGAATTCAATAGTAATATCAATATTATCATAGTGTATACCATTGAAATAAATACGAAAATGAGGATTGTTCAGTTGTCCAACATACAAAGGTTATTCTTGTTCAAAAGTAAGGTGTAGCTACTAGAGCTTCTATTTATGTTGTCTTCATTTGCATGGTGTTTGTTTATAAATATTTTAAGATAAGTGAACATGCAAAAGTTGATGATACAATGCTCGTATTTATTTTATCAACTATAAGCTCATTGATGCATGCTATGATCTTTTCGCTTATTTGCTCGACGATAATCAAAGGTTTAAGCTTGGGGGAGTTGATACGTGCATTTTGTATCATCATAATAGCAACATATATGATTAGTTTAGAATGATATTTGCATCAATATACCATTGTTTATGCATTATTAGATGATTCATGGGGATTTCATACAAAGTCCCTTTCATTGGTATTTAATTTCTAGGAGATAGAAAACTTCCTTTTTTGTATTTTGCTATTTCAGGGACCTTCTGGAATCCAAACAATTCGAGGAAAATATCACAAAAGTTTTTCATTAGGAGAAGGACCATGGGAAAGAAGCATGTGAGACGAGCCACGAGAGCCAAAAGAGGCCAGTTGGCGCAGGCTCCTTACACGCCACCCAGACCCATTTGGGCCTAGAGCATTGTCTCGGCTCTCCCTTTTGACATAAGCTTCATGTCACCCGAAAACCAACACCATATTTTCCCCACGATTTACAGAGGCGGCGACGGAGGCGAAAGTCCTCTCCTACTCCAGGAGAGGGCAGATCCTGCTATTTTGGAGCCTTCAGAACGGGGGAAATCATCCTCATAGTCATCACCACTCCTCCTTGGTGTAGGGGGCCTCTCCATCAACACCAACATCAACACCATCTCCATCTCCAAGATCCACTTTGTTCCCCTCATAGTTTGTGATTGATTGAACCCTGGATATTGTTTAAATGCTATTTGCATGATTGTGATCAGCAACATGTCTTTATTTAGTGTAGAGATTATATTTTTAGATTGTGTTGTAATCCATATGCCATTAATCCATATCATGGTTGATACTTGTGAGTAGTTCCTCATGTTCCCTAGGGCATAGGATGAACTGACAATGATTTCTATATAATATGCAATGAGTATTTTGTCAAAATTTCATCTTGTATGTGGTTCTATGATGGCGATATGCGAACATCGATTGCATATTAATTCACCTTTATGGGCTCATATGGATGCACTTTAATGCAATGAAGAGGGTTGGAAGGGACGAAATGATAGAAACCATATTCCAATTCTTCAAGTTGCATTAGAGGATTTAATATCGGAGACCCTTGAACTGGCTGCTATGGTGGGACATTTATATTGTAATGCTTCATGTGTTTTCTCATGAAAATGGCCATAGGACCCATCCTAAGGGGTGTATTTTCTCATTCATTTGGCTGCACATAATTTAGGCTCTGTCCAACAACAATAAAACTTGACAAGATACTTGCCATATTGTTAGAAATCTTCATGCTGAGTAAATCCATGCCGCCCATGGGAATGCTTTGTCACATATAAGTACACATACACTTGAGCTTGTCCTCTTGCTACATAGAGGATTGGTCTTTCTCTCATTTGAGATCATTCACTCATTACAATTTAATGTTAACAATTTTCTCTACTCCAAACTACAAACCCAAAACACAGAACTGTTGCATATTTTATTGGTTTACTTGTCAAACTTGCTAACTAACATATTCATATCCTTGTGGGTTTGACAACCTTTTCTTATTAAAAGTCACTACAATATATCTCCTCCACTTTGGAGACATCAGGGTTGTATGAACATCTCGTGTTCTTGACGGAAATCCAGCATTCGGGCCTCAAATCCACGAAAAATGTCTAAAATTGGGCAAGGAAACACGGGCAAAAGTTGTACCAAGACCTTAGACAAGTTTTGGTTGGATCAAAACCACAAATAACAATACAAAACGAGATATCACTCCCAAAGACAAATTTGAGGCTCTTTTTTGGGAACTTTCAAATTTATAGTGAATAGAAGAAAAATTGGGGAGAAATTCGTTATGGACAAGGCTCTTGATACTAATATGTTAGGGGTTAACCCGTAGGGATGCCCGATCTTTCATGAATTCTTGGGGAATCATGGTGGAATCGCGAGGGGAGAGAGAGTATGAAGATTCAAGTCAACACACTTACAATTACAAGAACGCGATGAACACATGCACACACGATACACAAAGTAGCCTATGACTCACGTCAGTGGCTACCGATCAACACAATCCCAAGGATCGGTGTCAGGAAAGAAACTCTCTCTAAGCGACACAACGAGGACGAGGATCTTGGTGAGATCTTAACAACTTGTATAGAGGTCACTCATAACAAGGCCTTGTACAAATTGGATGCAACTAGGAAAAATCCAAAGAGGTTGGGGATAATAGGTGCTCCTTCTCAAGGAGCATGATACCAACTAGAGAGATTCTATAAGGGGATTTTCTTCTAGTCTATTATCAAGTCTAGGGTTTAAAATGGAGGGTGGGGATATTTATAGTCCAACCACATAAATAAGGGTAATTTGGGGATAAAGGATAAGTTCTGGATGGATTGGAGAGAACATGGGCCGAAGGTTCAGCTATTGCTATGCATGCCCATCACTTAGGCCTGAGACTCTAGAGTTGTGGAGGCGGAGACTCCGGCCGAGGCGGAGACTACATGGTAGTAGGCGGAGACTCCCGGATGCATTCCAGGGGCTTGAAGACGCGAGCTATTGGGTACGGGCCAAAGACTACGGGTGCACGCGAGCGGAGACTCCAGAAGGAGTCTAGGAGCTTCTAGTCTAGCGTTGCGCGTGGATTGGCCGGAGACTCCGGGTGGCTGTCGGAGGAGACTCCGGTCCTAGAGCTGACTTCTATTGTCCATCTTTCGAGGTGGCTTGTCGATGCGTCAAGGCTTCGTACATGAGTATGCACAGTGTAGTGGCATGAAGTAGCAATCCATTCAAGGGGGTATCAAGGTCACATGATGATAGGAGTGACTTAACCTTGTCATGGAGTAACTTGGCTCGAGCGCGAGCCATGGGGCTACTTGGAGGACTTGGTGGTGAGGATGTAGGGACATCCATAGGACGGGCTACATCACAGGGTCTTGGTTTCGATGAAAAACTATCATGGTATTTTTCTCCAAAATAATTTAATGTGTAAAAAACAAAAATATGACTTTTGCTAAAAACACCATCAGAGTCAGCAGTTTTATTTCAAGTTTGGTGAGATTCTATAGCAAAACATCGAGAAAAGTACTTGAAAAAGTTGATACATTTTGGATGTATCAGGGCGCCCAAACCCTAGGGTTTGGCGATTGTCGGCTAGGATGGGCCTGGGGGGCCTAGCATATGGCCCAAGGGTCCATGTGGCCATCCCTCTAGGTGGCCCCTCTCATTCCTTAATTTCCTCCTTAATTGATACTTTTCATGGCTTGCAAAATTAACTCCTTAATTTTTCCATCCATATAAGGAAACTCCTTCACAATTAATCCCACTAATTTAGCTTTCTAGATCCCCACAAATTAACTCGTTAATTCATGGGATCTATATATGGAAAGTTCTTTCCTCTTTGGTTTATTCAAATAAAGAGCAGTACATCAAATGTATATGAACCTATATATATATATATATATATTTTATTCCATTTCGAAGGATCTTTGACATTTTAGCCGTCTCAGAATGATTACGATGAACCTCGAAATCCTTACCAACAACTTGAGAACTATCTTCTGGAAATAGGTTATGTCACTAAAACTATTCTGATTTCTCTCTGAAAATATTTCACTAACCACAAAATTATGTTGGTGTCTCTAGAACATATTCTTGAAAACTCTCTTAACCACATATACTATTATCACAACTTGATTGTTTGGCCTTAAGCGTGTGACCTGGTCGGGTTCGGTAATATAGTGAACATAAATGCCTATGATGGTTGCTTTATATTACACGAAACATCGAGTGAACCCGGTTCATTGTACAAGTGCTAATACCTTTTATATACTATATGTAAAGACACTGATGCGAGATGTTAGTATCCTCGTGATGCAACTCTTGATCACTATATCCATTTATCCTTGGTCATGTTTCACTCTTATTTACTCTTCTTTATTCCAATGTCCTTATGATCAATAACATAGCTTGTCTACACAAAAGATAGGCGACATTCCAATAACGAGTGGGCCCAAAGTATATCTTTGCATTGTCAGAAGAAGGAAATCCTAGTATTGAACTATCCAAGTAACTAGACATGCTTTCGTAAGTATACCGAGATTGCATGTATGGCCAACATTGCAGGTGGTGTTGGAACAATCCCAAATACAAGTATTCCAACATTAGGGCACTTATATTCTCGTGGTATAAGATTTATGCATACGATAATGATGATGATTGACTATTAACATCAATGACTACACCTCATAGCAAATCATCGATTGGATCGGTTCAGTACCTTGTTCTTCTGACGATGTACTCTCATAGTTGATGGTATCCTCAATTACAATAACTTATACCATGATCAGGAAACCTCATCATCACACAACATATGGGCTAGTCCTAGGAACAACTGGGCGCTTATCTTTCTACATGTGTATATGAGTTTTCCTTTGATTGTCACAATGAAGACACATAGTAGTTACAACATGAAATAATAAACTTAAATAATGAATAAATATATATACTAGATTTATCTCTGCGCCCCGTGGCGCGATCGGTGTGCATGAAGCTTTATGATATGATCGCGCTTTATCTACATGCAAGAGAAAAGATCTGGTCTTGAAACGCTAAGTAATATCGCGTTGTTCTTAAAGCGCGAGTCTCGTTGCGTCTAGAAACCGCTCTCGCACCACTAAATCCTACGAGAGTCTTCAGAAGCATGTAGTATACGGTTGAGTCGGTGCCAAATCTATACATCACAATATTGTTGTACGTGCGTCATTTTTACCATGAAAGATTCTTTATACATTTTTTCCATGTCAGACGATATCGTAGCTACCAGAGACGCGACAACAAAGGACAACGATTTTATCTCTTCTGTGCATTTTGTGGTTCACGATGCGTATTCACGGTGGAGATAAGTTTTCACATCCCAAAATCATACGCGCTTATGTGGTTCTACTCGCAGTACATGAGAGTCTGTAACACAATATTGCAAGATGGCAAGACAGAAACACCGTACAAATGTAAAAATCCAGAAAGAACGATATATGTATTGTAAAGTAGACTTCTTTGTGCGCATCCCGGGATATGGCCAGCAGGCAGAACGTTTGATGATACGATCATGCTACATTTTATTGCAAGAGAAAGGACCCTAAGAAGCAGAACAAGGTAAACACGTCGATTAAAAAATAGTCGATGACCAAATCGTTTGAATTTTACAACATGTCGCTGAAGTAAAGAAAATAAACTCTTATAGTTTGCTGTGACCATGGCATTCAAGACGTTGAGATAAGACATGCACGAGCATCACACACGACTTGTGTACGAGAAAATGCTTATACGATATATAAGAGACAGTCTCACATATGTTCGATACCCACGACACGAACTATGAAGGATACATGACGTGCGTCCAAGAAAACGCTCATACAATGATATAAGAGACAATCTCGAACACGTTCGATACCTACGATGTAAACACCCGGATTTTTAAGTCCAGATGCCTGTTATGTCGTACATTGCAATCCCAGGATTACCATTTTTGTAAGACATAACAGAATTGGTATCACAGTACATCATCCATTACAAACCATAATAGCTTACAAATAGTTGATCTCATGATCACGTCTTAATACACATCAAAGCAGCGGAAATAAACGTAAAGACTCCATCTTTATTGTCACGGACAATGCTGACGATGGGAGATGATCCTAGTTATCGTAGACCTCCTGCTGTCCATCCTCCGGGTAGTCCTCCTCATAGTCTGGCCATAGGAATAGCCAGGGACAAAGCCATGAGTACCCTTTAAGTACTCGCAAACTATCACTAACACAAGTAAGGTAATACTAGGCATCCTAAGCTCTAGTCTTATTTGCAACAAGCCAATTTTATTTCATAAGTATTCATAGTAAAGCCTATTTTAGTTCTCTAGATTATTCAAGTGGGAACCTAGTTTTCATGTCCACAATCTTATTGTGGTCAAGTCAAAGTAATAGTTCAAATCACAAGTCATCCTATATAACTAAGAAGATCACCCCACCAAGGATATTTCTCTCAACATGCAAGATATACACGTCAGCAAGTCTCTGATTGGTCCAAGTCATTCAACCATCCACGTTGATTATTAAAAAAACACCCACCTCTATCATCTGTTTTTGTAGTTTCCTCGCTCAGGCCAAAGGAAACCAACCGGCAGCCCACAAGTCGCCCACAAATCTCAATCGCCCTTTTCAGTTGTCATCTAATGAAACTGTACCATTGATGTTTTTCACCTATATTGGTCTCTCCGGCAACAGAACATCCCACGCACCTACCAAGCGCAGGTCTGCAGCCATTGACCCTTCCTCTCCTTCATCAACCTCCATGACCGCTCTCTTCCTCTTCCGGATGATCTCCGCGAGATACCAACAGGATTTTGGTTTGCACGATTAAGCCATGCGTCCAAGTTCTTCCCGAGACCATACACCATCCCCAAGCCTCCGGTCCTCTAAACAGAAATCCATATGCCGTGAACAAAAGCACAAGCTCGCACAATGCGGCGGCACTGCGCACCCGAATCTCGCTCTTTCTGCACGTTGATATCCCCAATATCCGACGTCGAAGGATCAGTTATGTGTCACCGCCTTGATTCGATTCCCTGCTGGGCGTCTCGATCCTGCCGCCATGCATCCTGCTAGGCTCCTCTCTCTATTTTTAATTAGTTCATCGATAGCCTTCTATGTACGATTGATATCATTTTACTTTTGCAGATTCCGACACACGACATATGAGTAGGGATAGCCTTCGACATACAATTGATTACGTATTGCAATTCGCTACGTGCTCCATTGTATATTTCTCTAAAAGTGCTATTCAATTGCGTCATGCAAAAAGAAGAGGAATTGTTACTGGCTTGCTATTGTACCAACTCATACAGTTATACTCCATAATTAGTGAGATATATCTCTTTTATAGAAGACAATAATTCATGATTAGTGCCTAAATTTCTTTCAATTTGTGCGTCCTGAATTTCTGAAGTTTTACAGGCCCCTTAAATCTCTGAATTTATTTTACTTATGCATTCTCAACCTATTACACATCCATTCCTGATCAGGGCTTCTATTCTCTGTAATTTGTGCACCTTTAATTTATCTAGTAAGTCGAGTAGTATGGTTTCTGATCTTACTGTAAAATACTGGTTAACAATGTTGCATTATATGACAGTTTTTTGTATAGCTTTTCGTTCATGTTCAATATTTGTCATTAAGCCGAAAAGGAATATTGTTCTAGGCAGGGAAGAGTGGATTCATTCCCACTTTTTTGTGGGTATTATTAGATATGAAGCAATAGGACATGGCGAAAAACAATGTGCCATGTGCTTGCAAGTTCACCTTCTATTTTTTCTGTTCCTGTTCATCCTAAATAAATAGAACCAAATATTATAGGTAAGTATTTCAACCAAAGTGTTCAAGCTAATTGCGGGAATTGACTTCCATTGGTAAGGTGAACTACCAAATAACCAATAGTCGGCAATATCTTTCTTTTAGATGGGAGCTTTGATAATTATTACATAAGTAATGCCTCCTCCTACTGTATCTACTAGCTTCATCTAATGAGGATACAACATAGCCTTTATTTTTCTTGGTGGTGTAGATTTTAATTTGAAATGGCAATGCAGATATTAATAGTTAGTGATTCATAACAAATATGTTTCTTTTTACGATGCCTTTTGGTTTTCACCTGTTGAAATGTAGTTGTAGAAAATACTATATGGTCCAAAGAATATGTACCATTCATCTTCTTAAAGCATTTCTCCTTATATATACACATATCTTCAATTGTTAGTTTTAATCATGTTTTTCGCTGCAACGTACGGTGTATGATCTATTTTTTTAAACACACGACAACGGAACAATATGGCCACTCCAACTGTCCATAACCTCGGACGCAGCTATTCGAATAGTTTGACACTCTGCAGAGGTGGTACACTTTCACCACAAAATTCGATACATCCGTCAGGGATAACCCTGAATCATCATACTTGGTATGCGGATAAACAATTCTAACCTTTCAATTACACACCCTAGTATAGGCACCTCCCCTATGAGCTTGGCCTCCCAGCCATGGCCAACTGCCATCCCAGGAACTACATAGGTGGACATTCATATTTACGAGGTAGCCTCAGCTTCACCTCTTTTAGCAAGGGAACCCATACTAAGACATATAAACTTCCAGTTAAGCCCTACCCAACTCAGGTATTGTGGGTGGTTGTATAGTAAAATTGGAATGGTATCGCATCCGAACCTAACTATCAGTTTTTATCAAAGTCAAGGCACATGCTTCATTCAGTATCATCTCCAAATCATTGTGTTTCACAACACATGGCAAAACATTTCAATAGAATGACTCCTCATTCCAAGGTTTTCATAATTATTTTCTCCAAGTGTTCCCATCTAAAGTGGTCAAGTTTGGTTTAGCACTAACCACTATTAATGAGAGTATCACTACTTGAGGGGAGCTAATCAAGTGTAACTACCCAAGACTAGTTCTATGATCTTGATGGTATCCATCCTATTTTCCACTAATCACAAATAATTAACTAGATACGAAACTTTGATAAAGGTTAAAGAATAAAGCTTGCAAGTAAAACTTGGGATTGGTATAATCAAGGTTACATAACCAATCATGCCTAGGGCATCTTGCATGGATGGCTTGCATAGTTAAGCTTGCCTTGGTTGGTACAGTTGTTGAAGTTCTCTTCTTCTTCTTCGTAGTACTCCTCCTCTTCATACTCCGGATCGATACTAGCGTCTATAAATAAATATGAGGTACACAATCATCAAACAATACTTAACTACTTCTATTTAGCACACAATGGCTCATACTAGATGATCTAGCATCATCTCAATCATCACATGAAATATTGGCATATTCTTATTTATCTTATTTTGGAAAAGTAATTTCTACTCATTGAAAAATACCTAAGATTTAATATCCTCAAATTAGAATATGGGATCATGTTGACACATGTCATCCCCACACATTCCCATACTTGGTAAAGTGATTTAAAGAGGTTGGCATATATTACAAAGTTTAATATTGCTATTTAATAATATTAAAGTGACTAGAAATGCCTAAATAGCATTCTTTTATTCCTAGTCCATGATTACTGCATGTAAAGCTATATCTTTTTACATATTCAGATATAGCATGACAAATGTGATTTTTGAGAGTTGGAATCAACTCAAAAGCATTTATGGTTGATTTTAGAAAAATGTTTGAAGTTGGAAAAGTCTCTGTCTTGTTATTTTCACTATAGGTGATCAATAATTTCAAATGGTTTGAATCCAACGGGAGGGTGTAGAGAGTTTCAATAACTTTCTCACAAAATTGGAATCATGCAATTTGGTTCAGTAAATCCCTTTGAATTCAATTTTGAAGTCACTGATAGAATAGGATTTTAAACTAAATGGAAAATCTCTCTTTGAATCTATGGGCTATGCGCGGAACGAACATGGGCCAGCCCAGCTACGCGGTGCGCGCGTAGTGGGCTGCTTACAAGCTGGTCCCACATGTCAGCGGCATTATCTAAGCGAAACGGTATCTGTGAATCTGGTCCACGCGATTAGAACGAGATCAACGGCTGGGCGTCGTCGTCTCCATTGTAGTGAGCGTGGGGGATTCTAAACCTAATTCAACGACATGGGTTGCTGGGGGCTTACCAGGGCTCCAGGTAGGTCCGGCAATGGGGGTGAATGAGCTAGTAGACGACGGCGAGTCGAATGGTGGTCACGACAGCTCCTGGGGTGGCTCCAATTAACGACTCCTTTCATTCACTGCGGCGGGCTCCGGTGAAATTCCGGCAATGTAGTGCTCGCCTTGCTCCGGGGAATGGTCAGGGGTGATTCTGGGAGAGAGGGGAGTCAAATGGTGTGCCTTTGGAGGCTGGGGGAGGGTCCTATTTATGCACCAGCGAGAGTAGCAGTGCAGCATGGCTCGGGCTCATCGTCGACGTTGCTACAGGGCGCTATAGGCATGGCGGAGGGCATAGGTCGATGCGGTGGTCTGCGGCAGTCGTCATGCGCATAGTGGCGCGGCGAGGCGCGGTCTTAATTAGTCAGGAGACCTCCATGCTCTATGCGGGTATCACGGTGTTCGTCATGGCGTACGGTGGTCATGGGGCGCGCGGCGGCGAACGGTCGTGTCTGGGAGGTTGCTGGTGACGCGACGAGTGAAGTTACGCGCAGAGAGAGTGAGGCACGGCGTGGCTGTGCGGGAATGGCTTGGCGCTCTGGCATGCACTCGGCTTGGTAGCGAGTTAAATGGGCACGGCGCTGCTGGCTTCTCCACTGCTTGGCTTTGGTCGAGGCGTGCACAAGGGGTGCGGTGAGGTCACGCCTACCTCCTCGTGGTCGTGGTAGAGGGCGGCGCGGCTTATGGCGTCGTGTCCATGCTCGACCAGCATGGCACACTCGGGTACGGGCTGGCACTGGTGCAAATGGCGAGTGAGGGGTGCTAACTGTACGGGCTGGTACTGGGAGTGATCGTGGGTGAGTAACTGAGGCCGAATGGGGTACAATAGTGAGCAATTGATTGATCAAAACAGTAGATAGTTGATAGAGTTGTACTCTGCCTATTAAGTGTTCGACTAAATGGCCGCACGAACTAAAGATTTGAATTTTCAAATTATCTTTGGTGGGTGTGTTGGTCACATGCTTGAGTGTCTCTGGTTGCTAGGGTTTGTCAAGTGGAGATGGTTTGAGTGGTTTTTACAAAATGGTGATCTAGATAGCTACACTTGATTCAATTTTGAAATGTCTCTCAAATAGATTTGAAATTGGTTTCTGTAAGTTTGTAAAGTTTACTTGTGTTCATTTTCACTTGGTCTAGCAAGGGGAGAAAAGAAGTAGAATTATTTCTATTGGAAAACATTTACTAGAGATGCCCAAAGTGGGCTAGTAGTTAACTTTGGCCAGAATGACCATTAGGTCATATGCTTCATATATTGATTTTCTTTTGATTTGTTTTTGTTTGGTTTTGACCTAGATGATATTATTTTGATCTTTAAACTATTTCTCCACATATATAACAATCAAACATGGCATAGTAAGGATTCATGCATTAATAACAATCACACATGCATTCATATGTGTTTAAGAATAAAAGTTTTTATTAACCATAATCTTGGATGATTAGAACTTGATAATCTTATTTAATATTTTTGAGATGTTACATACACTGACCTACGAAGCGACCTCTGTAGCTCAAATCGAACGTAAAACCAGAAATCTGACTGTCGATAACACAATAGGCGAAAAGTTAAAACACTTTAAAAAAAGTAAACATATCAAACACGTCTAGCAAGAAAACATATTAACCGATGCTCCCATTTTTTTGATTATTTAATCCAACTACAGAGGCAATATATGGAAAACAAAAGTTGTTCGCACAAACGTATAAATATAAAACAGGGGCAATTTCTTGATTCAATCTGATAGGAAACATAGAAAGCGAAACAAAATTTCTTCTCATGTATGCATATATATGTAAAATAACGACAATTTATTTATTCAATCCGAATAGAATATAAGTATAAGTATTATAGAGACAATGATCTGATTACCAAGTCAAGCGTGATAACACCACATTTTTCTTAGTCTCGCGCAAACGAACACATTACACGATGTTTTTTTTTCAATTACAAACAAAATATTATAGAGACGCGATATTTTCAATAGCTAAACACAAATTCGATTAAAAAATAAAATCGACAAAAACACATTTCTTTAATCTGAAACAAACACATTACAATTTTCTATTTCTTGTCTTGTATTACAAACCGAACTATTACACAGTCACAACTTTTCCAGTAAATTACAAACCTAACTATTATACAAGCACAACTTTTCCAGTAAACTAAGCAAGTAAAAAGTCTTATCAGACATTTTACCCCTACTCCTATTTATCCCTACTCCTACTCCAAGCTACCAGAATAGTCGGAAGACGACGGCTCGTTGTCCATGACCGCATGCTTGAATACCTATCCGTGGAAGCGATAGGGCACGCAGACGGCATGATGATCCTCCCGAAACGCCGGCTACCGTCCCGTAGCAGTGACGACCATAAACGGTATAGCAGGTAGGATACCCTGGCACGGAAGAAGAGCCCGGGAGAGATGCGCAGAGGATCACGGTGTGGTTCTTGAGACGATGATGCTCATCTGCTCCATCTTTGCTGCCTATCTGTACCATTGGAATTAGAGCACCTACGAGCATGGACAAAAAAACAAAGTAAGAATCTAAAAATGGATTAAGCATGATGCGGAAGCACAAAAAAGAGAGACGAAAGAGCAGCGTACACGACGAAAGAAGAAACAGATGGTACCGAGAGTATGACAGAGTCAGTCTAGATGCAGGATCGTTCGTCCTGTACATCGAAATGGTTCTGGGCAAGCATCATGTTCATCCTCATCAGCGATGCCGGAAGCGCGGAGGAATGCCAGAGCTAAAGAAAACAGAGCGGAAGTGGTAGCGGAGGAGAGAGAGAGAGAGAGAAAAAAGGGTACGTGATGTGTTAAGGAGGAAGAAGTTGTCGCTCGTTGTTTTATAGCTTATGCGTGGGCATGAAAATATGGGATTCTGAAATTTCGTCTCTCCACCGCGATAACCCGCGGACGCCTATAGTCTAGGAAGCTAGCTGGGATCTCGCCCACGAGAACCTGCGTCCGTCAAGAGTTTACTTGGACATGAGGACTCTAGACGGGACCCAACGTACGACCTCGCTGCAGGAAACCGCGGACACCTATACCCTATGATCCTAGCTCTGCTATCGCCAGGATCCATCGTATGATAACGCCACGAGAAAATGTGTATGCCTACAGTCTACGTTGCTAGCTCGTCTCTCTGCTGCAAGAACCAGCATCCGCCCATGCCTTCCGATGTTAGCCCGCCTCTCCACCGCGTCATGTATGCTCGTATAGGGTCCCACCACCCGACGGGTGTGGAGCCGTGTTGCGTGAGTTCGAGCCCGCGGACAATGACAGGGGGCCATGTTGCGCGCGCGACCCACCTTCCAGCGACATGGGGTATGACTGCGCACGATACACCCGTCCGTGGTATGGAATATTCAGCCCTGACCTATAATAGGACCCGCCTCACGGGATAGCCAGACTCTATTGCAACATCACTGCGTGTCCTCCTCAAAATCCATCCCAAAGTCAAAAAGAATCGGGACGACGTGGATAGCAGTTCGAGCGAAAATAATCTAGCGCTATTATTTACTCTTGATAATAACTACCATTGCCTCTAGAGCATATTTCCAACATTTTTAGGACGGATACACCAGTGATGCATGGCCAGAGACTCCGGGAAAGGACTCTTGGGCAGACTCCGTTCTAGATACAAGAGCCCCTAGTATTCTCGGCCGAGTGTAGCACCCATTCCTATTGTTTTTATTTCGTGCATCGTCATGAAATCATCATGCATCAGTTTGCCTCTTAAATTATTTGCTAAACCCTATTTTGATTCTACACTACTTCCCCCTCTTTTGTTTGCTAAAAATTCTTTGCAAAAGTATTTTAATAATCAAACAAAGGTATAAACATATTTTTGGAGGAGGGAGCCAGCTAGGCCAGTGGCCCAGTCGGCCACCTACCACCCCCATTACCCTGGCCCAACCCACCTAAATATAAACCCTAATCCTAGCTAACCCAACCCCCACCTAACCACCAGCTACACGCGCACACAACCGGACCCGGCCATCACACAGTTGCACGCACCCACCTCCGACATGTCGCACACGTACACTAGGGGCGTGTTTGGTTGGGCCGACGCCTATTTCTCGCACGATACGGGAAGAAATAAGCCCGTTTGGAGAGTTGGGTCGTATGAAAGTGCTGCATCGTACGGTTCTTTAAAGCAGGCCAAAATTTGGCCCGCTAGGAACGCTGATTTCGGTCATTTCCACGGGGCTAGGCCCTGGCGAGCGCTTGCACGCGTGGGGAAGGGCGGGAGATGGGACGTTTTCTCCTTAACTCCCAGGCCACTCCGCTCACCACCCAGTCCTGTCCTGTCACCACGATTCCCAATCATGGCCACCGCTCCTCCTCCTCATCCCCCCCGTTCGGTGGCCCCCCGCATAGCCTATGGGTGGCCGTTCAATTCGAGAAGGTCGCCACCCGCAGCGAGGCGGCCCTCGCGAGGGTGCTCATGGATCCCGCACTCATCTGCGCATGCGCAACTCGGGTGGCATCGGTGGCAGTCGCGGCGGCGGCAGTGTCACCTACACCCACGGAGGACGCTGCATCTGCGGCCAAGCAGGCCAGAAAATCCCCCGCCATAGTCGGGGCTACCCTCGTATTCAGATAGGGTTTTTCTACCCGTGCCGGCGGCCCCAACCTTCACGGCCAGAGCTTATTCTCTCGCTCCGGCGACGCCTTATACTGCACCATTATCATCGATGGCGTCACCACCAACTAGGGTAAGTTCCCAATCTACATAGCGGTTAGGGTATGGCCCCAAATCGATGGCAGTTACGACTTGATCTTCGGTAGTTGTAGAATGATTTGGGGTTTTTCCCAGTACGTAGCAACATATTTTATAGTGTGCACACAATTTTTGGGATTTAATTTAGCCGATTCCTCAATTTGGGTGTTGTCCTGGGGCATTGCCCGATTGGGGATTCATAGCCGAATCCTGAAATTGATTGTTGTCCTAGCATTGCCCGATTGGGGATACTAGGTAGTTATACTCCATGTTTGTACCATGCGCATTGCCAAATTAGGCATTGTACTCCATGTTTGTACCATGTCCATTGTCAAATTAGGCAATGCTGCTAGCTGCCAAGTCGTTGCTGACCTTGTTTTGCTTCATGCCAAGGTGGTTAAGTTCGAATGCGAGACTGTTGGGAGGGGCTGGCACCCCCCCACCGGGTTTTGCCGACATGCTCCCGACCAACCGCTGGCAACTGAAGCACGTGGTCATCGGTAGGATGGAGGCGGCTATGCAGCCGCAAAGCAAGAAGGGCCGGCAACCGAAGCTTGGCAACTACCCAATCGCCGAGGTCCCTTGCCGCTTCATCATCTAGCTAGACGCGGTTGACCTCCACATGCTGGTGATCCCGCCTGTGTTCCAGTTCAGCCTGAGGACCTGGATCAAGTAACCATTGTCACGCGTCATGCAGGTCACAGCCTGCCGCTAGTGCGCCGAGTAGGTGCAGGTGGACTGGTTCGCTGGCCAGGTTACCTTCAAGAAGAACTGGCCAGAGCTGGTCTACAAGTAACGACCTGGAGCGCGTCAATGTCGTGGAGTTCAAGCTGAAGGCCTTCATCATCAAGATGCGATCTACAAGGCCATCTCCTCCAGCACCAGGCAGTACACCTTCCTAGACCATGGCTAGCCAGCGGCGGCCTTCATGTCGATGCTTGTGTAAGTTTCTAAGTAGTAGTAGTTGACGATGGAAAACTTGTGTCAACACCTGGATTTTTAATCCTAGATGCCTGTTATGCCATACATCGCAATCCCAGGATTACCATTTTTGCGAGACATAACAGATTGGATATCACAGTACATCATCCATTACAAACCATAATAAGGTCTTACACAAATAAAGGATCTCATGATCCAGTCTTAGTACAAACAAGTAGCGGAATAAATAGCGTAGCGGTGGGCTCCATCTTCAGTGTCACAGGCAATGCTGACGATGGGAGATAATCCTACTTGTTGTAGCCATCCTGTTGTCCTTCTTTTGGATAGTCCTCCTCATAGTCTGGCCACGGGAATAGCCAGGGACAAAGCCATGAGTACTCTTTTAAGTACTCGCAAACTATCACTAACAAGTAAGGCAGTTCTAGTAGGAATGCTACACTCTAAGTTTATTTGTAAATTTAAATTTGAAACCTAAGCTGAGTTCAAAAACAAAGAAAGATAAAATAAAGTTCTAAATCACCTAAGTGGGAACTTATGTGTCATAGTCACAACTCTGTTGTGGTCAAGTCATGTCACAATTCATTTCATAAGTCATTTTGAAAACATCTGACAACGGAACAGTATGGCCACTCCAACTGTCCATAACCGCGGACGCGGCTATTCGAATAGTTGACACTCTACAGAGGTGGTACACTTTAACCACAAAATTCGATACATTTGTCTGGGATAACCCTGAATCATCATACTTAGTATGCAGATAATCAAACATAACCTTTCCTTTACACATTCTAGTACAAGCACCTCCCCTATGAGCTTGGCCTCCCAGCCATGGCCATCTGCCATCCTGGGCATTGCATAGGTGGGAAACATTGAGAGGTAGCCTCATCTCAAACCTCTCCCGCGAGGGAACTCATACTAATGCATATAAACTTCCGGCTAAGCCTTACCCAATTCAGGTATTGTGGTTGTACGGTAAAATTGGAATGGTATCGCATCCGAACCCAACCATCGGTTTTTATAAAAAGGGGCTAAGGCTCATGCCTCAACATTTTCATCATCATAAACCAATTGTGTTTCTCAACACATGTCAAAACATCTCAATAGAATGACTCATCATTCCAAGGTTTTCATAAGTCATTTTCACCAAGTATTCCCATCTAAAGTGATCAAGTTTTTGGTTTAGCTCTAATCACTAAGTTAAGAGTGTTCACTAAGGTGGGATGCTAATCTCAATCTCATGCCATAGAATGACATCTAAGTCTAACTAGATAGGCCAAGTTTTATACTCTTTATGCTATCTATAAACAAAGTAAGGAACTTTGGTAAAGTAAAAGAAAGTAAAACAAGTAAGAAAACTTGGGATGGGCATAAATCAAAAAGGTATAAACAAAGCATGCCTAAGGCATCTTTATTTGGGTTATCTTGCTTAATTCTAGATTGCTAACAATAGCTTGCCTTGATTGGTGTAGTGGTTAAAATTCTCCTCGTCTTCTTCGGGGTAGAACTCCTCCTCCTTGTAGACTTGGTCGGTACTATCGTCTATAAATACATACGGGAATACACAATCACCAAACAATACTTAACTAGTCTATTTAGCACACTAAGGCACACACTTGATGATCTAGTATCATCACTTTCATCACAATATTTAAAGAACTAGTTTCCTTTATTTTATTGAAGAAAAGTAATTTCTACTCATTGAAAATAACTAAGATTTAATATTCTCCAATTAAAATATGGGATCATGTGGACACATGTCATCACCATATATTATAATGCATGGGAAAGTGATTTAAATGTTGGATCACATTTTATAAAGTTTAAGATTAATATTTAATGATTTAAAGTGACTAGAAATGCCTATATAGCATTATTTTGGTACTAGTCCAAAGTCACTGCATGCAAACCTCAATATTATTACATATTTAGATAGGTATGGTCAAATGTGATTTTTGAGAGTTGGAATCAACTCAAAAGCTATTATGGTTGTTTTTAGAAAAATGTTTGAATGTGAAAAATCCTCTGTCTTGTTATTTTTGCTATAAGTGATCTATAACTCTAATTGATTTAAATCCAACGGTCTTGGATAGACATTTAAATTATATTTCCAACAAAATTGGAATCATTCAATTTGGTTAAGTAAAACTCTCTGAAATGATTTTTGAACTAAAGGACAGAATCTAGATTAAGTCTAAATAGATAAATCTAAATTTGAATTATAGGGCCAGCACGGGAATACTAATGGACCGGCCCAGTTTCACTCCGCGGCGCAGAGGACAACTGACAGGGGGGTCCCACGTGTCAGTGGCTCTTCTAACCCAAAGCGATATGGGGCAATGTGGGCCGCATGATTAGAACTAGGATTTGTTGGGTCCGCAGCATAGAAAACAAAAAATTTCCTACGATGAGAACTACACGCCAAGATCTATCTACTAGGTACAGAGCAATGGGTGGATATACATCCATCGAGAACTTACCCTCGAAGACAACAAGTTTTGTTAACGAGTAGGAACTCGTGGTTGATGTAGTCGTACACTTGCCGATCTCAAGATCGTGTGGAAGTCCGAGCGCCGCAAATCAGCAACGCATCCGTACTTGCACACACGTTCAAGCCACCGGACAACCTCCACCTCCTCGCTCCAGCGATCCAGCGGAAGTAGCAACTCCTTCCAGACGAAATGCCACTGGGAACATGTATCTCGCTAATCCGAGACCATGGGGGAATAATTCTAGAGGGGGAGAGAGATCCTTCACGAGGAGGTGTAAGGAAGAAGGAGAAAGAGGGGGGACTTTTATAGGAGGAGGGGGGTGCCCCTCCCCATGGCCGGCGCATGGGGGTGACCCCTCACCTCCCCCATTCATGTGGTGGTAACCCCTCCACATTAAAATGCCTCTTTACATTCCCTTTTAAAGTCCCCACTTTAAATGCATTAAAATTCTCTAAGTTTAATGCTCTCTCATTTAATAAAACTCTTTTATTAAATTTATTCAGAATTTTGTTAATTACTTTAATTAAGAAACATTCACATATAACCCCTTGCAATATTTCAATATCACATGAAGAACCACTTTCTGCAATTTCACCCGAAACAATTTACGGTTTCTATCGAAAAAATTCCTGCGCTTTGCAATTCTTTCGTCTGAAACATATGTGCTCCAAAATTGTGTCCGGTAACTCTTAAGTGTGTTACCCTACGGTTCACGAATAATGCAGACATGATTGAGACTCCTCTCAGATCAATAATCAGAAGCGAAACCTGGAGATCCATACTGACTCCTGCATATTCAACGATGACTTCTGTGATCGTGAGAACCTTTAACGCTTGTAATTTAATCCCTTTGTCTCATGATATAATACATGTCCGAGATTCGATCATCAGTATCCAAATACCTAGTTTGATCTCGTTACCGACATGCACTCTTTTCTCGTTCCCATGATATAACATTCTAGTGATCACATCACTTGCTTGCAAGCTATCTTAATGTAATATCACCGAGAGGATCTAGAGTATATCTATCCGTCATCGGGATTGACAAATTCCACTCTTGATCCATGAGCCTCAACATAACACCTTCGTAGCACTGAACCCATCTTTATAGTCACCCTGTTACGGTGTGACGTTTGATGTTATCAAGATACTCTTCCGGTGTTAGCAATTAACATGATCTCATAGTCTAAGGATAAAGATTACTTCATATGATGTTATAGAAATGTAAACATAATGACTTGATCGTAATGCTATACTTCGGATGAATATTCATCACATCATTTCACAAATGTTGTGACCTTGTTATTAACAACATCCAATGTCTATGATCAGGAAACCTTGATCATCTTGTTAATCAACAAGCTAGTCTATAAGAGAGGCATAACTAGGAACCCTTTTTGTTTATTAAACACACATGTATTGATGTTTCCGATCAATACAATTATAGCATGCAAAATAAACATCTATCATATATAAGGAATACATAATAACAACTTTATTATTGCCTCTCAGGGCATATTTCCTTCAGTCTCCCACTTGCACTAGAGACAATAATCTAGTTCACATAGTGATCAATCTAACACCCATGGAGTTCTGGTGTTGATCATGTTTTGCCCTAGGGAGAGCTTTAGTCAATGGATCTGCTACATTTAGGCACGTGTGTACTTTAGAAATCTTTATATCTCCATCCTTGACATGTTCGTGGATGGAGTGAAACTGGCGCTTAATATGCTTGGAATTCTTGTTAGACCTCGGTTCCTTGGCGTTGGCTATGGCTCCATTGTTGTCACAATAGATCACCATCAGGTCCAATGCACTAGGAACCACACCTAGTTCCGTAATGAACTCTTTCATCCAAACCGCTTCCTGCATCGCTTCTGAAGCAGCAACATATTCCACCTCTATCGTTGATCCAGCCACCATAGGTTGTTTGGAACTCCTCCAACTAACTGCTGCTCCGTTCAAGAGAAATATGTATCCGGATTGAGACTTAGAGTCATCTGGATCGGTGTAAAAGCTAGCATCGACATAACACTTAGCGACTAGCTCTTCTTCACCTCCGTATATAAGAAACATATCCCTAGTTCTTCCCAAGTACTTGAGGATGTTCTTGACCGCTATCCAGTGTTCCGAACCTGGATCAGATTGGTACCTACTAGTCAAACTAATAGCATGTGCCACATCCGGTCTTGTACATAGCATGGCATACATAATAGAGCATATGGCCGAGGCATAGGGGATCTTATCCATCATCTCTCTTTCTTCTGCCGTAGCCGGACTTTGAGTCTTGCTCAATGTCTTGCCTTGCAACATAGGTAAGAACCCCTTCTTACTTCTGTCCATATTAAACTTCTTTAATATCTTATCAAGGTATGTACTCTGCGATAGCCCAATTAGGCGCCTTGATCTATCTCTATAGATTTTAATGCCTAATATATATGACTCTTCACCAAGGTCTTTCATCAAAAATTTGCTGTTTAAATAACTTTTAAGAGCATCTCCAAGAGCGCTTAAATTTAGCATCTTGAGAGAAACGCTAGTTTAGCAGTGACGGGTTCAAGGCCCGGTAATGCTGCAAAATAATAGCTGGGGAAGCGCAACTCTGCCAGGAAGTTTGCTGCTCGCCTCGCCAGCGCTATATAAGCTGCTCGCCTCGCTCCGCGCCACCGCTCTTCCGCGCGCCACCGCTCTGAACCGCTCTTCCACGCGCCACGCGTCGTTGCGCTGCGCTCTGCCTCCATCGCCGCCGCCATGCCGCCGCGCCGCAATGCTACCGGCTTCACCGGCGTCCGCCAATGGTCGACCGGCGCGTACTCCGCCGAGCTGCGTGCCGGCGGCGTCCGCTTCAACCTCGGGACGTTCGACACGGCGGACCAGGCGGCATGGCGCGTCGGCCGCAACCCGCGCGGGATGAACTTCCACGACGTGCGGAACATCCGAGAGGCCGAGCAACGGGCGCCGCCACCGGCGCTAGTCATCGCCAAGCACCGCCGCCGCCAGTAGAGGCAGCGCTGCCTCGACATCGCCGCGGCCGATGAGCACGCCATGGAGCAGTGGCGCCGTCGCTTCCCGCAGGACGTCCGTGCCGAGGAGGAATTCTACGCCCAGCGCAAGGCGGACCGCCGTGCAGCGCGGGCCGAGAGGCGTCTACGGAAGGAAGAGGCGGAGGCGATGGTGAAGGCTGGTGTCGACATCGACACCGACTCCGAGGTGTGGAACGAGCTATGGGACTCGATCTCGTCGGACACCAGCTCCCTCAGCTCGGACTGGGACTCCGAGTAGTTTAGTTTAGGTTTAATTTGTATCGTTGGGATGAACTGTTTCTATTGTTGCGACTCTATGTTTAATTAAGTTTAATTTCTATCGTTTATTTGATCTTCGTTATGTTTGTTTTGGAGGAAAAATGTGTTTGCCGCTCTATATTTACAGCGCCTGCTAAACTACGTTTTCGCGCGCGCTAAATTTAGCGCCGCTACTGGAGTGTGACTCGATTTCGCACGCTATAACGATTTACAGCGCGCGCCAACAGCCTTTTAGCGCGTGGCGTTTTTGCGCTGCTGCTGGAGATGCTCTAACACTTTTTAAAAGATCTATATTATTTCCAATCAATAATATGTCATCCACATATAATATCAGAAATGCCACATTGCTCCCACTCACTTTCTTGTAAATACAAGCCTCTCCATAAGTTTGGACAAATCCAAACTCTTTGATCACCTCATCAAAGCGGAGATTCCAACTCCGGGGATGCTTGCTTCAGTCCATAGATGGATCGCTGAAGTTTGCATACCTTATTAGCATCCTTAGGATCGACAAAACCCTTAGGTTGTATCATATACAACTCTTCTTCAATATTACCATTAAGGAACGTGGTTTTGACATCCATCTGCCATATTTCATAATCGAAATATGCAGCAATTGCTAACATAATCCTAACCGACTTAAGCATCGCTACAGGAGAGAATGTATCATCGTAGTCAACTCCTTGAATTTTTTGAAATCCCTTTGCGACAAGTCGAGCCTTATAGATGGTCACATTACCATCAACATCAGTTTTTCTTTTGAAAATCCATTTATTCTCAACGGCCTTTCGATCGTGAGGTAAGTCCACCAAGGTCCAAACCTGGTTCTCATACATGGATTCCATCTTGGATTTCATGGCTTCTAGCCATTTGTTGGAATCCGGGCTCATCATCGCTTCTTCATACATCGCAGGGTCATCCATTTCATCAACCATGAAATTCATAACAGGATTGCCATATAGTTCAGGAGCTGCACATGTCTTGCTTGACCTGCGAGGTTCGGTAGTGTCCTCTTTCGGAGTTTCATGATCAATATCATTAGCTCTCTCTTCATTAGGTGAAGTCAACTCCGAAACAATTTCTGGTGCTGCGCTACTCGCCATTTTATGAAGAGAAGGTTCAATAACCTCTTCGAGTTCTACCTTCCGACTACTCACACCTTTCACGAGAAACTCCTTCTCAAGAAAGGATCCATTCTTGGCAACAAAAACCTTGCCCTCGGATCTGTGATAGAAGGTATACCCAATCATTTCCTTAGGGTATCCTATGAAGACGTATTTTTCCGCTTTGGGTTCGAGTTTATCCGGTTGAAGTTTCTTCACATAAACATCGCATCCCCAAACTTTAAGAAATGACAACTTAGGTTTGTTTCCAAACCATAATTCATACGGTGTCGTTTCAACAGATTTAGATGGTGCCTGATTTAAAGTGAATGCATTTGTTTCCAGTGCATAACCCCAAAATGACAGTGGCAAGTCAGCCAGAGACATCACAGATCGAACCATATCCAATAAAGTACGATTACGACGTTTCGACACACCATTACGTTGTGGTGTTCCGGCAGGCGTGAGTTGTGAAACTATTCCACACTCTTTCATGTGTGTGCTAAACTCGTAACTTAGATACTCACCTCCACGGTCAGACCGAAGAAATTTGATCTTTCTATTACGATGATTTTCCACTTCATTCTGAAATTCCTTGAACTTTTCAAAGGTTTTAGACTTGTGTTTCATCAAATAGATATACCCGTATCTACTCAAAGCATCCGTGAAAGTAACAAAATAACGATGTCCACCTCGCGCCGACACACTCATTGGTCCACACACATCAGTATGTATGATTTCCAATAAATCTGTCGCCCGTTCCATTGAACCGAAAAACAGCGTTCTAGTCATCTTGCCCATAAGGCATGGCTCACATGTATCAAATGATTAAAAATCAAGTGATTCAAAAAGTCCATCAGAATGGAGTTTCTTCATGCGTTTAACGCCAATATGACCTAGACGGCAGTGCCACATATATGTAGATATATCATTATCAAGTTTAATCTTTTTAGCATTAACATTATGAATATGCGTAATATTACTATCGAGATCCAACAGAAATAAACCATTCAACATAGGTGCATGACCATAAAAGATATCATTCTTATAAATCGAACAACCATTGTTTTCAGATTTAAAGGAATAACCACTTTGCATCAAACACGATCCGGATACAATGTTCATGCTCAGTGCAGGCACCAAATAACAATTATTTAGGTTTATAACTAATCTCGATGGCATATGGAGAGGTAGCGTCCCGACGATGATCACATCAACTCTTGATCCATTGCCGACCCGCAACCTGACCTCATCCCTTGCTAGTTGTCGCTTGTTCCGCAGCCCCTGAATCGAGTTACATATATTAGCAACCGATCCCGTATCAAATACCCAGGTGCTACTTTGAGTACTAGTCAAGTACACATCAATAACATGTATATCACATATACCTTTGTTTGCCTTGCTGGACTTCTTGTCCGCCAAATACTTGGGGCAATTGCGCTTCTAATGGCCAGTCCCCTTGCAATAGTAACACTCGGTGTCAGACTTAGGGCCAGCTCGGGGTTTCTTTTCAGGCGTGTCAATAGATTTGCCACCCTTCTTTCCCTTGTGCTTTCCTTTCTTGTCCTTCTTGAAACCGGTGGTCTTATTGATCATCAACACTTGATGTTCTTTCCTAATCTCCACTTTTGCAGTCTTAAGCATTGACAGAAGCTCGAGAAGAGACTTCTTCATGCCCTGCATATTATAGTTCATCATGAAGCTCTTGTAGCTAGGTGGCAGAGATTGGAGAACACGATGTATGCCTAAGTCAATGGGAATCGTTATTCCCAAGGACACAAGCTTATCGGTGTACCCAGACATTTTGAGTACGTGCTCACTGATGGAGTTGTTCGCCTCCATCATGCAGCTAAAGAACTTTTCAGAAGCATTATAACTCTCTACGACAACATGGGTATCGAAAATCATTTTCAATTCTCCCATGGTATCAAAGGCATTGCCATTTTCGAAACGCTTTCGAAGTTCTGGCTCTAGCCCATACAGTATGCCGCAATGAACTAAGTTGTGGTCCTCCTGACGAGTCATATAGACATTCTTTTCCTCGTCAGGGGCATCAGGAGCTGGTAGGGGGCCTAGCGGTGCCTCTATCACATATTGCTTTTGTGCAGCATTGAGGAGAATCCTCAAATTCATAGCCCAGTTGGTGAAGTTGCTACCATTCGCAGCAAGTTTCTCTTTCTCCATGAACACATTGAAATTAAAAGCAGGTGGTGCCATCTACAACAGAATTAGTAAAGTTTATTTAGACTAAGTTTATGATAGAGTGAGTTCAACTAATCCAAATTACTAATGAACTCCCACTCAAAAATGACATCCCTCGTGTCCTTTTGGTGATTACATGAACCAAATCCACTACACCAAGTCCGATCATCACGTGAGTTGATGTAGCTTCAAAGGCGAGCATCTATATGGGCATCATATCAACTATATGACTCATGCTTTGTTGGAGATATGCCCAAGAGGCAATAATAAAGTGGTTATTATTATATCTTTATGTTTATGATAAATGTTTGCATCCCATGCTATAATTGTATTAACCGGAAACATTAATACTTGTGTGTTTTGTAAACATAAAAGAGTCCCTAGTAAGCCTCTTGTTAAACTAGCTTGTTGATTAAATGATGATCATGGTTTCCTGATCATGGACATTGGATGTCATTAATAACAAGGTTATATCATTAGGAGAATGATGTGATGGACACACACCATAGTAAGCATAGCATAAGATCAAGTCATTAAGTTCGTTTTGCTACAAGCTTTTCAAATGCATAGTAACCTAATCCTTCGACCATGAGGTTATGTTAATCACCATCATCGGATGGATACTTTGATGACATCAAACACCGCTTCATAACTGGGTGGTTATAAAGGTGTCATTGGGTATTCTGAAAGTATGTGTTGAAGCGCATGGACCAAGATTGGGATTTGTCCATCCATATGACGGATAGATATGCTCTGGGCCCTCTCGGTGGAATGTCATCTAGTTAGCTTGCAAGCATGTGACTAGGTCACAAGGGATGACATAACAAGGAATGAGTAAAGAGTACTTATCAGTAACAGGGTAGAACTAGGTATGGAGATACCAACGATCAAACCTCGGATAAGTAGAATATCGCGTGACAAAGGGAATTGGTTTCGTATGTTAATGGTTCTATCGATCACGAAGTCATCGTTGAGTATGTGGGAGCCATTATGGATCTCCAGATCCCACTGATGGTTATTGATCGGAGAGGTGTCTCCATCATGCCTGCATATTCACGAATCGTAGGGTGACACACTTAAGGTTCGAAGTTGTTTTTAAGTAGATATGGAATATGCGTTGGAGACCGAATGTTGTTCGGAGTCTCGGATTGGATCCGGGACATCACGAGGAGATCCGGAATTGTCCGGAGAATAAGATTCATATATTGGGGATCATTTTCTAAGTTAGGAAATGTTCCGGAGTGTTTGTATGGAGATTCTAGAAGGTTTCGGAATGTTCTGGAAGGTTCTAGAAGATTTCTTGGAGTTTGCTTGAAAACCAAGAAAGGATCAAGGAGTCTTTGTGGGGCAAGACACGGATTCGTGGGGGAGGAGGATTCCTCCCCCCTCCCAATCCGCCAGCCGAGGGAGGGGAGTCCTACTAGGACTCCCCCTCCCATGGCGCCTCCCTCCTTTAAATTGAGGGGAGGGGGCGCCATCCCCTAGACCTCTCCCATAACAAACCCTATCCGCCGCCTCTCTCCTCCTCCTTCCCTCTGCTCAGACTTAGGCGAAGCCCTGCAGAAATCTCTACTCCACCACCACCACCACCACACCGTCGTGCTGCTGGGATTCCGTGGAGAAGATCTACTACCTCCATTTCGCTGGAACGGGAGAGGAAGGTCTGCTGACTCCGCTTGCGTGTGATCGAAGGCTGGGGAAAGAAGAGGCGGAAGGAAGGATCATCCACACGATCTTGAGATCGGCAAGTGATCGACTACATCAACCCCGAGATCTAATCTCGTAACGCTTTCGGATCTACGAGGGTTAGTACAGATCTATCTCGTTGCACATGTCTAATAGATTAGATCTTGGCTTTTATCTAGATTAGATCTGGGTTTTGTTCGTTCTTGCGGTAGAAATTTTTTGTTTTCCATGCTACGAACCCATTAGTGGTATCAGAGCCAGGTTTATGCGTAGATCTGTTGCACGAGTAGAACATAATGGTTTTGTGGGCGTTGGTGCTCGTGCCGTCTTTTGCTTTGTGTACTTTGCATCTTGCGGTATGGTGGGATGAAGTGGCTCGGGCTAACCTTACATGTCATCGCACATGAGACTTGCTCCACGCTTGACGTGTAACTTGCTTTGCACAAGTGGCTTTGTGGGTGTCTGTCTCTCCCATCATAGTATAGATCCAATCTACACTTTGCACTTGATAGCACTTGTATCAATGTTGTGGTCCAGTTTCGTAGGTAAGATCCGTTCTTATTCGAAAGCCCCAAACCACGTAAAACATGCAAAGAAAATTAGAGGCGTCTAACTTGTTTTTGCAGGGGTTTTGTGATGTGATATGGCCATCATGTGATTGTGATTATATTTGATGTATGCAATGATCCTTGTTGTAATATGGCAACCGGCAGGAGCCTAATGGTTGTCTTTAATTCTGTTAAGACATGCGTGTCTATTCATCTTGTGATAGATTTATTCCAAGTAGTTGTAATAGTTGCTAGTGATGATGGACAACCATGAAGCGGCGCCACTGACCTTGACGCAATGCTGGTGATGATGGAGATCATGTCCGTGCTTTGGAGATGGAGATCAAAGGCATAAGAAGAAAGGGTCATATCATATCACACTAATTATGAATTGCCTGTGATGTTAATCCTTTATGCATCTTGTATTGCTTAGATCGCAACGGTAGCATTATAAGATGATCCCTCTCACTAAATATCAAGTAATAAAGTGTTGGTCCTTAGTAGGCACCGTTGCTAAGACTCGTCGTTTCGAAGCATCTCATGATGATCGGGTGTGATAGATTCTACGTGTGCATACGACGGGTGCAAGCCAGATTTGCACATGCGGATACTAAGGTTAATCTTGACGAGCCTAGCATGTACAGACATGGTCTCGGAACATGGAATACCGAAAGGTAAAGCATGAGTCATATGGATGATATGATGAACATGTTGATTGTTCGCCTTTGAAACTACATCATCTCACGTGATGATCGGATGTGTTGTAGTGGATTTGGTTCGTGTAATCACTAAAACAACTAGTGGGATGTTGTTTTGAGTGGGAGTTCATTTGTAATTTGGATTAGTCAAACTCAATTTATCATAAACACAATCAAAGTGAATTTGCATAGTTTGTTGTAGTCATTGGCATCCGTTCACCACCTTACGCTTAGTTACAGTTGAGATAGTGGAACTATAGAAATTCTGGATATTTGCTTTACGAACTGGTATCGTATTGTTTTGAGTGTCAATCTAAAGTTTAAAAGTCATATTGCAAACTTTCAGCAAACTCCATTTACTCTGTGAAGTTTAATAAACAGTATTAAATCAAGAGTAACAATTCCAGTGTTAGTATCTAATGTATCATGTTTGCCTCCATGATTCTTGATACTCAAAAGATTGTTTTTAATATCAAGTTTATCTAAGAGCTGAAAGCAATGTTTCAGAAACCATCATATGTGAAAGGTATTGCGATATCTAAAACAATGTGTTGGTTACAACATGATAGAGTATATGTCCTCATATTTGATGAAAATTTGTGAAGGTTGGAGACGCCAGTCGTCCTAATCCTCCAAAAGGTTTTGGAAAAGAAACATTATACTCGCAATTCACCTTTATAAGTTATAGCAGCTTGATCATGAAAGTTGTCATGATAAGGATGAATAGAAGATGTAAGTAAAATGTTTACTACACTAAAAGATTACTAAAGAATGGAATTTTGAAAGAATGCCAAACATTTGATGAAGGTGATCCACTTCAAAATGCAAGTCCAAAGGTATTAGTATTTGACTATACACACTTTGTACTATGTGTCATGTCAATGACACCACTATTGATGTCGATAGATTCTTTTAAAAGAAAAGGAATTGTTGAAAGATAATCTATAAAATATTTGGCAGAAAAGAAAAGATTGGAGATATCCAACTTAGGTATATAGAAGATACATGTTATGGCTGTATTCCTTGGTTGTTAAACAATGTGGTTCTCATGTATTGGATACGAATTGGTTGGTATGAAGTGTCATACAGGACAACACAATTCATGAACTGCAATGGCCTAAGTAACTAGCAAGAGAATATGTGATGATGTTCATCGAAAACAAACAAAGGGTTGTTGTGTTGCTCGTTAACATCAAAGCTTGCCTTCAAGATTTGTTTCAATAATTGTTATTTTGATCAGGTATTATGACGACAAAAGGTTGTTCAAATAATTACCGCATTCCATAATAGATGGATGATATACAAGTCTGGTTGGAGAAATAACGACCATAAAACTAATGCTAAAATGTCGCAAGACAAATGATTGAAAGATCACTTGCGAAGTGACATTACCGTTTAAATTATATTAGGGATACATGAAGAAACTCCATGTTGATGGATTTTTGGAGTCTTTGATTTTGATCAAATGACGCTTGTGATACTTTCCTGGAGATAATTAGAACTCCGTCAGAGCCAAAAGAGGAACGGAGGACTAACTGATTGGAATTTGTACATATTGATGTATATAGTCCATTATGTGTAGTCGTGGGCGATGGATTTCAACTTCATATGCTTTCTCCGAAGATTTGAGTGAGTATATGTATATACTTACTCAATAAGGAAGAAGTATGAAACATTTGAAAATGTTCAAAGACTTTCAAGATGAAGTGGAAAATTATTGTAACAAGAAAATAAAAAAGTTTATGATTGGATGATAAAGATGTTTGAGTTACAAGTTTAGCAAAACACCTAAGATTTGAGGAATCGTTCCATGGATTTGCATTTCCCAAAACACCATAGGAGTATGGAGTGTTCAAGATATGTAATGAAACCTTGTTTGACATGGTAAGATCAAAGGTGTCATTTATAAAACTGCCATTATATTTTAAAGATTAAAGCTTTAGTGACTACCGCTTTTAATCGAAAAGAGCTCCATTGTGATCCGTTGAAATGACACCATATAAGTCATGGTTTGGGATAAAACCCAGGTTGTCCTTTCTTAAATTTTTGGTATGCTAGGCATAAGTAAAATGTTTACAACCAAAGTCGGATGAGCATGTCTTTGTAGGTTATTTCGAATAACCATTGGGTATTCCTCCATAACACCGAAAACAAAAGTGTTTGTCATTTAGAATGTCGAGTTTCTTGAGAAGGAATTTTTGGTGAAAAGTTAAGTGGGAGGACAATAGAACTTTGACAATGTTGTTGAACCTTGGCTAATATGTGCTGAGTTGCGCAGCGTCAGAAAGTGTCCCGAAGGCAGCAACAATGCTCATGGCTCACGTGCCTCAAAGGTTGTGGTCACGGAGATCTAAGTTACTATTGAACCAAGTAGGTCGGGTAAGTAATCAAATGCCAAGATTCGAGAGTTAAATCATTGTTGTTTAACAATGATGAACCGACTAAATGCAAAGAAACAATGATGGGCCCTGACTTCGTCAAGTGGCTTGAAGCCATAAAATCCGTGATAATTCCATACACGAGAAATCAAGCTTTGAATTTGAAAGACCCTCTGGAAAGATGCAAGACCTTACAGTCGTATATGGATCTATAAAGAATTAGACATGGATGTTTCACATCTATGAAATAGTCGACATGTCGGAAAGAGTTTGCGACAATGTTCAAGGAATTGACTATGATAAGATTTGATCTTTCATAGCGATATTTAGTCTGGACGGATTAATGTAGCAACCACTACATATATTTGGGTATATGGTAGTTGAACAAACAAAACAAGTTCTTCTAATAGAATGGTTACCTAGGATGTGTCCATGACACGATCCAAAGGGTTTTGCTAATTCAAAGGATGCTAAAAGAGTATGCAAAACTTCAATGGTTGAAGTGAGCATCACGGAGTTGGAATCTTCACCGTGATGAAACCATTAAAAGGTTTAATTTCATCAGAGACGATGAAGATGTTTGCATTTTGCAAGAAATTAAGTGGGAGCGCTAAGACATACTTCTAATACATTATGTGAAAGACATATTGTTGATTAGAAATGATGTATCTTTTATTGACATAGGTTAAGAATTTCACTTCGATGAAAGACTTAGGCATAACCCAAGAATTAGGCATCAATGTCTATATGGATAGATTGAGGCGCTAATATGGTTTTGCCAAATGTACATAGATAAGATGTTGAATGAGTTCAATATGGAAACAACAAGAAATGTTCTTGACGCACGGAAAGGACTGAATCAAGATTCAAGTATGTTGACACGAGATTCAAGTGTTTTGACACTTGGTGAAATCACAAGAATATTTTGATCAATCTTTGAGATGTACACATCCAAATATGTCCTATGCTCTAAATGTTATGAGAATATACCAGAATGACTCATAAGATGATCATTGTACAATAGTAGGGATATTCCTATGATCTTTGGAAGAACTAAGAATATAATATTTATATAGTGGTGACAAATAGTTCATTGTAAATTGTTGCATTGATACTAGTTTTGTCACAAATTAAGTTTATCTCAATTTAAACTATGGGTGGCACAATGTAATGGAAAGGAAGTTCCATAACGGATTTGGTTGAGTACCAAAGTTAAAACATTGTGACAGATACTACAACAAAAGGCTAAGTATATGACTGTTATTGTAGCAGCAAATGAGGGCATTTGCGTCAAGTAGTTTGTTATCAAACTAGGTGTGGTTCATAGCGGGATAATACTATGAAGATACATTGTATGACAATTGTATCAACATGATTTAATCCCAAGGAACTAAAGGTCTCACCAAAGGACCAAATTTATACAATGCCATCTCATTGGAGAATGAGTAATGCGTAGAGACGCAAGGACATGCAAATACACACGGACCTGGAAGTGTCAGATCCGAAGATTATGTTTACCACTAGCAATAGTGTCTATACAACACCAGAAAGCCATAGGTGTTGAATGCACAAGTTTTTAACTAGATTATTGACTCTAGTGCAAGTGGGAGACTGTTGGAGATATGCCCAAGAGGCAATAATAAAGTGGTTATTGTTATATCTTTATGTTTATGATAAATGTTTACATCCCATGCTATAATTGTATTAACCGGAAACATTAATACTTGTGTGTTTTGTAAACATAAAAGAGTCCCTAGTAAGCCTCTTGTTAAACTAGCTTGTTGATTAAATGATGATCATGGTTTCCTGATCATGGACATTGGATGTCATTAATAACAAGGTTATATCATTAGGAGAATGATGTGATGGACACACACCCATAGTAAGCATAGCATAAGATCAAGTCATTAAGTTCGTTTTGCTACAAGCTTTTCAAATGCATAGTAACATAATCCTTCGACCATGAGGTTATGTTAATCACCATCACCGGATGGATACTTTGATGACATCAAACACCGCTTCGTAACTGGGTGGTTATAAAGGTGTCATTGGGTATTCTAAAAGTATGTGTTGAAACGCATGGACCAAGATTGGGATTTGTCCATCCATATGACGGATAGATATGCTCTGGGCCCTCTCAGTGGAATGTCATCTAGTTAGCTTGCAAGCATGTGACTAGGTTACAAGGGATGACATAACATGGAACGAGTAAAGAGTACTTATCAGTAACGAGGTAGAACTAGGTATGGAGATACCGACGATCAAACCTCGGATAAGTAGAGTATCGCATGACAAAGGGAATTGGTTTCGTATGTTAATGGTTCTATCGATCACGAAGTCATCATTGAGTATGTGGGAGCCATTATGGATCTCCAGATCCCGCTGATGGTTATTGATCGGAGAGGTGTCTTCATCATGTCTGCATATTCACGAACCATAGGGTGACACAGTTAAGGTTCAAAGTTGTTTTAAGTAGATATGGAATGTGCGTTGGAGACCGAATGTTGTTCCGAGTCTCGGATTGGATCCGGGACATCACGAGGAGATCCGGAATTGTCCGGAGAATAAGATTCATATATTGGGGATCATTTTCTAAGTTAGGAAATGTTTCGGAGTGTTTGTATGGAGATTCTAGAAGGTTTCGGAATGTTCTGGAAGGTTCTAGAAGATTTCTTGGAGTTTGCTTGAAAACCAAGAAAGGATCAAGGAGTCTTTGTGGGGCAAGACACGGATTCGTGGGGGAGGAGGATTCCTCCCCCCTCCCAATCCGCCGGCCAAGGAGGGAGGGGAGTCCTACTAGGACTCCCCCTCCCATGGCGCCTCCCTCCTTTAAATAGAGGGGAGGGGGCGCCACCCCCTGGACCTCTCCCATAACAAACCCTAGCCGCCGCCTCTCTCCTCCTCCTTCCCTCTGCTCAGGCTTAGGCGAAGCCCTGCAGAAATCTCTACTCCACCACCACCACACCGTCGTGCTGCTAGGATTCCGTGGAGAAGATCTACTACCTCCATTGCTCTTGGAACGGGAGAGGAAGGTCTGCTCGACTCGCACGCAGTGACCGATTGCTGAAGCGCGCCAGAAGGATCGTCCACACGATCTTAAGATCGGCAAGTGGTCGACTACATCAACCCCGAGATCTAATCTCGTAACGCTTTCGGATCTACGAGGGTTAGTACAGATCTATCTCGTTGCACATGTCTAATAGATTAGATCTTGGCTTTTATCTAGATTAGATCTGGGTTTTGTTCATTCTTGCGGTAGAAATTTTTTGTTTTCCATGCTATGAACCCATCATGCTTAACCTTTCGGTCTGTGTTCCGAGGCCATGTCTGTACATGCTAGGCTCGCCAAGTAAGAACCTTAGTATTCGCGTGTGTAAAACTGTCTTACATCCGTTCCTATGAAAGCGTAGATTCGAGTACACCCGATCATCACGTGATGTCTCGAAACACGATCCACTGAACGGTGCATACTCAAGGAAGAACACATTTTTATCTTGATATCTAAATGAGGGATCATCTTACAATGCTACAGAAAGCGCCAAACTAGCAGTATAAGATGCTATCATCTAATGAGTAAAGTGAGATGATATGGTCCATGCATTTGATCTCTATCATTTGCATCGTGGTATGATCTCTATCATTCCTTTGTGTGTAAGGCCAAGGTCTATGGAACTTACACGTTGAATGTGTTGCAAGAGTATCTATCATACATCTACTTACAACAATACCATATCAATACACTAGCCCAGCAACGATCTAAACTAGACGCCTCTAATTTATCAATTGCAAGTTTTACGTGGCTTAGGGCTTTCGGAGATAGAACCGTTCTTACCTACGAACATGAACCACAACGAGGATAACCAAGTTATTAGTAACTCATTGTAAATCAGATATTGACTATAGTAGGAGAGACAGCCACCCGCCAGCCACTTATGCAAAACTAGTTGCATGTCAGTCGTGGAACCGGTCTCATGTACGATGACATGTAAGGTTGGTCCGGGCCGCTTCATCCCACTATGCCACCAATATCCAAAATACATAGAAGATGCAATAACATGATCATCATCGCCCACATAGAAACATATGTGTACTACCCGTGCAAAGCACCTACGCATAGATCAGGCTCTGATGCCACATTTGGGTCTGCAGCATAGAAAACAAAAAAATTCCTATGATGAGAACTACATGCCAAGATCTATCTACAAGGTACAGAGCAACGGGTGGACATACATCCATCGAGAACTTACCCTCGAAGACAACGAGTTTTGTTAACGAGTAGGAACTCGTGGTTGATGTAGTCGTACACTTGATGATCTCAAGATCGTGTGGAAGTCCGAGCGCCGCAAATCAGCAACGCATCCGTACCTGCACACACGTTCAAGCCACCGGACAACCTCCACCTCCTCGCTCCAGCGATCCAAATGAGCAACAACTCCTTCTAGGCAATGCCACAGAACATGTATCTCGCTAATCCGAGACCATGGGGGAATAATTCTAGAGGGGGAGAGAGATCCTTAACGAGGAGGTGTAAGGAAGAAGGAGGAAAAGGGGGGCCTTTTATAGGAGGAGGGGGGTGCCCCTCCCCATGGACGGCGCATGGGGGGTGACCCCTCACCTCCTCAATTCATGTGGTGATAACCCCTCCACATTAAAATGCCTCTTCACATTCCCTTTTAAAGTCCCCACTTTAAATGCATTAAAATTCTCTAAGTTTAATGCTCTCTCATTTAATAAAACTCTTTTATTAAATTTATTCAGAATTTTGTTAATTACTTTAATTAATAAACATTCACATATAACCCCTTGCAATATTTCAATATCACATGCAGAACCACTTTCTGCAATTTCACCCGAAACAATTTCCGGTTTCTACCGAAAAAATTCCTGCGCTTTGCAATTCTTTCGTCTGAAACATATGTGCTCCAAAATGGTGTCCGGTAACTCTTAAGTGTGTCACCCTACGGTTCACGAATAATGCAGACATGATTGAGACTCCTCTCAGATCAATAATCAGAAGCAGGACCTGGAGATGCATACTGACTCCTGCATATTCAACGATGACTTCTGTGATCGTGAGAACCTTTAACGCTTGTAATTTAATCCCTTTGTCTCATGATATAATACATGTCCGAGATTCGATCATCGGTATCCAAATACCTAGTTTGATCTCGTTACCGACATGCACTCTTTTCTTGTTCCCGTGATATAACATTCTAGTGATCACATCACTTGCTTGCAAGCTATCTTAATGTGATATCATCGAGAGGGCCCAGAGTATATCTATCCGTCATCGGGATGGACAAATCCCACTCTTGATCCATGAGCCTCAACATAACACCTTCGTAATCGAACCCACCTTTATAGTCACCCTGTTACGGTGTGACGTTTGATGTTATCAAGATACTCTTCCGGTGTTAGCAATTAACATGATCTCATGGTCTAAGGATAAAGATTACTTCGTATGTTGTTATAGCAATATAAACATAATGACTTTGATCGTATTGCTATACTTCGGATGAATGTTCATCACATCATTCCACCAATGGTGTGACCTTGTTATTAACAACATCCAATGTCCATGATCAGGAAACCTTGATCATCTTGTTAATCAACAAGATAGTCTATAAGAGAGGCATAACTAGGAACCCTTTTTGTTTATTAAACACACATGTATTAACGTTTCCGATCAATACAATTATAGCATGCAAAATAAACATCTATCATATATAAGGAATACATAATAACAACTTTATTATTGCCTCTCAGGGCATATTTCCTTCAGGATCTACGGCTATGGCTCGTCGTCGACGACGGACAGGTCACCGGTGAGATGGAACCCTAGCGGCTCAGTGGGGGTGCAGTGGGGGCATACCAGGGCTCCAGCTAGTGCGGAGATGGGGCAATCGAATGAGGAGGTGACGGTGGACTCAGGCGAGGTCACAGCAGCTCCTGGGGTGGACGAAATCGATGGGGGCTTCTCCTCCTCTGCTGTGGCTAACTCCGGCACAATTCCGGCGACTGGCTGCTCGAGCGGCTCCGGCAAGAGGTGGGGAATGATCAGTTGTGAGAGGGGAGCTGAGTGGTGTGAAGAAATGGTGCTGGGGAGGGCTCTTTATATAGGCTCAATGAGGGGGCCGAGAGGGCGATGGTGAGCTCGTCGGTGATGATGATACAGGGCTCTGTAGGCATGGGCTAGGTAGGCGGATGGTGGCTTGCCTCCTGGCGGTCAGCTACGGCTTAAAGGCAACGCTAGGGGTGGTGGCGTTTGGCCGGGAAGGGCTGGCGCTCTATGCGGCAGAGGCGGTGCTCGACGCGGCGGGCGGTGGCTACTGGTCGCGCGGCGGGAGAAGGGCATGTCTGGCGGTGTGCCGGGGTCAAGGCGGAGCGGCGTGTGCGGGCTATCGTCGAGGGGCGGCGTGTGCGGCCTTGTTGGGCGCGGCGCACTGGCGTGTGCTCGGCATGGCACATATGTGGTGGGTGCGGTTGTGCCTCGGTGGTCCAGTGCCTGGCTAGGCTTGGAGAGCGGACAGGGGGCGGTGGTGTGGTCTGGCCTACCTCCTAGACACGGCGAGAGGTAGAGGGGCGTGCTCCTGCGACGTGGCATGGTCGGCTGGCGATCATGGTGTCGAGGTGGCGCGACACTGCTGCTCTATGCCAATTGGTAGCCTAGTTAGGGGCTGGTTAGAGCTAGGGGAGACAAGGGGACAAGATTGTGCCCAAATACTCGACAAAGCCTTGATCAACAAATAGTGTTAGTTAGGCAGATTTTGTTTGCATGCCACCTGTTCGACACAATGGCCGTATGAAACAAAGTTTTGAATTTTGAAATGATTTTTGGTGGAGTTGTTAGTATTATGCTTGAGCATCTCTGGTTGCTTGGGATTTTTAAATTGAATCCATTTAAGTGGTTTTTGAAAAAGTGGGATCTAGGTACATACACTTGATTCCATTTTCAAATGCCATTTTAATTTTAGGGTTTAAATGTTTTTGTAAGATCACAAGGTGGGCCTTGGTACATCTTTAGTTGTACTAGCAAGGGTGCAAAGAGTGAGAATTGTTTCTGTTGGAAATTGAGTTCTAGGAACACCCAAAGTGGCCTAGTTGATTAAAATGGCAAAAGTGACCATTTTCCTTTATTAATTCTATTTGATTTCTTTTTCTTTGATTTTGCTTGGGAATGATCTAGATGATCTGGAATTCATCTTTTAGTCATTTTACAACCATTAGAACAAACAAACATGGCAATTCAAAACAATTCCGCATTAATGCAACACACATATGCATGCTTAATTGTTTTTAATAATAAAAAGTTTTTTGTTAACCCTAAATTGGGTGATTTGGATCTTGATAACCTTGATTTAAGTTTTGGGATGTTACAAACCTTCCCCCCTTAAACAAAATCTCATCCTGAGATTTAATAAGAAAACTAAGAACTAAAGAGATCTGGAAACTCAGTCCTAATGTAATCTTCTCGCTCCCAAGTGGCTTCTTCTTCGGTATAGTTGCTCCATTGGATCTTGAGAAATTTGATACTCCGGGTTCTGGTGGTTTGATGACCCACAAGTATAGGGGGTGTATCACAGTATTTTCGATAAGTAAGAGTGTCGAACCCAACGAGGAGCAGAAGGTGCTGGCTAGTGGTATGGATCATGAATTCTCTGCAAATACTTAGCAAACGGATTTTTAGGGGTTTTTGATGAAGCAAGTAAACAAAGTACGAGTAAATAAAAGACAGTAGGAATAAATGCAGCAAGTGGACCAATCCTTTATGCAACAAAGGACAAGCCGGTTGTATTTCTATAGATGACCAAACGTTCTCGAGGACACATGGGAAGACTGTCAAGTGCTTTCGCTTCATATAGTTGATTAATCTTCTTTAGCTTGCTAAGTGTTGTGTGGGTGAACCTGTGCTAATGTACCGCCCCATCCAAGACTAATACATACTTGTGATTATACCCCTTGCAAACATCCGTAAGTACAAGAAAGTAATTAAGGTAGAAACCTAACCACAGCTTTAAACTCTAAGACCCTTACGTCCCTTGTGCAATGGTTTCCTAACGGGGGTTCAGGTTTCTATCACTCCGGCAACCCCTACGATTAGTAGCCAAATACATAATGCATTCCCCTAGGCCCATATAGGTGAAATGTCATGTAGTCGACGTTCACATGACACCACTAATGGGTTCGTAGCATGGAAAACAAAAAATTTCTACCGCAAGAACAAACAAAACCCAGATATAATCTAGATAAAAGCCAAGATCTAATCTATTAGACATGTCCAACGAGATAGATCTGTACTAACCCTCATAGAACCGAAAGAGTTACGAGATTAGATCTCGGGGTTGATGTAGTCGATCACTTGCCGATCTCAAGATCGTGTGGACGATCCTTCCGGCGCCGCGTTCCGGCAGCGCTTCATGATCGGTCTGCGTCGGTCGAAGAAGACCTTCCTCTCCCGTTCAATGACGGTGGAGGTAGTAGATCTTCTCCACGGAATCCCAGCTGACGGTGTGGTGGTGGTGGTGGAGTAGAGAATTCAGGGCTTCGCCTAAGCAGGCGAGCGAAGGAGGAGGAGAGGCGGCTAGGGTTTGTTATGGAGAGGTCTAGGGGTGGCGCCTCCCTCTATTTAAAGGAGCGAGGCGCGCCATGGGAGGGGGAGTCCTAGTAGGACTCCCCTCCCTCCTTGGCCGGCGGGTTGGGAAGGGGGGGAGGAGTCCTCCTCCCCCACGAATCCGTGTCTTGCCCCACAAGGATTCCTTGACCCTTACTTGGTTTTCAAGCAAACACCAAAAACTCTTCTAGAACCTTCCAGAACATTCCGAAACCTTCTAGAATCTCCATACAAACACTCCGGAACATTTCCTAACTCAGAAAATGATCCCCAATATATGAATCTTATTCTCCGGACAATTCTGGATCTCCTCGTGATGTTCCGGATCCAATCCGAGACTCCGAACAACATTCGATCTCCAACGCATATTCCATATCTACTTAAAACAACTTCGAACCTTAAGTGTGTTACCCTACGGTTCGTGAATATGCAGACATGATGAAGACACCTCTTCGATCAATAACCATTAGCAGGATCTGGAGATCCATAACGGCTCCCACATACTCAACGATGACTTCATGATCGATAGAACCATTAACATACGAAACCAATTCCCTTTGTCACGCGATATTCTACTTATCTGAGGTTTGATCGTCGGTATCTCCATACCTAGTTCTACCTCGTTACTGATAAGTACTCTTTACTCGTTCCATGTTATGTCATCCCTTGTGACCTAGTCACATGCTTGCAAGCTAACTAGATGACATTCCACCGAGAGGGCCCAGAACATATCGATCCGTCATATGGATGGACAAATCTCAATCTTGGTCCATGCACTTCAACACATACTTTCAGAATACCCAATGATACCTTTATAACCACCCAGTTACGAAGCGGTGTTTGATGTCATCAAAGTACCCATCCGGTGATGGTGATTAACATAACCTCATGGTCGAAGGATTAGGTTACTATGCATTTGAAAGCTTACAGCAATACAAACTTTAATGACTTGATCTTATGCTACGCTTACTATGGGTGTGTGTCCATTACATCATTCTCCTAATGATATAACCCTGTTATTAATGACATCCAATGTCCATGATCAGGAAACCATGATCATCATTTAATCAACAAGCTAGTTCCACAAGAGGCTTACTAGGGACTCTTTTATGTTTACAAAACACACATGTATTAGTGTTTCCTTATAATAAAATTATAGCATGGGATGTAAACATTCATCATAAACACAAAGATATAATAATAACCACTTTTATTATTGCCTCTTGGGCATATCTCCAACAGTCTCCCACTTGCACTAGAGTCAATAATCTAGATTACATGGTAATATACCTAACACCCATGGCGTTCTGGTGTTGGTCATGCTTTGCTCTAGGGAGAGGTTTAGTCAACGGATCTGCCACATTCAGATAAGTGTGTACTTTGCAAATCTTTATGTCACCATCTCGGACATACTCACGAATAGCATGGAAACGTAGCTTGATGTGCTTCAGCTTGCTATGTGACCTTGGCTCCTGTGCATTAGCTATGGCACCTGTGTTGTCACAGTAGATGGCCATCGGGTCCAACGCACTGGGAACCACGCCAAGTTTAGTAATGAACTCCTTCATCCATATGGCTTCTTGTGCATCCTCCGAAGTAGCTATGTATTCCGATTCAGTTGAAGATTTTGCCACAACGCTTTGCTTGGCACTCCTCCAGCTCACTGCAGCACCATTCAAAATAAATACGTATCCAGACTGTGACTTCGAGTCATCTGGATCGGTGTTCCAACTAGCATCAGTGTAACCGTTTACACAAGCTGTTCATCACCTCCATAAGAAAGAACCATATCCTTAGTCCTATTCAGGTACTTTAGGATATTCTTGACCGCTCTCCAGTGCTCCATTCCAGGATCACTTTGATATCTGCTAGTCAAACTACCAGCATGTGCTATATCCGGTCTTGTACACAGCATGTCATACATGATAGAACCTATGGCCGAGGCATAGGGAATATTATTCATCTTTTCTCTATCTTCTGCTGTAGCCGGACTTTGAGTCTTACTCAAGGTCTTACCTAACAACATGGGAACGAACCCTTTCTTGCTCTCTTCCATTCTAAACTTCTTTAGAACTTTGTCTAAGTATGTACTTTATGAAAGCGCTATTAGGCGTCTTGATCTATATCTATAAATCTTGATGCCTAGAATATATGCCGCTTCGCCAAGATCCTTCATTGAAAAACTATTATTCAAATAGGTTTTGACGCTATTAAGAAGTTCTATATCATTCCCAATCAACAATATCTCATCTACATATAGTACTAGGAATGCTATAGAGCTCCCACTCACTTTCTTGTAAATACAAGCTTCTCCATAAGTTTTTATAAATCCAAAGTTTTTGATTACTTTATCAAAACGTTGGTTCCAACTTCGGGATGCTTGCTTCAGTCCATAAATGGAGCGCTGAAGTTTGCATACCTTGTCAGCATCTTTAGGATCGACAAAATCTTTGGGTTGTACCATATACAACTCTTCCTCAATGTCACCATTAAGGAACGCCGTTTTGACATCCATCTGCCTAATTTCATAATCGAAATATGCAGCGATTGCTAACAGAATCCTCATAGACTTTAGCTTTGCTACTGGTGAGAAAGTCTCATCATAGTCAACTCCTTGAATTTGTCGGAACCCCTTCGCGACAAGTCGAGATTTATAGACGGTAACATTACCATCAGCATCTGTTTTTCTTTTGAAAATCCATTTGTTCTCGACAGCCTTACGGCCATCTGTAAGTCCACCAAAGTCCATACTTGGTTTTCGTACATGGATCCCATCTCGGATTTCATGGATTCTAGCCATTTGTCGGAATCTGGGCTCACCATAGCTTCTTCATACGTCGCAGGGTCATCAGTGTTGTCCACCAACATGACGTTCAAGGCAGAGTCATACCAATCAGGAGTGGTACGAACCCTCGTTGACCTGCGAGGTTCAGCAGCAACTTTGTTCGAAGTTTCATGATCAGCATCATTAGCTTCCTCTCCAGTTGGTGCAGGCGGCACAAAAACATCTTCCGGTGCTGCGCTACTCTCACCTCCGAGAGAAGGTTCAATAACCTCGTCGAGTTCTACTTTCCTTCCAGTCACTTCTTTCGAGAGAAACTCCTTCTCAAGAAAGGATCCATTCTTGGCAATGAAAACTTTGCCTTCGGATCTATGATAGAAGGTATACCCAATTGTTTCTTTAGGGTATCCTATGAAGACGCATTTTCTCCGCTTTGGGTTCAAGCTTATCAGGTTGTAACTTCTTTACATACGCTTCGCAACCCCAAACTTTAAGGAACGACAACTTAGGTTTCTTTCCAAACCACAATTAAATGCAGTGTCGTTTCAATGGATTTAGATGGTGCCCTATTTAAAGTGAATGCGGCTGTCTCTAATGCATAGCCCCAAAATGATAGTGGTAAATCTGTAAGAGACATCATAGACCGAACCATATCTAAGAGAGTTTGATTACGACGTTCGGACACACCATTACGCTGTGGTGTTCCCGGCGGTGTCAACTGCGAAAGTATTCCACATTTCTTTAAATGCATGCCAAACTCATAACTCAGATATTCACCTCCGCGGTCAGAACGCATAAACTTAATCTTCTTGTTACGATGATTTTCCACTTCACTTTGAAATTCCTTAAACTTCTCGAAATTTTCGGACTTATGTTTCATAAAGTAGACATACCCATATCCACTTAAGTCATCCGTGAAAGTGAGAACATAACGATATCCACCACGCGATGCTACACTCATTGGACCGCACACATCGGTATGTATTATTTCCAATAAGTCCATAGCTCGCTCCATTATTCCAGAGAATGGAGTCTTAGTCATTTTTCCCATTAGACATGCTTCGCATCTTTCAAGTGATTCAAAATCAAGTGATTCAAGAAGTCCATCAGAATGGAGTTTCTTCATACGCTTCACTCCAATGTGACCAAGACGACAGTGCCACATGTATGTAGAATTATCATTCAATTTTATTCGTTTAGCATCTATGTTGTGAACATGTGTATCACTACTATCGAGATTCAATAAGAATAAACCATTTATCTCAGGTGCATTACCGTAAAAGATATTACTCATATAAATCGAACAACCTTTATTCTCAGACTTAAAAGAGTAACCGTCTCGCAATAAACAAGATCCAGATATAATGTTCATGCTTAACGCAGACACCAAATAACAATTATTTAAATTTAAAACTAATCCCGAAGGTAGATGTAGAGGGAGCGTGCCGATGGCGATCACATCAACCTTGGAGCCATTTCCAACACGCATCGTCACGTCATCTCTTGCCAGTCTTCGTTTATTCCGTAGCTCCTGTTTCGAGTTACAAATATGAGCAACCGAACCAGTATCAAATACCCAGGCACTACTACGACTACTAGTAAGATACACATCAATAACATGTATATCGAATATACCTTTCTTCTTGATGTTGCCGTTCTTCAGATCTGCCAGGAACTTGGGGATTACGCTTCGATGACCAGCACCCTTGCGAAGAGAAGCAGGCCAGTTTAGGACCAGCCTTGGGCTTCTTAGCAGGTGCGGCAGCTTTCTTGCCGTCCTTCTTGAAGCTGCCCTTTTTCTTAGGCTAGCCCTATTTCTTGAAATTGGTGGTCTTATTGACCATCAACACTTGGTGCTCCTTCTTGATCTCCACTTCAGCAGTTTTCAGCATGGACGATAGTTCAGGCAACGTCTTGTTCATGCAGTGCATATTGTAGTTCATCACAAAGTTCTTATAACTTCGGTGGCGTTGATTGGAGGACACGGTGAATCCCTAACTCATTAGGAATCGTTATCCCCAACTCTTGGAGTTTGTTTGCGTGCCCAGACATGGTGAGCACGTGCTCGCTAACGGAGCTTCCCTCTTCCATTTTGTAGGTAAAGAACTTTTCGTAGGCCTCATAGCTCTCCACGTCCGCGTGAGTCTCAAAAATGAGCTTGAGCTCCTTAATGATCTCGAACGGGTCGTGGTGCTCAAAACGCTTCTGGAGCTCCGTTTCTAAACCGTACAGGATGGCACTGAATCGTGGAGTAATGATTTTTCCGAGTGGCGTAAACATTCTTTACGTCATCGGTGGCATCATCTGCAGGTGGGTCACCTAGCGGTGCTTCGAGCACATAGGTCATCTGACCAGCCCTGAGGAAAATCTTCAGACCACGGAGCCAGTCCGTGAAGTTGCTTCCATTGTTCTTAAGTTTTTCTTTCTCTAGGAACGCATTGAAATTGATGGAGAGATTCGCCATAATCTACAACAAATTTGCAAGTAGTTTAGACTAAGTTTATGATAAATTGAGTTCTACTTTAATTCTTAAATTAACTAGGTGAACTCCCACTAAAAACAACATCCCTCACATTGTCTTAGTAATTACACGAACCAAGTCCACTACACCAAGTCCGATCTTCACGAGAGAGGATGTAGTTTCATCGGCGAACAATCTTCATGTTCATCATATCACTTATATGACTCGTGCTCTACCTTTCGATATTCCGTGTTTCGAGACCATGTCTGTACATGCTAGGCTCGTCAAGATTAACCTTAGTTTCCACATGTGCAAATCTGGCTTGCACCCGTTGTATGCACACGTAGAATTTATCACATCCGATCATCACGAGATGCTTTGAGACGACGAGTCTTAGCAACGGTGGCAACTAAGGACGAACACTTTTATTACTTGATATTTAGTGAGAGGGATCATCTTATAATGCTACCATCGCGATCTAAGCAATACAAGATGCATAAAGGATTAACATCACAGGCAATTCATAATTAGTGTGATATGATATGGTCCTTTCTTCTTATGCCTTTGATCTCCATCTCCAAAGCACGGACATGATCTCCATCATCACCAGCATTGCGTCAAGGTCAGTGGTGCCGCTTCATGGTTGTCCATCATCACTAGCAACTATTACAACTACTAGGAATAAAGCTATTACAAGATGAATAGACACGCAGGTCTTAACAGAATTAAAGACAACCATTAGGCTCCTACCGGTTGCCATATTACAACAAGGATCATTGCATTCATCAAATATAATCACAATCACATGATGGCCATATCACATCACAAAACCCCTGCAAAAACAAGTTAGACGCCTCTAATTTTCTTTGCATGTTTTACGTGGTTTGGGGCTTTCGAATAAGAACGGATCTTACCTATGAAACTGAACCACAACGTTGATACAAGTGCTATCAAGTGCAAAGTGTAGATTGGATCTATACTATGATGGGAGAGACAGACACCCGCAAAGCCACTTGTGCAAAGCAAGTTACACGTCAAGCGTGGAGCAAGTCTCATGTGCGATGACATGTAAGGTTAGCCCGAGCCGCTTCATCCCACCATACCGCAAGATGCAAAGTACACAAAGAAAAAGACAGCACGAGCACCAACGCCCACAAAACCATTGTGTTCTACTCATGCAACAGATCTACGCATAGACAAGGCTCTGATACCACTGATGGGTTCCTAGCATGGAAAACAAAAAAATTCTACCGCAAGAACGAACAAAACCCAGATCTAATCTAGATAAAAGCCAAGATCTAATCTATTAGACTTGTGCAACGAGATAGATCTGTACTAACCCTCGTAGATCCGAAAGCGTTACGAGATTAGATCTCGGGGTTGATGTAGTCGATCACTTGCCGATCTCAAGATCGTGTGGACGATCCTTCCGGCGCCGCGTTAGTGCGCTTCATGATCGGTCACACGTCTTGAGTCGGCAGACCTTCCTCTCCCGTTCAAATGACGGAGGTGGTAGATCTTCTCCACGGAATCCCAGCAGCGACGGTGTGGTGGTGGTGGTGGAGTAGAGAATTCTGCAGGCTTCGCCTAAGCGAGCAGGCGAAGGAGGAGGAGAGAGGCGGCTAGGGTTTGTTATGGGAGAGGTCTAGGGGGTGGCGCCCCCTCCCCTCTATTTAAAGGAGGGAGGCGCGCCATGGGAGGGGGAGTCCTAGTAGGACTCCCCTCCCTCCTTAGTCGGTGGGTTGGGAAGGGGGGAGGAGTCCTCCTCCCCCACGAATCCGTGTCTTGCCCCACAAGGATTCCTTGACCCTTACTTGGTTTTCAAGCAAACACCAAAACCTCTTCTAGAACCTTCCAGAACATTCCGAAACCTTCTAGAATCTCCATACAAACACTCCGGAACATTTCCTAACTCAGAAAATGATCCCCAATATATGAATCTTATTCTCCGGACAATTCCGGATCTCCTCGTGATGTTCCGGGTCCAATCCGAGACTCCGAACAACATTCGATCTCCAACGCATATTCCATATCTACTTCAAACAACTTTGAACCTTAAGTGTGTCACCCTACGGTTCATGAATATGCAGACATGATGAAGACACCTCTCCGATCAATAACCATCAGCGGGATCTAGAGATCCATAACGGATCCCACATACTCAACGATGACTTCGTGATCGATAGAACCATTAACATACGAAACCAATTCCCTTTGTCACGCGATATTCTACTTATCCGAGGTTTGATCGTCGGTATCTCCATACCTAGTTCTACCGTTCATCGATAAGTACTCTTTACTCGTTCCATGTTATGTCATCCCTTGTGACCTAGTCACATGCTTGCAAGCTAACTAGATGACATTCCACCGAGAGGGCCCAGAACATATCTATCTGTCATATGGATGGACAAATCCCAATCTTGGTCCATGCGCTTCAACACATACTTTCAGAATACCCAATGACACCTTTATAACCACCTAGTTACGAAGCGGTGTTTGATGTCATTAAAGTACCCATCCGGTGATGGTGATTAACATAACCTCATGGTCGAAGGATTAGGTTACTATGCATTTGAAAGCTTACAACAATACGAACTTTAATGACTTGATCTTATGCTACGCTTACTATGGGTGTGTGTCCATCACATCATTCTCCTAATGATATAACCCTGTTATTAATGACATCCAATGTCCATGATCAGGAAACCATGATCATCATTTAATCAACAGGCTAGTTCCACAAGAGGCTTACTAGGGACTCTTTTATGTTTACAAAACACACATGTATCAGTGTTTCCTTATAATACAATTATAGCATGGGATGTAAACATTCATCATAAACACAAAGATATAATAATAACCACTTTTATTATTGCCTCTTGGGCATATCTCCAACAACCACTAGAAGAAGTACACCACAACTTAAATAACAATCTATTGAATCTTTCTCAATGCAACTCCACTACTAACAACAAGACTTCTCCCATGTCCTCAAGAACAAAACGAACTACTCACAAAACATCATATGGATCATGATCAGAGATGGAATAATGATGTATAACAATCTGAACATAAACAATAATTCAATGGTTCACTTAATAGCATCAACTACAAGGAGTAATCAACACCGTGAAAGTTTCCCCTATGAACTATGCAAGATTCAACGCAATTGTTACAGCAATATGGAGATGGTGATGAGGGTGCTGATGTTGATGATGATGGTGGTGATGATGATGATGATGATGATGATCCCGATGAAGTCCAGCTTGATGGTGGTGTTGATGGCGACGATCTCCCCTCTCCGGGAAGGAATTCCCCCGGCAGAAATCTGTCTGCCAGAGAGATCTTTCTCTCTCGGTATTTTTCGCCCCGCAGATGCGGCGGAATCTTTCTTTGGTCGCTCCTCGAGTCTTAGGGTTTCGGGAGGATGATATACACCAGAGGGGAGAGGCTGGAGTGGGCCAGGGCGATCACACCACCTCCAGGCGCGGCCTAGGCCTGCCCGTGCCATGGGGTGGTGTGGGCCCCCTGTGGCCCACCTCCACTCCATCTTCTGGCATCCTTAGTCTTCTGGAAAAATAGGATTTTCCATATATTTTCCTGGATTTTCTGATGTTCGCGAATTTTGCCTCCAAACAGCACCTTTTCCATCAGAATCCCGATTGCAGCGGTCCATGCTCCAATAGTCATCAACCATGCAAAAATAGGTGAAATAACATAAGTATCACCTCTGAGTATGAAATATATCAATGAATAATAGTGAATTAAGACATAGAATAGTGATGCAAAATGGACGTATCATGGTTCTGTAAGCTTCTTCCAAGATACGGATGGGCACTTCACGATACGTCGGATCCTTGTTGATATCAACGGCTCGTTGATCGATTCTCTTGAAAACTTCGGTCTTCTCCGGCACTTCTAGGCATTTGCGAAGTAACGAGATATGGAACACATTGTGGATGGCAGACATCTCCTCAGGCAGTTCCAGTTGATACGATACTTCTCCTCGGCGATTCAGAATCTTGAAGGGTCCGATATATCTGGGGCCTAACTTTCCTTTCAGACTAAAACGTTGCGTTCCCTTCAATGGCGAAACCTTGAGATACACAAAATCTCCGACATTGAAAGTTAGGCCTCTCCTTCTCTTGTCAGCATAACTCTTCTGTCTGGATTGAGCGGTCTTGAGATGGTCACGGACTTTGTGAACCTTCTCTTCGGCTTCTCGTAGAATGTCGGGTCCGAAAATCTGACTCTCTCCTTCTTGCGACCAATTCAAAGGGGTACGACACTTTATTCCATATAAGAACTCAAATAGGGCCATTTGCAAACTGGCTTGATAACTGTTGTTGTATGAGAATTCTGCGAAAGGCAGGCAATCTTCCCATTTTGATCCATACTCTAATACACAAGCTCTCAACATATCTTCTAAGATTTGGTTGACTTTCTTAGTCTGTCCATCGGTTTGCGGGTCATAAGCTATGCTGAAATTCAACTTGGTTCCTAATCCTTCTTGGACTTTCTGCCAAAATCTCGAGGTAAATTGGGTTCCTCGATCTGACACTATGGTCTTGGGGGTTCCATGCAGACTAACAATTCTAGCAATGTACAACTCTCCTAGCTTCGAACTCTGGTAGGTTGTCTTGACAGGTATAAAATGGGCTACCTTGGACAGTCTATCAACGATGACCCAGATTGAGTCATTTCCCCTACTAGAAGTAGGCAAACCGGTGATAAAGTCCATTCTGACGGAATCCCATTTCTATTCCAGAATCTGCAATGGTTGCAATAGTCATGCGGGCCTCTGATGTTCCGCTTTGACTCTTTGACAGATATCACACTTGGTGATGTAGCTTCCGATTTCTCTCTTCATCTTGTGCCACCAAAATTGCTCCTTCAAATCCTGATACATCTTCGTTCCTCCGGGGTGGATAGAATAAAGAGTATCATGAGCTTCTTGCATGATAACTTGCTTTAGCTCCGAATTTGCTGGCACATAGATACATCCTTTGTACCACAGAACTCCTTCTCCGTCTTCGGTGAATCCAGGTACCTTTCCTGTACCAATACGACGCTTGATTCTGTCGATACTTGCATTTCCCTTCTGGCTTCCTTGATTTGACTAATCAAAGTGGGTTGAAGTTCAATGCTAGCTAAAAATCCTTTGCTAACTAGCTCAGTTCTAAACTGCTCCAACTCCTCATGCAAACTTAGTTGCTTCTCTTTGATCATGGTGTTTAACCTACACGGCAATCTGCTAAGAGCATCTGCTACCACATTGGCTTTGCCAAGGTGATAGTGAATGTCAAGGTCATAATCCTTGATTAACTCTGTACATAATCAATATTGGGGCTGAAATCAATCTCTCCTTGAGCTCTTGGAAACTTGCTTCACATTTGTCGGTCCATTCAAACTTCTTGTCCTTCTTCAACAATTGGGTCATGGGTCTAGCGATACTCGAAAATCCTTCAACGAACTTGCGATAATATCCCGCTAATCCGAGAAATGCACGGACTTGGGTTTGAGTGGTTGGGGCTTCCCATTCTTCAACATCTTTGATCTTGGCGCGATCAACAGCAACTCCTCCTGCAGACACAATATGTCCGAGGAATCCTACTTCTTTCAGCCAAAACTCACATTTGGTGAACTTGGCATACAACTGATGCTCTCTAAGGGTTTCAAGAATGATTCTCAGATGTTGATCATGGTCTTCTTATGACTTGGAGTAGATAAGAATATCGTTGATAAACACAACAACAAACTTATCCAGAAAATTCATAAAGATCTTATTCATGAGATTCATGAAATAAGCGGGAGCATTGGTTAATCCAAAAGACATGACCATATACTCATATAATCCATATCTGGTGGTAAAGGCGGTCTTTGGAATATCCGTTGCACGAACCTTAAGTTGGTGATAACCAGTCCTAAGATCAATATTAGAGAACACACTAGCACCAGTCAACTGATCAAATAGATCCTCTATCTTTGGCAATGGGTACTTGTTCTTGATGGTGACATCATTCAGCTTCCTGTAATCTGTGCACAAACGGTTGCCTCCATCTTTCTTGTTGACGAACAACACGGGCGATCTCCATGGCGATGCGTTTGGTTGAATCAAGCCTTTCTCCAGCATAGCATCCAATTGCTTCTTCAGTTCCACTAACTCTGAGGGTTTCATACTATAGGGTCTCTGAGCTATGGGTCCGGTTCTAGGGATTAGTTCAATAATGAACTCAATATCCCTATCCGGGGGCAAGGTTTCAGATATATGCTCTACTGATACTCCAGAGCTACTGGTCATGGTGATGGATTTCTTGGCACAGTCAATCAATCCTTTATGCTTTGACATCCAATCCATTCTTAGTACTACTTCCAAACCTTTGGTTCCAAGTACTATTAGATTGGCATAAAAATCTATCCCATGTATTCTGATTGGCACAACTTTGCAATTTTTTCTAGCTTTTGTGGTTGAACCGGGTATTTGAACTATCATAACATGCCTCAAGTTGGTTGGGTGAATCTTACTAGTGCATGCAAATTCTTCATTAACAAACGAGTGCGATGCTCCAGAATCAAACAACACTCTTGCTAATACGGAGTTGACAGAAAACATACCCAGCACGACATCTGGCGCTTCTTGGGCTTCTTCGGCGTTCATGTGGAAGAGACGGTTGTTGCAGTTGTGAGGGTTCCCTGGGGCGAATCTTCTTCCGGGCTGAACACGATGCTACTGTTGAGCTGGGGCGTTCACATTGGTAGTGGAGCCAATCTTCTTGGGACACTCATTAGAGTAGTGACCCTTCACTCCATACTCAAAACAAGTAATCTGAGACTTGCCTTTTGCTACCACGGGCACGTCATTGCTTCTAGTTCTAGGTGCAGTGTTGTTGTTATGGTTGGGCTTGGGCGGTGCACGGTTGAAATTGCTGGAGTTGCCAGGGTGCTTGTTGTTGTTTCCTCCGGACTTCACATTTCCTCCGCTGCGGTTGGGGTAGCTTGGGCGAGACATTGGGGGTCGATTGTTCACGGGCATATCCGCACGGGTTGGGCGATCGCTCACTGTTGTTGGATCCATCTTGGTGCATCATCTGTCATTTGCGGTTGTCGTTCGCTTGATTAATCTTCCCTTCCATCTGAATGGCAGAGTTGACTAGCTCTTCGAGATCCTCCAAACGGATGTTGACGAGTACTGTCTGCATCTCATCATGCAGTCCATTTAGGAATATCTCCTTCTTCTTGGCCTCTGTGTTGATCTCATCAGGTGCATACCTAGCGAGAGACAAGAATCTGCCACGGTACTCCACTACAGTCATTCTACCTTGCTTTAGTTCTCTGAATTCATCTCTCATTCTGGTGACTAGACCCTGCGGCACATGGGTGCGGCTGAACTTGACTTTGAAGGCTTCCCACGTCATCACTTGACCGTGGTTCATAGTGTGGGTGCTGTTCCACCATGCTCTTGCATCTCCTGCCAGATAGTGGGTGGCAAACAGAACTTTCTCGTTTGCATCCACTCCTGCGACTTCTAAGTTATTCTCCATGGTCTGTAACCAATCATCAGCATCCGTGGTCTTGGACTTGCTAAAGATTGGGGGATTGGTATTCTAGAAGTTTTTGAGTTTGGATCCATGATGATCCTGATTTCCGTGGTTCTGATTGTTGTGAGCCATCTGGGTGATCTGTTGCAGGGTGGCTAGATTTGCTTGGCGCTCTGCCCTACTAGCTTCACGGTCTGCAATGAGCGTCTGCAGAATCTGTAGCATTGGGTCCTGCGATGAGCTGCTCCCTCCTTGGTTTCCACGAGTCATCTGAAGATTGAGATAGATAATGGGGTAAGAGGGAAAGTTCTAAGGTTCATGGTTTTGGTTTCAAAGCTAAAACTTTGAGTTTGACTCAGGTTTTGCAACTAACTTCTTTTCATTCATTCAAGCAAAGCACACGATACAAACACACACACACCACAACATGAAAGGAAAACAGATGGTTTTAAGAACCATTATGTAAGCTAAGATACAATGGGACCGATACTCCTTACTCCTATGATAGTGCTCTAGTGCATCTACTCATCATCGATGAAGTCAGAGTCATCATCGTCTGTGTAGAAGTCCATGGCATCATCCTCCATGTAGTCATCATCATTGCTGAGGTACGAGTGAATATCCCCTTGGATGTCTTCACCTTCCTCCTCTTCTCCTTTTGCTGCAAGTTGAGCTTCTTGCTCCTTGATGGTCTTCTCGAGGTCGGTCACCTTCTTGTGAAGACGGTCGATGGTGCGATCCTTCTTTGCGCGTTGACGGCGAAGTGGCTGACGATCCTTGACGAGCAGTGAGAAAGTTTGGGCCTTCTGGGCGGCAATGGCAAGGTTGTGGTTGGTGAACTCTCTAGCATTGTCCAATTCCTTCTGTCTGTCATACAGCAGGAAGTCAAGGTTCTCCACTTGACGCTTCAACTCCGGGTAACTTGGCATCTCCAGAGGCATTACCATAGGATCACGCCTTGCATAGTGAGCAAAGCGGGTTCCTTGGATCAGGTTGACATTCTATGCACAAAGACGAGCGAGAGCTTCATGCATTTGCCTGGCTAATCCATCTAGCCAGTTGTTCTCTCTCACGGTGAATTGAATCTTCTCGTACATTGGTGCCTCTAACTTGCCTCGAAGATCAGCAACTACTAGCCATTGTAAATCTCCTCCTGGTGGACCATTGAGTTGAGCTCCAAAGAATTCCGGATGTGGGCGCTCCAAGTACTCAGATAGTGCATCAAGATCCCTCTCGAAGATCAGTTGGCCTCCGTTGCCCAACTGGTAGAACTTGCAGTACTGAACTTCCATCTATAAGAATTTAGGATGAGAAAGTTAGTGAAGTGATCAAGTGTGTCAAAATTTTATGTAGTAATGTAAGAATTTTTGAGGAACATGTATTTTTTTGAGAGAAAGAATCCCAAGGGTAAGAGAGGAAATAGGTTTTCATAAATACTCACTTTGGTTTTTAAACTAAGTTGTTCGGATGTCCATTCTAACTAGGGTCTCCTATGGCCAGGATGGCTCTGATACCAACTTGTCAACACACGGATTTTTAATCCCAGATGCCTGTTATGCCATATATCGCAATCCCAGGATTACCATTTTTGTGAGACATAACAGATTGGATATCACACTAAATGATCCATTACAAACCATAATGAGGTCTTACACAAATAAAGGATCTCATGATCCAGTCTTAGTACAAAAAAGTAGCGGAATAAATAGTGTAGCGGTGGGCTCCATCTTCAGTATCACAGGCAATGCTGACGATAGGAGATGATCCTAGTTGTCATAGCCGTCATGTTGTCCTTCTTCTGGATAGTCCTCCTCATAGTCTGGCCACGGGAATAGCTAGGGACAAAGCCATGAGTACTCTTGAAGTACTCGCAAACTATCACTAACAAGTAAGGTAGTTCTAGTAGGAATGCTTGATACGTCCATTTTGCATCACTATTCTATGTCTTAATTCACTATTATTCATTGATATATTTCGTATTGAGAGGTGATACTTATGTTATTTCATCTATTTTTGCATGGTTGATGAATTTTGGAGCATGGACCGCTACAGTCAGGATTCTGATGGAAAAGGTGCTATTTGGAGGCAAAATTCGTGAAGATCAGAAAATCTGGGAAAATATATGAAAAATCCTATTTTTCTAGAAGAATAAGGATGCCAGAAGATGGAGTGGAGGTGGGCCACAGGGGGCCCACACCACCCCATGGCGCGGGCAGGCCTAGGCCGCGCCTGGGGTGGTGTGGCCGCCCTGGCCCACTCCAACCTCTCCCCTTGGGCATATATCAACCTCCCGAAACCCTAAGACTCGAGGCGCGACCACAGCAAGATTCCGCCGCCTCTGCGGGGCGGAAAACACCGAGAGAGAGAAAGATCTCTCTGGCAGACAGATTTCTGCTAGGGGAATTCCTTCCCGGAGAGGGGAGATCGTCGCTATCAACACCACCATCAAGATGGACTTCATCAGGATCATCATCATCATCACCACCATCATCACCATCAGCACCCTCATCACCATCTCCATATTGCTGTAACAATTGCGTTGAATCTTGCATTAGTTCATAGGGGAAACTTTCCCGGTGTTGATTACTCTTTGTAGTTGATGCTATTGAGTGAACCATTGAATTATTGTTTATGTTCAGATTGTTATACATCATTATTCCATCTCTGATCATGATCCATATGATGTCTTGTGAGTAGTTCGTTTTGTTCTTGAGGACATGGGAGAAGTCTTGTTGTTAGTAGTGGAGTTGTGTTGAGAAAGATTCAATAGATTGTTATTTAAGTTGTGGTGTACTTCTTCTAGTGGTGTCATGTGAACGTCGACTACATGACACTTCACCTATATGGGCCTAGGGGAATACATTGTGTATTTGGCTACTAATCGTAGGGGTTGCGAGTGATGTAAACCTGAACCCCCATTAGGAAACCATTGCACAAGGGACGTAAGGGTCTTAGAGTTTAAAGTTGTGGTTAGGTTTCTACCTTAAATACTTTCTTGTACTTACGGATGTTTGCAAGGGGTTTAATCACAAGTATGTATTAGTCTTGTATGGGGCGGTACATTAGCACAGGTTCACCCACACAACACTTAGCAAGCTAGAGAAGATTAATCAGCTATATGAAGCGAAAGCACTTGACAGTCTTCCCATGTGTCCTCGAGAACGTTTGGTCATCTTAAGTAATACATTCGGCTTGTCCTTTGCTGCATAAAGGATTGGGCCACTTGCTGCATTTATTCCTACTGTATTTTATTTACTCGTACTTTGTTTGCTTGCTTTATCAAAAACCCCTAAAAATCCGTTTGCTAAGTATTTGTAGAGAATTCCTGATCCATACCACTAGCCAGCACCTTCTGCTCCTCGTTGGGTTCGACACTCTTACTTATCAAAAATACTGCGATACACCCCCTATACTTGTGGGTCATCAAGACTATTTTCTAGCACCGTTGCCGGGGAGTGAAGCGCTATTGGAGAGTGGAACTGGTAAAGGAAACTTCTACTGTGAGTATTGTTTACTTCTGTTAGTTGCTTTATTTTCGTTATGGATAATTCACTGAGTTTCTTATTTGTTAATGCTACTACCATTGCTAAGGTAGTAGATAAGCCACCACCTGCTGAGAATGATGTTTTCAAAATACCTACAGGAATTACTGATCGTGTTATGGATAACTACTATGTTGGGGATGGAACTGTCCATCCCGGTGATCATTTACTCTTTATACACGAATTATGCGGGTTGTTCAAGTGTGCAGGTATTACTACAGATCAAGTTAAGAAGAAGTTATTCTCATTATCACTGAAAGGAAGAGCTGAGGAATGGTATAAGCTGTTGAAGAATGGTCAAGCTCTGGAATGGGAGGAAATAGTGCCTCTCTTTTATTCAAAGTTTTATCCTCCTAGTGAGATTCATAAAGATCGGAATCAAACATATAACTTTTGGCCTCTTGATGGAGAGAGTATAGCTCAAGCTTGGGGGAGATTGAAGTTACTAATGCTCAAATGTCCTATTCATGAGCTCCCCAACAATATTATTATCAATAACTTTTATGCAAGGCTCCCTCTATATGATAAAGATTTATTGGATGCTTCTTGCGCTGGATCATTCACTCGCATGGAAGAAGAAGCTAAATGGGACCTTCTAGACCGTATTCAAGACAATGCTGAAGCTTGGGAGAATGACAAAGGTAGAAAGTCAGGTATAAATTATGATTATGAATGCATTGAATCTTTTATGGGAACTGTTGACTTTCAAAATATTAAAAATACTTATGGTCTAGACTCTCAAGCTATTGCTTCTTATTTTAAGGCTTTTGCTTCCTACATTGAAGTGCCTAAAAGGAAGTGGAATAAGTATCATGAACCTTATAAAGATGTTGCTAAGAGTGTTCCTGCAAGGAATACTGAAGTTTGTACTGCTAATCATGTTTTACCTAAACCTTATATTGAGAAAATGCCTTTTCCAGTTAAGGTAAAGGAGCATTCTATGATAGCTAGTATGGTTAATGAAAGTATGAATAAAGTTGTTGAACCTGATAAACAAATGGTTGATGAACCTATAATAGCAAATGTGAAAGACTTTGTCACTAAGTATGAGGAAGAGGGACACACTATCCTTTGTAAGGATACCTCTAATATTGTTTCACATAGTAGTGTTATGAGAGCTAGTATTCCCGTGTTTTCTGTTACAATAAGTGATCATTGCTATGATGGTCCTTGTGATAGCTATATTGTTAAGTTTATACATGATACTGAAAGTTACTATGAGAGAGGGAAAAGTGTTCTTATGTATCTCAATAATATCAAGTTTCCTCGTTTTATGCTGAAAGTTTTTATATTGCGCTTCTTTTGCCTTCTTATGCAAGTTGCCTTTGGTTTCAATAACTTGTTTGTTTACAAAACCCCCTTGCATAGGAAGTGGGTTAGACTTAAATGTGTGTGTTTTTGCTTCTTAATGCTCTCTTTCACTTCAATTCATATCCCTATGAGAGCTTCTTCAAAACTATCATGCCCATCTTAATGGCTATAAAGAAAGAGCTTTATGGGAGACAACCCAATTTGTTTTTGCTTTTAGTTTGTTTTTGTTTCTTTTGAGTCTTGGAAGTTATTACTTCGGTAATAACCGCTCCTTATACATTTTGTTTGGTTTTTGTGTCAAGATCAACCTCTAATGAGAGAGAAGTAAGATTTGGGGAAGTTTCTGTCCCGAAACAGATTTTTGTGCTTCGCCGTAAAAATTCGTGAGAGATCTCTGTATGTCGGATTGAGCTGTAATTTTTTGTGCTTCTGCCCCAGGTTGTTATTTAACTTTCGTTAGTTTTTCACTTTTTTATTTGAGCAACAAAAGATTTTCGAAAAAATTGATCTTTACCTGCTGGTCTATTTTGACAGATTTAGCCACTCTTGCATTTGCTTCTTTATTCGATTTCCTTTTTGAATTCTTTTTGGGTTTTCGGAAGGAGTTGCTACAGTAGCTTTTGTTTTGATGGTTTTCAGTTGAAGTTGGACTCAAAAGGTTTTACCACTTCTCTTATACTAATGTTGCTAATGAGAACTGTGTGAAGTTTTGTGTGAAAGAAATTCCAGGTAGTGGAGACAATGGTGTAATAAGGAAGAGAACGGTTTTATGACTCAAGTAATAAGTGTATGAAGATGAAGATATCGATGATATTCAAGAGATGAATCCAGAAGAATCTACTATATACCAAATTCAGAGACCTGCAGAGTCCATTTCCAACTAGGTAACAGTTCGGGTAAGAAAAGTTCCGCGAAAATACAATCCAACTATATTTTTGCACTTTTCAGTCAATAAGGAAAGTTTCGAAGCGAAAAAGGGACGGAACCGGAGCCGGGGTAGCCCACACCACCCCATGGCGCGGTCCCACCCCTGGCCGCGCCACCAGGTGGTGAGGCCACCCAAGACTCTTCCTTCGACTCGTTTTCTCCCAGTACCTTCCTTTTGATGTGAAACTTTGTGATATCTACCCCCCCGGATCTTCCGAGGTTCGTATATCGTGTTTTCGTCATGTTTTTTTTGTTTCGATCTGTTTCTGCCAGGATATACTCTTTGAAAATTGGAAGCACAATGGTGTCTGCCAAGGATAAAGGGAAGGAGCCTATGGAGGAAGATCTCCAAGACCCCAAGCAGGGGCTGGTACCTTTAGTCTCTTGCCCTCCATCAACGGAAGCCCTACGAGTCACTAAGGAGTTCTTCGATAAGTACCGAGACTTGCGGAGGAAGGTGGACATGCTTCAATGGGAGAATAATAGGCTTCGCAAGATGCTGGAAGATTTCCTCACGTAAACTAAGGAAATAATACCACCACCACCGAAGGAGTAACTCGTCATCAGGTTTGGCATCCCCTTGGTTTATTCCAAGCTTGGGGGAGTGTCGCGGTATCACATCACTATCTTCTATCTTTTTACCTTTTTAGTAGAGTCATATCATGAATAGAGGAGTTATTATGTAGTATGGTTTGCATTATGGAAGTGTCCCCTCTCTCGTTAGATATGTATCCCTTGGTGTGAGTTGCCATTATGGAATATTAATGATAAGTTCTATCATTCACTCTTTTGCATAGGTTATATTAGTTTTCAATTCGTGGTTATATGATTGATCTTGTTGTTAGTATTGGTAGCACTCCGGGATCATTGAGTTAATTTAGTTGGTTTTGGCAAACCTGGCTCGGTCAGTAGCAACACCTTTTTGAGAGTTGAAAATAAAAAGATAGAAGTACTCTAAAGAAAAATAATTTCATCGTCTTTCTTGCTTGATTTGCTCATAAGTCTAGTATTCTCTAGTTAAGATCTTTTGTGCTTCCAAGGAAGATTGCTTGTTTGATTTTATCACTTGTATGTTTGTTTGTTTCCTTCAACTCTTATACTTGCTACCCAACCTTGCTAGCCAAAAACCTATACTGAGAGGGAATTCTTCTCGTGCATCCACTCCTTTAAACCAAAACCTTTGCCATTTGTGTCCACCATACCTACCTATTAGCATTATTGCTATTCCAAGTAAATTCTTGTTTTATCTACCTCCCAAATTAAACTTGTTATGTGAAAATTAGTGATTAAAGCTCTCACGAACTTGATGGCACACTTTACTTTCTTGCATTTAATAAAATTGAACCATTGTGCTCACCTATGTTGCGTATATGCCTGCGCTTTGTAAGTTGTGAATTAGTAGAACCATGCTGTCAGGGGGAACACTTTCAACATTTCACTAGTACTTTGTACCAAGTTGATATCATATTCTTTTGTCTATGGATGTCGTCGGTCTGAAATGAAAGGGGAGCTTGTAAGTCCATGGAGTTATGCATATGTGTTAGAGAAATGCCTGGGCCGCTGGTCTAATCCATGCTGACATGGTGGAAACCTCCAGCGTAACCATAACGAATATCTATGAAGCATTCTTCTTACAAAAAAAGAGATAGAGATTGAGAAAAAGGAAAAAAAGAGATATTATGAAAAGAGGAAAGAGAGAAAAAAGCACCATATTCCCATGGTAAATAAGAAGATTGTTGAGATACTTGTTGTCTGCTTGCCTTGTCATTTTGATATGGGGATTCTTCCGTATCATCGGGCAAGGGGTACCCCGTTGGTGGTTCTCAATGATACACATATGCTTACGATGACAAGAACTTACCGGTGACTAAACTTGAGTAGCACGAGGAGCGGCCCTCGTATTCAAGGGACATGAGATTCTCAACTTACAACTTGTCGATGCATATCCTCATTTTTTATCACTTTAACCTTAATCACCTAAAGATGCCTATGATAGGGGCAATAAGAGGTGAAAGCTAGTAAGTATCATAATTTTTGGGATCTTTCTTTTACTTTGTAGTTGAGTCAGTAAACCTATTCCCTTCCACCTCAGCAAGTATTTTGAGTTGATGTGTTTCATTCATTCATATGATGATTTATTCAATCATGTCTTATGTTCCTTGTTTTGCACATTGCTCTTATCTTGATGTTTACTACTTTGAAAGCTTTCATTGAAAAACAGTTATTTGTGAACTCCAGCAAATTATCAACTATTCTTCGACCAAGAGCTAAGTTTGCCATTACCAATTATGATTCACTTTATGTATCTTTATTGTGTTTCCTTTACTCATTGCAAGTTGAGTTGTATAATAGTGAGTTGTCTTCTATTATGATCTATGTATTTGATGAATGTGATGCTTCTTGTCCGTATTCTTTCCTGGTGTTGATTACTCTTTGTAGTTGATGCTATTGAGTGAACCATTGAATTATTGTTTATGTTCAGATTGTTATACATCATTATTCCATCTCTGATCATGATCCATATGATGTCTTGTGAGTAGTTCGTTTTGTTCTTGAGGACATGGGAGAAGTCTTGTTGTTAGTAGTGGAGTTGTGTTGAGAAAGATTCAATAGATTGTTATTTAAGTTGTGGTGTACTTCTTCTAGTGGTGTCATGTGAACGTCGACTACATGACACTTCACCTATATGGGCCTAGGGGAATACATTGTGTATTTGGCTACTAATCGTTGGGGTTGCCGGAGTGACAGAAACCTGAACCCCCGTTAGGAAACCATTGCACAAGGGACGTAAGGGTCTTAGAGTTTAAAGTTGTGATTAGGTGTGTACCTTAAATACTTTCTTGTACTTACGGATGTTTGCAAGGGGTTTAATCACAAGTATGTATTAGTCTTGGATGGGGTGGTACATTAGCACAGGTTCACCCACACAACACTTAGCAAGCTAGAGAAGATTAATCAGCTATATGAAGCGAAAGCACTTGACAGTCTTCCCATGTGTCCTCGAGAACGTTTGGTCATCTTAAGTAATACATCCGGCTTGTCCTTTGCTGCATAAAGGATTGGGCCACTTGCTGCATTTATTCCTACTGTCTTTTATTTACTCGTACTTTGTTTGCTTGCTTTATCAAAAACCCATAAAAATCCGTTTGCTAAGTATTTGTAGAGAATTCCTGATCCATACCACTAGCCAGCACCTTCTGCTCCTCGTTGGGTTCGACACTCTTACTTATCAAAAATACTGCGATACACCCCCTATACTTGTGGGTCATCAATGCTACACTCTAAGTTTATTTGTAAAGTTAAGTTTGAAACCTAAGCTAAGTTCAGAAACAAAGAAAGATAAAATAAAGTTCTAGAATCACTTAAGTGGGAACTTAGTTGTCATAGTGACAACTCTGTTGTGGTCAAGTCATGTCACAATTCATTTCATAAGTCATTTTGAAAACATCTGACAACAGAACAGTATGGCCACTCCAACTATCCATAACCATGGACGCGGCTATTCGAATAGTTTGACACTCTGCAGAGGTGGTACACTTTCACCATAAAATTCGATACATCTGTCAGGGATAACCCTGAATCATCATACTTAGTATGCAGATAATCAAACATAATCTTTCCTTTACACACTCTAGTACAAGCACCTCTCCTATGAGCTTGGCCTCCCAGCCATGGCCATCTGCCATCCTGGGCATTGCATAGGTGGACAACATTGAGAGGTAGCGTCAGCTCAAACCTCTCCCGCGAGGGAACTCATACTAATGCATATAAACTTCCGGCCAAGCCTTACCCAATTCAGGTATTGTGGTTGTACGGTAAAATTGGAATGGTATCGCATTCGAACCCAACCATCAGTTTTTATAAAAAGGGGCTAAGGCTGATGCCTCAACAGTTTCATCATCATAAACCAATTGTGTTTCTCAACACATGTCAAAACATCTCAATAGAATGACTCATCATTCCAAGGTTTTCATAAGTCATTTTCACCAAGTATTCCCATCTAAAGTGATCAAGTTTTTGGTTTAGCTCTAATCACTAAGTTAAGAGTGTTCACTAAGGTGGGATGCTAATCTCAATCTCATGCCATAGAATGACATCTAAGTCTAACTAGATAGGCCAAGTTTTATACTCTTTATGCTATCTATAAACAAAGTAAGGAACTTTGGTAAAGTAAAAGAAAGTAAAACTTGTAAGAAAACTTGGGATGGGCATAAATCAAAAAGGTATAACCAAAGCATGCCTAAGGCATCTTTCTTTGGGTTATCTTGCTTAATTCTAGCTTTCTAACAATAGCTTGCCTTGATTGATGTAGTGGTTGAAATTCTCCTTGTCTTCTTCGGGGTAGAACTCCTCCTCCTCGTAGACTTGGTCGGTACTATTGTCTATAAATACATACGGGAATACACAATCACCAAATAATACTTAACTAGTCTATTTAGCACACTAAGGCACACACTTGATGATCTAGTATCATTACTTTCATCACAATATTTAAAGAACTAGTTTCCTTTATTTTATTTAAGAAAAGTAATTTCTACTCATTGAAAATAACTAAGATTTAATATTCTCCAAGTAAAATATGGGATCATATGGACACATGTCATCACCACATATTCTAATGCATGGGAAAGTGATTAAAATGTTGGATCACATTTTATAAAGTTTAAGATTAATATTTAATGATTTAAAGTGACTAGAAATGCCTATATAGCATTATTTTGGTACTAGTCCAAAGTCACTGCATGCAAACCTCAATATTATTACATATTTAGATAGGTATGGTCAAATGTGATTTTTGAGAGTTGGAATCAACTCAAAAGCTATTATGGTTGGTTTTAGAAAAATGTTTGAATGTGAAAAAGCCTCTGTCTTATTATTTTTGCTATAAGTGATCTATAACTCTAATTGATTTAAATCCAACGGGCTTGGATAGAGATTTAAATTATCTTTCCAACAAAATTGGAATCATTCAATTTGGTTAAGTAAACTCTCTAAAATGATTTTTGAACTAAAGGACAGAATCTAGATTAAGTCTAAATAGATAAATCTAAATTTGAATTATAGGGCCAGCGCGGGAATACTAATGGGTCGTTGAGTTTCACTCCAGCGTGAAGAGACGGTGACAGGGAGTCCCACTTTGTCGATGGCTCATCTAATGGCGATGCAGGGCAATGTGGGCCACACGATTAGAACTAGGATCTACGGCTGTGGCTCGTCGTCAATGACGGACAGGTCGTCGGCGAGATGGAACCCGAGCGGCTCAGTGGGGGTGCAGTAGGGGCATACCAGGGCTCCAACTAGTGCGGCGATGGGGGACATCGAACGAGGAGGCAACGGCGGACTCAGGCAAGGTCACGGCAGGTCCTAGGGTGGACAAAATCGACGGGGGCTTCTCCTCCTCTACTGTGGCTAACTCCGACACAATTCCGGCGACTGGCTGCTCGAGCGGCTCCGACGAGAGGTGGGGAATGATCAGTGGTGAGAGGGGAGCTGAGTGGTGTGAAGAAATGGTGCCGGGGAGGGCTCTTTATAGAGGCTCGACGAGGGGACCGAGAGGGCGATGGCGAGCTCATCGGTGACGATGATACATGGCTCTATAGGCATGGGCTGGGTAGGCGGACGGTGGCTTGCCTCCTAGCGGTCAGCTACGGCTTAAAGGTGACGCTAGGGGCGGTGGCATTTGGTCGGGAAGGGCTGACGCTCTGTGCGACAGAGGCGGTGCTCGACACGGCGGGCGGTGGCTACTGGTCGCGCGGCGGGAGAAGGGCATGTCTGGCGGTGTGCTGGGGTCAAGGCGGAGCGGCGCGCACGGGTTGTGGTCGAGGGGCGACGTGTGCGGCCTTGTCGGGCGCGGCGCACTGGCGCGTGCTCGGCATGGCACAGAGGTGGTGGGTGCGGTTGTGCCTCGGTGGTGCAGTGCCTGGCTGGGGTTGGAGAGCGGACAGGAGGCGGCGGTGTGGTCTGACCTACCTCCTAGACACGACGAGAGGTAGAGGGGCGTGCTCCTGTGACGTGGGCATTTTCGGTCGACGATCATGGTGTCGAGGTGACACGACACTGCTGCTCTAGGCCAATTAGTAGCTTAGTTAGGGGCTGGTTAGATCTAGGGAGTCAAGGGGACAAGATTGAGCCTAAATACTCGACAAAGCCTTAACAAATAGTGTTAGTTAGGCAGATTTTGTTTGCATGCCACCTGTTCGACACAATGGCCGCATGAAACAAAGTTTTGAATTTTGAAATGATTTTGGTGGAGTTGTTAGTCTTATGCTTGAGCATCTCTGGTTGCTTGGGATTTTTAAATTAAATTCATTTAAGTGGTTTTTGAAAAAGTGGGATCTAGGTACATACACTTGATTCCATTTTCAAATGCCATTTTAATTTTAGGGTTTAAATATTTTTGTGAGATCACAAGGTGGACCTTGGTACATCTTTACTTATACTAGCAAGGGGTGCAAAGAGTGAGAATTGTTTCTGTTGGAAATTGAGTTCTAGGAACACCCAAAGTGGCCTAGTTGATTAAAATGGCAAAAGTGACCATTTGCCTTTATTAATTCTATTTGATTTCTTTTTCTTTGGATTTTGCTTGGAAATGATCTAGATGATGTGGAATTCATCTTTGAGTCATTTTACAACCATTAGAACAAACAAACATGACAATTTAAAACAATTCCACATTAATGCAACACACATATGCATGCTTAATTATTTTTAATAATAAAAAGTTTTTTGTTAACCCTAAATTGGGTGATTTAGATCTTGATAACCTTGATTTAAGTTTTGGAATGTTACAACTTGTCATGCTGAACTAAGTAGGCTGATGATTCTTTTGATCAGGGGTGAAAACCCCTGGTGGTGGTTCATGGGAATCCCATGCCCCTATTGATGGTTTGTTTCATCAGGGGTTAAGCCCCTGGTGCTTGAGGGGCAGGCGGTGCTCCTGCTGATGGTTCTTTCGATCAGGGGTGAAGTTTAGAACTCCTGATTGCTACCTGCGTGTGACTGTTAAGACTGTTATGGTGTAGCTAGCAATGTTTATGTTTGCATATGGCTATTATGGTAACCATCTAGCTTGCAATGTGTTGTATGTGCATATGATTGTTCTTGTGATCATGTGTTGTGTGTGTGCTGAGTGGTAAGATTACCAAAATTTGAAATGGATGCTCATAACTCATGTGATCAGATGCAAAGTACCACACCAAACACATGTAAAATGCATCAGCAGGATAAAAATACAAGAATCTAGGCAACCAAACAAGTGGGCCTATTTGCAAGAAACCAAAATGCACGAAGCCAAACAAGAACTTAAAATTGACCCAAGTCAAATCTCTCCACATGCAGCATCCAGTAGGCCAAAAGGCAAAAACGAGAAATTCAGACCCCGTGTAACTAAACACGCCCTAGACCCACGCCCAGCCACACACGCGGTGCAACCGCTACACGCGACCTGACCCGACACGGTACACACCCCTATCGCTACCACGCATGCGACCAAGCCGCACTGGGAGCCTCTGCCCTGCTCGATCCCGCAGCCGCCGTTGCCACCTACCCCGTGTCGACTCCCCATCGTGAGGTGCCCCGCTTGCCCCGATCTAGCTGCGCCGCCGGCCTCAACTCGAGCCCTGCATCCCCGCTCGATCCCCTTCGCCAGACGCCTTCCACATCCTCCTCTCCGGCCGTCGCTGCTAGGCTCGTCGCCACCGCCTCCTGTCTCCCCCCCTCATGGTGCCACCTCGGAGCCGCTCCGTCCACGCGTCCTCAACCTCCAAGCGCAACACCCCGCTGCCGTCGCGCGAGCCTCCTCCTAGCTCGACGCCACCTCAACCTCATCTTCTGGCTACCCTCCTCCTTCTCGGGCTCGATGCCTGCGGCCCTCCTCGGTTTGACCTCGCCGGATTGCTACTCCTTTGCAAGCTCGCCTCCGCCTCTCTTCGCCTCTGCTGGTCGCCTCCCATCTTCGCTCCCAAGTCACCGTCAGCGGAGCCCCGCACCTCGCGCCCGCGCGTCTACAAGCCCTACAACCTCACCGGCATGCTCCAGCGTCTTCCCTGAGACGTGCCTCTACCGTTCCTGCACGACCTCATCCAGCCAGTGCGCACTTCCGCCTATCCTTGGTCGCGCACTATCCTCTGCAGCAACACAGCGCGTCTTAGTGGCCTTGTGCTTGTTTTTTATCGATGACCAAGACATGTTGTTCCTATGTTTTTTTTGAACGAATAACGGGTGCAAAGCTTCCGATAAAAATGCTGCATTGGAGTCTCTAGAAGAAACAAGAAGGCCTAAAAAAATAAAAATTACACAGAGGCCCAGCCAAAAGCACAGAGGACCCTATAGAAAACTTGAAAAAGCAATCAGGTCCCTAGTCTTCGACTTCCAGAACGACGACTGCCTCCGACACGGGCCTGCAACTTCGCCACCGGGGACGCACCACTTGTGGCGGAGGGCAGAGGAGATCCAGACGCCTGAGAGGAGAGCGTGGCGGCGGCGGCGGCCCCTCGCCATTGGGTCCGACGCGGTGACGGACAACGAGCCGCCCATAATCGCCAGAGAGAAGATCCAAATCGAACCCACCACTGCAGGAGCCAGAGATCCCGCTTCAAAGGCAGCCACCATGGCCATCAAAGCAAGACGGGAACGGGATCCTGCCGCAGCACTACAAGCCTTGCCAGCTAGTCGGGGAAGACGAAGACGACGAGAAGCTCCACGACCCCCTCGCCTCCACGGCCGGTCGGGAAGGAGGAGCACACACGCCATCCGCCGCCAGAACTTCCCCCCTCGCCACCACGGCCGGCCGAGGAAGACCTGAGGCTTCGCCTTCCACTCAGGGAGGCAAGTCCTAAACTTTTATTTGCCCGCTAGAGGAAAATCTGCTCAGCACCATCGACTCCAACCACCGGAGTACACGGGCGAGAAGAGCACCTCTAAGGAGCCCCAGCCACTACCAGATCAAGCAGAGGAGGACTTGCTTCACCAATCCCCCCCGCCACCACGGCCGGCCAGGAGCGGGGAAGCAGAGCCACCATAAGCTTAAATCGGAGCGGCGGGTCTTATTGCGGAGATCCTGGCTCCAAAGACGAGGCGCTTCAACTCCGACCGCCGGAGTACACCGCACCCCACCTCCACCACCAGATGTGCCAAGCTCGACCCTCAGCAATGGCACCCTACTCCAAAACTACTGGCACAACGGCCACCAACCCTACTACTACACCTAAAACTACTCTGGCGCCTCCCTTCTGGCGCCTCCGGCTGCCATGGCCGCCGGAGTGGCTTGGGATTGGGCCGGTTTTACTGGATCTCGGAGGAGTACTGTAGAGGGCTCTCGAAGGAAGGAGGCGGAGGGAGACTCTGATGTATGGATATATGTTGTTCCTATGTTTGTTCCTATTTGTGCTTGTGTATCTCTTGTTCCGGTTCCCGTGCTCTACTCCAAACACAAGATCATATGTGTCATCACCCATACAATCTAGTACAAGACCTTTTGATGACCACTGACGCCAAGTGTTGCAACGACAAGAACTTCCTTGAACAACCCAACAAGTCAAGATCATCCGTCGATGAGATCGGAAACTAATGTGAGAACCTGAGTGCTCCTTCATGGACCCAAAGATCTTCTTACCAGAGTTGATGACCCGAAGATCTCCGTCACGGAACGCCATGTTCTCCTTCATAGACCTGATCCCGGATCCGAAGACCATTCTCGAAGACCGATCTCGATGACCCCAAGACCCCGATTCCGAATCCCAATGTGTGACCCCTTTCTGAAGCCCTATTTTGATAAATATACTATATCATGTTGCATTAAATATATTCATGCTTTCATACATGTCATCTTGTGGTTTTGGGCTAAATAGCAAATCACCTAAATTAAATATTAGGGCTATATGCGGGATATTTGTCTTATTCTGACTCCATTTAAATTTGTGTAGCTCACTGAAGCCATGTTTTTCCTTGTTAATTCAACATTTAATTTGTGGGTAGTTAAACAACTTGAACCATCTATATAATTGTCGGGACTCCGATTCTGATTAATATTGCTAAATGGGACCGCATCATGCCATATCATGCATCATACCCTAAACATGTCGGATCTTCCGCCGTAAAATTAAATATTGCATCGGTTATTCTTTTTAGTGCTTTGCTTATTCCCGGATTTTGACGTTGAGTGGATGCGAGCTTCGACCCGTTCTTCGGATGTACCTTCGACAATGGTTCCCAAGCGAGCATCCTCCCCCTTTTACCTATTTTTGCTTTATGGCTTTACTTCTCTCTATTGCTATCCATGTTGCGATGCTTTAGTTTTTGTACCATTTATATCCCTTGTAGCCTATATTGCCTTGGTCACATCCTATTACCTGTTCTTTTGGTAGATAGTTGGCCTTGCGAGTCATAGTTGTTTGCTTAGATGTTGGTTCGAGTTGTCGAGTTTCACAGTAATTGGGAGGCTGGCACATGCTTAATGATGGATATAATCATGTTCTAATTACAACTTGATAATTAAAATGCGGGGAATAGATATAACTAATAAGGCACCGGTGGGTAATAGTTGAGATCTGGTTTTTATTCTGCCCATTTGTGTCCACCTAGGACCCGAGTACTTGATGTCTGTTCCTTAACTATCATACTATCCACATGTGAGAGACTTTATGGATCCCCCTTCGCCTGAGCTTGATTCACATCTTATTTCTAGGGGCCACAAACTAGTTTGGGGCTTTACTACTATCATGTACTTATGCCATGATTTACTACTTTATTTACTATTGTTGCTTCCGGAGAGCGGTTTACTACTCTACTGTTTAGGAATGCCGAATGTTTACACGGTATTGACAAGCCCATTCACACTTTTGGCTTCCTAACTATTTACAGCCATTGGCACAATCCCTGGTTCCATCTCGAAGACCTACCGACTTCATTGAGGATAGCTTAGTGGGGTGGCCCCCTGAAATCATTTTTGAATCATGTGAATGCTTTATCTTGATGACTCGTTGCTTTTTATTTGGTTTTCCCGAGGTTGATCGTGCGTGTGTTGCTATTTGTGCATCCTACATGGTATATCTTTTCGAAAAGTCGTGTCCGTGGTTATGGACTACTTGGAGCACAGTGACTCAACCATAGACAACTCAAACTATCTATAAATATGACTTTGACATGACTAGTAATTAGCTCTACTAGAACAGAATGCTTAATCAAAAGTACCAACAACTGGTGATATTGGGATGTCTTATGCTATTTATATCTGACTAGTAATTATGGCAACTTCAATGGATTGGTTAATAAAACTGCCAACCGTGTGAGTTCCTCGGAAGGATTTCCTCGTTTGGTCTCGAGGGGGAACTCTAGGATGTTTTATGTTTGGTGTTAGTATCAGGGTGGATCCAGATAGGTCTCTCTTATCCCTCTCTAATAGCTGACAGTTGTATCGAGTCTCTATAGGATGTTTAGTGCATTGTTTGCTGCAGCTAAGTCCACCATACCTATATAGGCGAGAGCTCCGAATTCTAAGACTCTTCGTGTACTGGCATTAGTACTGACCACTCCCTTTTCCTGTTCCCTTTGTCGTTACCCCTTTTGCTTTGACATGTATGAGTTCGACAATGTTAGAAAGGTTACCCTTCCGACTTAGCCTAGGTAGGGTTATGGACGTCATTGGTTATTCTTTAGAACTCTTAGTTCAATTTACATCTTATCCATACTCGGATGTTGTATCGTTTTCAATGTGATTTGGACCTTTGTAATGTATATCTATATTCTTAACTTGCTGAGTCGCTGTTGTATATATACTCTTGTGGGTTCCATCATGGACTATTGTTTAATGGTACTATTTTATTTTCCACCCGCACGTAAGTACCTGGTGGGCATCTTTGAATCATTTCTATGCGGGTTTGGCGGGAAGCGCTAAAATCTGCATAGGGCCGATTCGAGGGTGTTACACCGAGCTTGGGAGCGGAGACTCTAGGGTTGCAGGGGGTGGAGATTCTATTCGTTTAGGGCCAGGAGCTTGCAGGGTGGATACTCCGGGGTAGCTGCTGCTTTCGTCTTCCTCATCTTTCATGCTTCATGCTTGGTTGTTTTGGGTGGCATGGTGATAACCATATGCTAGGATGCATCGCACATCCAAATAATCCGACATATAGGTGACCCTCGTCTTGGGTATTGGCAAAACAAAATGATTCACTTTTGTGAAAATTTATTTTGAGACCTAAAAGTTGCTTTTTTTGAGGTTGTGTTCCATAAAAAGAATCACACCATCATCATATTGAAGGATTGAAAGTACACCATTAACTACATGTGGAATCACTCCCTCAATTTGGTTGTGGTTTGTAGCACGCTCAATTATAACGGCTAACATATCAACCACTATATTTAATAGCATTACAATGATGGGTCACCTTGTCTTAGTCTTTTTTTGTTTGGAAGTATTTGTAACCGTCATCATTGACTTTGATTTTCACACTACCTCCTGACACAACTATGGATTAAAGCACAACACTCTATAGTGAATCTTTTCTGATGCGGCCCGTCCTACGGACGCTCATACATCTACACCACCGAGTCCCCCAAGTGGACCGATGACCCGTGCCCGAGCCAAGCTCCTTCAAGTTAGGTCCTTCAAGTTCGCTCCTCTCATCATGTGACTTTGACATACACCTGGATGGCTTGCTACTTCATACCACTACCCTGTGCATCATTAGGTACGAACCCCCGCCACGTCGACCCACGAGCCCTGAAGCTGCACCTGTCCTGAAGCTGACTGAGCCGGAGTGTCCGGCCTGCCCCAGCCCCAACCTGGCGTGGACATTTAGAAGGCCAGTTCGGACACTACCCGGAGTGTCCGGCCACCCCGGACTGTCCGGTCACTCCGACCTAGATTGTCCGGCCCAAGTGATGGGCCTGCGAGCCAACAGCTGGGCCTTGGCCCATGTACCCCTCTATTCCGCACCAAGCCCTAGTTTTATGCCCAAACTACCCCTGAACTTGTGGTTGGCCTATAAATAGAGCCCCACCCCTCATGTATCCCTTAGGCCTAGATGATAGACTAAAGAAAACCCCCTTTGTGGAATCTCTAGTTTTGCCTTATCCCCTTCTACCAAAGGGGATCGACTATCGTCACCACCTCGTTGGAGTTTGCATCGTGCCTCCCTCGTTGTACAAGACCTTGGCATCGGTGTCCCTTTGCCAAGACGTCAAGACCCTCTCTAAGGTGTTCTTCCCTCTCCACGTGGGATCGAGGGAGCACGTTGACCGATCTTTCCTTGTGAGGATTCTATCGGACCGGTGGCCACCGGTGAGAGCAATCGGCCTTGTATCGTGTGAGTTTTGCATGTGTTCATCGTGTTCTTCGCGAGGTGTGTGTCTGCTTCCACTACCTTCTCCCTTTCCCCTCGCTTTCCCATTGATTTGACCACGAGATCCGTGAAGATCAGGGCACCCACGGGGTTACCCCATAACATCTGGCATCAAAGCCCAAGTTGCCACGGATTTCACCCTTGTTCTTCCCCACCAATTTTTTTTCTTGAAAAACCACAAAAATAGCCACAAAATCGAGTGGATGTTGTGTCAACCCATAACATCTGGTATCAGCAGCTTTTGGTTGCCACGGATTCCTCATCGATTTGGTCTTTTCCCCATAAATTCGAAAATCCGCAAAAAATAGCCCAATTTTGTGTTTTGGATCGATCTGTGATTTGAGTGTGTTTTGATCTGTGGATTACTTGCTAAACTTGTTGATTTACCTTCCCCTGCGTTTCCATAGCCTAATTCCTTGATTTCCCCATCAATTTGAGCTTTTGGTCCCAGTTTTTCCGTAACTGTCCGTTCGTGTTCGAAGTTCGATTCGACCCGACTGTCCGGCCAAAACGGACCGGAATATCCGCCTTGGAGTTTCCGGCCTAAACTGGCCGGAATATCCGGCCCGCCGGACTTCTGCACATACTGCAATCGTCGCCCCTTGCGAGACAAATCATTTCACGGTTTTGAGCATAATTTTTGCATATGAACTGGATTTTGGTGTTCTTTAGCTCATTTTGAAGAGGAGAAAGAGCTCTACATCATCATCTTCGTGGTTCATGTTATCTACTCCATCCAAATTTTGTGAGCAAGGCGGAATCCACCAATAAAGGGTGAAGATCGGCGAGGAAAGGTATAAAAATTCCGCGACTTCTCCCCACTTGCATCCCTTTGTGAGCCACACTATCTTTGCATTCAACAAACACCTTTTGAGACTAGTTCCTCCTATGATTGCTTGGGCTATGCACATTTAATACCTTGTAGAATTCCGAGCAAAAGTTGTGAGCGCGCTATCTCATATAGTTATCTTGTATAGTTGTTGGCACAAGGAAGGGGCAAGTGAAAAAGAAAAGAAAAGTGAAAAAAATAGAAAAAAGAAAAGAAAATTGAAAAAAATAGAAGAAAGAAAAGGAAGAAAAAGAAAGAAAAAACAAGTGCCTCATAGAATAGGAAGCGCAAGCTCGATGTACATCAAATAGGTGGTACTTATTATGCATATCTTGTAGCCCACCAATTTATTGCAATCGAACTAGCGTCTCTCATTGCACTTGTGCGAAAAGAGCTTATAGTCTTCACTAGGTAATCATTTGGTTCTTAGCTCACTTTCTCCATCGCACAAGTCCCATTTATCCCACCGTGTGTGTTTCCTTGTACATAATTCCTATCTTGTGGATTGACTTGTTTTGCTTTATGATCATTGTGGTTCTTTACTTGCCATTACAACATCTTAAGTTCATATTGGTTCTTGACATGCCACCTTCCATACCTATCCACCATAAGCTTTGTGTGTGTGTTTTTAGTGGTTAGTTGGTTTTGGTGTTCCGCGTGAACTTCACTTTGCTTGGTTTTGATTGCTCTCAAGTGTTGCCACTTGCACGATACTATCTTCCAAGGTAAAGTAAGATTTGACATTGCATCTCTAACCCCTACCACTTCCATATACACCACTTGGTCTTGTGAATCATGTCTAGGGACTCCGGAACCGAGGATGATATCTATGAAGAATCCATAATGAGCCACCATGACTATGACTCCACAAGTATAGAGGACATGATGGAGCACTACACCGACAATGGCTCCGCATGCTTTGAGGACCCAGAGAATTGCACCTATGACGGCTCCACATACATGGAAGAGATGGAGCATGTCATCATCTATGGCTACTCAAGCATGGAGGACTTGGAGCTCTACATCGACAATGGCTCCTCATGCATGGAGTACATGGAGCACTACACCGACAATGGCTCCACATGCTTGGGTGATATGGAGTACTTCATCAACAACGACTCCCCAAGCATGGACGACTTTGAGTGCTACAATGACGACGCCTCACCAAGCATGGAGGACATGGCGAGCTTCACCCACCTCGAGGGCTCTTCCATGAGCCATGAAGAATACCTCCACCACTTGGAGATGGAGGACTACCATGCCAAGCTAGAGGAGACGCATCATCAAGAAACCATGACCTTCAAGGCCAAGAGTGCCACACCAAAGGGCACCACCTACTTCGATGATCCACCTCCAAGGCGTCAAGCGCCACCACCTACATGGCGTCATGAACCACCATCTCCAAGGTGACGAGCGCCATCACCTCCAAGCCGTCAAGCGCCACCATCTCCAAGGTTCCAAGCACGACCATCTCCAAGGCGTCAAGTGCACCTACCTCCAAGGCATCAAGTGCCATCTATTCCAAGAAGAGTGCCGCCCAAACATCATCTTCCAAAAGAGGCACCAAAAAGCAAGAATCTTCATCGACATACATCCTCTCATGATCATCGCCAACATCAAGAGGATACAAGACGTCGTTCAAGGCATCTTCGCCATGAAGACGAAGAATACATGTTGAGCACCATCCATAATGCTCAACCAAGCTCAAGAAGGCACCACCATCATAAGAAGAGTGCCAAGGACAAGGAGCATTATCGCGAGCGTCATGTGGATAACCAGGTGCGCCATCTACATCAACCTTTGGCAAGGCATGCTAATGACCTCCGTCGACACCATCATCATAAATCTCCTTCTACGACTCGTGCCACCACCAAAATGGCACCAAGAGCAAGCTCTCCTCCATGCCATCAAGCTTCAACGCCAAAACTTGACGTCCTAGATGACGCATGCAACTTCATGGATGAGGAATACGAAGACCTCTACTTTGCCAAGTTGGACGAGTACGCCAAGAGGATGTCTACACAAGACAAAGAGTCCATGGTAAAGGATGAGCAAGCTCCAAGACAAGGGCCTACACCACAAGATGGCAACAACAAGGTCGATAATGGTGAGCATGGGACTTTCCCTTCACCAAAGGAGGCGCATGGAGTTGAAAGAACCGAGCCTACCCCCATATGCTTGAGTGATGATGTGGTACCAATCCCATGTGAGTATGAGAGCCACTTAGCCCACTTGAGTGAAAACAAGAGTGAGATGAGTGACTCCACCATACGTGAGATTGAGTGCTTCCATTTGGAGGGCATGAGTGATACTCCGAGTGAGTTGAGAGTGGTAGTTGATAGGTCATGTGAGACCACTTTGATTTCTAACGACTTACCCCCTACCTCTAGTGTGTTATCCCATGATGTGCTAGGTTCCATGGATAAAGAAGCGCCAAACTTGGACATGATTATGCCTCCGACCGAGAAGATGAACATGATGGATGAAGATGATGCCATCCCCATAGATGATGAAGAAGTCGCCCACATGGAGGCCAATGCTACCACAACACCCACTTCATATGAGAGGTATGAACAAGGTAAGAATACGGGTGTTGATGATGCCATGATCCCACTAGTGGACATGATGACTTGTGATGATTGGCATGCTATAGATGATGTTTGTGATATCACATATGCTTCATTGATATTTCGATGTGATACTTTGCCTTTGCATAATGTTGAGCATGTGAAATTATTTGATTGTGATGATGTTGCCATAGAAATGCCATGCTCTAAACGTTACATTGATGATATCATTCTTGCACTTTGTTGAACAATTGCTCTTTCCAATGTTTTGCTTGTAATGATGTTACCAATGGTACCCCACGAACCATGCTTTGTCATGAATGTTTTACAATCTCTCCCGTTGCTTGCAATAAGTTGAATAATTGCTCTTTCACTTGTTTTGCTTACAACAATAATTCTCATATGGTTTGTACTGAGATGGCCCCCATAGCTTTCTCAATTTTTGGAGATTTTGATGATTGCCATGATAAGCATGTTCCCCACTTGCATACTCACCATGCATATTTTTCATACTTGGTTGACACTAATGGTGATGTGCACAAGAAGAGATACGTCATGATGGATGATGTGTTTCTCTACCATGCACACACGTTCTTACTTTTATGTTTGATGTGTGTAGGTACCCGCACAAGAATGTCAACCTCGGTTGAGCACGAGTTGACAAAAAGAGCTCTAGAGAGCATTCCCCACATGAGTTCAAGATCGAACCCAGCTCTAATACCTTTTGCATGCTTTGCATCTTTCATGTTGACAAATTGCTCTTTCCTATGGTCTGCTTGCAAGCATGTTAATGGTATTATTTCACCTTGTGACAATCATGTTTTGTTGCTATTGGATATTGATGCTTTGTGTGTTGCCACAAAAATGTTGAACAATTTCTCTTTCCGATGTTTTGTGTGCAACCATAATGCCATTTTGAGCATGTATTGCATGAGAGCTTCCAAGTCTTTCGTATAGTTGTTGCAACAAACATAAGGACCACTTACTCTTTCATATGGTTTGTTTGCAAACATGTTGTTTTTGCTACCGCTTGCGATACTCATAACCCCCATGATTTTGGCTTTTGATGATATGTGTATGGCATCCAACATATGGAACAATTGTTCTTTCCAATGGTTGGTTTGCACACAAAATGATGTTGCTTTGGAAATTCTTCCTCATGTGTTTTTGCCGAATTCTCCTAGCTTTGCATCAAAGATGTTGATCAATATTTTAGTCCATTGCTTTGAGTGCCACACTAAGAAGTCATATGGAGTTTTCGAGTTCCCACATTTGGATGATGTTAAATTAGCTTCCATGCACTTTGACCTTGCATACGCATTTCGTTTTGCGATACTTGAGTTGTGCTAATAGTGTTGTGAACAAGAATGGACATGCCACAAATGACATGCTCCTCTATCACACTCGCTTGGTCTTTGTTGTGTGAAGGTACAATTGCATACATGCCAACCTCTATGGACAAACAATTGACAAGACGAATCGAAGAGAGTTACCTAGGGCTACCCTTCAATGAGCTATCTCTACATTATAAGGTGACTTCCTTCTACTTGAGGACTCATGCTATAATCTTCATGAATTGGCTACTCTTTGAGTGTTGCTTCGCTTTTGTTGTGAGCTTTGTAGGCTTCATGGAAGGTGAAGGAACATTAAAGAGTTGCCATATCAAGCTTCTCAAGGACGACTATATGGTGAGCCCCGGGATCAAGAAGGTCTCTCGACATCATCTTCTTAGGATGAGCATGAAGAGTCGAGGACGACTCTTTTTGAAGGGGGGAGCTGATGCAGCCTATCTTATGGACGCTCCTACATCTACACCACCGAGTCCCCCAAGTGGACCGATGACCCGTGCCCGAGCCAAGCTCCTTCAAGTTAAGGTGAATTCGCTCCTCTCATCATGTCACTTTGACAAACACCTGGATGGCTTGCTACTTCATACCACTACTCTGTGCATCATCGGGTACGAACCCCCGCTGTGTCGACCCACGAGCCCTAAAGCTGACTGAGCCGGAGTGTCCGGCGCAGCCGAAGTGTCCGGCCTGCCCCAGCCCCAACCTGGCGTGGACATTCAGAAGGCCAGTTCGGACACTACCCGAACACTACCTAGAGTGTCCAGCCACCCCGTACTGTCCGGTCACTCCGACCCAGACTGTCCGGCCCAAGTGATGGGCCTACGAGCCAACAGCTGGGCCCTTGGCCCATCTACCCCTCTATTCCGCACCAAACCCTAGTTTTATGCCCAAACTACCCCTGAACTTGTGGTTAGCCTATAAATAGAGTCCCCACCCCCTCATGTATCCCTTAGGCATAGATGATAGACTAAAGAAAACCCCCTTTGTGGAATTTCTAGTTTTGCCTCATCCCCTTCTACAAAAGTGGATCGACTATCGTCACCACCTCGTTGGAGTTTGCATCGCGCCTTCCTCGTTGTACAAGGCCTTGGCATTGGTATACCTTTGCCAAGACGTCAAGACCCTCTCCAAGGTGTTCTTCCCTCTCCGCGTGGGATCGAGGGAGCACGTTGACCGATCTTTCCTTGCGAGGATTCTATCGGACCGGTGGCCACCAGTGAGAGCAATCGGCCTTGTATCGTGTGAGTTTTGCGTGTGTTCATCGTGTTCTTCGCGAGATGTGCGTCCGCTTTCGCTACCTTCTCCCTTTCCCCTCGCTTTCCCATCAATTTGACCACGAGATCCGTGAAGATCGGGCCACCCACGGGGTTACCCCATAACATTTTCTCTCTGAGACTCTGTTGGAGAAAAGACCAATTGATTTTGTCATAAGATTTTTCAAACTTAATTTTTCGCTTTACCCAAGGAAAAAAATAACATGCTATAGAAAAATAGCGCCGTCCTTAAAATAAGCTATTAGCATGTTATATCGCGTTATAGTGTGCTATTAGCGAGAAATTATACACTGATTAATTTAGTGTCGCTCTCTAGACATGCAATTAATGCGCTATTAGCGTCGAATTAACACACTATTTTTTCCATGGTATTACTCCATTCAACTTTTTTCGATGTAGTCCGTGTACCATTTCATGCAAAATTACTACTTCAATTAGGATGTTTCTTCCTTGCATGAATATAGTCTATGTGGGACAAATCACATGATCGGCCACTGAGTTTAGCCTAATTGTTGCGGTTTTTTGTGAAGAATTTAAAATAAGGTTAATGAGACACAAGTAGGCATGCATGGTTGGATCATTTATGCCCCCATTAACTTTAGGTAGTAAAATGATCTCATCAAAATATATTAAAACAGATATAGCTGTCCAGCTTGAAGGAAGCCGAACAAATCTAGAAGGTTTGATTTGATGGCATCCGGGAAATTCTAGGCAACTCTTATCCCTATGGACCAAACATGAAATTTTATGTCTTGCTATGGGTGTGAGAACACCATCAAATGGAAGTTCAAGCCCTCATAGCTATGCATTGATTCTGGCCGAAGCGCGCAGCCCATGGCTTTCCTTAAGCCGCTTCCCGAATGAGCTTGAGAGACTCGGCGAAGTCGTCCAGAAGGGCATGAGCATCTGGAAACTGTGCTTCATCTACTGCTAGGACTAGCTTGATAATGTTCATGTAACTCTGATAATGTATAGTCAATCCCTGTAGTACACATTGAGATGAAACAATCAGTAGTTGACTAGTTGTACATCGAGGATCCTACACCCCCCTCAAAATGCAATAATGATATCCTGTGAAACATCTGAAAACACGATGCATCGAGTCGGAAGAAGAAAAAACAATTATGAACTCAGACAATTTCTTGAGAGCTTACAGTTGATAGCCCATAGACGCTGGGAGCGATGTAGACTATCGGGTGGCCGTAGAAGATGACCAGCTCACTTGGGCCGACCACGTTGGAGTACAGCAAGGTGGTGTTCCTGAACAAGTTATAGTACAGAGAAGCTGCTGCCTGCATATATACGAGGTTGTTGAATCGCCAATGCTTTCTTCAGTTTAAGCCAAGTTAGAAGAGAATCAGTACTGGGTCGAGCACCTTAACGCCGAAGATTTTCATTAGGGCTCTTGTAGGTGAGTACCGATTCCATGGAGCTTTTCTTCCTGCGCGCCACCTTGGTCGCCTCCCGGACGTACTGGAGAAGGTCGTCGTGCTTGGATATGTGGAACGGCAGTATCATGTAGCCGAGCTGATTGCCCCACTTCACGCCGTTGTCTTTGCCAGGTTCCATCATGCTAGCCAGTGTCTACAACACCACTTCTGCTCCGGTGCTCCACCCTTGGCAAAAGTTTGGTCTCCGTAAACACAAGGACGGTGCAGATTTCTCCATACCCCTTCGTTAGCATGGGCACGATCGTAAAAACAAAAAAATCTGACAGGTTCGTAGAGCCCGGTATAGGCCCGTACGGCCTGCGGTGTTTAGTACGAGGATGTGTATACGTATTTTATACGAGCCTGGTGACGTGTGTTTGTTGACGTCATCGGAAACGAAAGGACAGCCTTATATATAGCTTCTCGGGCAGTTTCGCCGCTGCTATCCCCCTCATTTCTCCCCTTTTGTCTCAGCAGATTGGGAAGAAGAAAACCCTACTCGGGCTCGTCCGCTACACCGACTGTAGATCAATCGCCGTTGAACTCCGGCGATGGACGGACTGGGCTCTGTGGCTGCAGCGGCCGCTGATGCTCTGGAGGAGACGACAGCCTTGACCGCGCCAGTAGTGGTTGAGGAGGGCGAGGTCCATGGCAGTGGTGGCGGGGCGACGGCCGGGCTTCGCGGCTTGATCATGCCGTCGCCGAAGCAGGAGGAGGAGGTGGATGAGGCCGCTACTACAACTGTAGAGAGCGGCGCCGTCGTCGGCGCGGAAGCGGTCGAGGTGGTTGCCGTCCGCCATGGCGGAAGAGGAGGGGGGTCGGCCGCGTTGGGCGGCGTGGTCGAGACGGTGCCGGATCTGGAGGAGACGGTAGATTTGTCGGCGGGAGAGTCTCAGGTGCTGGATCTAGGGGTCCATAACGCCTCTGTCGAGGCTCCGGAAGGGCAGCCGGAGCAGTTAGCCGGAGCAGTTAGTATTTTTTCGCTCTCTCCTAATTTCACTATCTCGTCTGTAATAGTTGTTAGTTTAGGTTGCTATGGTTCGAGTATTTGCTGTGTAGGTTCAAATGCAAATGATTTTAGGGTTAGCATGATGTGGATAGAATCTTCAATTGTGCATTTACTAGTAATTCAGTTAGAGTAATCTGATGTGTAGCGTGATTGATTAGTTAGATTTAATTGTTGTGCAGGTATGCACAATTTGTTTGATGATTCTGATAATTACTCAGTCATTAGTCATATTTTTAGAGTGTACTTGTAATGTGCAATTAATCTGTAATCTTTGTTAGATATAAAATTAGATTAGTATAGTAGTCAGTGCTATGATTTTGGAGCATGTTTGAGACATGTAAAATATAATTGGAGTGAAACAATTTTCATAATATTAATGGCTCAGATAAATTAATGTTGTTCATTGTGTAATCTATGTCTATGTGTAGTTTGAATCATTACAGGATGATTTACTTAATGAAGCTTAGTTAATGAAAATCAGAATAATGTTTGTGTTTGCAAAAACATAAGCTGATCTTGTAATTAATATATAATGCATGTTCTATAATATGAATGTGCTGCATTAACCAGCATTAGATGCATTAGTCATTTGCCCTCTATTATTTTTCATAATATGTTTGTCCATTTATGTTATTATTTTGTAATATTTAAACTGTGGAAATGTATCAGGTTTAAGGATGTGGTGTTATTGTGACAAGCTTAACAATATATAGTTGCCATTTGTTACTATGTACCTGTTAATTTTATCTATTTATTGTGTTTTAGTGTTTCTGTTTAGGATCTGCTAAAAAATAGTAGTAATTAAAACATGCAATTTACCCATGCACACACAATCTTACCTATAATGCCAAATATCCCAGTTCATATGCAATTCCTTAATGGTATGTATTAGCATATTTAATAGATTTAACTAATGTGCTTATGAGTAATGGTCTGTAGCATATGTGATGGATTTACTTCTTTTTGACATGCCTAGTCATATATATTCGCCTGTTGTTATAGTGTAGCTGTTAGTTTTATCTGTTTATCTTTTAAATCTTTTTTTGTAGGATCTGGTAAATGCTATTAGTGATTTAAACTTCAAATTTTACCCTGTACATAGATGGTTTTTTAGAATGGCCTTGTATTACTCTATATCCCAGATCATATTACATTAATGAATGTCCTGTAGCATAGCTAGTTTGTTTTAATTTGTCAAGTGAAGTACTAATGTTATTTCATGTTGCATTATTGTTCTGGCCAGCCATCTGGGTCTGTTGCTGGTCAGAAGAGGAAAATAGGGCAGGACTATGATGACTACTACCCCTCGGACCACTCCTCTGACTATGCCGCCTCGGTGAGTTCCACATTTTGCATTCTTATTTGTGTAACAGATTGATGGATGAGTGGATAGTAACTATTTGTTTCTACAATTTCCTTTGTTCTTATTAGTAAGCATCTGCTGACTCTGATGACTTTGAGGAAGCTGTTGTTGATGAGTACAACCTTGCTTCGTGCAAGAGGAAGGCTGAGCAGAAGATCTGGGATCAGGGTCTGGCTGCTTACATGCGACCAAATGGCAAGTATTACTGCCAGTTCCACCCTAGCAAGCAAGTTCCAGCTGATGGATCCAGGGTAGCACTAGTGCATCATGCCAGACATGTGAAGGGCAAGTCACTGCGCGACAAGGCGAACCATGCTGCCCTCCTTAGGGTTCTGGAGTATTAGACTAGTAGTTGTTGAAGTTGATGTGAAGGGTTCTGATGTTATGTGAACTTCTGAATGTTTCGTGTTAAGAACATGTAGTACTCTACTAAGTAATTTGTGCTATGTATGGATGAACTCTACTAATATGGTACTGGTCTATGTGATATTTATGTTTTCCTGCATTGCACTTTTATAAGTTAATTATGTATATTTGTCTTGAATCTATATTTGCATGCTGTCATATTGTGTTTTTTTATATAATATAAGATGACAGTAATCATATAGGAGAAGCTAAACTAGTTCAAGGTAGAAAATATGACAACTATGTTCTTTTTATTTGTTAATGTACATTAGTGCAATTGTTTGAAAAATATATGCTCTAGTAGAAAATGGTTATCTTCGACATTTCAAAGTGTTAATTCAGTGAGTGTAAACTTGTAAAAAATGTAAACCTTAGTGTTCTATGTGATAAAAGATCAAGTTACAATATTTGCAAAGTGTTAATTTTTTATTTGAAAAGTATTAGTCCACGTCTACAGTTTCTTCTCAACAAATAATCACTATGTTATATCTAAACCGTTGACAGTACAAAATATTTGAACAAGTAGTACAAACTTATTCAAATATGAATTCTTGTTGTACATGAAAATTAAAAAAATAGCCCGCCAACTAACAGGGCATCACACACTCACGGCCTGCGTACGACTAGAAAGCCAAGCCCAGGCAGCCGGGGCGGGCGTGAAGCATGGTGTTGGCCTGCTGGCAGGCCCCACTAGGCAAAGAGATGAGATATGTGTCACATTGTTTGTTTGAGAGAAGCTCATACGAAGGGTGATATAGCGGGGTATTTAAGCTGGTCGGATTGATCTTAGCTTTGCGAGGTGGGACTAAACTCCCACCCACGTCAAATTTGCCAGTTGCAGCTCCCCATTGGGCCGGAAAAGCCCCATCAGCTCCGAGGCACTAGTCCAGGCTCTGAGGCAGTAGTTGGGCCGGGCATCCTATTTGACACATGAAGCTGGGCCAACAGCGACTAGATTTTTTTTTCAGTTTATAATGGTTCTCAGTAATACAAGAAAAATAGTACAGAACATTCAGTTTTTGAATTCTGGAGCTGTGTTCGTCTGTATTGCATGAGGTTTTCACCATTGTTTGAAGGACTCTTGGGGCCACATTTTTTATATATAAATTTTTTTAGATTCCAAACTTGGTGCATCTAGGAATTCGAATTTTCAGTTAGCTAGGAAAAAAATTGACAATTTTTTGCAGAAAATTCAGTTTTAGAATTCAGGAGCTGTATTTGTCTGAATTGCATGAGCTTTTGACCATTGTTTGAAGGACTCTAGGGGCCACATTATTCATTTGTAGAGTTTTTTTATAATCAAAACTAGGTGCATGTAGAAATTTGAAAATTCAGTTAAACACAACAAATAGGTGGTTTTGACATGAATTTTCAGAAAAATTCACAATTGGATTTCAGGAGTTGTGTATGTCTGAATTCCATGAGGTTTTCATCATTGTTTGAAGGAATGTAGGGGCCACATAATTCGTTTGTAGAGTTTTTTCAGTTTCAAAACTTGGTGCATGTAGAAATTTGAAAATACTAAATCACCTCCAAATTAAATTTGAATTTTGAGCAAGTTAACTTTCAAATTTTCAAACCATATTTTTATATGTTGTTAATATGCAGGTGTAGCATGTAGTTTGTACATTGGTAGAACTTTGAAAGAGAGCTTGCACATCATAATGCATTATATTTGTTCGACGCGATTTTGACCAAACTTTGGCAGGGCACTAGAAATTCAAAAAAATCAAAAAAAAGTAAAACATTGGCCATGTGTCTTAGATTGTACCCTAGTTTGCACAAAAAATAATAAATCTTGAGTTCATTGAATGAAAGTTGAGGTTGCTCTCTCACACTTGGTTTCAAGTGTGAGTCTCATGTGTGTAAGTACCCAAATTACCAAGGAGATGCCCAACTCCATGGCATATTTTCTTAGAATGGTCTAAGATTTGGCAGGTAGGGGTATCTTGGCATAGCACACATTTCATCTTTTGGTTTTTTTGTCCAATTATGATTTCAAATACCATTTTCCATTTTAATAATTCAAATTCAACTATATTTTGTAAAGGTGGTTCAAAAATTTGAATAAAATTTGTATTTCACCAACATGGTATGGTATTTGGGGTCATTTAGTTGGAATGTGACCACTTTGTTCATTGTCAAATGATTGTTTGCTCAAATTTTACCTCAAGTCAAACTTTGGTCAATATGGTCAAAACATTGAAATATTGATCTACATCTACATCATTGCAACCTAATTTGTTTGGAAAAAAATCATTTTTAGGTCCACAAGATGTGGTTTAATCATGGATATATTGTTAGGTTAGCTTGGTTCATACATATGCGTCCTCTGCGTTCGACGCGAATTTGACCTAAAAGTTCACATTTGGATTTCAGGAGGTGGGTATGTCTGAATTCCATGAGGTTTTCACCATTGTTTGAAGGACTCCAAGGGACACATTTTCCATTTGTAGAGTTTTTTCATATTCAAAACTTGGTGCATGTAGAAATTTGAAAATACTAAATCACCTCCAAATCAAATTTGAATTTTGAGCAAGTTAACTTTGAAATTTTGATACCATATTTTTATATGTTGTTAATATGGAGGTATATCATGTAGTTTGTACATTGGTAGAACTTTGAAAGAGAGCTTGCACATCATAATGCATTATATTTGTTCGACGCGATTTTGACCAAACTTTGGCAGGGCACTACAAATTCAAAAAAAATAAAAAAAAAGTAAAACCTTGGCCATGTGTCTTAGATTGTACCCCAGTTTGCACAAAAAATAATAAACCTTGAATTTGTTGAATGAAAGTTGAGGTTGCTCTCTCACACTTGGTTTCAAGTGTGAGTCTCATGTGTGTAAGTACCCAAATTACCAAGGAGATGCCCAACTCCATGGTATATTTTCTTAGAATGGTCTAAGATTTGGCAGGTAGGTGTATCTTGGCATAGCACACATTTGATCTTTTGGGTTTTTTGTCCAATTATGATTTCAAATACCATTTTCCATTTTAATAATTCAAATTCAACTACATTTTGTAAAGGTGGTTCAAAAATTTGAATAAAATTTGTATTTCACCAACATGGTATGGTATTTGGTGTCATTTAGTTGTAATGTGACCACTTTGTTCATTGTCAAATGATTGTTTGCTCAAATTTTACCTCAAAGTCAAACTTTGGTCAATATGGTCAAAACATTGAAATATTGATCTACATCTACATCATTGCAACCTAATTTGTTTTGGAAAAAAATCATTTTTAGGTCCACAAGATGTGGTTTAATCATGGATATATTGTTAGGTAAGCTCATACATATCCGTCCTCTGCGTTCGACGTGAATTTGACCTAAAAATTCACATTTGGATTTCAGGAGGTGGGTATGTCTCAATTCCATGAGGTTTTCACCATTGTTTGAAGGAATCCAAGGGACACATTTTCCATTTGTAGAGTTTTTTCAGATTCAAAACTTGGTGCATGTAGAAATTTGAAAATACTAAATCACCTCCAAATCAAATTTGAATTTTGAGCAAGTTAACTTTCAAATTTTGATACCATATTTTTATATGTTGTTAATATGGAGGTATAGCATGTAGTTTGTACATTGGTAGAACTTTGAAAGAGAGCTTGCACATCATAATGCATTATATTTGTTCGACGCGATTTTGACCAAACTTTGGCAGGGCACTAGAAATTCAAAAAAAAAAGTAAAACCTTGGCCATGTGTCTTAGATTCTACCCTAGTTTGCACAAAAAATAATAAACCTTGAGTTTGTTGAATGAAAGTTGAGGTTGCTCTCTCACACTTGGTTTCAAGTGTGAGTCTTATGTGTGTAAGTACCCAAACTACCAAGGAGATGCCCAACTCCATGGCATATTTTCTTAGAATGGTCTAAGATTTGGCAGGTAGATGTATCTTGGCATAGAACACTGTAACATCCCAAAACTTCAATCCAAGCTTATCAAGATCAAATCATCCAAAAATAGGGTTAACAAAAACTTTTCCAAATTTAAAATGAAAGCATTCATATATGTATGCATTTAAAATAGGAGTTGTTTGAATTGCCATGATTATGTGATCCAATGCTTGTAAAATGTTTCTTAGGTGATTTAAACATCATCTACATCATTCCCAAACTTTTCTTAAAGAAAATCAAATCAAAAAGAATTAAAATGAAGGAATGGTCATTTTGGCAAATTTAACTCTCATGCCTACTTTGGCTATTCCTAGTACTCAATTCTTAACAGAAACAATTCTTGATCTTTGCACCCCTTGCTAGTACACATAATGAGGTACCAAGGCCCACCTTTGGATCTGCTAAAAACATCCTGTTAGCTATTTTAAATGACAGTTTAAAATTGAATCTAATGCATATGCATAGATCACCCCTATTTCAAAAACCATCTATTTGAGCTCCATTTTCAAAACCCTTGCAACCAGAGACTACCTATCACTAGTGGAGATCACTCAAAAATTTTGAACTCAAAATTCAAAACTTTTTCTCTTATGCCATTTCATCAAACACTTGGCATGCTTAATCTCACCTCTAATCCTAGCTCACTGTTTCTACAGAGTTTAGCCACCCATTTGACCACAAAACACTCCCTCTGTCTCCACTTGATCAAACCATGCCATTACCACCCCAACCCCTACACCCTAGTGTCCAGACCAAGCCATGTCGAGCACCAACTCGCCGGCCAAACTTGCCCTCACCCCAGCAGACCACCTCCTCCTTCCTCTCCATGTCTAGGAGGTAGCCAACACCTCACCGCCCCTCTCTGTCCCCTGCCCGAGCCAAGTGCTGCCGTGGACCACCGAGGAGAGCCCCCGCCCAGTGCCACCGCACCATGCCGACGCTGCCCCCAGAGCACGCCCTGTCCCCGCTCGCACAGACCATCCCTTGGAACCAGCCCGTGCCCGCCGCTCCGCCTCGACCTGGAGAACACCCCAGACATCGCCGTTCGCCACCCAAAGCCTCATAGCCACCGCTCGCCGTGGACACCGCCGCTTCGGCCGTGTAGAGCGCCACCTCGCCCAGACCATGTGCCACCGCCCCTACGGCCGCATTCAAGTCCTAGAGCACCGCCAAGGAACCGCCCATCGATCGCCATCCCCAGCCATGCCTCTACCTCGCCGTAGCCATGTCGCCACCGTCGACCGCCCATCCCGCTTGGTCTCACCGTCGGGCCTATAAAAGGAGCCCACCCTAGCCATTCTTCTCCACACCATTCCACTCCCCTCACCTCTCTGAACCTCACCCACCTCTCGCCGGAGCAAGTGGAGCAGCAGCTCGCCGGAATTGGAGCCGGAGCCGCCGCCTCTGGAGGAGAAGGGTGCCGTTGATTTCGACCGCCCCAAGCTCAGCCGCGACCACGCCTCGCGTCGCCGTCGTCTTCCCCTTTGTTTGCCCGCCTTGCCGACCTTGCTGGAGCCCTGGTACTCCCCCAGTATACCCCCACCGAGCCGCTAGGGTTCGAGCTCGCCGGCGACCTGTTCGTCGTTGACGACGGCCCTCAGCCGTTGATCTCGCTTCTAATCCTCTGACCACAGGCGTACCTTTTCGTTTAAGTGTCGGTGACAAGCGGGACCCCTGTCACTGAGCCCGTGCATGAGCGCCGCTGGGCCGGCCCATTTCTTTTCCCGCGCTAGCCCATAGATTCAAATCTGGATTTTTCCTTTTTAGTTAAATCTAGTTTCTGTCCACTAGTTTGAAAATCAATTCAGAGAGTTTTAAAAATCCAAATTGCATGAAACCAATTTTGTCTGAAAGGTATTAAAATGATCTATCCAAGCCCTTTGGATTTAATTCAATTAGAGTTATCTCTCCTAATAAAAATAACAAAACAGAAGCTTTTGCAACTTGCAACATTTTTATAAAATCAGCCAAGTTAGCTTTTGAGTTGATTCCAACTCTCAAAAATCACACTTCATCATATCTATCTAAATATATAATAATATTAAGGTTTACATGCAGTGACTTCGGAATAGTACCAAAATAATGCTATATAGGCATTTCTAGTCACTTTAAATCATTAAATAATAAACTTAAACTAAAGTAATATTGATCCAACCTTTAAATCTCATTCCCACATGTTAGAATATGTGGTGAGGACATGTGTCCACATGATCCCATATTTTGGTGGTGAATATTAAATTTTAGTTAATATTTCAATGAGTAGAAATTACTTTTCTAAAATAAAAAGGTTGAAACTATTGAATTAAACTTGTGATGCTTGTGATGATAATAGATCATCAAATATGTGTTTTAGAATACTACTTAGCCTAGTTAAGTATTGTTTGGTGATTGTCTACCCCCTATGTATTTATAGACGCTAGTACCGACCAAGCTTTCAAGGAGGAGGAGTTCTACCAAGAAGAAGAAGAAGAAAATTTCAACCACTGCACCAACCAAGGCAAGCTGTTGTTAGCAAGCTAGAATTAAACTAGATGGTTTAGCAAAGATGCCTTAAGCATGCTTTGATCACACCCCTTTAACTATTAGTACCCCAAGTCTCAGTGAAAAGTTTCACCCCCTTAGGTTATACAAAGTTCTGTACTTAATTTTGAAGGTAGCATAAAAAGTATAAAACTTCACCTACTTAGAAACCTTTAGATGTCATTCTATGGCATGAGATTGATCCCATCTTTCCACCTTAGTGAACACTCTTAACTTAGTATTTTAGGATAGATCAAAAACTTGAGTCACCTTCGATGGGAACACTTGGTGAAAATGAATTGTGAAAACCTTGGAATGATGAGTCATTCTATTGAGATGATTTGACATGTGTTGAGAGACACAACTAGTTTATGATGATGAAAATGATGAGGCATGAGCCTTAACCCTTTTATAAAACTGATGGTTGGATTCGGATACGATACCATTCCAAATTTACTGTACAACCATATTATCTGAATTGGGTAAGGCTTAGCTAGAAATTTATATGCATTAGTATTAGTTCCCTCATGGGAGAGGTTTGAGCTGAGGCTACCTCTCAATGTTGTCCACCTATGCAGTGCCCAAGATGACTGATGGTCATGGTTGGGAGGCCATGCTCATAGGAGAGGTGCTTGTACTAGGGTGTGTAAAGGGAAGGTTATGTTTGATTATCTGCATACTAAGTATGATGATTCAGGGTTATCCCTGACAGATGTATCGAATCTTGTGGTGAAAGTGTACCACCTCTGCAGAGTGTCAAACTATTCAAATAGCCACGTCCGCGGTTATGGACAGTTGGAATGGCCATACTGTTTTGTTGTCAGATGTTTTTTCTAAATAGTTTGAAATGAATGATGAACTTTGACTTGACCACAACAGGGTTGTGTTGATGATAATAGCTTCCCAACTTAAGTGATTCTAGAACTTTACTTTATCTTTCTTTGCTTCTGAACTCAGCTTAGGTTTCAAACTTAATTTGATAGTTAACTTAGATTCAGTACTTTAACTTAGAATTATACCACTTGTTAGTAGTAGTTTGCGAGTACTTAAAGAGTACTCATGGCTTTTGTCCTTGGCTATTATCATGGCCAGACTATGAAGGAGATTATCAAGAGGATGGTCAGCAGGACGGCTATGATAACTAGGACTATCTGCCTTCATCAGCATTGCCTGTGCCCCTAAAGATGGACCCCACCGCTACGCTATCGTTTATTTCCGCTGCTTGTTGTATTAAAGACTGGATCATGAGATCCTTATTTGTGTAAAACCTTATGTATGGTTTGTAATGGATGATGTACTGTGATATCCAATCCGTTATGTCTTGCAAAAATGGTAATCCTGGGATTGAGAGGTATGGCATAACGGGCATCTGGGATTAAAAATCCGGGTGTTGACAAGTTGGTATCAGAGCCATCCTGACCATAGGAGACCCTAGTTAGAATGGACGTCCAAACCAAAAACTTAGCTTCAAAACCAAAGTGAGTATTTATGAAAAACTATTTCCTCTCTTAACCTTGTGAACTCATTCTTTCGCAAAAATTCATGTTCCTAAAAATTCTTACATTACTACTTAAAACTTGACACACTTGATCACCTCACTAATTTCCTCATCCTTAATTCTTGTAGATGGAGACTCAGTTCAGCAAGTTCTACCAGTTGGGAAACGGAGGTCAGCTGATCTTCGAGAGGGATCTGGATTCGCTGTCAGAGTTACTAGGACGCCCACATCCGGAGTTTCTTGGAGCTCAACTTCCAGGACCCCCAGGAGGAGACCTACAATGGCTAGTTACCGCAGATCTTCGAGGAAGCATTGAAGCACCAACTTCTGGAAGAATTCAGTTCTCCATGAGAGAGAACAACTAGCTAGATGGATTAGCCAGGGCAATGCATGAATCTCTCGCACGTCTATGTTCCCTCAGCATCAACAAGATTCAAGGAACCCGTTTTGCCCACTATGCAAGACGTGACTTCATGGGAATGCCGATGGAGATGCCAAGTCACCCAGAGTTGAGGCGTCAAGTGGAGAACCTTGCCTTCTTGCTTCATGACCGACAACAGGAACTGGACAATGCCAGAGAGTTAGCCAACCAGAACCGTGCCATCGCCGACCAGAAGGCCCAGACTTTCACACTGCTCGTCCAAGATCGCCAGTCTCTTCGTCGCCAGCGTACAAAGAAGGATCGCACCATCGCCCGTCTTTGCAAGAAGGTGGTCGACCTCGAGAAGACCGTCAAGGAGCAGGAAGCTCAGCTTGCCACCAAGGAAGAAGATGATGAGGGTGAAGACATCCAGGGAGATATGGATTCTTACCTCAGCAACGATGATGACTTTCTGGAAGCGGATGCTGTGGACTTCTACACTGATGATGAAGACTCCAACTTCATCAACGATGAGTAGATGCACTAGAGCACTATCGTAGCCTGAGATGTACCATCTCATTGTATCGTAGCTTACAGAATGGTTCATCAAACCATTTGTTTTCCCCTTTGATTGTTGTGGTGTGTGTTGTATCGGGTGCTTGCTTGCATGAATGAAAAATAAGTTAGTTGAAAAACCTAAGTCTAACTCAAAGTTTTAGCCTTGAAAACCCAAAACCATGAACCTTAGAATTTCCCTCTTACCCCTATATCTATCTCAATCTTCAGATGACTCGTGGAAAGCAAGGAGGGAGCAGCTCGTCGCAGGACCCAATTCTGTAGATCTTGCAGAATCTTATCGCGGACCGTGAAGCAAGAAGGGCCGAGCGTCAAGGCAACTTAGCAACATTGCAGCAGATCGCCCAAATGGCTCTCAACAACCAAGGACATGGAAATCAGGATCACCAAGGATCCAAACTCAAAAACTTTCAGAACACCAATCCCCAAATCTTCAACCAATCTGAAACCCCATTAGATGCTGATGACTGGTTACAGACCATGGAAAACAACTTAGAGGTTGCCAGAGTTGATGAGAATGAGAAAGTTCTCTTCACCACCCACTATCTGGCGGGAGATGCAAGAGCTTGGTGGAATAGCATCCGCAATATGAACCATGGCTAGGTGATGACCTGGGAAGCATTCAAGGTCAAGTTCAGCCGCACCCACGTGCCGCAAAGTCTTGTCAACAGGATGAGAGATGAATTCCGCGAATTGAAGCAAGGAAGAATGACTGTGGTAGAGTACCGTGACAAATTCTTGTCACTTGCCAGATATGCACCGGATGAGATCAACACGGAGGCCAAGAATAAGGAGAGATTCTTAAACGGACTGCATGATGAGATGCAGACTGTCCTTGTCAACATCCGTTTCGATGATCTCGAAGAGCTAGTCGACTCTGCCATTTAGATGGAAGGGAAGATTAACCAGGCAAACGACAACCGCAAGCGCCGTATGATGCAGCAGTCTGGATCCAGTAGTCACCAGAAGTACCGTCCTAACCCCTCACCAGGATATGCACCAAGGAACAACCGACCCCCAAATATTCACCCAAGCTACCCCAACTGTAGCGGAGGAAATGTGAAGTCCGGAGGAAACAATCACAACTCCGGCAACACCAACAACTTCAACCGTGCCCCTCCCAAGAGCAACAACAAAAACACTGCCCCCAGAACTGGCAGCAATGCTGTACCTATCGCAGTCAAGGACAAGTCCCAGATCACTTGTTTCGAGTGTGGAGTGAAGGGTCACTACTCCAATGAGTGTCCCAAGAAGACCGCCGCCAATGCCCCTGTGAATGCCCTAGCTCAGCAGCAGCGTTGTGTTCAACTAGGAAGGAGATTTTCCCTAGGGAACCCGCACAACCGCAACGGTCGTCTCTTCCACATGAACGCAGAAGAAGCCTAGGAAGCGCCAGATGTAGTGTTGGGTATGTTTTCTGTCAACTCAGTTTTAGCAAGAGTATTGTTTGATTCTGGAGCATCGCATTCATTTGTCACCGAAGAATTTGTATGCGCTAGTAAGATTCGCCCAACCAACCTGAAGCATGTCATGATAGTTCAAATCCCTGGTTCAACAACAAAAGCTAGAAAAATTTGCAAAGCTGTACCTATCAGAATACATGGGATAGATTTTTATGCCAACCTAATTGTACTTGGAACCAAAGGATTGGAAGTAGTACTAGGTATGGACTAGATGTCAAGGCATAAAGGATCGATAGGCGTGCTAAGAAAGCCATCACCATGACCAGTAGTTCGAGTAATGAGAGCATATCTCTGAAACCTTACCCCGTCAATTCAAGTGCAACAAGAGTGTAGCCCTGCCTACCATTGACCAAGTCAGAGTAGTCTGTGAATACCCCGACGTATTCCCAGATGAATTGCCAGGTATGCCTCCGGATAGGGATATTGAGTTCATTATCAAACTAATCCCCGGAACCGAACCTATAGCCTAGAGACCCTATACCATGACCCCCTCAGAGTTAGTAGAACTGAAGAAGCAGTTGGGTGCCATGTTAGCAATAGGTTTGATTCAACCAAGTGCATCGCCATGGAGATCACCAGTGTTATTCATCGACAAGAAAGATGGAGGCAACCGTCTGTGTACAGATTACAAAAAATTGAATGATGTCACCATCAAGAACAAGTACCCCTTGCCAAAGATAGAGGATCTATTTGATCAGTTGACTGGAGCTCATGTATTCTCAAAGATTGATCTTAGGACTGGTTATCACCAACTTAAGATTCGTGCAACGGATATTCCGAAGACCGCCTTTACTACTCGCTATGGTTTATACGCGTATACGGTTATGTCTTTTGGATTAACCAATGCCCCTGCTTATTTCATGAATCTCATGAATAAGATCTTTATGAATTTCCTCGATAAGTTTGTAGTTGTGTTTATCGACGACATCCTTATCTACTCCAAGTCAGAAGAAGAGCACGAGCAACATCTGAGAATCATCCTAGAAACCCTGAGAGAGCATCAGTTATATGCCAAGTTCAGCAAGTGTGAGTTTTGGCTGAAAGAAGTAGGATTCCTAGGACATATTGTGTCTACCGGAGGAGTCTCTGTTGATCCCACCAAGATCAAAGATGTCGAAGAATGGGAAGCCCTAACAAATCAAACCCAAGTTCATTCATTTCTCGGATTAGCGGGATATTACCGCAAGTTCGTAGAAGGATTCTCGAGCATAGCCCGACCAATGACCCAATTGTTGAAGAAGGACAAGAAGTTTGAATGGACAGACAAATGTGAAGCTAGTTTCCAGGAGCTGAAGAAGAGATTGATATCAGACCCAATTTTGATCATGCCAGACATCAAGAAGCCGTTTGATGTGTATTGTGATGCATCCAAGATTGGCCTAGGATGTGTGTTGATGCAAGAAGGCAAAGTCATCGTGTATCTGTCTCGACAATTGAAGCAACATGAGCAGAACTATCCGACCCATGATCTTGAGCTAGCAGCCGTGGTTCTAGCGTTGAAGACATGGCGTCATTATTTGATGGGTAATCGTTGTGAGATTTACTCAGACCATAAGAGCTTGAAGTATATCTTCACCCAGAAGGAGCTGAATATGAGGCAAAGAAGATGGATAGAGTTAATCAAGGATTATGACCTTGACATTCACTATCACCCCGGCAAAGCCAATGTGGTAGCGGATGCTCTTAGCAGATTGCCGTGTAGGCTGAACACCATGATCAAAGAGAAGCAACCAAGTTTGTATGAGGAGTTGGAGCAGTTCATGACTGAGTTAGTTAGCAAAGGATTCCTAGCAAGCATTGAACTTCAACCCACTTTGATTAGCCAAATCAAGGAAGCCCAGAAGGGAAATGAAAGTATCGACGGAATCAAACGTTGTATTGGTACAGGAAAGATACCTGGATTCACCAAAGACGAAGAAGGTGTACTGTGGTACAAAGGACGTATCTGTGTTCCAGCAGATTTGGAGCTGGAGGAGGTTATCATGAAGGAAGCTCATGATACTCTTTATTCTATCCACCCCGAAGGAACAAAGATGTATCAGGATTTGAAAGAGCAATTTTGGTGGCACAAGATGAAGAGAGAGATCGGAAGCTACATCGCCAAATGTGACATCTGTCAACGAGTCAAAGCAGAGCATCAGAGACCTGCAGGACTGTTGCAACCATTGCAGATTCCAGAATGGAAATGGGATTCCGTCGGAATGGACTTTATCACCGGTTTACCCACTTCTAGTAGGGGAAATGACTCAATCTGGGTCATAGTTGATAGACTGTCCAAGGTAGCCCACTTCATACCTGTCAAGACTACCTACCAGAGTGCAAAACTAGCAGAGCTGTATATTGCTAGGATTGTTAGTCTGCATGGAACCCCCAAGACCATCGTCTCAGATCGAGGAACCCAGTTTACTTCAAGATTTTGGCAGAAAGTTCAGGAAGGATTAGGAACCAAGTTGAACTTCAGCACCACGTACCACCCGCAAACAGATGGACAGACTGAGAGAGTCAACCAGATCCTAGAGGATATGCTTAGAGCTTGTGTGCTGGAATACGGATCAAAATGGGAAGATTGCCTGCCTTTCGCAGAATTCTCATATAACAACAGTTATCAGGCCAGTTTGCAGATGGCACCATTCGAATTCCTATACGGAAGAAAGTGTCGTACCCCCTTGAATTGGTCGCAAGTAGGAGAGAGTCAGATCTTTGGACCCGACATTCTCCGCGAAGCAGAAGAGAAAGTTCACAAAGTCCGTGAGCACCTCAAGACCGCCCAATCCAGACAAAAGAGCTATGCTGACAAGAGAAGGAGAGACCTGACTTTCAATGTCGGAGATTTCGTATATCTCAAGGTTTCACCATTGAAGGGAACTCAACGCTTTAGTCTGAAGGGAAAGTTAGCTCCTAGATATATCAGACCTTTCAAGATTCTGAACCGCTAAGGAGAAGTATCATATCAACTGGAACTTCCTGAAGAGATGTCAACCATCCACAATGTGCTCCATATCTCGTTACTTCGCAAATGCTTGGAAGTGCCTGAGAAGACTGAAGTTTTCAAGAACATCGATCATAGAGTTGTGGAAATCAACAATGACCTGACCTATCGGGAAGTACCCATCTGTATCTTAGAAGAAGCCTACAAAACCACCAGGACCAGGACTATCAAGTTTCTCAAGATTCAGTGGAGCAACCATACAGAGGAGGAAGCTACTTGGGAACACGAAGATTACATTAGGACAGAGTTCCCAGATCTCTTTAGTTCCTAGTTTTCTTTGTAAATCTCGGGACGAGATTTTGTTTAAGGGGGGAAGGTTTGTAACATCCCAAAACTTCAATCCAAGCTTATCAAGATCAAATCATCCAAAAATAGGGTTAACAAAAACTTTTCCAAATTTAAAATGAAAGCATTCATATATGTATGCATTTAAAATAGGAGTTGTTTGAATTGCCATGATTATGTGATCCAATGCTTGTAAAATGTTTCTTAGGTGATTTAAACATCATCTACATCATTCCCAAACTTTTCTTAAAGAAAATCAAATCAAAAAGAATTAAAATGAAGGAATGGTCATTTTGGCAAATTTAACTCTCATGCCTACTTGGGCTATTCCTAGTACTCAATTCTTAACAGAAACAATTCTTGATCTTTGCACCCCTTGCTAGTACACATAATGAGGTACCAAGGCCCACCTTTGGATCTGCTAAAAACATTTTGTTAGCTATTTTAAATGACAGTTTAAAATTGAATCTAATGCATATGCATAGATCACCCCTATTTCAAAAACCATCTATTTGAGCTCCATTTTCAAAACCCTTGCAACCAGAGACTACCTATCACTAGTGGAGATCACTCAAAAAATTTGAACTCAAAATTCAAAACTTTTCTCTTGCGGCCATTTTATCAAACACTTGGCATGCTTAATCTCACCTCTAATCCTAGCTCACTGTTTCTACAGAGTTTAGCCACCCATTTGACCACAAAACACTCCCTCTGTCTCCACTTGATCAAACCATGCCATTACCACCCCAACCCCTACACCCTAGTGGCCAGACCAAGCCATGCCGAGCACCAACTCGCCGGCCAAACTTTCCCTCACCCCAGCAGACCACCTCCTCCTTCCTCTCCATGTCTAGGAGGTAGCCAACACCTCACCGCCCCTCTCTGTCCCCTGCCCGAGCCAAGTGCTGCCGTGGACCACCGAGGAGAGCCCGCTCCCAGTGCCACCGCACCATGCCGACGCCGCCCCCAGAGCACGCCCTGTCCCCGCTCGCACAGACCATCCCTTGGAACCAGCCCGCACCCGCTGCTCCGCCTCGACCTGGAGAACACCCTAGACATCCCCGTTCGCCGCCCAAAGCCTCACAGCCACCGCTCGTCGTGGACACCGCCGCTTCGGCCGCGCAGAGCGCCACCTCGCCCAGACCGTGTGCCACCGCCCCTACCGCCGCATTCAAGTCCTAGAGCACCGCCAGGGAACCGCCCATCGATCGCCATCCCCAGCCATGACTCTACCTCGCCGTAGCCATGTCGCCACCGTCAACCGCCCATCCCGCTTGGTCTCACCGTCAGGCCTATAAAAGCAGCCCTCCCCAGCCATTCTTCTCCACACCATTCCACTCCCCTCACCTCTCTAAACCTCACCCACCTCTCGCCGGAGCAAGTGGAGCAGTAGCTCGCCGGAATTGGAGCCAGAGCCGCCGCCTCTGGAGGAGAAGGGTGCCGTTGATTTCGACAGCCCCAAGCTCAGCCGCGACCACGCCTCGCCTCGTTGTCGTCTTCCCCTTTGTTTGCCCGCCTCGCCGACCCTGCTAGAGCCCTGGTACGCCCCCAGTAGACCCCCACCGAGCCGCTAGGGTTTGAGCTCGCCGGCGACCTGTTCGTCGTCGACGACGACCCTCAGCCGTTGATCTCGCTTCTAATCCTACGCCCCATAGCACGCGCACCGTTTCACGTTTTAAGTGCCACTGACAAGCGGGACCCCCCTGTCAGCTGAGCCCCACGCCGCGGAGCGCCACTGGGCCGGCCCATTTCTTTTCCCGCGCTAGCCCATAGATTCAAATCTGGATTTTTCCTTTTTAGTTAAATCTAGTTTCTGTCCACTAGTTTGAAAATCAATTTCAGAGAGTTTTAGAAATCCAAATTGCATGAAACCAATTTTGTCTGAAAGGTATTAAAATGATCTATCCAAGCCTGTTGGATTGAATTCAATTAGAGTTATAGATCTCTCCTAATAAAAATAACAAAATAGAAGCTTTTGCAACTTGCAACATTTTTATAAAATCAACCAAGTTAGCTTTTGAGTTGATTCCAACTCTAAAAAATCACACTTCATCATATCTATCTAAATATATAATAATATTAAGGTTTACATGCAGTGACTTTGGACTAGTACCAAAATAATGCTCTATAGGCATTTGTAGTCACTTTAAATCATTAAATAATAAACTTAAACTAAAGTAATATTGATCCAACCTTTAAATCTCATTCCCACATGTTAGAATATGTGGTGAGGACATGTGTCCACATGATCCCATATTTTGGTGGTGAATATTAAATTTTAGTTAATATTTCAATGAGTAGAAATTACTTTTCTAAAATAAAAAGGTTGAAACTATTGAATTAAACTTGTGATGCTTATGATGATAATAGATCATCAAATATGTGTTTTAGAATGCTACTTATCCTAGTTAAGTATTGTTTGGTGATTGTCTACCCCCTATGTATTTATAGATGCTAGTACCGAATTGTGTCACCTTCGATGGAAACACTTGGTGAAAATGAATTGTGAAAACCTTGGAATGATGAGTCATTCTATTGAGATGATTTGACATGTGTTGAGAGACACAACTGGTTTATGATGATGAAAATGATGAGGCATGAGCCTTAACCCTTTTATAATACTGATGGTTGGATTCGGATGCGATAACATTCCAAATTTACCGTACAACCACATTACCTGAATTAGGTAAGGCTTAGCTAGAAATTTATATGCATTAGTATTAGTTCCCTCATGGGAGAGGTTTGAGCTGAGGCAACCTCTCAATGTTGTCCACCTATGAAGTGCCCAAGATGACTGATGGTCATGGTTGGGAGGCCATGCTCATAGGAGAGGTTCTTGTACTAGGGTGTGTAAAGGGAAGGTTATGTTTGATTATCTGCATACTAAGTATGATGATTCAGGGTTATCCCTGATAGATGTATCGAATCTTGTGGTGAAAGTGTACCACCTCTGCAGAGTGTCAAACTATTCAAATAGCCACGTCCGCGGTTATGGATAGTTGGAATGGCCATACTGTTTTGTTGTCAGATGTTTTTTCTAAATAACCTGAAATGAATGATGAACTTTGACTTGACCACAACAGGGTTGTGTTGATGATAATAGCTTCCCAACTTAAGTGATTCTAGAACTTTACTTTATCTTTCTTTGCTTCTGAACTCAGCTTAGGTTTCAAACTTAATTTGATAGTTAACTTAGATTCAGTACTTTAACTTAGAATTATACCACTTGTTAGTAGTAGTTTGCGAGTACTTAAAGAGTACTCATGGATTTTGTCCCTGGCTATTATCATGGCCAGACTATGAAGGAGATTATCAAGAGGATGGTCAGCAGGACGGCTATGATAACCAGGACTATCTCCTTTCACAAGATCGTGCCTGAAGATGGACCCCACCGCTACGCTATCGTTTATTTCCGTTGCTTGTTGTATTAAAGACTGGATCATGAGATCCTTATTTGTGTAAAACCTTATGTAAGGTTTGTATTGGATGATGTACTGTGATATCCAATCCGTTATGTGTCGCAAAAATGGTAATCCTGGGATTGCGAGGTATGGCATAACGGGCATCTGGGATTAAAAATCCGGGTGTTGACAAACACATTTCATCTTTTGGGTTTTTTGTCCAATTATGATTTCAAATACCATTTTCCATTTTAATAATTCAAATTCAACTACATTTTGTAAAGGTAGTTCAAAAATTTGAATAAAACTTGTATTTCACCAACATGGTATGGTATTTGGGGTCATTTAGTTGGAATGTGACCACTTTGTTCATTGTCAAATGATTGTTTGCTCAAATTTTACCTCAAGTCAAACTTTGGTCAATATGGTCAAAACATTGAAATATTGATCTACAATTACATCATTGCAACCTAATTTGTTTTGGAAAAAATCATTTTTAGGTCCACAAGATGTGTCTTAATCATGGATATATTGTTAGGTCAGCTTGCTTCATACATATGCGTCCTCTGCGTTCGACGCGAATTTGACCTAAAAATTCACATTTGGATTTCAGGAGGTGGGTATGTCTGAATTCCATGAGGTTTTCACCATTGTTTGAAGGACTCCAAGGGACACATTTTCCATTTGTAGAGTTTTTTCAGATTCAAAACTTGGTGCATGTAGAAATTTGAAAATTCAGTTAGCCAGAAAATAGAAGTAGTTCTGACAAAAATCTGCTGAAAAAATTCAGTTTTGTATGGGTGGGTGTCACGTGCGCGGGTGACGTCAGCTGAAACGAACCGACGTGGCGTATAAGAGCTCCCTCGGCCGCTTCGCTTGGCCTCATCCCCACCATTTTCCCCCTTTTGTCTCACCAGATACGGAAAGAAGAGCGCGGGAGAAAACCCTAGCTCTCCCCATCGTCTCCTCCGCCTGAGGCCTTCGAGCTTTGCCATACCACGAGATTTCGACGCTGACTATGGTGGGAGTGGGGTCCGGCGGCGATGCAGGCAGTTCTGCAAGGGCGGGGTTTGGAGCCGTGACCCGCCCAGATGCGGTCGAGGTGGTGGAGGGCCATGGCGGTAGCGGAGGCCGTTGGTCTACGCTAGACGCTATGGTCGATGCGGCGCTCGGAGAGGAGGAGTTGGTGCATGCGGACCTCGGCGAGGTGGAAATGCTGGATCTGAACGCGTGCTTGTTAGCGCCAAGGATCTGGCGCCGTCGATCTCCACAGGTCGCCGCGATGCAGGTTAGTATTATTTTCTTCTAATTTCCATTCAATCCCTTCAAATTATTTGAAAGTAAGATGTGTATTGTAGATTCAGCTCTTTCAGTGTTAGGGATTCATATTCTTTGGGCTATGTTCGGTTAACCCACCTCTAGGTTAGATTGGACTGGATTAGATTGGATTAGAGTATATTTTGACTTAGATAGGATTTAAACCACATCAATCCATGTCAAACCAGGACAATCCAAAGTAAAACGACCGGGGCCTTAGGGATTTATTGGATGGAAGGCTGGGTCTGTAGATTCGTTGTGTAATTTTGTATAGATGACCAATGCTGATAGTCCATTGGTGAAGTTTTTCCAATTAGTAGGAACATGGTTTATTTGTTGTTAAATTGACAGAGTTTAATTTGTAGTTAATTCGTATTATGTTGAAGGAACATGGTTTACATAATTCTTATTTGAACTGCTGTGATATAATGTGGTTAGTTAGTTTCAACTAGTTAATAGTATGGCTTGTTTTTTTGGTACATGTGGTATAATGTGGTTAGCTGGCTACAACTATTCAACTAGTCTGAATTAGCTGCTGTGATATAATGTGGTTATCTAGCTTCAGTACACTTTTGTAGTTTCCTTTTTTTTCTTTAATTGATTTTAGGGGAAATATGTTAAAATTACTTATAGAATTTTATTTACTTGTAGCACTAGATTTGAACAATGTGGTTATAACCATATGGCATGTATGTTAATGATTGATTGTAGTGGTGCCTCATAATAGTGTGCAAAGTAGTGATCTGTGTACTTACTTTTGTTTTCCTTTACTTGTAGCAATTGATTTTAAGACACATTTCCTTAGATGCTTATGCTTATATGAACAAATTTGTGTAGTCTAATTAGTTTACAGACTTTGTACTACTCTATTTTGACTTGCTGGAGCTTCATGCAACCTGATACTAAACTGATTGATCCTTGATATTTTTTTTGTTTGAATGTATAGTCTAGTTTCTTTACATTCAATTCCAACCTCCAAATAATCATTGTAATTTAATGGAATGTAGTATAAAAAGCATTGATGTAGTTTAATGATTTGTTTCTTGAATCATTGTTGTTTTTATGATCAGATTTGTGAAGTCGAATTATTGTGCTATTAATTTTTGCTAGTGTTTTTCATTTATTAATATTGAATGCTTTTAGTAATTACCTTAAACGCTAATGTTCATTTATCTTAATTGTCTGGCAGGCACCAACCCCAGGTGATGCCTATGATGTACTCTCCCCGTGGCCTGTGAAGGGAATATGCCCGAGAGGCAATAATAAAGTGGTTATTATCTTATTCCATGTTTATGATAAATGTTTATTTTACATGCTAGAATTGTATTAATCGGAAACATCAATACATGTGTGTTTAATAAACAAAAAGGGTTCCTAGCTATGCCTCTCTTATAGACTAGCTTGTTGATTAACAAGATGATCAAGGTTTCCTGATCATGGACATTGGATGTTGTTAATAACAACGTCACACCATTGGTGGAATGATGTGATGAACATTCATCCGAAGTATAGCATTACGATCAAAGTCATTATGTTTATATTGCTATAATATCATACGAAGTAATCTTTATCCTTAGACCATGAGATCATGTTAATTGCTAACACCGGAAGAGTATCTTGATAACATCAAGCGTCACACCGTAACAGGGTGACTATAAAGGTGGGTTCAGTGCTATGAAGGTGTTATGTTGAGGTTCATGGATCAAGAGTTGGATTTGTCCATCCCGATAACGGATAGATAAACTCTGGGCCCTCTCGGTGATATCACATTGAAATAGCTTGCAAGCAAGTGATGTGATCACTAGAATGTTATATCACGGGAACGAGAAAAGAGTGCATGTCGGTAATGAGATCAAACTAGGTATGTAGATACTGATGATCGAATCTCGGACAGGTAATATATCGCGGGACAAAGGGATTTAGTTACTAGCGTTAAAGGTTCTCGCGATCACAGAAGTCATCGTTGAATGTGTAGGAGTCAGTATGGATCTCCAGGTCCCGCTGCTGATTATTGATCGGAGAGGGGTCTCGATCATGTCTGCATTATTCGCGAACCGTAGGGTGACACACTTAAGGGATACCGACACCATTTGGAGCAAATATGTTTCAGATAAAGATTTAAGAAAGCGCTAGAATTATTTCAATAGACACCGAAACTATTTCGGGTGAAAATGCTGAAATTGGTTCTGCATGTAATATTGAAATGTTGCAGGGGGTTTTATGTGAATGTTTGTTAATTAAAGTAATTAACAAAATTCTGAATAAAAATAATAAAAGAGTTTTATTAAATGAGAGAGCATTAAATTTGGAGAAATTTAATGCATTTAAAGTCGAGACTTTAAAAGAGAATGTGAAGGGGCATTTTAATGTGGAGGGGTTACCACCACATGAATGGAGGAGGTGAAGGGTCACCCCCTCCATGCGTCGGCCATGAATGAGGGGCACCCCCCCTCCTCCTATAAAAGGCCACCCCTTCCTCACTTCTCACTCACACCTCCTTGTGAAGGATCTCTCTCCCCTTCTAGTATTATTCCCCCATGGTCTCAGATTAGCGAGATACATGTTCCCGGTGGCTTTATCTGGAAAGGAGTTGTTGCTTCCGCTGCTTTGCTGGAGCGAGGGACGGAGGTTGTCGGGGTACCGGACGTGTGTGCGATCACGGATGCACCGCTGCTTTGCGGTGCTGGACTTGGTGGTGCTGGAGCTAAATCTGATGGACGTGCTGGAGCCGGACCTGCTGGACTTCATCACGATCTTGAGATCGACAAGTGTACGACTACATCAACCACGAGTTACAACTCGTTAACAAAGCTCGTTGTCTACGAGGGTAAGTTCTCATTGTATGTATGTCCACCCATTGCTTTGTACCTAGTAGATAGATCTTGGCGTGTAGTTCACACCATAGGAAATTTTTTGTTTTCTATACTGCGGACCCAACAGTGGTATCAGAGCCTGATCTATGCGTAGGTGCTTAGCACGGGTAGTACACATATGTTGATATGTGGGCGATGATGATCATGTTATTGCATCTTCTATGTATTTTGGATATTGGTGGCACAATGGGATGAAGCGGCCCGGACCAACCTTACATGTCATCGTACATGAGACCAGTTCCACGACTGACATGCAACTTGTTTTGCATAAGTGGTTGGCGGGTGTCTGTCTCTCCTACTATAGTCAATATCTGATTTACAACAAGTTGCTAATAACTTAGTTATCCTCGTTGTGGTTCATGTTCGTAGGTAAGAACGGTTCTATCTCCGAAAGCCCTAAGCCACGTAAAACTTGCAATTGATAAATTAGAGGTGTCTAGTTTAGATCGTTGCTGGGCTAGTGTATTGATATGGTATTGTTGTAAGTAGATGTATGATAGATACTCTTACAACACACTCAACGTGTAAGTTCCATAGACCTTGGCCTTACACACAAAGGAATGATAGAGATCATACCACGATGCAAGTGATAGAGATCAAATGCATGGACCATATCATCTCACTTTACACATTAGATGTTAGCATCTTATACTGCTAGTTTGGCGCTTTCTGTAGCATTGTAAGATGATCCCTCTTTTAGATATCAAGGTAAAAATGTGTTCTTCCTTAAGTATGCACCGTTTTGTGGATCGTATTTCGAGACATCACGTGTTGATCGGGTGTACTCGACTCTACGCTTTCATATAAACGGGTGTAAGACAGTTTTACACATGCGAGTACTAAGGTTCTTACTTGGCGAGCCTAGCATGTATAAACATGGCCTCGGAAGACGGACCGAAAGGTTAAGCATGAGTCATATAGTTGATATGATGCCCATATAGATGCTCGCCTTTGAAGCTACATCAACTCACGTGATGATCGGACTTGGTGTAGTGGATTTGGTTCATGTAATCACCAAAAAGGCACGAGGTATGTCGTTTTTGAGTGGGAGTTCATTTCTAATTTGGATTAGTCAAACCAAATTTGTCATAAATTAAATCAAAGTGAATTTTCATAGTTTGTTGTAGTCATTGGCATTCGTTTTATACCTTATGCTTAGTTTTTATTTGAGATAATAGAACTATACAATTATGGATATTTACTTTACGAACTGGTATCGTATTGTTTTCAATGTCAATTTAAAGTTTATAAGTCCTATTGCAAACTTTCAGCAAACTCTATTTACTCCATGAAGTTTAATAAGTAGTATTAAATCAAGAGTAAGAATTCCAATGTTAGTATCTGAAGTATCATGTTTGCCTCCATGATTATTGATATTCAAAAAGTTGTTTTAATATCAAGATTATATTGGAGCTGGAAATTGTTTTAGAAACCATCATGTGTGAAAGATATTGTGATATCTGAAACAATGTTTTTGGTTGCATTATGATAGAGTATAATTTAGCAAAATACATGTTCTCATATTGTATGAGAATTTGTGAAGGATGGAGATGCTAGGCATCCGAATCTACCAAAAAGGTTTTGGGAACTGATATTATACTCGTGATTCTTCCTTATAAGCTATAGTAGCTTGATCATGAAAGTTGTCATGATAAGGATGAATATAAGATGTAAGTAAAATGTTTACTACACTAATAGATTACTAAAGAATGGATTTTTGAAAGAATGCCAAACATTTGATGATGGTGATCCACTTCAAAGTGCAAGTCCAAAGGTATTATTATTTGACTATATACGCTTTGTACTATGTGTCATGTGAATGACACCACTATTGATGTTGATAGATTCTTTTAAAAGAAAAAGGAATTACTGAAAGAGAATCTATAAAATATTTGGAGAAAATATAAGGTTGGAGATGTCCAACTTGGGTATATAGAAGATATGCATGTTATGGTTGTATTCCTTGCTTGTTAAAAAATGTGGTTCTTAGGTATTGGATACCGAATTGGTTGGTATGAAGTGTCATACAGGACAACGCAATTCATGAACTACAATGGCCTAAGTAAACCAGCAAGAGAATGAGTGATGATGTTCATCGAAAACAAATAAAGTGTTATTGTGTTTTTCGTTGTCATCAAACCAAGCCTTCAAGATTTGTTTAAATAATTGTTATTTTGTTCTGGTATCATGAGAACAATGGTTGTTCAAATAATTACCGTATTCCATAAAGGATGGATGAACTTTTACAAGTCTAGTTGGAGAAATCACATCCATAAACACTATTGCTAAAATGTCGCAAGACAAATGATTGAAAGATCACTTATGAAGTGACATCGCTGTTTAAATTATATTTGAAAGAAAACATAAAGAAACTCCATGTTGATGGATTTTTGGAGTCTTTGATTTTGATCAATTGACGCATGTGAGACTTTCCTCGAGATAATTGAAACTCCATCCATAGGCCAGAGAGGAACGGATGACTAGCTTATTGGAAATTGTGCATGCTGATGTGCATAGTCCATTATGTGTAGCCATATGCGATGGATCTTTTTGCTTCATATGCTTTCTCCGAAAATTTGAGTGAATATATCTGTATATTTACTTAACAAGGAAGAAGTATGAAACATTGAAAACTGTTCAAAGACTTTTAAGATGAAGTGGAAAATCATTGTAACAAGAAAATAAAGAGTTTATGATTCGATCATAAAGGAATATATTTGATTTACATGTTTAGCAAAAACACCTAAGACTTGAGGAATTGTTCCATGATTTGTGTTTCCCGATAAACCATAGGAGTATGGCATATTCGAGAGATAAAATCAAACCATGTCTGACATGGTAAGATCAAGGGTGTCATTTATAAAACTGCCATTATGTTTTAAGGATTGAAGCTTTAGAGACTACCGCTTTTACACTGAAAAGAGCACCATCGTGATCCATTGAAATGACACCATATGAGTTATGGTTTGGGATAAAACCCGAATTGTCTTTTCTTAAATATTTGTATGCTATGCATAAGTAAAATGTTTACAACCAAAGTCGGATAAGCACGTCTTTGTAGGTTATCCCAAAGAATTTGTTGGGAATTTCTCCATAACACCGAGGACAAAAGAGTTTGTTACTTGGAACGTCAAGTTTCTTGAGAAGGAATTTTTCGTGAAAAGTTAAGTGGGAGGACAATAGAACTTTGATAAGGTTGTTGAACCTTAGCTATATGTGCTAAGTAGCACAGCACCGGAAAGTGTCCCGGTGGCGGACACAATGCTCATGGCTCTCGTGATTACAAAAGGTGTGATCTCAGAGATTAGAGTTCCTATAGAACCATGTGGGTCGGTAAGAATCAAATAGTAAGATTTGATAAGAAAGTCGTTATTGTTTTGACAATGATGAACCGACTACATGCAAAGAAGCGATGATGGGCCCTGACTCCATAAAATGACTAGAAGTCATAGAATCCGTGATAGTATCCATACACGAAAACAAGTTTGAACTTGGAAGACCCTCCGGAAAGGCGTGAAGCCTATCGGTCGTGTTTGGATCTATAAAGAAATAAGACATGGATGTTTAACATCTATGAAATAGTCGACATGTCGGAAAGAAGTTTACGACAATGTTCAAGGAGTTGACTATGACAAGATTTGATCTTTCATAGCGATATATAGTCTTGACGGATTAATGTAGCAACCACTACATATAATTTGGTATATGGTAGTTGAATAAACAAAACAAGGTTCTTCTAATAGAGCGAACCTAGGACATGTACATGACATGGTCCGAAGGGTTTTGTTAATTCAAAGGGTGCTAAAAGGGCATGTAAACTTCAATAGTTGAAGTAAGCATAGCGGAGTTGGAATCTTCACCATGATGAAGCTGTTAAAAGAGTTTAAATTCATCGGAGATGATGAAGATGCTTGCATTTGCAAGAAATTAAGTGGGAGCGCTGAGACATATTTCTAATACATTATGTAGAGGACATATTGTTGATTGGAAATGATGTATCTTGTATTGACACAAGTTAAGAATTTCATTAAAATAAGATTTCGATGAAAGACTTGGGCAAACCCGGAATATTAGGCATCGATATCTATATGGATAGAATAAGGCGCTAATATGGTTGTGCCAGACATACATATATGAGATATTGAAAGGGTTCAATATGGAAACAACAAGAAAGGTTCTTGTTGCATGGAAAGGATTGTATCAAAATTCAAGTGTTTCAACACTTGGTGAGTAAAATCACATGAAGATTTTGATCGATTATACCATGATATGTATATATCTAGAATATCCTATGCTCTAAATGTTATGAGCATATACCAGAATGATTCATAAGATGATCATTGGACAATAGTAAAGATATTCTTATGAGCTTTGGAAGAACTAAGAATATATAATGTATAAGTGACAAATAGTTAAAGGTAGTTCATTGTAAAGTGTTACATTGATACTAGTTTTGTCACAAGATACAAATTAAATTTATCTCAATTTAGACTATGGGTGGCACAATGTAATGGAAAGGATGTTCCATGATGGATTTGGATGAGTTCCAAAGTTGAGACATTGTGACGGATACTACAACAAAAGGCTATATATGACCTGCTATAGTAGCAAAGGAGGGCATTTGTGTTAAGTAGTTTGTTATCAAACTAGGTGTGGTTCAAAGTGGGCTAATACTATGAAGATATATTGTGTGACAATAATATCAACATATTTTGAGCCGAACAAACTAAAGGTCTCACCAAAGGACCAAATCTATACAATGCCATCTCATTTGAGAATGAGTGATGCATAGAGACGCAGAGACATGCAAATACACACGGACCTAAAACTGTCAGATCTAGAGATTATGTTAACCACTAGCAATAGCGTATATGCCACACCAGAAAGCCATAGGTGTTCAATACGCAAAGTTTTTCAAACTAGATTATTGACTCTAGTGCAAGTGGGAGACTGAAGGGAATATGCCCGAGAGGCAATAATAAAGTGGTTATTATCTTATTCCATGTTTATGATAAATGTTTATTTTACATGCTATAATTGTATTGATCGGAAACATCAATACATGTGTGTTTAATAAACAAAAAGGGTTCCTAGTTATGCCTCTCTTATAGACTAGCTTGTTGATTAACAAGATGATCAAGGTTTCCTGATCATGGACATTGGATGTTGTTAATAACAAGGTCACACCATTGGTGGAATGATGTGATGAACATTCATCCGAAGTATAGCATTACGGTCAAAGTCATTATGTTTATATTGCTATAATATCATACGAAGTAATCTTTATCCTTATACCATGAGATCATGTTAATTGCTAACACCGGAAGAGTATCTTGATAACATCAAATGTCACACCGTAACAGGGTGACTATAAAGGTGGGTTCAGTGCTACGAAGGTGTTATGTTGAGGCTCATGGATCAAGAGTGAGATTTTTCCATCCCGATGACGGATAGATATACTCTGGGCCCTCTCGGTGATATCACATTGAAATAGCTTGCAAGCAAGTGATGTGATCACTAGAATGTTATATCACGGGAATGAGAAAAGAGTGCATGTCGGTAACGAGATCAAACTAGGTATTGAGATACCGATGATTGAATCTCGGACATGTAATATATCGCGGGACAAAGGGATTTAGTTACTAGCGTTAAAGGTTCTCACGATCACAGAAGTCATCGTTGAATGTGTAGGAGTCAGTATGGATCTCCGTGTCCCGGCCGCTGATTATTGATCGGAGAGGGTCTCGATCATGTCTGCATTATTCATGAACCGTAGGGGTGACACACTTAATGGATACCGACACCATTTGGAGCAAATATGTTTCATAAAGATTTAAGAAAGCGCTGAATTATTTCAATAGACACCAAACTGCTTTCGGTGAAAATGCTGAAATTGGTTCTGCATGTAATATTGAAATGTTGCAGGGGGTTTTATGTGAATGTTTGTTAATTAAAGTAATTAACAAAATTCTGAATAAAAATAATAAAAGAGTTTTATTAAATGAGAGAGCATTAAATTTGGAGAAATTTAATGCATTTAAAGTGGAGACTTTAAAAGAGAATGTGAAGGGGCATTTTAATGTGGAGGGGTTACCACCACATGAATGGAGGAGGTGAAGGGTCACCCCCTCCATGCGCCGGCCATGAAGGAGGGGCACCCCCCTCCTCCTATAAAAGGCCACCCCCTCCTCACTTCTCACTCACACCTTCTTGTGAAGGATCTCTCTCCCCCTCTAGTATTATTCCCCCATGGTCTCGGATTAGCGAGATACATGTTCCCGGTGGCTTTATGTGGAAAGGAGTTGCTGCTTCCGCTGCTTTGCTAGAGCGAGGGATGGAGGTTGTCGGGGTACCAGACGTGTGTGCGATCACGGATGCACCGCTACTTTGCGGTGCTGGACTTGGTGGTGCTGGAGCTGAATCTGACGGACGTGCTGGAGCCGGACCTGCTAGACTTCATCACAATCTTGAGATCGGCAAGTGTACAACTACATCAACCACGAGTTCCTACTCGTTAACAAAGCTCGTTGTCTACGAGGGTAAGTTCTCGTTGGATGTATGTCCACCCGTTGCTTTGTACCTAGTAGATAGATCTTGGCGTGTAGTTCACACCGTAGGAAATTTTTTGTTTTCTATGCTGCGGACCCAACAGCCTGATGAGGAGGTATGTTATTCCAAGCAGCTATAGTGCATTTAGACATGCACAAAAGTAGTAGGTTTTTATATTTAGTAGGCAATACTAACTGTTTTCTTGTTTTATTTATTGTGCAGTACTTCTCTGGTTCAGATGTTGAAGTGGAGCAATGGACATACAAGTCCTTTGTGAGGAAAGAAGAGAAGAAGCTCAAAGCAAGGATTTCTGCCACTTACCGCCATTCAAGACTGAAGTTCTACAGGTGCCCATTCCACCACTTCAAGCCACATGGGGGCTTGAGGGTGGGGCTTGTGCAACATGTATGATAGGTAGCCACTCGTGGACGTCTAGGTGAGCACTACTTTCAGGGTGACCTGCGTGATCGTGGCAGGCACAAAGCTCTCCTCAGGGTCCTCCAGCCAGATGAGTTTGTGTTCAGCGACTCTGAGACTGAAGAGGAGTGAATATTGATATCAGTTGCTAGTATGTATGGTCACGTCATCAGTATAGCGATGATTTTTATGTATATATGGTTAATATGTCGAACTGGTTAACTAGGTAGAAGTGGTTGAGAACTATGTTCTTTTGGTACTATGGTTATAAGTGGTAAACTTGTGATGGTAGAGTGAAGTTCCCGTAAGACTACTATGTTATTATGCTGCTAGTAAGGTTATGGTTACATGCTCTTAATTGCTTGTTTCTTATATATGTATCTGTGTTGTGCCATGATAGTTGTGCTGCCAGTTAGAAGAATGTATTTCATTGCGTCAATTCTAAATTGGAAGGTTTTGATAGGTGTAGCAAATTGTAGTAGTGTTTAAAAATTTGAAATGGTTTGGGTCAATAAAGTGCAGAGATAGTGTTGTATATGCACTATGCCATGTAAATTTTTATTAAAAACGTATGAATTTATGTTAAAATATAGGAGAAAAAAGATCAAATAAAGCAAAAAAAGGCCACCCACTGGCAGGATATTCCTCAAGGGAATCACGGCCTGCATACGACTAGAAACCAAATGAATGGCCAGGATGCAGGCCTGTGACCTGCCAGTAGGCCCAACGGCCCAAAGTAGAATTCGTGATAGCAAGTAAGATATAACAGAGAGGCTGTTGATAGTAGCCGAATGCGCGGCTATTTAAGCTGGTCGAAATCCTCTCCAATTGGCGAGGTGGGACTAAACTCCCAGCCGTCCGACATGTCTGACATCGTGCGGCGTTAGGGACATAATGGGCTAAAAGAGGCCCAGTTCGGTCGTAGGTAGCTTGTCCAAGGTATAGGCTGTCAATGAGTTCCTTTTTTAAACAATTTGTTATTATTTCAATATTACTTGTAAGTTGTAATATAGCTTGTAATAAAGGTTGGATAACTATATGTAAAATAATTGGAAGATTTTTATGTACTTAGGGTTTTTACTCTTGTTTTTATCATTTTTAAATATTTTGCAGATTTCGACTAGTTTTCACCAATTTTATGATAAAAATTCAGATTTGGGTTTGACGAGTTGTGTTTGTCTGAATTGCATGAGGGTTTCACCAATGTTTGAAGGACTGTAGGGGCCACATTATTTATTTGTAGAGTTTTTTCAGATTCAAAACTTGGTGCATGTAGAAATTTGAAAATTCAGTTAAACACATCAAATAGGTGGTTTTGACATGAATTTTAGAAAAATTCAGATTTAGATTTGAGGAGCTATGTTTGTCTGAATTCCATGAGGTTTTCACCATTGTTTGAAGAAATGTAGGGGCCACATTACTCGTTTGTAGAGTTTTTTCAGATTCAAAACTTGGTGCATGTAGAAGTTTGAAAATACTAAATCACCTCCAAATCAAATTTGAATATTGAGCAAGTTAACTTTCAAATTTTGATACCATATTTTTATATGTTGTTAATATGAAGGTATAGCATGCGGTTTGTACATTGGTAGAACTTTGAAAGAGAGCCTGCACATCATAATGCATTATATTTGTTCGACGCGATTTTGACCAAACTTTGGCAGGGCACTAGAAATTCAAAAAAAATCAAAAAAAAAGTAAAACCTTGGCCATGTGTCTTAGATTGTACCCTAGTTTGCACAAAAAATAATAAACCTTGAGTTTGTTGAATGAAAGTTGAGGTTGCTCTCTCACACTTGGTTTCAAGTGTGAGTCTCATGTGTAAGTACCCAAATTACCTAGGAGATGTCTAACTCCATGGCATACTTTCTCAGAATGGTCGAAGATTTGGCAGGTAGGTGTATCTTGGCATAGCACACATTTCATATTTTGGGTTTTTTGTCCAATTATGATTTCAAATACCATTTTCCATTTTAATAATTCAAATTCAACTACATTTTGTAAAGGTAGTTCAAAAATTTGAATAAAATTTGTATTTCACCAACATGGTATGGTATTTGGGGTCATTTAGTTGGAATGTGACCACTTTGTTCATTGTCAAATGATTGTTTGCTCAAATTTTACCTCAAGTCAAACTTTGGTCAATATGGTCAAAACATTGAAATATTGATCTACATCTATAGCATTGCAACCTAATTTGTTTTGGAAAAAAATCATTTTTAGGTCCACAAGATGTGGTTTAATCATGGATATATTGTTAGGTCAGCTTGGTTCATACATATGCGTCCTCTGTGTTTGACGCGAATTTGACCTAAAAATTCACGTTTGGATTTCAGGAGGTGGGTATGTCTGAATTCCATGAGGTTTTTACCATTGTTTGAAAGACTCTAGGGGCCATATTTTTCATTTGTAGAGTTTTTTCAGATTCAAAACTTGGTGCATGTAGAAATTTGAAAATACTAAATCACCTCCAAATCAAATTTGAATTTTGAGCAAGTTAACTTTCAAATTTTGATACCATATTTGTATATGTTGTTAATATGGAGGTATAGCATGCGGTTTGTACATTGCTAGAACTTTGAAAGAGATCTTGAACATCATAAGGCATTATATTTGTTCGAATGTCTTAAATTATTTGACCTAAATTTGACTGGGGCAATAGAAATTTAAAATAATTCAAAAAAATGTAAAACCATGCCCATGTGTCTAAGATTGGTTGTGTCACCATGTATAAAAAATATTAGAAAATTTAATAAAGGTCGAAAAAATCATATGCTTAGAAAAGATGGTTCAAGTTAGACGAAACGACTTGTTTCTAAGTTGTCATTTTTTCCGACCTTCTATAAAAAATTTCAAACTTTGTATACATGTTACATGTCAAGCACTAATGTGAAATATATAGTTATTTTCCTATAATTGAAAGTTCGAAATTTAAGCATTTTATAAAATTTATATCGAAAAAGATAACAAAAACTTTGTCGATTTAAAACTTCGTCCGGCCCTTGATATAGCGCAGGCCTCGTTTCATGTAATATGTCGGACGGGATGAGTCCAGAGGCCTTTATTGGCCCAAGAAGGACCGGCCAAGTGGAAATATTTCTGACTAAACCGAATATTAAACCCCACGATCGCTTCCTCCTGCTAACCCTAAACGTCGTCATAGTCCGCTAGTCGACTCGCAGCCCCTTTGACCTCGTGTGCACCTAATTCCGTGGCGCAGATTCGACGGTCTTGTTCCTCCACAGTGGTCGTTCCTCCTCTACAGAGGTCGTTCAGGTAAACCTCTAATCCTGCGCATCAGCAGTTTTATTTTAGGTACATCTTCCTCTGATCCTCGAAAGTGGTAGGCTAGTCGGTTCATGACTTAGAGCTCTAAGATCCGATACTACTTTCCCTTACATTTATGTTTAATTATATCCTTGTGCGGTTATAGTGATTTCTCATTTTCAAATACTATTGAATCACGTAGAAATTCTGTCCATTGTTGTTTGTCGTTAATGGTAGAGTGGACGCTTGCCGGTCAAGACATAAGCCAACTAGGACGACTGTTATCAATATTATTAGGCCATGTAGATTCACTAGTTCATTTAGATATGACCATACATGTTTATAGAAAATAGTATCGTCATTTTATGTGTGTAGTGAGTAACTCATATCGCATGCAGCAATAAAGTCTACATATTACTATCCCGCCAATATATTAATTGTGCTTTTTTGTTTTTAGGATGGACGATCTTAAGGGGGATATTTATTGCAACATCGAAAAATGGTGTAAGTTAGTGGCGGGTCTTTCCATCGCTCAACGGGCTAGACTAGCCCAAACGAATCTGCGTAGTATGATGATAATGCCATCTACGAAGATGCGCACAATCCTAATAAGGTACTAATGCAAATATTCCTGTTCTACCATTGTACATATGTTTTTTCTCCTATATACTGATTCATGGTAATTATTGTTGAAGGTTCATACTCAAGGCTTTTGACCCTACAACAGGTACATTCACCATAGAAAAGACAAATGGGACAATCTCTATTGGGGCTGTCGATGTAGAGTGTATCCTTGGTCTCGAGAATGAAGATTTTTCAGCAGCGGACATACTTACTGAAGAAGGAGAGGACGTGAAGGATCGCGTCCCCACACACTTTCTGAGCAAATCTACTAGAAACATCATAATTGATAATTTAATCGCTGACATCATTAAAAATAAACTTGCCGATGATGACTTTCTGCGAAAGGTGGTGCTAGTGCTACTTGGAACAGTTATTGTGCCTATGGCGACAAAGGTTGTTCCGAAGCAGTACTATGCATTAGTTGATGATGTTAACAGAATGTGCAAGATTAATTGGAATGCTTTAACAAGGAGGGTTCTAATGGACAGCATCAGGATTGGGAGAAAAGGAAAAATAATCCGTCAATGGCCGAAAGGAAATCTTGGACTATTGCAGGTTTTATTTTCGTACTCATTTGTTTTCGCATTTATACTCTATAATGTCTGTGCTATAGCGAATTTACTTATATTTCTTAAAATGTAGTACTTGTACTGGGAGAAAGTGCAACCTCAGGAAGGCGAATGTGCATTTAATCCTAAAATGTCCATACGCCCCCTCACGAGGAATTGGAACGAAGCCGCTGCCACAAAGAGAGACAATTTCGACTACGAGAATGGGCGTGGTCATGGTAACGTCAAGGTAATATTTTTTTGGCTTCCCTCGTATATTGCCTTTTTAGATTATGACTCATGTAAATAAAGTACGCAGGACTTACAGCTTGAATCATTTGTACCATCATGCAGATAGAAGATAATATAACTGAAGAATATCGTATGCAAGAGCCTTGATGGCAGATCCTATGCCCGCTCGTAAGCAAAAGGCCAAGCCGGTTAGTGTTCCGCATAAGAAGACCAATGGTACACAACAAATTGGTAATGATCAGTTGGAGCTTTTGTTTAAGCGGGTGACAGATCACTTGGACACACAGTTGCATAAAATGTTGACTCCTATAGCTGATTTATGTACTCAGGTGAGATACTAAACTACATAGTTAAGGTCATTATAGATGAACATTTGGCAGTGCTCTTACATTTCCATGTCTTGTAGAGAACATTGGAACTGATTAACAAGGAAGGCGTGACGTACAAACCTATGGATACAGCGGCTTCAGCAGAATTGGAAGAGGAAGAAGATGCTGGTTCTTTCCAAAATGGACCTCGTGAAAAAAAAGAGTTCGTGTACAAGAAAGATAGCGATTCCGAAGAAGAGGTCGAGTGCATTGGTGCGACAACGCCTGCCGAAGTTCCTGACCATGGCACACATGAGAAGGCGCCTGCACATAATGGCGTAAATGGCCATACACCACTTAGCAAGATGAATGGTGTGAATGATCCTATACCGGACAAGAGGATTGGTGCACTTGGCAGCACACCGGATAACCCTTTTATTATTGATAATGCAGAACCAGTAAAAGAAGAATTTGATATTGATATTTCTGTTATTTCTGTTAATAAGTTTATGTCTATGGCACAATTAAATAAAGGTGTAGCAAATAACTGTCAAGCAGCTGATAGCCGAAAGGAAGATGAGTTAACTAGAAAACAGAAGCGTACAGTCCCAAAAAAGTTTCAGTCTCCTTATGCTCTTGACAAACCCATCAAGCGTTTAGTCTGCGGATCTACTGCAAAAGGTAAAGTTTATATTTGAATTGTTTAATAAAACTTGTAAACATGTCTTGCATTCAAATATACTAATTCAGTTTTTCATTTATATATGCAATTCTTGATTTCGATGATAAACCAGATGCAAATTGCAACACTGATTCATGTACTAATTTGACTCCACAACAAATAGATGCCGCCGTCGTATTTCTTGAGCTCGTATCTCGGTCAGATCAGCACAAGAAAAAAAGCTTATACAAGAACTCCCGTGGAGATGAAGTTAGTGCAGAAAGATTACGTGTTGTTCTAAATCGTAAATGGTTGTCTAATGATGTAAGTGCTAACTGCACTTACTGGTAATACTTTAATATAATGCCAATACATTAAATTTATGTTTTGTGTGTTGCAAACACTTTATTTAATGATGTATGTTCCAGGTAATAGATGGGTACATTGGACATTTAGCCCTCCGGGTTAGGCATGACCGTTTTTTATGTCCAGCATGGAGATCTAAATTTCTAGTAGACCGTGCAATTGCTGGAGAAAAAGTAGAAGAGTCCACCATGAACATGGATAATGAGATGCAAAAATCTGGAACAGTTGGTAGAGTGTTGGAAGAATATCCAGTTCGTAAAAAGATATGTTATATTATCCATCGGATATTTAATAATATACATCTAAAAATCCATTAGATATTTAATAATATGAGTTTTTTGTAGACTTATTTTCCCTTGAATATTGGCAATACACACTGGATGACGGTGGTCATGCACATGCCAAAGCAAGAGTTCCAAGTTCTGGACTCGCTATATCCTCTGGACTTAACTTTGGAGACTGTCGAGGCACTAGTATATGGAGAATATATTGTCCTTATTTTTTTGTCAAAATGTGTTGCGCATTTAACCATAATCTTTTTACAGCGTCACCAAATTGGACAAGACATGCAAGTGGCAAATGCAACTACAGATGGTCGATATCCGGATGTTTTAAAGTGGCCAATTAAAGAGTATGAGATGTCGCAGCAGCGGGATGGGTGAGTAAATGTTACATCATATTCTGTACGACGGAATGAACATGAGCACTGTATTAATATTTTTACTCTTATACTTTTACAACAGAAACTCTTGTGGATTATTTGTCATCGAATGTATGGAGCATTGGGATGGTGAACGGATGACAGAAGAATTTTCCCAGGTATGATTACGAACTAAACGTTCCATCTTTAATAAATTTCAACTCACCGTGATTTCTACTAATTTGTAGGCCACGGTTAACGCAAGGAGGAGACATGTCGTCGCAGAAATGATGTTGTCGCCATCCAACAAATGAGATGCCGTGAAAAAGAAAGTTCACGAGATCGCTTCAAAGATGAACAAGTAATGAAAACATAGATGATTAGAATTTTCAAGTTAGAGTGATTAGGTTTTAGTCCCGAAGAAGGTTTCCTAGCCATTATAACTTGTTTTTGTCGATCAACTATGTAACATAATGACCTCAACTATTTTTTTTTATTATATGCACTTAAGGCTACTCATATATTGTTATATGACGAATTTATTAATAAGAAGTTCATGTTTTGTACAATGTTTATAAAAATTGAGTTGTACTAACGGCGTGACGAAAAAGACACAGCTGGTACGAAATGCGTCACTTGTTTATTATTACAGTGTAAAAAAACTCCTCTTTTGTAACAACTTGCTACTTTGCATCTTGCCACTTGTACATGATGGCTACTAAAAGTCCAAACATTGCAACACACATTGTCACAGGGAAACAAATAATGTTGTCCTTACATTTTAATAGTTTATTTTGCATTTTCAAATGTGTCTTCAGAGTTTTCTCAGCCTCTTCTTTTGCCATCAGTATCTTGTTGATCTTTTCGGCTAGTTGCCCAATCACATATCTTTCTCTTCCTTTCCATTCATCTTCTACCCATTCGACATGTCCGCACTTATGTAATCCCTGAAATAATAAAAAAAGTTATATTTGTTATGTGATATCTTAATATATTGTCAATGATGTACATAGCACAAGGATATAGGGTAAAACCTCATATGGATAACCCAGAAACCGTCTACTAGCATCACAACCATCTTTGCAGACACGATGAGCAGGAAACACCGAGTGACCGCACCTATTTTTGGTTTTGCACTCAATACCATTGTAAGAAGGATCATACTCATATTGCGGCAAAGCATCAACAAAGTGGGGCAACAGGTCCTCATTAACATCCTAAATTGCAAAATATCAGATACGGCGTAAATTGCGTAGAAATGAAACAGAAAAAAAGATTTGAAGAACTAACCGTCTCATCTAGGGTTGGCGGTGCGCCTTTCTTGATCTTCCCATAGTCGTAATGGACAACAGATGTAAGCTTCGCCCATCCCTCAGCGCCTTCCGTCGGATCAATCCCAGCCGACGAGTTTGTGCGCGCCTGCACCCGCCGATCAGTCACACGGCGAGACGACATAGCCTAGACGAACCCTAGATGAGACTGAGGGTATGCACATTTATATAGTAAAATTTTACAAACCCTGGGCCTGGCTACCAGGACCGTGACTAGTCCATGGCCGGGTAGCATTATAGCCCAAATTAACGGGGGAACAATCAACTACTTCGTGGGCTAGCCACGGATACAAATCGTTGCAATTTTATGCAAACATCTAGATTTTCAGCGTTATTCTTTTTATTTTTTTATATCATAAAACTTTTTACATCGGGTCAAACTTGAAATATATTCATATCATCATCAAAATTGACATGGCACACATTTCATCATAAACCAAAATAAACGAAGACGTGGTAAGACAATAACACAGTACAACACAACAACGGTGTAACGAAAATAATAGTGTACGTCAAAACCGTATTACAACTTTAATAACTGTGTCACCAAATTTATAGATTTTCTAACAATATTAACTCAAATAACTCCTCTAGTGATGTTTCTATACCACCTTCCTGCACATGAAAACACAAAATTTCAATAAGTTTGACAAGTTCATTATTTATATATTCAATGTAGTTTGGTAACACTTACTTCTGGTTAAGTTTGCAATGCTTGCTGCGTTTGCTGTGTCCTCGTTTCTTGCAAGCGCCGCACTTGATTCTATGTTCATCAAATGATAATGGTCTCCCATTTTTAGACTTTGGACTTTAATCGTATTCCTCATCTTTCGAGCTATGCTTCTGTGCACCTTTGCTCGATACTTTCAAAGGATCCTGAACCTTAACAATCTTTCCTTCATGATCCTCTACGTGTTCAACCGCTAACGAGTTTATACAAATAGGAACAATTGCCAACTCCTCCTTCTGATCGTACTCAATAGCCTTAGATATCACAGCCTTCAAACTTTCCTACAACTGATCCCAAAGGGAGGGGTGTTTGCATGCCGCATGCATAGCTTCTGAAGATAGCACACTGACCTGGCTATATTTCAATCTTTCCCCAGCCCCTGACCATCCTACTCCGAACAAATCACTAGTGCGCCTTGTAGGAAGACCGTGCCTTGCGTCTTTTGTCAACCGACGAAGAACACAACAATCTGGAATTTTATATATATGCAGTTCGTTCAGAACGTGAAATATATGCTTGCATGGTAGACCTTTTCTAATCATTCTTCTGCATCTGCACTTAATAGTTTCTTTTCAATTGTCTGGTGTGTATTCCACGGTGAACTGCCTCTTTCGGTTATCATGCCATGCGACGACAAATATTTCTGATCCAGATCCTAGCTTTTTTTCAACAGTTCGTATGCTCGCCGGGGTGAACTTGTGCGAAGCAGCTACCTCCAGTTCCCTACATCTAGTTACAGGCACCGGTATAGTCTGTGAGGCCGTGCAGTCATCTCCGCCTCGTTCTCACGGATACGGTTGATGCAATTCTCATAATGCAATATCATATCCACTAAAGTCATCTCTCCATCAAGGTGCAGGTGAAGGCAGGAATTTAGACTTTCACTTCGCTGGTTGCTTTTCATACCAAGCCAAAAACCATCAGCCAGATATGCTGTAGCCCACATGCCCCTCTTCCTATACATCCTTCTCAACCAAGTTTTGGTTTCCTCCGACTGCCATTTCCTTAAGAACGTTTGCCATCTCTGCTCAAATACGGCTTTCGACGTAGTGTAGTACAACATAGAGCGAAACTCTCCCAAGGACTTACTACTAAGATGGACCTTCATATTTTTCTCAATATGCCAAGTACATATTCGGTGCCAGACATCTGGAAATACTATGCGTATTGCCCTAATCATCGCCGAGTCAGCATCCGTGATTACACTCCGAGGCATCTTCTGACACATTGCCTTGAGAAATGTTTGCAATAGCCACACATATGTTTCTTCTGTCTCATCCGAAACTATGGCACAACCAAAAACAGTAGTCCTATGGTGATTGTTCAAACTGACAAAAGGTATGAATGGCATACCATATCGATTCATCTTGTACGTGTTGTCAAACACAAGGACATCCCCATAGTCCTCATAGTCCTGTATAGACTGGAAATCACACCAGAACATTCTTTTCAGCCGTCCTTCTTTATCTAAGTCATAGTCAAAATAAAAGCTAGGGTCCCTCTCCTTTCTGCTAGCCATAATGCCAATGGTCGTGGCAGCATCACCTTTCGCCAGTAGTTTTCTCTTCTCCTTGCTGCAAAGGTTATACATATCCTTACTGACATACCCAACACCGTCGTACCATCCACTTTTGCTGATCATGGAGTCCATTATGATGTGCTTTCTAATTCCTACGGCTCCCATAGCTAATATCTCAGCCCTCTGGTACTCTTTTATTTTTCTATGCGACCAAAGAAAAGGTACTTCATCCGGTATTGCTAACACATGACTGTGATTGGGCTCAAAACTTTCAACGTACCATACGCCAAGTTTTGCATTAAGCTTCACTGTCAGATGAGCCCCACACTTGCATCGGGACAAAGCTCTGAGCCTCCGACTTCGTCCCTCCCTGGTCATCAACCTCTTATCACGCTCACCTTCCCTCGAACACAAATAACGTCTGTAAACCAAATGTTTCATACGCTTCTTGCTATATCTGACCTTGTCCTTTCTGATGTTAAATCCATTATCTTTAGCGTAGCTGTTGTAGAATACAAAAGCAGATGCTTCGCAAGGAAAAGTCATCTCCTTTATCTTCATCAACATGTCCATCTTATCTTGCAAACATCATTGACATTCCAGCTCACATCATCAACCGGGGCCTGCACGTGCAGAGAAAAGCAATGAAAACCTACATAATTTTATTTTCATCAACCGGGACCTAGATAATTCTTCACAACAAACATATCCATAAATCTTACCTCCATAATGTTCACCTCCTTTGACTCCCCAGAATCTATTCCATCAAAAATATCACTCTCCATGTCCGACTCACCATAGTAGTCGTACATGTTTTGAAGACCAGCTATTTCCTGCACAAAATAATAACACAATTACTCATCCACTAATGGTCATTTACTTCGTTGTTTCACAAATAATTAGTACACTCTATGTACCTTATTAATGTATTCCTCGAACAGAGACTCGGAATTGCTTTCTCCTTATCATTGTCTATGTCCATCTACATAAATTGGTATCATGAATAATGTTGTAATTTTAACGTTAACATAATTATTTTGCTATCCCTAATAATTGAATCAAATAAAATAACTTACATTAATAACATCTGTGCTCACATGCTTAGAGCTATCACCAGCATTTGACTTTGAATCTACAGATAATTCTTCACTAGCTGACATAGATTCATCTACCCAATCGCCAACACCTTCACTAGAATCATCTGACCCATCTGCAGGAAACTCCAACCCAGGTTCCTTCTCTACCTCAAAAATACCTGACGTAGATTCCGCCATTTCCTACAACAGTACATTACTTCAGTACATCAACAAAGAACACAAACAAACGATATATTAATCATATTTCTGCCCATGCCATGAACTTAAAGAAGAACGAATCAATCTACCACGCTGGTAGATGTGCCGGCGGATGAAGCCCACCCCACCGCACTGGTCGATGCGCCAGATGAAGTGGATGAAGAACCGCCCCACGCGCACGTCGGGAGAACCTGACCGTGGCCGGAGCCCCTAACCCTAGGTTGCCCCTCGATACGATCGATTGGTGGGGCGGAGCCCCTAACCCTAGGTTGCCCCTAACACTAGCCTCACAGGGAAGAGAGGGTACCCTCCGTGATTCTGGAAACCTTATGCGGCCACGAACTCAGCGGAGATGGCAGAGACGACAGTCGCCCGTCCGTCATCACGGCGGCGCTGGCACCTAACCTAATTAGATGCGGGACAAGCGGCGAATAACACCTCATGCACGATGTGGACCAGCAAGATAGGATCGATCTGGTCACGTGACTTTTTTTTTCAAACGCGCCATATAGGTACGTATCTATACATAAGGGTATACGCGGGCTGGATATGGGTTTTGGCGGGCCTAAGATAGAAAAAAAGAAAAAATAATAATAACCCCTCAACTTCGCCAGGGGCGGAGCACCGGAGCAGGACTCCTGCAACACAGATTAACTGAGGTACAGGACATACATAGGTACCTAGGCTTGAGAAATGCCAGGCTTACACGTAGGCCAGCGTGGCCAGGCGTCTTCCTTAAGTTGGCAGCAAGAAGTGATCGCACCTTTATGCTCTTTTTGACAATTTCACCTGAACATGAAGTAACGAATGTTCTAACAGTTATTTAGGTTAATAGCCGCACAGCCAGCTCAAATTGCTGGAGCTTACCTGCTTTCCGGAAATAGTAGCGAGACAACGCGGCAGAAGTCACTCCAAGTAGAACATCATTGACAGTCTGCAAAAGTTTGTTAGTTCTATCTTTACAGAAAAAGAAAGAAGATAAAGTGGAATATGTCGCCGGCAAAAGAGCAATTGCGCACTTACACAGTTCATGGCGTTCTTGACGTACTTGACGTCATCGAGGCTAAGCGTGCGGTTGACGAAGCGCTTGGGCCGGAACTCGACACCCTCCGTCCCCTTGAGCAGCGTCGGTGGGTCGCGCAGGATCGACGACGCCGTCGCGACGAAGCACACCACGTCCACCACCGTGTGCCACGCGAGCACAAGGATGGAAATGACCCACGCGAGCATGGCCGAAACCGGTGGGCGCGTCGGCATGGCGTCCGGTGGGCCTGCGCGGCGGGTGGCAGAGCACGGCAGCGTCGGTGGCACCACTGTGTTAGGGCCGGCGGCGGGGCGGGCGCATGCGACGAGGAGGGACATGAGCGACGCGCCGTCGCCGAGGGAGTGGTGCATGCGGAGCGCAAGCGTGGCGGCGGCCTCGGTGGTGGGGAAGTCGAGGACATGGAGCTCCCAGAGCGGGCGGGAGTGGTCCATGGGGAACATGGAGAGGGACGACAAGTAGTCCTCTATGGCCATGTCCGCCTCAGCCGACGTGGCGGTGGGGTTTAGGTCGGGGACGATGACGTGGTCGTCGAGGTTCACCGTGGCCTGAACCCATTTTGTTCTGGAGGCCTTCTTGGACTCGTCAATCACCTGCACGTTTCGGATGCATATGAAAAGCATGGTTTATATTAATTGGTTTGACTTGTCCATCACCTGCAATTTGGCTTTTTTTTTGCGAATATGCAATTTGGCATTTCTGTTTGAGCTTTCCAGGTGCCAGGTAGAGATGCAAGTGGAATCCTCGCTTCTGGTTTATTTTATGATTTCTAATTTGAAATATAAACCAAAATTTTAAACTAAAAATCTCAAATTAATGGATAGAAGTGGGAGGAATTCCGTTTGACGCCTTAATGTATGCGTGAAAAAACAAATTCAATTGCTACAAAAAAAATCGAACTAAAGTGTGAACAGACGACTCAAATGAAGAGATTCTGATTTGGTTGAGACGGAGTGGTTAGAGCATCTCCATCGGTGGCCCCAACCCGGCCACCAACCGAGTTGGGGATGAAGGCCAAAAAGAGCCCACAACGGAGGCACCAATCGGTGCCGCTAGTTTAGGCTGTCCACTGAACTGTCCGTCATCCCCTTGCCGTCTCCGGCGAGCAGGGACCGGACTAGGACTGCTGGCAACGCGCCGCATGCTGGAAACTCAGCACCGGCCCCACTTAAAAGCCACACAAAAACGCCCGCCCGTGATGGCTCGTCTCCACACGCTGGAGTAATGGCGTCGCCGCCACCCTTTCCAGACGAACTTGCTGTTTCACGCCTATTCTAGCTGTTTCCTCGCCATTCTCAGCGGTTTGCCGCCGCTTCGCACGAGCTTTCCCACCGGAGCGGTTCCCCTGCTATAAAAAAAGGGGTCGAGGTCGCGGAGGAGCAGTGCACCAAACCCCTCGAAAACCCACCATGGCTGGTGGTGATGCAAACACATGGGCGATACTCACGTCGGCAGCTCGGGCTCGCTACCCAGCACCGAAGCATCCAGTGCAACCGGCGGCTAAGCAACCGCAGCTAGCGGAAGCGGAGGATGACGACGGGCTCGACGGTCCCACGGAGCAGCTCGTGGATCAGCGGGCTATCCTCGATGACATCCAGACGTCGCGCTAGTGGAGGAAGGTGCAGCAGGCCACCACCCACGGCGACGACGACGACTTCGACTTCACCGATTACTACGCGTAGGCTGAGGCACCCGTTGACACACGGGTGTTCGAACAGTCCATCTAGGTGGCGCGGCACGCCGCCGATGATCTGAGGGGCGTGATCACCCTCTCACACGCGCAGCGTGCCACCGTCGAACAGCGAGGCGAAGGCCGCCAAGAGCTTCACCGCACGACACTAGGCGCGATGGGCAGGCACCGCCCGGAGTCCTCCTCAGCAGTGGCGGAGCTAGCGGCGAGGAGGGAGAGGAACCGCCTCAGCGTTGTCGCACAAGGACAGCGAGCCGCATGGTCACGGCTAGGCACTAGCGACGCCAGGCCGATGCGGAGTGGAGGCGACGGGTTTACCATGACCACGAGAGGGAGATTCGGGCGAAGCATCAAGCCGACTTCGACACGGGCATGTACATTTCCCCAATATATCTAGGCTAGAAATTATGTATGCTAAAAAATGTTTTAATTTTTAAAATATGTTCGGGAAATTGATCGTTAGGGCCTATGGGTCGCCGGTGTGGGTAAGCTTCCTAAGCTGACTCCGGCCCCCAAAATCAGTGCCGGCAAGTTTGCTGGTCTTCCTTAGGTGACCCCGGTGGAGATGCGCTTGATGAATCAAAGCGGAACGATCCCGGGCGCACCACAGCTACGTACGAACTTACTGTACCTGGACGCTGCAGAAGCGCGGGTGACGCACGAGGGTGGCCTGGAGCCCATCCCGCAGAGCCGGCAGGTCGACCGGCGCACCGAGCCCGATCACACACACGGCGTAGCAGCGCAAGTGTGGCTCCAGGAACAGCCGACCCACCGGGCTCACCGGCTCCTCCCACGCCGGCCGTTCGCCGTTGCAGTTGGTCACGTCTATCGCGAGCTCCTGCGTCGGCGCCATGCTGCCTTTGTTCCTATTCCTGTGGAAACGGGCTGTGATCTCTGCTCGTCTTTGTAGTTGGACGCACGCAACGCAAGGCTGCGAACGGCCGTACGTACGTGGCAGAGCACAACGCGTGCATGAAGATCAGGCGCACGTGCACGCGCACGCGCGTCGACGCCGGTGCCGCGTGCAAGTTACTCCCTCCATCCCAATATAGGATGCGTATAAATTTTTCACAGTTTTTCCAGATTAGGATGCGTACTAGGAAGAGCAGTGCAAAATGGACACTTTTACCCTCACTGCCAACAGCATGCATTAATTCCTGGCCAAGAGTTACGTACTGCTTCTTCTCTAACTTCCTCGTATTCTCCTCGTCGCATTGCCTTCTCTTCCTCTTATTCTCTCTCTCTCACTCACCGGACGACGGCGACGGCGGCAATGGACCCGTCGTGGTTCGTAGATAGCCAAGAGGAAGAAGAGGTCCAAGAAGAAGAGGTTCTCCGTCGAGCTCACGACCTCGTGGGCGAGGAAGAAAGGATGTGTGGTGAGCTGCGAGGCCGACGCAGCCAGAAGGAGGAGGAAGATGGAGGCGGCGAGATGCATGGTGGGCGAGCTGGACGGCAAGCCAACTTCTATGCCGAGCTTGACGGCAAGCGAGCTTCACCGCGAGCGGAATGGAGAGGCCGACAAGGTACGTGCCATGGTCTTGAGCGGAATGGAGAGACCGGCGAGATGCATGGTGAGCTGCACGGCGCCGGGCACATCGCGAGCGGACTGGAGCTGCGCCGAGGAGTGCGTACCCACAGCAACCTCCGCCGCGAGCGGAATGAAGAGGCCGACGAGGTACGTGCCATGGTCTTGAGGCTGATGTATGGCGTGCGCGGCGTGCATGGTGAGCATGGCGAGCTGCATGGACGTCCCGTGTGCACTTTCTTTCGACCTTCGTCCGCGACCGCGACCGTGACCGCGGCCACGACCGCGTCCAGAAACGACCATCATCTGCTGCCAGCTTATGGTACCGCGCGCTCGACCGGCAAGGCCTAGAGTTCGGCCGCCCCTCGATCAAGGCAGGTTCACCATGTCCCTGACCACGCCCCGATCACAAGACAGTTCACCGCGTCCCTGACCACTTCCAGGCTCCACTTCCCCGGTGCCACCACGACCATGCCCACGCCCGCCACCACCGCGGCCTAGCATGGCTTGCCCGCCTTGGCTGCTGCTGGTATCACCTCTCCCTGCTTGGCCACGGCATGGCATGCCTCGCCCGCCTTGGATGCTACCAGGAACGCCTCGCCCAGCTTGTCCACGGCCCGGCATGCCTCGCCCCGCTTGGCTGTGGCCACGATCAGCTCGCCCCGCTTGGCTGCTGCCGTTTGAGCGCAAGTCTTCGACACGGACATGCTCAAGCTCAGGCTCCCCTTGCTCCTCTGCGCATATGTCAGACTACGAGTCAAAATCAGATTGCAAAAGATTGAATCAAACAAACGATGAACGAACAGCAACCTACCATCGTCGCTTTCTTCAAACACATAGGCATAGTTCAAGTCGATAGCCACGCCGTCATACTGATCTTCAACGGCGTCCCAATCAATAGGGCCATCGGTATCCATGGGAGAGAAGCACATAAAGGAATGGGAGGTGATGAGAACAGCACAATGGCGCCATGGAGTTATTTATAGACTGCACGAGTGAGTGGCTGCAGTTTTCATTCGAATTTTTCAACAACGGCGCCATGTTTTAGTTCCCTCCTGAGTGCACAGCTCTTTTCATGAAAATCAATCAAAATTTTCGCTAATGCTGGCCAGTTTTTGCTTTGTTTGGAGCAGCCATGGAGGGAATGAGTTTCTTCGTGCGAAGAGAAGGGAGGGTGGAGACCGAAGCGCGTGCTGTTGGAGCTGGCCAATGCATGCATGCATATTAATGTGGAGAGGATGGGCAGCGATGCATGCTAATCAATCGAGTGTGGGGGTGTTTCCGTCCAAAACATTTCCTCAACAACTCTGCATGGGGCTTATTGGTATGTGGGTTGATGCTAATGCGCATCCTATATTGGAATGGAGGGAGTATAGATCAGTGGCACTATAGTCTGTAGATGTTGAGGCACTTTCCATGCACCGTGGAAAACCTCCTTGTCATCTTTTTTAGAGAAATATTATTGCCACTTCCTTGCACTTACTAGCAAGTTACTGCGACCGGCAGGGGAGCTCAGGTCACAACGGATGCAAGAACCACCCGCCGGCAGAGTCCGGATGAAAATGTAGCCAAACATTGTGCTGTGCTGCGCACAGATAGAAAGAAGGCCGGACAAGTCTCTTGGAGAGCGATGCATTTGATCAGCTGTGTAGACGTGTACCCCCGGTTTAGAAATATAAAACATTTTATTTTTATGAATAAAATGTATCTAGACGTTTTTTTAGTGTATATGTTTGTAGAGATTCGGAGTGAACTTACATATTAAAAAGCGGTCTAGATATATTTATTTCACGAAAACTAAAATATTTTATACTCCCTCCATTTTAAAATATAAGATGTTTTAGCTTTTTGAAAGAAATGAATCTGGACCCCTTTGTAGTGTGTAGGTTCACTACAAACCTACGTGAAAGATTCTAGATACACTTTTTCATAACGCTAAAACATCTTATATTTTAAAAGGGAGGAAGTATTTATGAACGGAGGAGTACTTTTCTCAGATCAGAATCGAGCGACGACAGTTCCCTACTCCTCGGGGCTATGTCAATGGGGACGCGTCGCTCTCGATCGTTATCGATTAGAGTTTTGGTTCCGCAACTCAACCAAGGCGCCGCCTTCGGGTGGGGAAAAAACGCCTCCTCGCAACCAAGCCAAGCCTTTCATGCGAGAGGGGCTTCTATCGATCTTTTTTTTTCTCTCGGTGAAAGCTCCTATTCGATTAATGGTGAAGAATGTTGCTAACCTGACAGCAAAGCAAATGTTGCCAACATGCAAAAGTATGGTCGGCACTGTCTCAAGTGTGCTTCTCAACTGTCCGATCTGAAGCGGCTACTCCTTCCCGCGAGTACTCACCCACGAAACATACAAAAACAGGGTTTAGAGAGCCATGGAGATCCTACGCTTAGGCCTTGCTTAGGAGTCCGGTGTATTTTCTAGCTCCGGTTTTCTGGGGTGTTAGACGTGTACAGTTTTCTTTCAGAGGATTTAGACGTGTACAGTCTAGAAAAAGTAAAACATAATCCTTAAATCTTTGAACAGCATACACGAATAATAGCCTCAACCTCTTAAACTTCAGTACAACATACGAATAATCTTTGAACATGCACCGCTCATAGTCTCAAACTTCAGTTTTTTCAGATCGACAACAAAGTACGTTACTTAAATTACAAATAATAGTTGTTCAACAGTCTTGAAACTCGGATGGACTTCTGAAGATTTAAACTCGGATGGACTTCTGAAGACTTGAACTTGACATCCTAAATAAAAGAAATCATTATTAGAAAACCGCTTGTTCTATGATTATCAACATTAGAAATCAAAACAACTTGTTCTATGATTATCGAACCTCATTGGCATGATAAATAAACAATAGTAGTAAATCAAATTAAAAAACAACAATCTGGCATGATAAATAAACAACAAGCTTGTTCTACATTGGCATGATAACAATCCATATAGTTTCCTACAACAAGCTTGTTCTACATTGGTTGTAAACTTAAAAGCCCGCGGAGACGATGGTCAGCTCTAGATGATGTTGCCCGCTGAAGTACAGAGTTCAGATAAGAGCAATCTATTCAACTTTCCTCCATAATCTAACTATTTAATTTATAATAAACAATAGTACTAAATAGCAATGATCCTCATTAGCAATAGTACTAAAAGAAAAGGCAATGAGCTACTTACATGGAGATAACCGAATTCCCAGCTTCCCGACCTCCTTCTTCAACCACAGACCATAGAGTCTTGGATCGTAAGAAAGAAAAGGCTCTCTATTTTGATGCATCTTTGAAAACATCAGAGGCTAGGATCTTGATCTCATCAGACACATCAACCATGACATTAAGTACCGTTTTCCTGATGTTTGTTCTTTAATTTCTGCTTGTTCTCTCTTGAGTTTGACAAACTATGACATTGTTTCTTCAATGTGTGGGACTGGGACAGATGTGTAGCTCCTATGCTTTCTAGCTCTTGCTGTTTGTGCGTGTCAATACCCGGATTTTTAATCCCAGATGCCTGTTATGCCATACCTCGCAATTCCAGGATTACCATTTTTGCGAGACATAACAGAATTGGTACCACGGTACATCATCCATTACAAACCATAATAAGGTCTTACAAATAAAGGATCTCATGATCCAGTCTTAATACAAATCAAGCAGCAGAAAATAAACGTAGTAGGGGCTCCATCTTCAGAGTCACAGGCAATGCTGACGATGGGAGATGATCCTAGTTATCGTAGACCTCCTGTTGTCCATCATCCTGGTAGTCATCCTCATAGTCTGGCCACGGGAATAGCCAGGGACAAAGCCATGAGTACTCTTTAAGTACTCGCAAACTATCACTAACAAGTAAGGTAGTTCTAGTAGGAATCTTAAGCTCTAGGTTGATTTGCAAAAAGCCAGATTTATCTAATACTAAGTTTAGAAGTAAAGAAAACTAAGTTAGTGTTCTAAATCACTAAAGTGGGAACCTAGTTTTCATATCCACAACCCTGTTGTGGTCAAGTCAAAGTCATAGTTCAATTCAGAAGTTATTTTGAAAACATCTGACGATGGAACAGTATGGCCACTCCAACTGTCCATGACCGCGAACGTGGCTATTCGAATAGTTTGACACTCTGCAGAGGTGGTACACTTTCACCACAAAATTCGATACATCCGTCAGGGACAACCCTGAATCATCATACTTAGTATGCGTATAATCAATCATAACCTTTTAATTACACACTCTAGTATAGGCACCTCCCCTATGAGCTTGGCCTCCCAGCCATGGCCATCTGCCATCCTGGGCACTGCATAGGTGGACATTCACACTCACGAGGTAGCCTTAGCTCAACCTCTTTCCACGAGGGAACCCATACTAAGGCATATAAACTTCTAGTTAAGCCCTACCCAATTCAGGTATTATGGTTGTACGGTAAAATTGGAATGGTATCGCATCCGAACCCAACCATCAGTTTTTTATAAAGGGCTAAGGCTCATGCCTCAACATTTTCATCATCAAATCCTTTTGTGTCCATAACACATGTCAAAACATTTCAATAGAATGAATCCTCATTCCAAGGGTTTCATAATAATTTTCACCAAGTATTCCCATCTAAAGTGATCAACTTTTATGCTTAGCACTAGCCACTAAAGTTGAGAGTATTCACTAATGAGGGGTGCTAATCAAGTGTAACTATCCAACTCTAATCTCATGCCTTGGAATGACATCTAAGTATAACTAGTTAGGCCTAGTTTTATACTCTTTATGGTATCTATATTATTTTTCCAATACTCACAAAGCACTAACTAAAAGTAAAGAATTTTGGTAAAGTAAAAGAATAAAGCTTGCAAGTAAAACTTGGGATTGGTATAATCAAAGTTGGATAACCAAGCATGCCTAATGCATCTTGCATAGGTTATCTTGCAAGGATGACTTGCATAGTTCTAGCTTGCATGGTTAGGAAACTTGCAAGTGTTAGATTGCATAGTTAACTTGTAGTGCTAGGCTTGCCTTGAGTAGTGCAGTGGTTGAAGTTTTCTTCTTCTTCTTGGTAGTACTCCTCCTCCTCGTATCCCGGGTTGGTACTATCGTCTATAAATGAATACGAGGTACACAATCACCAAACAATACTTAACTACTTCTATTTAGTAAACTAAGGCTCACACTTGATGATCTAGCATCATCACAATCATCACATGAAATAAAGACTTAATCTTGTTTGTCTTATTTTAGAAAAGTAATTTCTACTCATTGAAAATACTTAAGATTTAATATTCTCCAATTAAAATATGAGATCATGTTGACACATGTCATCACCACCTATACATGGGAATGTGATTTAAAGTGGTGGTCATAATTTATAAAATTTAAGATTATCATTTAATAGAATTAAAGTGACTAAAAATGCCTAAATAGGATTCTTTTGGTACTAGTCCAATGTCCCTGCATGCAAACCTAAATATTTTTACATATTCAGATAGATCTTGTCAAATGAGATTTTTGAGAGTTGCACATCAGTAAGTTTTCCCTCAGTTATGAAACCAAGGTTATCAATCCAGTAGGAGTAAGGAAACACCTCCAAGGTGTTGCTAGCTGGACTTTGGCAGGGCGCACTACCGGCGCCAGCAGCAACGTGGAAACCTGCACAACACAACCACAGAACTTTGCCCCCAACTTACAGTGAGGTTGTCAATCTCACCGGTTTTGCTGAAAACAAAGGATTAAACGTATTGTGTGGAAGAAAGTAATAGCTTGCAGAAAGTAAACAGAAAATAGTAAATAGTTGTAGATTGATGGTAAAAGAAAGGACCAGGGTCCATAGTTCACTAGTGGCGGCTCTCCTTAAGATAGATAACATGTTGGGTGAACAAATTACAGCGGGGCAATTGACAAACATCGAGAAAGCAATACATGCATATACTAATCATCTTGACTCCTTTGAGATTCGATTACATGCTATAACATTATACATAGACCATAATCCAACCGTATCTATGACTAATAATCCATCTTCGTGTTATCATCCAACCCCTCCAAAGATTAAGTTGCAAGCAATGATAATTGCATTACGACACGTAAAGTAAACAATACGATTGTTCTATGAATAAAGGATTGCTGTTTTCCCTAGTAGCAACAAAGACATCTAGTACCTTAGAGATTTCTGTCACTTTCCCAGATTACTAGAGGCATGAACCCACTATCGAGCATAAATACTAACTCTTGGAGTTGCTAGCATCTACTTGGCCAAGATAGCTACTAACAACGGAAAGCATGCAAGATCACAAATAACAAAGACATGATAGAATCAATAATCAATCTAAAATAGCACCTCAATATCCATCGAATCCCCGCAAACACAACATGTAGGATTACAAATAGATGATCTTGATCATGAATGGAGCTCACAAGATCTAAACATGGTAGCACAAAGGAGAAGAACCAACCATGTAGCTACTACATAGACCCGTAGTCCAAGGATGAACTACTCACGCATCACTCCAGAGGCTTGCATGGTGATGAAGAAGGCCTCCAGGGTGAATTCCCCTCTCCGGCAGGGTGCCAGGAAGAGCTTCAGATCCCTCCCGATCTAGGGATGGAGATGACGGTGGCTACAGACTCTTTCGTGGAATTTTGATCGGGTACTTAGGGTTTCTGTATCGGAGGCATCTTATAGGCGAAAGGGGAGGCCGAGGGGGTGCCCGAGGCGGCCAGACCACCCCCTAGCGCGGGCCAGGCTTGGTCACATTTCGGATCAAAGACGGCGTCAAACAGAAAACTCTTCAACTACAAAGTTGTTGGAAATTTCACGACAAACGTTGTGGATATAAAATTTAGCTGATTCCGAGTCCGGACGGGCCTTTTAGGCCCAATTTACTCCAGCCCAAGATGGGGTAACAGGAATCCGAGAAGCTATATAAAGGGAGGAAACCTAATTCGCCCAGGGCATCTCCACACACGAATTTGCAGCCACCAAAGCCACGTTTTTGCCTCCCCCATAGATCCCATCTCCATGGGAGAGGGCTCCCAAGAAGCCATGAAGGAAGGGGCTAAGGGGCGGTGCTCCCCCATGATACCGACGACGGGGAAGGAGTCCTCATGCCAAGGCCGCGCCACGCCTCTTCACCATCTTCACCGACATCTCCATCACCTAATCCTCCTAGTATGAAGTGGTTCATCCTCCCACACACCTCTGTACCGTCCTATGTAAACATGGTGTTTGATGCTATAAGTTAGAATCCTATGATCTATGTCATGTTTGCGTAGTTTCTTTGTTCTTAGATTGAATGGTTAAACGTCTTTGGTTCACTAGAGTTGTATGTTGATATGGTACAGTCCTTTGGTGTCCATTATATTTGTGCGCGCATGGATTAAACATCATAGGGTTTGTAGTATGTGTAAAAAGAAGGAGGGAGTTCTGCCAAAGTGACAAAAACCTGAGGACGCGAACTGGAATGTTGCATGTATGGGAGTAAGAGGACCATTAAACTTAAGGCTATGGTTGGAAAATCTTAATGCATTGATTAGTACTTACGGATGTTTGCTAACAATCCAATCATATAGTACATGTAATTCCACGTAGTGAAGCGCATGTATATTTAGCCTCTCCCACATAGAAAACTGCATCGAAAACAATGAACCTGATCTATTCGCTATTTAAACTTGGACAAATCCAACACAATTACCACCACTATTCCACACTCATGGTTCTGTTAGTTTAGTGTATTTTATTGCTGCAGCAACTAGCTTTACTTTCTTGTTATTTATTATCATGCAAAGCTATCTCTATTACTCGTATTGTTGCCCTAGCTTTATTTCCTAGATAATGCAAACGTTAAGTGTGTGTAGAGTTGTATCAGTGGTTGATAGAACTTGAGAGAACATTTATCCTACCTTTAGATCCTCGTTGGGTTCGACACTCTTACTTATCGAAAAGGCTACACATGATCCCCTATACTTGTGGGTTATCAAGACCTTTTCTGACGCCGTTGCCGGGGAGCAATAGCGTGTGGGTGAATATTCTTGTGTGCACTTGTTTGCTTTATCTCTAAGTAAGTTTTACTTTCAGTTTTAAGTTGTTCTCTATCTTAGTATGGATAGGGAGTGCGAATTACAAAAAAAAAGTTGTACTTGTTACCTAAAAACGTTTTCAAAAAGGAAAGTGATTGGAAAGATGAGTAATGGTTAAGTGGGAGTCGACCTTGAACACTTGTGTTCATGCCTATGAAACCAAAAAAATATTTCCATGGAAGCTTTTCAGTTAAAAACTTGTAGGAATGCATGAAGCCTTGAAAAAGAAAGATATTTCTGGTATTGATCTTAATGCTTATTCATTCGAAAATACTTGAATCTTGCTCCTATACCTAACTTAAAGGCGTTAAAGAAAAGTACTTATTGGGAGATAACCCAAAAGTTTTAGTTGAGTCTTGGAAGTTATTGCTTTAGTAATAACCTCTCCTTATCCTTTTTATTTTCTTTTTGTGCCAAGAGTAACCTCTAATGAGAGAGAAGTAATGCTTGGGGAAGTTGTTGTCCCGAAACAGATTTTTGTGCTTCGTTGTAAAAATTCGTGTAAAATCTCTATACGTCGGTTTGAGCTGTAAGTTTTTTTGCTTTTGACCTAGATTGTTATCCAACTTTCGTTAGTTCAACACTTTTCGATTTGAGCAACAGAAGGTCTTCGAAAAAATTGGTTTCTATCTGCTGGTCTGTTTTGACAGATTTCTGCCATTATTTGCATTTGCTTCTTATTGATTCCTTTTTGGGTTCTCTTTGGGGAATTGAGCTTTTTAAGGTAAGTGCTACGGTAGCTTGTTTTTTAATGGAAGTTTTATTGGTGTTTAAACTGAACCCAGAGACTTATTATCTTGAGTACACTAATGTTGCTAATGAAGATTATGTGAAGTTTTGTATGAAGGAAAAAAAATCAGGTGTTAAGGAAAGAATGATGTAATGAGATGAAGAATGGACTAAAGCTCAAGCTTGGGGATGCCACCCCGTGTCACCCCAAGAAATATCCAAGAAGTACAAGCGTCAAAGCTTGGGGATGCCCAAGGCATCCCCTTCTTCATCAATAAAAATCTCAGGTTCTTCCAAACACTTTATTTTTATTGTTTTTATGCACAATTGTGTTGTTCTTGGAGCGTCTTCGTTTTCGTTTTTGGTTTTCGTTTGCTTAGTTTGCTTGAATAAATTCGTTGAAACCCCTCTTTCATACATTAGTTTTCAAATAAGTGTGGTTTGGATTGGAAAAGAGTAGGAAAAGTTCATGCTTAAGTGGTAAAAGGAGCTCGTTTTTTACGGTGGCCTATGCTTTGTCATGTCATGCTTTATATTGTTTTGGCTTTATGCTTAGTGATTTTTCTATAGCATGACATGTTATAAACAATTGAGATTGCTTAATGTGCCTTGAAAGAATCATGCATTGTTTTAGCATATTAAAGCATAGTATTGTGGTATTCTCCTTTGATGCTTTATTTGGGTTGACTTGGCGCATGCTCATACCATGTTATGACTATCCCAAGTCACCATAGCCTTTATGATCCTTTAGTTTTCGACTTGTAATATTACTTTATGCTTTAATTAATGATGTTTTATCGCTTTGCATGATTATGGTCATTATTGCTCTTTTAGTTGGTCGCTCCCAGTCTTTTTCTAGCCTCCATAACCAAGTATGAGTTCCACTCATGCATCCAACTCCAAATAAAACCAAGTTATCCCAAAGAGTCCACCATACCTACCTATTAGCATTTGCTATTCCAAGTATATTCATGCTTTTATCTACCTTTCGAATTAAACTTGTTATGAGAAAACTAGTGATTAAAGCTCTCACGAACTTGATGGCACACTTTACTTTTCTTGCCCCTAATAAACTTGAACCATTGTGTCATCTATATTGTATATGCTTACACTTATATGTTGGGGATTAGAAGAACCATGTTGTCATGGAGAACGCTTTCAACATTGCACTTGTACATTGTACCTAGTTGATATCATGCTCTTTTGTCTATGGATGTCGTCGGTGTGAAATGAAAGGGGGACTTGTAAGTCCATAGAGTTATGTATGTGTGTCAGAGAAACGCCTGGGCCACCGGTCTAATCCATGCCTAATCATGGTGGAAACCTGTAGCGTAACCATAATGAGCAATCTATGAAGCATTCTTCTTATAAAAAAAGAGATAGAGATTGAGAAAAAAGAAAAAAAGAGATGAGAAAAGAGGAAAGAGAGAAAAAAGCACCATTTTCCCATGGTAAATAAGAAGATTGCTGAGATGCTTGTTGTCTGCTTGCCTTGTCATTTTCAATGGGGATTCTTCCGTATCATCGGGTAAGGGGTACCCCGTTGGCGGTTTTCTATGATACACATGTACTTACTATGACAAGAACTTACCGGTAACTAAACTTGAGTAGCATGAGGAGCGGCCCTCGTATTCAAGGGACATGAGATTTCCAACTTATACTTTGTCAAGCATATACTCCATAGTTTGTTCACTTTAACCTTAATCACTTCAAGATGCTTATGATAGGGGCAACGAGAGCTGAAAGCTAATAAGTACCATAATTTTTGGAAGCTCTTTATGAGACTTGAATCCCTGCTTCCTTCTAGGAAGCCCTTTCTTCCACTTTTATATTGAGTCTCCACCTTCTATCTTTATGCACCAATTAAGAGAGCATAGTTGTCATTCTTAGTTTTATGTGCATTGTCTCAAGACTTGTTAATTGATGCATAACTTTGATATTGCTTATTCCTAAATTATTTGTATCTAGTCACCCTTATGAACTTTGAAGGTGTCCTATGCATTTATGTTTTGCTACTCTATGAGGGACAAGCTGAATACCATTCTCAGTATGCTTTCTTTATGTGAAACAAACAAACGTCTTGCAAAGCATTGTTATTTATGAATTTTTTGTTTGTGCCTTTTCATGTTACAACATAGTTGCTATGTCTTATTGTTAGAACTCTATCTTTCATGATTCATGTTTAGAGTACCTTAATCCCAGCTATCAATACTTTTACAATAATGATGATCAAGATTGTGTTGTCTACATGTCACCTCAAAAATTATATTGTTTTGATCGTTTACCTACTCGAGGACGAGCAGGAACTAAGCTTGGGGATGTTGATACGTCCATAACATATCTATAATTTTTGATGGTTTTATGCTAATAATATGCTTTTGACACTCATTCTTGTATAAATTTTATGATTTAACCTACTAATAGTTGCAAAAGTGCACAATGTTCTTGTTTTACACTTTGATGTGTAGGAATTACCAAGAATACAAGTGGAAATCCGTCTCAGAACTATTTTCGAAGATGGTTACGTTTCGGATCGAAGACAGCGTCAAACGGAAAACTTTTCAACTACAAAGTTGTTGGAAATTGCGCGACAAACGTTCTGCATATAAAATTTATCTGATTCCAAGTCCGGACGGACCTTTTAGGCCCGATTTACTGCAGCCCAAGATGAGTAACAAGAATCCGAGAAGCTATATAAAGGGAGAAAACCTAATTCGCCCAGGGCATCTCCACCCACGAATTTACAGCCACCAAAGCCACGTTTTTGCCTCCCCCATAGATCCCATCTTCATGGGAGAGGGATCCCAAGAAGTCATGAAGGAAGGGGGCTAAGGGGCGGTGCTCCCCCATGATACCGGCGGCAGGGAAGGAGTCCCTCGCGCCGCCACCGGCGCCGCCGCCGCCCTCTTCACCATCTTCACCGCCATCTCCATCACCTAATCGTCCTAGTATACAATGGTTCATCCTCCCACACACCTCTGTACCGTCCTATGTAAACATGGTGTTTGATGCTATAAGTTATAATCATATGATCTATGTCATGTTTGCGTAGTTTCTTTGTTCTTAGATTGAATGGTTGAACGTCTCTGGTTCATTAGAGTTGTATATTGATATGATACGGTCCTTTGGTGTCCATTATATTTTTGCGCGCATGGATTAAACATCATAGGGTTTGTAGTATGTGTAAAAGGAAGGGGGAGTTCTGCCGGAGTGACAGAAACCTTAGGACGCGAAACGGAACGTTGCACGTATGGGAGTAAGAGGACCATTAAACTTAAGGCTATGGTTGGGGAAACCTTAATGCATTGATTAGTACTTACGGATGTTTGCTAATAATCCAATCATATAGTACATATAATTCCAAGTAGTGAAGCGCATGTATATTTAGCCTCTCCCACATAGAAAATTGCATCGAAGACAATGAACCTGATCTATTCGCTATTTAAACTTGGACAAATCCACCACAATTACCACCACTATTCCACACTCATGGTTCTGTTAGTTTAGTATATTTTATTGCTGCAGCAACTAGCTTTACTTTCTTGTTATTTATTATCATGCAAAGCTATCTCTATTACTCGTATTGTTGCTCTAGTTTTATTTCCTAGATAATGCAAACGTTAAGTATGCGTAGAGTTGTATCAGTGGTTGATAGAACTTGAGAGAACATTTATCCTACCTTTAGCTCCTCGTTGGGTTCGACACTCTTACTTATTGAAAAGGCTACACACGATCCCCTATACTTGTGGGTTATCAGTGTGGCGGCCCCCTGGCCCCTCTCCGTCTCGTATTCTGGCTTCGTGTCCCCCTCGGTGAAAAACTGACTTTGGCTTTTGTTCGTCCAATTTCGAGAATATTCATTTTCTGACTTTCCTAGAACCAAAAACAATAGAAAACAGACAGCTGACACTGTGGCACTTGTTAATAGATTAGTCCAAGAAAGTGTATAGAAAATACTCCAAAGTGTGGACAAAACATAAGAAAGTAGATAAAACCAAGCATGGAATATCAAAAATTATGGATATATTTGCAACGTATCACGCGGCGCATCGGGCTGCTGACAGAACGGTCCCACTAGTTAGTGACTCTATCTAATCGAAACGGTATCTTTCAATCTAGGCCGTGCGATTAGAACATGATCTAACGGCTGAGGTTCATCTCCTACGTCGAACAGCTCTGGCGAGGACTGAACCCTAACGCGGCGGTGGGGGTCGTGTGAGGCTCACCAGGGCTCCAGCTAGGGTCGGCGATAGGGGCGAACGACGTGGTCGACGATGGCGGTTCGAAAGGTGGTCGCGGTGGCTCCTGGGGCGGCTCCAATCGACGGCTACTCTTCTCCTCTGTAGCGGCGGACTCCAGCGGGCTGGTGCTCGCCTTGCTCCGGGAAAGGGTGTGGGAGGTGTTGTGAGGAGTGGGGAGTGGGATGGTGTTGTGAATTGAGGCGGGGTGGCCTCTATTTATACACCGGCGAGAGGGACAGAGCGGGATGGGCTGGCTTCTCCAGCGACGGTGGTACAGTGAGCTATTGGCATGGCTGAGGGTAGGGGGCGACGCGGTGCTTCCTGGCGGTCATCACGGGCTTAAAGGCGTGGCACGGGACGGTCGAGAATGGTCGGGCGCGGGCGGTGCTCTGCACGGAACGGGCGGTGTTCGAGACGGCGCACGGGGGCTACGGGTCACGCAGCGGCGAAAGGGGATGTCTGGGAGCTAGCTGGTGTTATGGGAGGGTGTGCATGCGCGGAGAGGGCGACGCGTGGCGTGTGCGAGCTGGTCGGCTGTGGAGCTCTGGCGTGCTCTCGGCATGGCGTAGAGAAAGTGGGCGTGGTGGTTTTCTGGTGGTCTATGGCTTGGCTGCGGTCAAGGGCTGGACAGGGGGTGGCGGTGGACGGTGTCCTGCCTCCTGGACACCATGGACGAGGGTGGCGCGGTCTGTGGCGAGCGGTCCATGGTTGGCGGGCGTGGCCAGCTTCGGGCGGCGCTGCACTGGCGCAACGGCAAAGGGGGGTGCGTGTCTTGCGCTGCTAGATGCTGGGGGAGACAGGGGAGTACAATGGGGGCAAATGGTCGAGTGATCACTGCTCCAAACAGTGGAGTTAGGCAGGGTTTAATTAGTATTTGCAATGTGTTCGACCAAATAGCCGCATGAACTTAAGTTTGAAATTTTTGAATGAAATTTGGTGAGTGATCTAAGCTTATGCTTGGTAGTCTCTGGTTGCTTGGGTTTGTCAAGGTGAATTGATTTGGGTGGTTTTTGCAAAATGGAGATCTTACCATATGAACTTGATTCAATTTTGAACTGTCCTTTAAATAGATTTGAAAATAGTTTCTGTGAGTTTGTAAAGTAGGCGTGGGTTCACTTGTACTTGGTCTAGCAAGGGGTGAAAAGAAATGGAATTGTTTCTATTAGAAATTCTTTACTAGGAACTCACAAAGTGGCCTAGTGGTTAACTTTGGTCAAAATGACCATTTGATCATTTTATTCATATTTGATTTCTTTTTCTTTAGATTTTGTTTGTACTTGGCCTAGATGATGTAGTATTCATCTTTAAACCATTTCTTATCATTTGTAGCAATCAAACATGGCAATTTCACTCAATCATATACTAATGCAAAATCACACATGCATTCATATTCAATTTAGTAATAATTTTTTTGTTAACCCTAAACTTGGGTGATTAGAACTTGATAATCTTGATTAGTATTTTTGGGGTGTTACAGTGCGCCACCATTACCACTTCTTAAATTCTCTTGATCAAAGCTCCTTTGCACATCTTCATCCTCCTCTCCACCTTGAGGGTTAAGTTCATCGTCATTTTGAGATTGATAAGAAAGACTCCTTCCACTAGCACTCGTTCTTTCAACTTCCACTTGAAGCATAAGTAAAACTAAAATCAAAATCACAAGCAACCATGATATTATGAGATAGAGTTCCTTTTCGGTTCCTATATGGTGCGGCTTCATTGTCATTTACTGTCATAGGGATATGAGTTCCATCTTTCGCTCCTATGCAATTCTGCAAATAGAAGTTATTGGTACTAAATTATAGGTGTCATGAAAGGATAGGTATTTCTAACATACATAGACAGATCAAATGTACCTCAAAGTATGACCAATAGAGGGGATTTGAAGAAATCTTGATGTGAGGATTCATGGATGGAAGCTTGATTAAATCATATGCCAATGATATGATCGCATTAATGGAACCATTGATATGCCTATAGACTGTTTCTAGACTACGCTGGAATCTGTCTGTCAATGTACGGTAGCTTGCATTCCTTGACAACATGTACATCAACATACCTAATTGCTCCTCCACACTAACCCCTCTTGAATTTTCCAAAAGTTTTCTGGACCTAAGATCATCACAAAGTTCTTGAAAATATATGGGACTCCATTCTTAAAACATCATAACATCTAGTAGGATAACCATCAAGTATTTCTCTGATATACATGGGACTCGTGATGACAGATGTATTCACTAGGGTTCTAATCTTCTTGGATAGTTTGTATAATGCCGGAAAAATAAGGAAAATCATTTCATCATCCTCTTCCTCCTCGGAATCAGTCATCACCATTTCTAAATGGTAAACACTAACTATCAGGGTCCGATCGGAAACAAATTGTCGGACCTCCCGGACACCGTCCATCTCGCGTGGATCGAACGATATGTTTTGCATCTGCCCCTCCCCATCATTAATTAGGCCTCCACTAATCTTGCGAACCTAGAACCGCTCCCGTCCCCTCCATCGAGTCGACCCGCACCGTCCCCTCCGCTAGCAACGTGCACAGCGCGGTCCCACGAGCGACGCCACACCAACCGTCCACGATGTCGACGTAGGCGCACCTCCTAGGCACGCTACTCTGCTTCAGACGCGGATCACACCTCTCGCTGTAGCGCTCGCTTTCGAGCTAACGAATTGCATGTTCGCCGCAGATTCTATCCATGGCGACGCTGTCGTGGGCTCGTGGCCCTCAACTGCCTGTTCACGCCCAGCTGGGCTGTTAAGGCTTTGATCTGCCCGAAGCAGTGGATCGTTGGTTGCTTCCACCAAGAGCCCTCTCGATCCCTCCAACGACAACGAGGTTCAGAAAGAAGGTAATAGCAACCTGAACTGGGTCCCAATGTGTGAATTTTTTCTTCATTTTTCAGACATTAAATCCATGTATTTCTTTTGCATATGCAGTTGTGAAATCAGTTTAAACTGCTGGACGAGCACAGCGGGGGCTGGTTTAGGGCAGCCGCAGTCGGCACGTCAGGTCCGGTGGTCGGGGTGACGTCCGGTCTGGCTGCACAAAATGTCGCCTCATGATCATTCTCAACTTGTCTAGGTTACAATTCATCTCCTCGGCTGACCTACTTCACTATCAACGAGGTCCTTCGCTAACATTGTATCCATGCTGCGGTTTTGCTCTGTCCATGCCTCTCTGACCCCAAGATTGTAGAGTTGTTCGAGGAAGCACGACCACCATCCGTACGAAGCACAACTACCATCTGAATGAAGCACAACCACCAAGAAGTATGGCTAAAATTGGCTGGTGTGTCTGAAGAAGCATAATAACAATACGAAGGAAGCACACCCGCGCTGAAAAGTAGCATGACCACAGTATGAAGGAAGCACGACTACGAAGGATGCATTCCCCAAGAAGAATGAAGCATGACTACCATCAGAAGGAAGCGTATCATCACCCTCATGGATGGTGTATGCATTGTGCCTAGATGGCTCAAAACCGAGACCTCAACGCCGCTTTTTTATTGTATGGAAGCAAACACAGAGAGTAGGAAGCAAGTAGCATAATGAATGGAAAAGAATGTCGGGGAAGCGACACACATAGAAGCACGGTGCTGGAAGAAAGTAGACATTTTTCATTACTGATCGTTTGTAGAACATGTAGTTTCAAATTAACATATTTTGTCCAATGAAGCAATTTTTTATTCGACGGGAGCAAATATTTATTTCTTTATCAGGAGCACATCCTAGTTCATTTGAAGTATATGTATAATTACCGGCGATGAAAATAATTTTGTTATCACCAGAAACGATATTAATGTTATGTTGGAAGCACAGGTTTGACGATGGAGGGGGTACCATGATGCTTTTGAAACATTTTTTATGCATTATTCACCATGGAAGCACAATTTTGTTGCACTGCATTAGCACCTGGTTCATTTGATCTAAGAGAGAAATATTTATCATATGGAAGCATCTTTCAGTCCCATGGAAAGCAATCTCTTTTAGTATTGGAGAAAAATTTGCTTGCCTAAGAAGCATAATCCGTAAGTAAAATTAGCTACATAGTAACTAATGTCCTTAAAATCCTAAAATAGTTTCCTAAAAATGAGAACAAACAGGGAGTAATTATTAAAAAAATACACTAAATTACCGTTAGCAGTTAGGTCGGACGTGATTTTTAGAAGAGTAGTTTTAGGAAGGACGTGATTTAGGGCAGTAATTGTAGAAAGCAAATCGTGCAAATTGGCAACCGAAGCACATGCTTTAGTAGGCCATGATCGCACGGTTCAAACCAAGAGAATCCTACGGTGCTAGTCTGGTCCGACCAGAAGGTAGAAATCAGCATTCGATTCTTAGCGCTCCCCTTTCTAAATTACTCATCTAATCCTAAGAATTCATTAAGAACAACACATTAAGAGTAACAACACATTTATTGAACTAGTGAAAATTGCATAGTAACGGTACAGGCTATACTAAAATTAGTAGCATCACCATTAAGACCTACATGCATAGACCAACATAGCATATTCTAGTTCCTGCTAACCCAAGTTTTAACTGATGTTACCATAAGAGCTCAGGTAGTAAAATCTACACAAAAAATGGATCATTTCATTTGCAAGCACATTTAGTTGTCCAACATAGCACATTTCTGTAGCTGAATAAGTTAGTGAGGCATAGAAGACAGAATTCTTTCTGAGGCTCGGTCTCGTAACCTGTGAAACATTTGTGTTCAGTGATCACCCTGTTGTGATTAGATAGTGTGTGTACAACTATATGTTGATCTGTGAAAAAAAGATTATATTCTGTAGCTGAACGAGGCATAGACTTCAGCCTAAAGTTCTATGACAGCAAAGTTAGCGAGGCACAGCTTGCAGACTGCCTCGGGCAAGTAAATCGGACTCTGTGTGCAACTGTTTATTGATCCCCGAAAACAAATTAGATTACGAAATCATTTGTTTCTGCAGCTGAACATGTTAGTGAGGTATAGCTTGCAGACTTCTGCCCGAAGATCACTGTGAACTGGTTAGTGGTGCGATCAATTTCAACAGCGTGCAACTGTTCTTCAATTTTTTTTTTTTTTTTGCGATCAATGTTCTTCAATTTCTGAACAAGGGTAGAATTAAATTCTTAAATTCATTTCGTTCTTGATGTGCCATGACAGGAGATTTTCAGTAACACCATATACCCTAGTGAGCCAACACCAACGCAAGGAAGAACTGAAAAAGGAACCAAAGGAGAAGCAGAAACAAATGCACACCCCTGTTAATCATCGGTGACGCCTTCATCTCATCTGAATTCTATCACGACATGGACTTGCGCCACTTGGGGTCCGCCGGGTGGGCGTCGGCATCGCCAGGCCGGTCTGGCACGTTTACTGCTTGCCAAATGCTAGAGGGGGAGGGGTGGTGTGATCAAAGGACAACCGGGCACCGACGAACCCCTACGCTGACGAACCCCTACGCTGACGAACCCCTACGCTGGTCTACGAGGCAGCAATCGCAAGAACTCCTAGATACGAAGCACCAAGATTTCAAAATTCTGGAGAGGGGGAAGCGAAGAGGGTTTGGCCGTGTTACCAGGTAGGGCAGTGGCGGGGGGAGCGCGGTGACGTCGACGTCGTGGAGGTGGACCTAGAGCGCCAGACCTTGCGCCGTCGGACAAGTCGCTGCCGCCGGTGTTCGTCGCAGACCTTGCGCCGCCGGTGTTCATCGCCGCCCCGCCAGTCCCGGCCCACCAGTCGCAGACCTTGCGTCGCCAGTCCCGCCCTACCAGTCGCAGACCTTGCATCGCCAGTCGCCGCCCCGCCAGTCGCTAGGGTTAGGAAGTGTCAAGACGGGTTGGGAAGTGTCGTGTTGAAAATGAAACCGGCCCCCGCACGTCCGTGATGTTTTCCCCTGTAAATGGGCCGAAACAGAGGGGAAAAAAAGCCAACCAAGTGCTAATACTGGTATGACTAAAATAGCTGTTCCGGGCTAATTTACAGTGAAACAAGCAGGGCCTTAGAAAGAAAGGGTCAAAACTTTTAAAAAGTCTCACTCCTCCTACTAATAACTCACCAAACGGACAAGAATCGAGAATGGTTGATGCAGATCGCAGGAAATCCTATCAATAAGACAATACTACCTCCGTTCCGAAATGTAAGCCTTTTTAGAAAACTAATTTAGCTCTCTGAAAAGGCTTATATTTTAGAACAGAGGTAGTAACACATACTAGTAACATTTTACTCTGGAAGCTCCCAAGCCGTTGCGCAAGGGCCTTCCGTCGATGACACTGCGAGCTTTGACGACGCACAAACGAGCTGCAGCTCCATGCTCAGCTGCGGAACTTCCTACCCAACACCTGGGATGTACAATGAATGTTTTTTTTTTGAGTTTTTTGAGTGCGTTGTACCCAGCATTTCAAGGCTTGTAAATACTCTTATCATCTTCTCAATGAAATATGACTTCTCGGGGAAAAAAAAATACTCCAGGGACGCACATGGACACGGTGTTATTTTGCTGTCATTCCAGATTGTGTGCATTGCAGAACTGACGCATACTAATGGACCTCATGCAGTCCATATACACAGTGGGCAGGTACATACATCCATGACTTGCAAGTAACTAGAAGGCTGCTATGCCTGGTAATTATGTACAGTGCGTCAAATGCATACTGTTGCTGCCTTTAGTCAACATGCAGCAACAATCAGCGATTCAGCATCTGAGGTCAGTGGCTTCATCTGTGTTCAAACATCACATCAACCTTTCTTGTTTGGTGATTGCGCCAAGTGCAAAGATGTTGATTGTGCCGCAAAACTTGTATTCCCGATAAACCAGTAGAGAACCCACTTCAGGTTGCACAGCATATATTTTAGCGCCTTTGTCCAGTTCTCCAGTTTATTAAAACTTAAGAAGATCGTGTAGCTCCCTACTTTGTCACCATCAATCCTGTCAAAATAAAGAGATAAAATTAAACAACACAGGCCGGCGCACAAATATCCAGAGTGTGGTGTATACATAAGATGTCTTCCAATTTTATGGTTATATTACGCTGTCATAGGAACCAAAGGAAAAACAATCGTAATCACAGACGAATCACTTCATCACATCTAATAACAAGTTAATATGATTGCCAGCAAAGTCTAAACCATATCTACAAAAATCACCTCATGTGAAAACCTTTGATTGGTGCCCCATGAAATTCAGAAAGTGACAGAACCAAGAGAAGTTGCAGGAAACACTTACTTATATGGAAGCTTCAATGACTTATCAAATGGAACATTGTTCTCTTTATCCAAACTTATGGCAAACTCGGCGAACTCTTGTAGGCAAGTCAGAAACCAGGTCATCGCCTTGTCAAATCGGGTGCTCCAGAATAAATTCACAGGACCAAACCTGAACATCAACAATTCATCTTATCTTCCAAAGCATAATGAAATTGCACTGCCCAACAACCGGAGAAAAAAAGAAGCAAAATGAACACCCAAAGCAAACTGCCAGAACATGATAACTAGTTAACTACCCTTTTAATATACTCCCACAGCACTAGCCAACATAATAGATGCTCAGTGAAAGTATATTGGTAATGATTAATAAAATAATAAGTCTAAAATGTGCAGAGGATGTCCAATTCATATATGTTTCTACCGTATAAAATGATCTATTTCATGATGAAGACCCAAGATATCTTCCTAGACAGAAAAAGAGTACATTTCCAGGATAAAACTTACAGTTCATAGGTATTATTGTTGATGTCTGTTACTCTTGGATAGCTTCCCATGGGATGAATCTTGATCCGGTATCTGGATAGAAGTTCAGGAACTCGATAGAGAAATCATCTGTTCTTAGAACAATCGTGGTGTACTTTGAGCAGCAATATGTGTCATTTATGCTACTTAGCAATGAAGAATATGCACTCATAACCAGTGAATAAATTGAAAGAAGAAAAGGTCATATGCACCAAGGATACTGAAATTTTGGGAAGTACTGAGCCATGGTATGCAAAAGAAGAGCAGCCTGACCCCAAGCGGCATTTATTTCATCCCACTCAACCTAAGGTCAGAGCAATAGAAATTTTTGTGTTAGTACATAGGCCAAAATGCGTATACTCCAAAAACAGAGTGAATATAGCAGAAGTGAAGCACACAGGACAGTGAATGAATTGCTGTGGTATCTACAAATTTACATAGTTACCTGTACATTAGGGAGACGACCGAGACTGAAATTGTTTATTGTTCCGATAACTCCATCATGGTAAATATAGAATGCATCATTGAGAACGTTTGTGCGCTTTAACAATTCCAGGTGAACCTGTGATACTTCTATCTTGGCCAAAACCGCATCTCTTTCTTCCTAAAAAGTGGAATAAGCAATCTTTAGGCAAATGACTTAAAGCATCGTGGGAATATGTTAGCGAACAGTTCAAACATAAGAAAGAATGTACATAAAGAAGGAAGAAAAGGTTGTGATTTTTTTTTTAAGTATGGAATATATCAATGCAGATTCTGGTGTAAACCATGTAGGGATTTGAAAAGAGAACCACGTGTTGCTAACTGGCTAGAGGGGGCAGGTTGCACATGTCCATGAGCCCAGCACACCCGCGCTCGAGATCTGGCCTCTGCAGCATGTGCTCACAGTTTTTTTCTTAATAAAAACGCTACAGGTGCTAGTACCTATTGGTTGAGGTTCTCTAATACTTGCTTTTCAAAAGATTTTTATTTATGCCAACAAAATAAGGAGCAAAAAATGAACTGTAGCCCTAGTTCACTGATCTGGAACAAGATGCATGGCTGATTTTACAATAATTAAAAAAATGGTATTAAGCTTCTTTTGAACAAGAATGTAGGAGATCAAAAGATATGACAAGAGAACAGTATTACTGCTAATCTGTTACTCTGACAAGTAGATGTTCATGTTTCCTGTACTGTAATGCGTATATACCTGGTGAGATGTCAGTTGAAACTGGAAGCTGTTGAATTCATGCCAATACCTGAATACAAATAAGATAAGTTATATTTCGTTCAAATTAGTTGGAGCTTAACAGGAGCCAGCGAACAGTTCAGATTGCCCAAAACCACTTTGTAGTTGGAAAAGCAATACCCTGCCTGTGTGATATTATTCTCCAACGGAGATGTCTTTCGGTGCCAAGCATATGGAGAACTATTTTCAGTTGACTACCAAATATATACAATCTGTCATATTTTAAGGTGAGGAGTTGTTACTATACTAGAAACATTTCCACTATAATATATAGTTCTATACTAGAAACATTATAACGCTACCATGATGCGGTGATGCCTTTAGTAATCTTCATGCTTTTTACTGTAACTGTATTGTACTTATACTATAGAACAATACCACAGTGCATCACAAAGATAAAGAAAAAATAACCAGGTGTACATCCTCCGATTAGTGCCAAGGATGCATGCTTACAGCCATGAGTAATAAAACTTGATTTGATACTGCATCCTTCTTCCTATAGATGGATTGCAGAAGTAATAATAGTATGCCTGAACAGAAAGTGGAATGGTGAAGAAAACACAAACCGCTCTTCTAATTCTTCAAATTTTTTAGACTTTGTTTCCAGATCCTTCATCTCAGAACTAACTTCTGAATATTGCTTTTCAGCTTCTTCGATAGCAGCTTTTAGTTTCTTTTCTTCTTCCTCTATCTGAAATGAAAGAACATATGTGATACAAAATGCAATTTGTGTATCCTATAAGAAACTGACGAATATTGACCAGTCCAGAACTAAAAAAGTTCATTTTAAATATGAAGATTGAAGACACAAGAAAAGTCTTCTACATAAACATCGCATATCATGAACTCCTACACTTAAATATATTTATATACGGTAATTGCTTATACTGATGTATTGGAAATGAAATAATTTTCACGTAAAGGTATTGTGTCCAGTATTTTTTTGTCCCGAGCTGAGCATCTCTCTTACCTAGATAGGTTATTAGTCTAGGTAAAAATATTAGAAACCAATTCAGCCTAAAGAAAATAAACTGGTATCTACTTGTCCAGGTTGTAACTAGCGGTTTCAGAAAATACAACACCAAGGTCAGTATGATAAAGGACTACATGTAGGATAACAGCTAAACAGTAAACCCTGCAGCTTGTAACCTTATTAATTAGTATCTAACGTGTACATGTTACTATGCAACAGAGATCGGCACCTTTTGTTTCTCCTTGTTGAAATCAGTTTCACTAAGGATGTTGTAGGATTCTTGCTCCAAACGTTGAAGACACACATCATAAGCTTTAATGTCAGTATTTACATCCTCAATCTCCTTATCCATCTTGTCAGAGAGCACCCTCATGCATTCCAGACAGAGCGGCTGCTCAACCTGCAAATAAATTTCATATTCACGCATGTGTTAGCATTGCTTTTGTAAAACAAATGCTCTTCTAATAATGAAGCCACTCATAAATGTAGCGATGCAATGCACACAACAGGCAGCAGCAAAAAATAATGCAAAAATCCAATTTCAAGTAACTTAATGAAACTGAGTTTGCGAACAAGCAAGTTGAATGCAGAACATGAAACAGTAACAATTGCATCCAAACGCCACACATTCAATATGGATATATTTTAAGCAACTTACTTTACCTGAGTTTGTGAACTAGCAATCTCAAATGCTCGTTTTAATACAGTCACACTAGAGTGAAATCCAGAATTGTTTCCTTGTGAATGGCTAGTGGAGTTAAGACTCAGAGGTGGCAAATGTGCACCACCTCCTTCAGAGGCAGATGTCTTGTATATGGAAGCAGCAGCAGGTGGAAGCATTATATATGACCCCTCTATTGCTCTTGTTGATTGATTAGGTTCGACATGCCGGGCTGCTGCACTTGGTGGGCGTGGGGGAATTCCAGGGCCTTGAGATCTATTCTGCTTGGATAGCACAACGTAAGAACTGTCCATCCTACTCGCCCCCATAATACTGCCCTGAACAGAGGATGCATGCATACCTGTATCCATTAATGGCATAATACATAAGAACCACTACTACCACAAAATAGAGTCTTAGATATACTTAATTAGTGTTAACAAGAAAACAGAAACATGCCAACAATTATCTTAGGCTAAGCAATGAAGTAGTTAGTTTTTGAACGGACAGTAGTTGGAAGTAATTTGGCAGGTAGCATCATCAGAAGTAAATAAAGAGGAACGGTTGGCACCATGATCAATGTAGCAACATTTTCCCATCTTAAATCACCTTTACATGTATATATTCCTATGTATATATGCAAGCATTTTCTGGCTCAAGGTTTACTGAATGCGATTGCAAATACAAGTAATTCACCACATGATAAGATTGTAAAGAGAGACATATGTTGAGTAAACTAAATACGCTACCACTATGGAAAGAACATTCTAGTTTCAATCCGGTATTTAGCTATGCTAAAACTCTTTTTTTTTTACAGAAGAAAACTGCACTTCTAACACATAATTCAATTGTGCCGAATCCTCCAGCTCACATAGAGCTAACAACATCCAGCACCTAGAATGTTACCGCAAACGTGCGCTTGACTACAACCGAGGTAATCATTACAGGGGGTGAAAGGTACCAGAGTTGGCGTGAGGAGGCTGCTTATCAGGGAAGGACTCAACGCCGACAACCACGAGCGCCCGGTGGCACTCCTGGCACTTGAACCGCGGCAGCAAAGGGTCCACGCCGCGGCCTTTCTCGCCACCGCCGGCGGCAGCTGCGACCTTGGGCTTCATGTCACAGCCGTGACTCGGGCTTAGCTCCGGATGCAGGGGCCGCGGGCGGGCCGGACGAGGACGTGTGCAAGGCTGGCGGCGCGGGAGAGGAGAACGGGAGCGGTGTGGTGGAAGACGTCGAGAGACGGTCCGCGGCCCTGCACTTCTGGCTGCCGGCCAGACCTAGGGTTCGGCTCGGGTGGGGCTCACTGGACCCGAAGAACGAGCGCGAAGATGGGGCGAGGGAGGGAGGGAGGGGGGAGAGGGGGGCTATGGCGCTATGCGGCGCCGGGTGGCTGCGCCGGCGCTAGGCTCGACTCGGTTTCGACGGTAAAGGACGGGAACAGGGAGAGAGAGAGGAGAAGACGTAACGGGCAGGAGAGAGAGGAAATAACCGTATTAACGGGTTCGAGTCCGTTTCGGGGCGTGGAGGTCTCCTCCGTGTGGGGACGGACGGACGGATGGACTCCGAGCCTCGACATCGGACGGCGGCAGTTATCCTTGACCAATCCTAGGCGCTTCATAGCCAAAGTTTACCCCGTCCCTCTTCTTCCTCTGTATCTTCTCTTCGACGACGTCGGCGAGAGGTAGGAAGGAGGCTAGGGTTTCGTCCACGACCACCACCACCGCGCGACATGGCGGAGACCTCCCAGTACCAGATCCTGGTGCGGCTACTCGATGGACGCACCCACTGCCTCCGCTTCTCCACACCCACCGTCTCCGGCGCGGCGCTCCTCGACGCCGTTTCCGCGCTCTCCCGCGTCCCGGCCGCCTCCCTCCGCCTCGTCACCGGTCGCCTCGACATCTCGCCCTCCTCCGTCCTCGCGTCCTTCCCCGACGGCCAATTCCCCTCCGCGTCCGCGCTCCTGCGCCTCCGGGGCGGCAAGGGCGGGTTCGGATCCCTCCTCCGTGGCGCCGCCTCCAAGGCCGGCCAGAAGAAGACCAGCAACTTCGACGCCTGCCGCGACATAAACGGCCGCCGGCTCCGCCACGTCAACGCCGAGCGCCGCCTCGAGGAGTGGAAGGCCGAGGCAGGGGACCGCCAGCTCGAGAAGCTCGCGGAGGACTTCCTCAAGAAGAAGGCCAAAGAGTTGGGCCGTGGCGGCGTCCGGGCTGCCGAGGTCGACAAGTACCTCGAGAAGTACCGTAAGGATGCCGAGAGCTGTGTCAATGCTGTTGAGGAGTCCGTGCGTGCCTCTCTTGGGAAGAGGAAGGCTGTCCCCAAGCCACGTGACGCCAAGAAGCTTAAAATTTGGTGAGTGCTAGAAGAACCATTTATCCGTTGTGGTGTATACCCATACCCAACTAGTATAAGCTAAACTGATGCATGCTGTTTCAATTGTAGTTCGTTGGAATAATTTAGTAGCTCGTCTTCTAAACATGTTATAGTTTTACTCAGGGATTCTGGTGTTTGGTTTGGTCGATAAGTTTGCCAGGTTAACGTCTAGTAGTTTGTCTGGTACAATTGGGTCTGGATGCAGAGGTTAAATGCAGATTGTGCTTTTTTGCATGCTTGGTATCCTGTCTAATACTCCCTCCATTCAGAAATATAAGACATTTTAGCGTTGTGAAATGAGTGTATCTAGATGCCTTTTAGTGTATAGGTTCACTCCAAACCTCTGCGAACATATACACTAAAAGCCGTCTAGATACATTCGATTCAAAAAGCTAAAACGTCTTATATTTCTGAACGGAGGGAGTAGTAGTTATTTTATCTTAAAATTGTAACTAAATACGGTGGAAGTTCTTTGTTTGATTTTATATATATGGTGAACATGATATATTGGAGGCGTTTTATACTCAATGTTCTATTTGTGGTGAAATTTACACTAGCTGATTTAAGTCAGTTGAGGGATGAGAGATGAAATAAAAGATAGTTTTTTCTGTTTGCGAATCTGCCTCTTAGCTAATATAATCAAGCATTTTTGCACTGAAGAGTGGTGTGGACTGTGCTGTTTTATAGTGCTAACTGCCTGCTTTAATCAAATTATTTTAGGATGGGCAAGAAGAAGGTAGCAGATGATGAGAGCGATAGCGAAAGTGACAGTGATGTGGATGATGATGAGGATGCAGATGCAAAGCCTGCAGCTCTTGATGACGGGAATTGCTCAAATGGGTCCAACAAAAGTGAGGATGAAAAGGTTGATCTGGCTTCAGTGTCTGGGTCACATTCAGAAGGAGAGTCCTCAGGTGAAAAGTCCCAGAGCAGTGATTCGGAGAAAAATGGAAATGCTCTTCAGGAATCCATGGAATTAGCGATTAGATCAGGATGTGATTTTGAGTTGGCGAGTACTTTGGAGTGTGAGGGGGGAACGTCGGATCAGCCTGCTCCTGAGAACACTTTTGAAAATGGAACGTCTGAGAACGGTATTAGTGCTCTTTCAGAAGAAGTTCTCAAATCAGATGAGAAAGCAGATGTGGATAATACAGTATCCACCGGTTCGGCTACATCACTCCGTAATGACCCTGAGGTGCCCCCAGTAGAAGAATCTGCTGATGCAAATAACAAGTCTCTTCTTTCAGAGGAGCCTGTGGATCTGACAACATTCAGCTCAGCCGCAGAATTAGAGGTTTGTTCTTTTTTTTACTCCTGCTACAAATTAATCACCATAGTTACATAATTACTGTGTACTGACCTGTAGGTAGTTTCTTAGTGATGTTTTCATAAATAAAAGTATTTTTTCTCTAGATAGCTGGATTCTCGTGAAATTCAGTAACATGACAAAAGCTAGCTGTTAGGACCAATTAGCAGTAGTAATATAGCATAATTAGTATGCGTGTGGCATACTATCACAATGGAAGTGCAATGCCACTTTAAAGATCAAATGACTTTCAGCCCATCCAATATCATCTGGTTCAGATCACAATAGTTTGTTACAAGTATTACATTACCCTCAGGATCACTAACACATCCTATTATATGTCCAACTCATAAAGTGCTAAATGGGAATCATGTGAAAATTGATGCACAATCAGCCGGTATAGAAGTTCATATACAATTGGTATTCAACCTGTGTAATCAGCTTGTGTGGCTTGGACTGCACCTACAGCAACAGTTGTGTCATAATTGTCGAGTTACCTTAACTGTTGTACTGCAGTTCCGGCAGCAAGGCTTACCTCTCCCCTCTTGTCTGTGCCAGTATTGATCTAGTAGTTCAATTAGAAAATTTATCTTTTAAGATTTCGACTTAGAAACTCTAACGTATGAGCAGGATAGTGTAAGTTTTATTTGGATTGGATTTTTAGAGTTTGGAAGTCTTTGATCACAAGTTGACTCAGTTCTATAACAAGAAATTTGCTTATTAACCCCTTATACAAACCCTCTGTTTACTGAATTGCCATCGAACAAACGCTCCTTGCTTATTTGCCATCACACAAACCCAACTTCTTGCATATATGCCATTGCCGTTATCCTTTCGTTTGTGAATTTCCGTTGAACATCATATACTTGTCAATATTTTGTCTAAACCACCCTTGCTCCACTAAAGAAAAGGAGAAAAGAACATCAGCGCTGGCATGCTTTTGCTGCATCATCATCTCACAGTTGGGTCCTGAATGCAAGCGAAAGAAAAAAAAAGAATGGATGTTGCAATTGGCTGAATGTCAAGGACGTCTAATTAGCTAGGAAAGAATAGAAAGGAAGAAAGGGTCATATGTGGAGCATGGGACCACAGAAATCTAAGATATATAGTTTGGATTTTCGGAATTGTAATCTATAGCAAAATAATGTGGCTAAAATAAATTCCAAACACTGTCAAAAAATCCAATATGATTAATATATGAGTCATGCTTACTAAACAATAAAATAGGCCTTTGTTAAATCCTCAAAATGCAAATAGTTCTAGAAATGATATGAATGTTAGAAAAATGTATCTAACCAAAATATTTATTTGGTTCATATTTGTCCACTGTGATATTTTTTTTATTTGTCACTGAGGGACTTGAGAGATTGGAATGTACCTATAGATTTGGCTTTTGATAGGACCTCGTGGAAGTCACCAATCCATGTGCCGCGATCTTAGTTTAGTCGTACTCTGTGTACTTTTTTTGTCTCGCTTTTTCTTTGGTCTCCATATGTTTCCGTTGGGTTTCACATCTAGCCTACCCCAACTTTCTTGGGACAAACGGCTTTGTTGTTTTTGTATTTTTCACTGAGGGAAGAATCTCTTTTCGCAAAGTCAATGGATGCCCTTTGGCTGTTAGTTCACTGCAATGGCATAAAAGCAAGAAGTTGTGTTTGTGTGGTGAAAAATAAGCAAATTGTGTTTGTTTGGTGGCATTCGAGAAAACTGAGCGCTTGTAGGAGCAAATAAGCATTTTTCTCCTCTATAATAGTTGGTGCATTCCATAACTTGCGGGGTCAAGCAATAAGAAATAATCAGTCTTTCTACCATCAAAGTTCTTCTTTCTCATCTATACTAGTCTGTTTCTTCCTGTTCTATTATCTCATCTCCTTCTAATGTGCACCGCTTACTGTACATTAAACCAGTTGTGCTGAGGTTCATGAGACATTTCTGACTAACTCCTTTACCACTTGAGTCTCAATTTCTTCATTATAATGTTATCGTTCATTATGTAAAATCCGTTTACCATCCTCCGATGTGCTGCTTGTTTTGTCTAAATCCTGGATTGTTTATACACGCTTCACTGGATTAAAAAAAATTGTGTTCTAAAGTTTGAAGCAATTATCTACATGTGACTTATCAACTCTGTTGTCATCCAGGCGCTTGGCATGGAGAAGCTTAAGCTGGAGCTCCAGACTCGTGGGCTAAAATGCGGTGGAACCTTACAAGAGCGTGCAGCCAGACTTTTCCTTCTGAAAACAACCCCACTGGATAAGCTACCGAAGAAGCTGCTTGCGAAGCCCAACTCTGGAGGGAAGTGAGTTGTCGGTCATAATGACTACTTGTTACTAAGAAAGCAAAATACAGTGGCTGAGTTCTTGTGTGAGACTCGATTTGTTGTAACGTGATGAGAAATATTTTGCTTTGGCACTGGAAGTTAAATGAGATCTCTGTATGTATTATGTTGTTTGTTGTTGCAGCTCGTTTTTTGTTGTTGTTTATCACTGGAGTTGCTTCCTCAGGGCATCTCTAACCGATCCCCTAAACTCTAGAGGTGTAAAAGAATGAGTAAACCTTAGAGAAGTAAAAGTAAGGTCATTGGTTTCTAAGCGAACCCTAAATTTAGAGTAAAGCTTTTTTTTTCTAGAAATCAAACCATTGAAAGCCAAACATTTGCCATAGTTCACATACAATCAAATAAAATGTTTAGGAATAAGTAATAAATATTAAGTTATAAGCCAAACACATGGCAGGGTTTAAATTCAATGAATCATGAGAATAGTTCAAACACAACTAGGTAGCACCATAGAGACTTTGATGATGCTCAACAAGATTCTGTTGCAGTTGTTCATGCACCTCCTTGTTCTCAATGCGTGCATGTGAAGGGAATATGCCCTGAGAGGCAATAATAAAGTTGTTATTATACAACAAAAGGAAAGGTCTTAGTTATGCCTCTCTTATAAACTAGCTTGTTGATTAACAAGATGATCAAGATTTCCTGGTCATGGACATTGGATGTTGTTAATAACAAGGTCACAACATTAGTTGAATGATGTGATGAACATTCATCCAAAGTATAGCATTACGATCAGTCATTGTGTTTATATTGCTATAACATCTAACAAAGTAATAATAGTCCTTAGACCATGAGATCATGTTAATCACTAATACTGGAAGAGTATCTTGATAACATCAAACGTCACACCATGAAAGGGTGATTATAAAGGTGGGTTCAGTGCTACGAAAGTGTTATGTAGAAGCTCATGGTTCAAGAGTGGGATTTGTCCATCCCGATGACGGATAGATATTCTTTGGGCCCTCTCGGTAATATCACATTGGTTAGTTTGCAAGCAAGTGATAAGATCACTAGAATGTTATATCACGGGAATGAGAAAAGAGTATATGTCGATAACGAGATAAAACTAGGTATGGAGATACCGATGATCGAATTTCGGACATGTAATATATCGCGAGACAAAGGGATTTAGTTACTAATGTTAAAAGTTCTCACGATCACATAAGTCATTGTAGAATGTGTAGGAGTCAGTATGGATCTCCAGGTCCCGCTTCTGATTATTGATCTAAGAGGGGTCTCGATCATGTCTGCATTATTCACGAACCGTAGGCTGACACACTTAAGGGACATCAACACCATTTGGAGCAAATGTGTTTCAGACGAATGAATTGCAAAGCGCTGAAATTATTTTAATAGACACCGAAACTGTTTCAGGTGAAATTGCAAAAATTGGTTCTGCATGTTATATTGAAATGTTGAAGGAGGTTTTATGTGAATGTTTGTTAATTAAAGTAATTAACAAAATTCTGAATAAATTTAATAAAAGAATTTTATTAAATGAGAGAGCATTAAATTTGGATAAATTTAATGTATTTAAAGTGGAAACTTTAAAAGAGAATGTGAAGGGGCATTTTAATGTGGAGGGAGTTACCACCACATGAATGGGAGAGGTGAGGGGTCACCCCCCATGGGGCGCCGGCCATGGGGAGGGGCACTCCCCCTCCTCCTATAAAGGCCACCCCTCTCACCCTTCTTCCTCACACCTCCTCGTGAAGGATCTCTCCTCCCCTCTAGAATTATTCCCCCATGGTTTCCGATTAGCGAGATACATGTTCCCGGTGGTATTTCGTTTGGAAGGAGTTGTTGCTTCCGCTGCATCGCTAGAGTGAGGAGGCGGAGGTTGTTCGGTGGCCTGAACGTGTGTGCGAGTGCGGATGCGCTGCTGGTTTGCGGCGCTAGAAATTCCACACGATCTTAAGATCGGCAAGCATACGACTACATCATCCACGAGTTCCTACTCGTTAACAAAACTTTGTTGTCTTTGAGGGTGAGTTCTGCATGGATGTATATCCACCCGTTGCTTGTATCTAGTAGATAGATCTTGGCGTATAGTTCTCATCATAGGATATTTTTTGTTTTCTATGCTATGAACCCTTCAGTGGTATCAGAGTCTGATCTATGCGTAGGTGCTTTGCATGGGTAGAACACATAAGAGTATGTGGGCGGTGATGATCATGTTATTGCTTCTTATATGTACTTTGGATATTGGTGGCATAGTGGGATGAAGTGGCCCGGACCAACCTTACATGTCATCGCACATGAGACCGGTTCCACGACTGACATGCAACTAGTTTTGCATAAGTGGCTGGCGGGTGTGTGTCTCTCCTACTATAGTCAATATCTGATTTACAACGAGTTGCTAATAATTTGGTTATCATCGTTGTGGTTCCATGTTCGTAGGTAAGAACGGTTCTATCTTCGAAAGCCCTAAGCCACGTAAAACTTGCAATTGATAAATTAGAGACGTCTAGTTTAGATCGTTGTTGGGTTTGTGTCATGATATGGTAATGTTGTAAGTTGATGTATAGTTGATACTCTTACAACACACTTAACGTGTAAGTTCCATAGACCTTGGCCTTACACACAAAGGAATGCTAGAGATCATACCACGATGCATATGATAGTGATCAAATACAAGAACCATATCATTTCACTTTACACATATGATGTTCGCATCTTATATTGCTAGTTTGGCGTTTTAGTAGCGTTATAAGATAATCCCTCATTTAAATATCAAGATAAAATGTGTTCTTCCTTTAGTATGCACCGTTTATGTTTCACCGCTTCAAGACATCACGTGATGATCGGGTGTACTTGAATCCACGATCATATTTCGGGTGTAAGACAGTTTTACACACGCGAGTACTAAGGTTCTTACTTGGTGAGCCCAACATGTACCGACATGGCCTTGGAACACGGACCGAAAGGTTAAGCATGAGTCATATAGTTGATATGATGCCCATATAGATGCTCGCCTTTGAAGCTACACCGACTCACGTGATGATCGGACTTGGTGTAGTGGAGTTGGTTCATGTAATCACCAAAAAGACACGAGGGATGTTGTTTTTGAGTGGGAGTTTAGTTAAACTCAGTCTATCATAAACTTAGTCTAAATAAACTTTACAAATTCTATTGTAGATGGCACCACCTGCTTTTAATTTCAATGTGTTCATGGAGAAAGAGAAACTTGCTGCGAATGGTAGCAACTTCACCAACTGGGCTATGAATTTGAGGATTCTCCTCTCTGCTGCACAAAAGCAATATGTGCTAGAAGCGCCGCTAGACCCCCCACCAGATCTTGATGCCCCTGACGAGGAAAAGAATGTCTATGTGACTCGTCAGGAGGACCACAACTTAGTTCATTGCGGCATACTGTATGGGCTAGAGCCAGAACTTCGAAAGTGTTTCGAAAATGGCAATGCCTTTGATACCATGGGTGAATTGAAAACGATTTTCGATACCCATGCTGCCGTAGAGAGTTATAATGCTTCAGAAAAGTTCTTTAGCTACATGATGGAAGAGAACAACTCCGTAAGTGAGCACGTACTCAAAATGTCTGGGTACGCCGATAAGCTTGTGTCCTTGGGAATAACGATTCCCATTGACTTAGGCATACATCGTGTTCTCCAATCTCTGCCACCTAGCTACAAGAGCTTCGTGATGAACTATAACATGCAGGGCATGAAGAAGACTCTCCCCGAGCTTCTGTCAATGCTTAAAACTACAGAAGTGAAGATTAGGAAAGAACATCAAGTGTTGATGGTCAATAGAACCACCGGTTTCAAGAAAGACAAGAAGGGTAAATGTATGGGAAAGAAGGCGTCAAACTGCTGTCGCTACCGAAAAGAAATCCCGGGCTGGCCCTAAGTCTGATACCGAGTGCTACTATTGTAAGGGGACTGGCCATTGGAAGCACAACTACCCCAAGTTTTTAGCGGAAAATAAAGCCGGCAAGGCAAACAAAGGTATATATGATATACATGTTATTGATGTGTACTTGACTAGTACTCGTAGTAGCACCTGGGTATTTGATAACAGATCGGTTGCTAACATATGTAAGTCGAATCAGGGGATGCGGAACAAGCGACCGCTAGCAAGGGGTGAGGTCAAGATGCGTGTCGGCAATGGATCAAGATTTGATGTGATCGTCGTTGGAACGCTACCTCTCCACCTACCATCGGGATTAGTTATAAACCTAAATAATTGTTATTTGGTGCACTGAGCATGAACATTATATCTGGATCTTGTTTGATGCGATGTGGTTATTCGTTTAAATCCGAAAACAATGGTTGTTCAATTTACATGGATAATATCTTTTATGGTCATGCACCCGCGATGAATGGTTTATTTCTGTTGAATCTTGATAGTAGTCATACGCACATCCATAATGTTGATGCTAAAAGGATTAAACTTAATGATGATATATCTGCATATATGTGGCACTGCCGTCTAGGTCATATTGGCGTTAAACGCATGAAGAAACTCCATTCCGATGGACTTTTGAAATCACTTGATTTTGAATCATTTGATACATGTGAGCCATGCCTTATGGGCAAGATGACTAGAACGATGTTTTCCGGTTCAATGGAATGGGCGACAGATTTATTAGAAATCATACATACTGATATATGCGGTCCAATGTGTGTGTCAGCGCGAGGTGGATATCGTTATTTTGTTACTTTCACGGATGATTTGAGTAGATATGGGTATATCTATTTGATGAAACACAAATCTGAAACCTTTGAAAAGTTCAAAGAATTTCAGAAAGAGGTGGAAAATCATCATAATAGAAAGATCAAATTTCTGCGGTCTGACCGTGGAGGTGAGTATCTAAGTTACGAGTTTAGCACACACATGAAAGAGTGTGGAATAGTTTCACAACTCACGCCTGCCTAAACACCACAACGTAATGGTGTGTCAGAACATCGTAATCGTACTCTATTGGATATGGTTCGATCTATGCTGTCTCTGACTGACTTGCCACTGTCATTTTGGGGTTATGCACTGGAAACCGCTGCATTCACTTTAAATCAGGCACCGTCTAAATCTGTTGAAATGACACCGTATGAATTATGGTTTGGAAACAAACCTAAGCTATCATTTCTTAAAGTTTGGGGATGCGATGTTTATGTGAAGAAACTTCAGCCGGATAAACTCGAACCCAAAGCGGAAAAATGCGTCTTCATAGGATACCATAAAGAAACAATTGGGTATTCCTTCTATCACAGATCCGAGGACAAGATTTTCATTGCCAAGAATGGATCCTTTCTAGAGAAAGAGTTTCTCGCGAAAGGTGTGAGTAGTCGAAAGGTAGAACTCGAAGAGGTTATTGAACCTTCTCTTGATGAAATGGCGAGTAGCACAGCACCGGAAGTCGTTCCGGAGTTGACTTCACCAAATGAAGCAGGAACTAATGATAATGATCATGAAACTCCGAATGAGAACACTAACGAACCTCGCAGGTCTAGCAGGACACGTGCAACTCCTGAACTGTACGGGAATCCTATTGTGAATTTCATGGTTGATGAAATGGATGACCCTGCGATGTATGAAGAAGCGATGATGAGCCCGGATTCCAACAAATGGCTAGAAGCCATGAAATCCGAGATGGAATCCATGTACGAAAACCAGGTTTGGACCTTGGTGGACTTACCTCATGACCGAAAGGCCGTTGAGAATAAATGGATTTTCAAAAGAAAAACTGATGCTGATGGTAATGTAACCGTCTATAAAGCTCGACTTGTCGCAAAAGGGTTTCGACAAATTCAAGGGGTTGACTACGATGAGACATTCTCTCCCGTAGCGATGCTAAAATCAGTTAGGATTATGTTAGCAATTGCTGCATATTTCTATTATGAAATATGGCAAATGGATGTCAAAACTGCGTTTCTCAATGGTAACATTGAAGAAGAGTTGTATATGATACAACCAAAAGGTTTTGTCGATCCAAAGGATGCTAACAAGGTGTGCAAGCTTCAGTGATCCATCTATGGACTGAAGCAAGCATCATGGAGTTGGAATCTCCGCTTTGATGAGGTGATCAAAGAGTTTGGATTTGTCCAAACTTATGGAGAGGCTTGTATTTACAAGAAAGTGAGTGGGAGGAATGTGGCATTTCTGATATTATATGTGGATGACATATTATTGATTGGAAATGATATAGATCTTTTAAACAGTGTTAAAAGTTATCTAAACAGCAAATTTTCTATGAAAGGCCTTAGTGAAGCGTCATATATATTAGGCATAAAGATCTATAGATATAGATCGAGACGCCTAATAGGGCTATCACAAATTACATACCTTGATAAGATTTTAAAGAAGTTTAAAATGGATGAAAGTAAGAAGGGGTTCTTACCTATGTTGCAAGGCAAGGCATTGAGTAAGACTCAAAGTCCGGCTACGGCGGAAGAAAGAGAGATAATGGATAAGATCCCCTATGCGTCAGCCATAGGCTCTATAATGTACGCCATGCTATGTACAAGACCGGATGTGGCACATGTTATTAGTTTGACTAGTAGGTACCAATCTGATCCAGGTTTGGAACACTGGATAGAGGTCAAGAATATCCTTAACTACTTGAGAAGAACTAAGGAAATGTTTCTTGTATACGGAGGTGAAGAAGAGCTGGTCGCTAATTGTTATGTCGACGCTAGCTTTGACACTGATTCGGATGACTCTAAGTCTCAATCCGGATACGTATTTCTCATGAACGGAGCAGTAGTTAGTTGGAGGAGGTACAAACAACCCGTGGTAACAAGGTCAACAACGAAGGCGGAATATATTGTTGCTTCAGAAGCAGCACAGGAAGCAGTTTGGATGAAGGAGTTCATTACCGAACTAGGTGTGGTTCCTAGTGCGTTGGATCCAATGGTGATCTATTGTGACAACAATGGAGCCATAGCCAACGCAAAGGAAGAAGGGTCTCACAAGAATTCCAAACATATTAAGCACCAGTTTCACTCTATCTGTGAGCATGTCAAGGATGGAGATATAAAGATCTGTAAAGTACATACAGATCTCAATGTAGCAGATCCGTTGACTAAAACTCTCCCTAGAGCAAAACATGATCAACACCAGAACTCCATGGGTGTTAGATTTATCACCATGTAACTAGATTATTGTCTCTAGTGCAAGTGGGAGACTGAAGGGAATATGCCCTAAGAGGCAATAATAAAGTTATTATTATACATATTCCAAGTATATGATAGATGTTTATTTTGCATGCTATAATTGTATTAATTTGGAAACGTTAATACATGTGTGTTTAATAAACAAAAGGAAAGTTCATAGTTATGCCTCTCTTATAAACTAGCTCGTTGATTAACAAGATGATCAAGGTTTCCTGATCATGGACATTGGATGTTGTTAATAACAAGGTCACAACATTAGTGGAATGATGTGATGAACATTCATCCGAAGTATAGCATTACGATCAAAGTCATTGTGTTTATATTGCTATAACATCTAACAAAGTAATCCTAGTCCTTAGACCATGAGATCATGTTAATCACTAATACTGGAAGAGTATCTTGATAACATCAAACGTCACATCGTGAAAGGGTGATTATAAAGGTGGGTTCAGTGCTACGAAAGTGTTATGTAGAAGCTCATGGATCAAGAGTGGGATTTGTCCATCCCGATGACGGATATATATTCTCTGGGCACTCTCGGTGATATCACATTGGTTAGCTTGCAAGCAAGTGATAAGACCACTAGAATGTTATATCACGGGAGCAAGAAAAGAGTCCATGTCGGTAATGAGATCAAACTAGGTATGGAGATACTGATGATCGAATCTCGGACATGTAATATATCACGAGACAAAGGGATTTAGTTACTAATGTTAAAGGTTCTCACGATCACATAAGTCATCGTAGAATGTGTAGGAGTCAGTATGGATCTCCAGGTCCCGCTTTTGATTATTGATCTGAGAGGGGTCTCGATCATGTCTGCATTATTCACGAACCATAGGGTGACACACTTAAGGGACACCAATATCATTTGGAGCAAATGTGTTTCAGACGAATGAATTGCAAAGCACTGGAATTATTTCAATAGACACCGAAACTGTTTCGGGTGAAATTGCAGAAATTGGTTCAGCATGTTATATTGAAATGTTGTAGGGGGTTTTATGTGAATGTTTGTTAATTAAAGTAATTAACAAAATTCTGAATAAATTTAATAAAAGAATTTTATTAAATGAGAGAGCATTAAATTTGGAGAAATTTAATGCATTTAAAGTGGAGACTTTAAAAGCGAATGTGAAGGGGCATTTTAATGTGGAGGGAGTTACCACCACATGAATGGGGGAGGTGAGGGGTCACCCCCATGGGGCGGCGGCCATGGGGAGGGGCACCCCCTCCTCCTATAAAAGGCCACCCCTCTCATCCTTCTTCCTCACACCTCCTCATGAAGGATCTCTCTCCCCCTCTAGAATTATTCCCCCATGGTCTCGGATTAGCGAGATACATGTTCCCGGTGGCATTTCATCTGGAAGGAGTTGCTCCGCTGCATCGCTAGAGCGAGGAGGCGGAGGTTGTTCGATGGCCTGAACATGTGTGCGAGTGCGGATGCGCTGCTGGTTTGCGGCGCTAGGACTTCCACACGATCTTGAGATCGGCAAGCATACGAATACATCAATCCACGAGTTCCTACTCGTTAACAAAACTTTGTTGTCTTTGAGGGTGAGTTGTCCATGGATGTATATCCACCCGTTGCTTTTATCTAGTAGATAGATCTTGGCGTATAGTTCTCATCGTAGGAAATTTTTTGATTTCTATGTTGTGAACCCTTCAGCATGGCCTTGGAGGAAGGCTTGGATCGTGTTGGCATCATGTGCTGGTTCTACAAGATCACCATTGGAGATGTGCTGGAAGTTCTCAGACATGACACATTCATCTTAAAGGATCATGTTATGCAAGATGATGCAACACTTCATTATTTGCCAAATCACCTTCGGCTTCCAATACTTTGCAGGGACTTTGATTATGCCAAATCTCTTCTGGAGCACACCGAAAGCACACTCCATGTACTTCCTCGTAGACTCTTGAACCTTGGCAAAGTGAGCCTTCTTGGGATTGTTGATGAGAGTCCTTGGGATTGTCTTCACAAAGGTGGCCCATTGTCAACACCCGGATTTTTAATCCCAGATGCCTGTTATGCCATACATCGCAATCCCAGGATTACCATTTTTGCGAGACATAATAGATTGCATATCACAGTACATCATCCATTACAAACCATAATAAGGTCTTACACAAATAAAGGATCTCATGATCCAGTCTTAGTACAAACAAGTAGCAGAATAAATAGCGTAGCGGTGAGCTCCATCTTCAGTGTCACATGCAATGCTGACAATGGGAGATGATCCTAGTTGTCGTAGCCATCCCGCTGTCCTCCTTCAGGTTAGTCCTCCTCATAGTCTGGCCATGGGAATAGCCAAGGACAAAAGCCATGAGTACTCTTTAAGTACTCGCAAACTATCACTAACAAGTAAGGTAGTTCTAGTACGAATGCTAATTTCTAAGTTTATTTTTAAAGTTAAGTTTGAAACCTAAGTTGAGTTTAGAAACAAAGAAAGATGAAATAAAGTTCTAAATCACCTAAGTGGGAACTTAATTGTCATAGTCACAACCATGTTGTGGTCAAGTCATGTCACAATTCATTTCATAAGTCATTTTGAAAACATCTAACAACAGAACAGTATGGCCACTCCAACTGTCCATAACCGCGGACGCAGCTATTCGAATAGTTTGACACTCTGCAGAGGTGGTACACTTTCACCACAAAGTTCGATACATCTGTCAGGGATAACCCTGAATCATCATACTTAGTATGCAGATAATCAATCATAACCTTTCCTTTACACACTCTAGTATGAGCACCTCTCCTATGAGCTTGGCCTCCCATCCATGGCCATCTGCCATCCTGGGCACTGCATAGGTGGACAACATTGAGAGGTAGCCTCAGCTCAAACCACTCCCACGAGGGAACTAATACTAATGCATATAAACTTCTGTCTAAGCCTTACCCAATTCAGGTATTGTGGTTGTATGGTAAAATTGGAATGGTATCGCATCCGAACCCAACCATTAGTTTTTATAAAAGGGCTAAGGCTCATGCCTGAACATTTTCATCATCATCATAAACCATTTGTGTTTCTCAACACATGTCAAAACATCTCAATAGAATGACTCATCATCCCAAGGTTTTCACAAGTCATTTTCACCAAGTACTCCCATCTAAAGTGATCAAGTTTTTGGTTTAGCTCTAAGCTACTAAGTTAAGAGTGTTCACTAATGTAGGATGCTAATCTCAATCTCATGCCATAGAATGACATCTAAGTCTAACTAGATAGGTCAAGTTTTATACTCTTTATGCTATCTATAAACAAGTAAAGGACTTTGGTAAAATAAAGAAAGTAAAGCTTGTAAATAAAACTTGGAGTAGGTATAAGTCAAAAAGTATAACCAAAGCATGCCTAATGCATCTTGCTTAGGTTATATTGCATCTAGTGATGGCTTGCAAGTTTTATCTTGCCAATAATAGCTTGCCTTGGTTGGTGCAGTGGTTGAAATTCTCCTCTTCTTCTTCTTCGGGGTAGAACTCCTCCTCGTAGACTTGGTCGGTACTATCGTCTATAAATACATAAGGAAATACACAATCACCAAAAAATACTTAACTAGTCTATTTAGCACACTAAGGCACACATTTGATGATCTAGTATCAACACAAACATCACAAGATTTAATGAACTAGTTTCATTTATTTTATTTGAGAAAAGTAATTTCTACTCATTGAAATTAACTAAGATTTAATATTCTCCAATTAAAATATGGGATCATGTGGACACATGTCATCACCACATATTATAATACATGGGAATATGATTTAAATGTTGGATCACATTTTAATAAGTTTAAGTTTAATATTTAATGATTTAAAGTGACTAGAAATGCCTATATAGCATTATTTTCGTACTAGTCTAAAGTCACTGCATGCAAACCTTAATATTATTACATATTCAGATAGGTATATTCAAATGTGATTTTTGAGAGTTGGAATCAACTCCAAAGCTATTATGGTTGATTTTAGAAAAATGTTTGAATGTGAAAAAGCTTCTATCTTGTTATTTTTGCTAGGAGATATCTATAACTCTAATTGATTTAAATCCAACGGGTTGGATAGAGATTTAAATTATCTTTCCAGCAAAATTGGAATCATTCAATTTGGATTTGTACAACTCCCTGAAATGATTTTTGAACTAAGGGATAGAATTAAGTTTAAGCTAAAATGGAAAAGGATTTATTTGAATCTAATGGGTCACGCGGGAAATAAATGGGCCATCCCACTTTACTCCACGCAGCGCCCGGGCTGGATTAAGTGAGGGCCCCACCTATTAGTGGGACAGGGGCTGCCAAACCGGTATGGGGGAATGGTGGCCGCAGGATTAGATCCTAGATCAACGGCTCACAGCCATCGTCCACGCCGGAACAGTACACGAAGGGGATGAACCCTAGCATGGTCATTGAGGGTCTGGGGCGGCTTACCAGGGCTCCGGCGAGGGTCGGCGAGGCGGGCAAATGGACGAGGCGACGACGACGGTTCTCCTGGTACCGGCAACGTCCCGGGAGATGGCCTGGATCACTGGCACCCTTCTCCTCCTTCCGCGGCAGACTCTGGCAAAATTGGGGCGCTACAGGCTGCAGCTTGCTCCGGTGGGGCTCTGGGAGTTCTCTGAGGGGGAGTGGATGGGAATGGTGTGAGAAAACAGTGCTGGGAGATGCTCTATTTATAGCGGGGCGAGGGGTGCAGAGGGGCATGGGCAGAGCTCGTCGGAGACGACGGCACAGCGAGCTAGAGGCTTGGGCGGTGGGATAGGATGGTGGGCGGTTCCCTGGCGGTCGTCACTGAGGTGTGCGTGCAGTGCGAGGTGCTGGACAAGGTGGTGAGGCTAGCGGCGCTAGGGGCGTGCTGTCGACGGTGGGGTGCTCAAATGGGCTCGGCATTAGTGGCCATGACCATTTGGTTGTGTGCACAGTGGTTGGCCGAGCTAGCAAAGGGTAGGGGGTGCACTAGGGAGGCTGTGGTTGCAAAATGGGAGACCACATTTGCCAGAACATTGCTCACAACAGTGCTTGTGATTTGTGTCTAATTTGTGCACACAAGGTGTTTGACAAAATGGCCGAAAGAAACAAAGTTTTGAATTTTGAAATGAAATTTTTTGGGTGATCTCCATTGTTGCTTGGTAGTGTGTGGTTGCTGGGGATTGTCAACTTGAATTCATTTGCATGGTTTTTGAAAAAGTGGGATCTAGACATATGAAATAGATTCCATTTTCAAATGTCATATAAATTTAGTGTTTGAATGTTTTTGTAAGATTTCAAAGTGGGCCTTGGTACATCTTTACTTGTACTAGCAAGGGGTGCAAAGATCCATAATTGTTTCTGTTTGAATTTGAGTGCTAGGAACACCCAAAGTGTCCTAGTTGATTAAAATGGCAAAAGTGACCATTTCCATTTATTAATTCTATTTGATTTCTTTTTCTTTGGATTTTTCTTGGAAATGATCTAGATGATGTGGCATTCATCTTAGAATCATTTTACAACCATTAGAACAAACAATCATGGCAATTCAAAACAATTCTTATTTAATGCAACACATATATGCATGCTTAATTATTTAAATGAGAAAAAGTTTTTGTTAACCCTAAATTGGGTGATTTGGATCTTGATATATTGGATTAAAGTTTTGGGATGTTACAAACCTTCCCCCCTTAAACAAAATCTCGTCCCGAGATTTAAGAAATAAAATTAGGAACTAAAGAGATCTAGGAACTCAGTCCTAATGTAATCTTCTCGCTCCTAAGTGGCTTCTTCTTCGGTATGGTTGCTCCATTGGATCTTGAAAAATTTGATACTCCGGGTCCTGGTGGTTCTGTAAGCTTCCTCCAAGATATGGATGGGCACTTCACGATACGTCAGATCCTTGTTGATATCAACGGCTCGGTGATCGATGTTCTTGAAAACTTCGGTCTTCTCCGACACTTCTAGGCATTTGCGAAGTAACGAGATATGGAACACATTGTGGATGGCAGACATCTCTTCAGGTAGTTCCAGTTGATACGATACTTCTCCTCGACGATTCAGAATCTTGAAGGGTCCGATATATCTAGGGGCTAACTTTCCTTTCAGACTAAAATGTTGGGATCCTTTCAATGGCGAAACCTTGAGATACACAAAATCTCCGACATTGAAAGTCAGGTCTCTACATCTCTTGTCAGCATAACTCTTCTGTCTGGATTGGGCGGTCTTGAGGTGCTCACGGACTTTGTGAACCTTCTCTTCGGCTTCTCGTAGGATGTCGGGTCCAAAAATCTGACTCTCTCCTACTTGCGACCAATTCAGCGGGGTACGGCACTTTCTTCCATATAGGAATTCAAATGGGGCCATTTTCAAACTGGCTTGATAACTGTTGTTATATGAGAATTCTGCGAAAGGCAGACAATCTTCCCATTTTTATCCGTACTCTAACACACAAGCTCTTAACATATTCTCTAGGATTTGGTTGACTCTCTCAGTCTGTCCATCGGTTTGCGGGTGATAAGCTGTGTTGAAATTCAACTTGGTTCCTAATCCTTCTTGGACTTTCTGCCAAAATCTCGAGGTAAATTGGGTTCCTTGATCCGACACTATGGTCTTTGGGGTTCCATGCAAACTGACGATTCTAGTAATGTACAACTCTGCTAGCTTCGAACTTTGGTAGGTTGTCTTGACAGGTATAAAATGAGATACCTTGGACAGTCTATCAACGATGATCCAGATTGAGTCATTTCCCCTACTAGAAGTAGGCAAACCGGTGATAAAGTCCATTCCGACGGAATCCCATTTCCATTCTAGAATCTTCAATGGTTGCAACAGTCCTGTGGGTCTCTGATGTTCCACTTTGACTCGTTGATAGATATCACACTTGGCGATGTAGCTTCCGATTTCTCTCTTCATCTTGTGCCACCAAAATTTCCCCTTCAAATCCTGATACATCTTCGTTCCTCTGGGGTGGAAAGAATAAAGAGTATCATGAGCTTCTTGCATGATAACTTGCTTCAGCTCCGAATCTTTTGGCACACAGATACGTCCTTTGTACCACAAAACTCCTTCTTCGTCTTCGGTGAATCTAGGTACCTTTCCTGTACCAATACGACGCTTGATTCCGTCGATACTTGCATTTCCCTTTTGGGCTTCCTTGACTTGATTAATCAAAGTGGGTTGAAGTTCAATGCTAGCTAAAAATCCCTTGCTAACTAGCTCAGTTCTAAACTGCTCCAACTCTTCATGCAAACTTGGTTGGTTCTCCTTGATCATGGTGTTTAACCTGCATGGCAATCTGCTAAGAGCATTCGCTACCACATTGGCTTTGTCGGGGTGATAGTGAATGTCAAGGTCATAATCCTTGATTAACTCTATTCATCTCCTTTGCCTCATATTCAGCTCCTTCTGAGTGAAAATATACTTCAAGCTCTTATGATCTGAATAAATCTCACAGCGATTACCCATAAGGTAATGATGCCATGTCTTCAAGGCTAAAACTACAACTCCTAGTTCAAGGTCATGGGTGGGGTAGTTTTGATCATGTTGCTTCAGTTGTCGGGACAGATATGCTATGACTTTGCCTTCTTGCATTAACACATATCCGAGACCAATCTTGGATGCATCACAATACACGTCAAACGGCTTCTTGATATCTGGCATAATCAATATTGGGGTTGAAGTCAACCTCTTCTTGAGCTCTTGGAAACTTGCTTCACATTTGTCGATCCATTCAAACTTCTTTTCCTTCTTCAATAATTGGGTCATGGGTTTGGTGATGCTCAAAAATCCTTCTACGAACTTGCGGTAATATCTCACTAATCCGAGAAATGCATGGACTTGGGTTTGAGTGGTTGGGGCTTCCCATTCCTCAACATCTTTGATCTTGGCGGGATCAATAGCGACTCCTCCTGCCGACACAATATGTCCAAGGAATCCTACTTCTTTCAGCCAAAACTCACATTTGCTGAACTTGGCATACAACTGATGCCTTCTAAGGGTTTCAAGTATGATTCTCAGATGTTGCTCATGGTCTTCTTCTGACTTGGAATAGATAAGAATATCATCGATAAACACAACGAAAAACTTATCCAGAAAGTTCATAAAGATCTTATTCATGAGATTCATGAAATAAGCGGGAGCATTGGTTAATCCAAAAGACATGACCATATACTCATACAATCCATATCTGGTGGTAAAGGCGGTCTTTGGAATATCCGTTGCATGAATCTTAAGTTGATGATAACCAGTCCTAAGATCAATCTTAGAGAACACCCTGGCACCAGTCAACAGATCAAATAGATCCTCTATCTTGGGCAATGGGTACTTGTTCTTGATGTTGACATCATTCGCTTCCTATAATCTGTGCACAAACGGTTGCCTCCATCTTTCTTGTCGACGAACAACACGGAAGATCTCCATGGCGATGCGCTTGGTTGAATCAAGCCTTTCTTCAGCCTAGCATCTAGTTGCTTCTTCAGCTCTACTAACTCTGATGGGTTCATGCTATAGGGTCTCTGAGCTATGGGACTAGTTCCAGGAATTAGTTCAATAATGAACTCAATATCCCTATCCCGGGCATACCTGGCAATTCATCTGGGAATACGTCGAGGTATTCACATACTACTCTGACTTGGTCTATGGTGGGTAGGGCTAGACTCTTGTTGCACTTGAATTGACGGAGCAAGGTTTCAGATATATGCTCTACTGATACTCCAGAGCTACTGGTCATGGTGATGGCTTTCTTGGCACAGTCTATCAATCCTTTATGCTTCGACATCCAATCCGTTCCTAGTACTACTTCCAAACCTTTGGTTCCAAGTACTATTAGATTGGCATAAAACTCTATCCCATGTATTCTGATAGGTATAACTTTGCAAATTTTTCTAGCTTTTGTAGTTGAACCAGGTATTTGAACTATCATGACATGCTTCAAGTTGGTTGGGTGAATCTTACTAGTGCATGCAAATTCTTCGGTGACAAATGAGTGTGATGCTCCAGAATCAAACAACACTCTTGCTAAAACTAAGTTGACAGAAAACATACCCAGTACTACATCTGGTGCTTCTTGGGCTTCTTCTGTGTTCATGTGGAAGAGACGGCCGTTGCGGTTGTGAGGGTTCCCTAGGGCGAATCTTCTTCCGGGTTGAACACGACGCTGCTGTTGAGTTGGGGCATTCACATTGGCAGTGGCGACAATCTTCTTGGGACACTCATTGGAGTAGTGACCCTTCACTCCACACTCAAAACAAGTAACCTGAGACTTGTCTTTGGCTGCAACAGGCACAACGTTGCTTCCAGTCCTTGGGGCAGTATTGTTGTTGTTGTTGTTGTTGTTGTTGTTGTGCTTGGGAGGTGCACGGTTGAAATTGCTGGAGTTGCCGGGGTGGTTGTTGTTTCCTCCGGACTTCACATTTCCTCCGCTACGGTTGGGGTAGCTTGGGCGAGACATTGGGGGTCGATTGTTCCACGGGGCATATCCGGCAGACGGGTTGGGGCGATACTTCTAGTGACTGTTGGATCCAGCTTGGTGCATCATCCGACGTTTGCGGTTGTCGTTTGCTTGATTAATCTTCCCTTCCATCTGAATGGCAGAGTCGACTAGCTCTTCGAGATCCTCAAAACGGATCTTGGCGAGGCATGCGCATCTCATCATGCATTCCGTTCAGGAATCTCTCCTTCTTCTTGGCCTCCGTGTTGATATCATCAGGTGCATACCTGGCGAGGGACAATAATCTGTCACGGTACTCCACTACAGTCATTCTGCCTTGCTTTAGCTCTCTGAATTCATCTCTCATTCTGGTGACTAGACCCTACGACACATGGGTGCGGCTGAACTTGACTTTGAAGGCTTCCCACGTCATCACTTGACCGTGGTTCATCGTGCGGGTACTGTTCCACCATGCCCTTGCATCTCCGGCCAGATAGTGGGTGGCAAACAGAACTTTCTCGTTTGCATCCACTCCGGCAACTTCTAAGTTGTTCTCCATTGTCTGTAACCAATCATTAGCATCCAATGGGTCTTCAGACTTGCTAAAGATTGGGGGATTTGTTGGGTCCGCAACATAGAAAACAAAAAATTTCCTACGGTGTGAACTACACGCCAAGATCTATCTACTAGGTAAAAGCAACGGGTGGACATACATCCAACGAGAACTTACCCTCGTAGACAACGAGCTTTGTTAACGAGTAGGAACTCGTGGTTGATGTAGTCGTACACTTGCCGATCTCAAGATCGTGATGAAGTCCAGCAGGTCCGGCTCCAGCACGTCCATCAGATCTAGCTCCAGCACCACCAAGTCCAGCACCGCAAAGCAGCGGTGCATCCGTGATCGCACACCGTCGTACCCGACAACCTCATCCCTCGCTCCGGCCAAAGCAGCGGAAGCAACTCCTTTCGAGATAAAGCCACTGGGAACATGTATCTCTAATCCGAGACCATGGGGAATAATACAAGAGGGAGAGATCCTTCACAAGGAGGTGTGTTTGAGAAGTGAGGAGGTGGCCTTTTATAGGAGGAGGGGTGCCCTCCTTCATGACGGCGCATGGAGGAGGTGACTCTTCACCTCCTCCATTCATGTGGTGGTAACTCCCTCCACATAAATTTGCCCCTTCACATTCTCTTTTAAAGTCTCCACTTAAAATGCATTAAATTTCTCCAAATTTAATATTCTCTCATTTAATAAAACTCTTTTATTATTTTTATTCAGAATTTTGTTAATTACTTTAATTAAAAAACATTCACATAAAACCCCCTGCAACATTTCAATATTACATGCAGAACCAATTTCAACAATTTCACAAAGCAGTTTGTGTCTATTGAAATAATTCCAACGCTTTCTTAAATCTTTATCTGAAACATATTTGCTCCAAATGGTGTCGGTATCCCTTAAGTGTGTCACCCTACGGTTCGCGAATAATGCAGACATGATTGAGACCCCTCTCCGATCAATAATCAGCAGCGGGACCTGGAGATCCATACTGACTCCTACACATTCAACGATGACTTCTGTGATCGTGAGAAACTTTAACGCTAGTAACTAAATCCCTTTGTCCCGCGATATATTACATGTCCGAGATTCAATCATCGGTATCTCCATACCTAGTTTGATCTTGTTACCGACATGCACTCTTTTCTTGTTCCCGTGATATAACATTCTAGTGATCACATCACTTGCTTGCAAGCTATTTCAATGTGATATCACCGAGAGGGCCCAGAGTATATATATCCGTCATCGGGATGGACAAATCCCACTCTTGATCCATGAGCCTCAACATAACACCTTCGTAGCACTGAACTCACCTTTATAGTCACCCTGTTACGGTGTGATGTTTGATGTTATCAAGATACTCTTCCGGTGTTAGCAATTAACATGATCTCATGGTCTAAGGATAAAGATTACTTCGTATGATGTTATAGCAATATAAACATAATGACTTTGATCGTAATGCTATATTTCGGATGAATGTTCATCACATCATTCCACCAATGGTGTGACCTTGTTATTAACAACATCCAATGTCCATGATCAGGAAACCTTGATCATCTTGTTAATCAACAAGCTAGTCTATAAGAGAGGCATAACTAGGAACCCTTTTTGTTTATTAAACACACATGTATTGATGTTTCCATCAATACAATTCTAGCATGTAAAATAAACATTTATCATAAACATGGAATAAGATAATAACCACTTTATTATTGCCTCTCGGGCATATTCCTTGATCTCCCACTTGCACTAGAGTCAATAATCTAGTTTGAAAAACTTTGCGTATTGAACACCTATGGCTTTCTGGTGTTGCATATACGCTATTGCTAGTGGTTAACATAATCTCTGGATTTGATAGTTTCAGGTCCGTGTGTATTTGCATGTCTTTGTGTCTCTACGCATCACTCATTCTCAAATGAGATGGCATTGTATAGATTTGGTCCTTTGGTGAGACCTTTAGTTCGTTCGGCTCAAAATATGTTGATATTATTGTCACACAATATATCTTCATAGTATTAGTCCACTTTGAACCACACCTAGTTTGATAACAAACTACTTAACACAAATGCCCTACTTTGCTGCTACTATAGCAGTCATATACTTAGCCTTTTGTTGTAGTATCCGTCACAATATCTTAACTTTGGAACTCATCCAAATCCATCATGGAACATCCTTTCCATTATATTGTGCTACCCATAGTCTAAATTGAGATAAATTTAATTTGTATCTTGTAACAAAACTAGTATCAATGTAACACTTTACAATGAACTACCTTTAACTATTTGTCACTTATACATGATATATTCTTAGTTCTTCCAAAGCTCATAAGAATATCTTTACTATTATCCAATGATCATCTTATGAATCATTCTGGTACATGCTCATAACATTTAGAGCATAGGACATTCTGGATATATACATATCATGGTATAATCGATCAAAATCTTCATGTGACTTTACTCACCAAGTGTTGAAACACTTGAATTTTGATACAATCCTTTCCATGCAGCAAGAACCTTTCTTGTTGTTTCCATATTGAACCCTTTCAATATCTCATATATGTATGTCTGGCACAACCATATTAGCGCCTTAATCTATCCATATAGATATTGATGCCTAATATTCCGGGTTTGCCCAAGTCTTTCATCGAAATCTTATTTTAATGAAATTCTTAACTTGTGTCAATACAAGATACATCATTTCCAATCAACAATATGTCCTCTACATAATGTATTAGAAATATGTCTCAGCGCTCCCACTTAATTTCTTGCAAATGCAAGCATCTTCATCATCTCCAATGAATTTAAACTCTTTTAACAGTTTCATCATGGTGAAGATTCCAACTCCGCTATGCTTACTTCAACTATTGAAGTTTACATGCCCTTTTAGCACCCTTTGAATTAACAAAACCCTTCGGACCATGTCATGTACATGTCCTAGGTTACCGTTCTATTAGAAGAACCTTGTTTTGTTTATTCAACTACCATATACCAAATTATATGTAGTGGTTGCTACATTAATCCGTCAAGACTATATATCGCTATGAAAGATCATATCTTGTCATTGTCAACTCCTTGAACATTGCCGTAAACTTCTTTCCGACATGTCGACTATTTCATAGATGTCAAACATCCATGTCTATTTATTTATAGATCCAAACACGACCGATAGGCTTCACGCCTTTCGGAGGTCTTCCAAGTTCGAAACTTGTTTTCGTGTATGGATACTATCACGGATTCTATGACTTCTAGTCATTTTATGGAGTCAGGGCCCATCATCGCTTCTTTGCATCTAGTCGGTTCATCATTGTCAAAACAATAACGACTTGCTTATCAAATCTTACTATTTGATTCTTACCGACCCACACGGTTCTATAGGAACTCTAATCTCCGAGATCACACCTTTTGTAATCACGAGAGCCATGAGCATTGTGGCATACGGGACACTTTCCATCGCTACTTAGCACATATAGCTAAGGTTCAACAACCTTATCAAAGTTCTATTGTCCTCCCACTTAACTTTTCACGAAAAGTTCCTTCTCAAGAAACTTGACGTTCCAAGCGACAAACTCTTTTGTCCTTGGTGTTATGGAGAAATTCCCAACGAATTCTCTGGGATAACCTACAAAGATGTGCTTATCCGACTTTGGTTGTAAACATTTTACTTATGCATAGCATACCAAAATTTAAGAAAAGACAATTCGGGTTTTATCCCAAACCATAACTCATATGGTGTCATTTCAATGGATCACGATGGTGCTCTTTTCAGTGTAAAAGCGGTAGTCTCTAAAGCTTCAATCCTTAAAACATAATGGCAGTTTTATAAATGACACCTTTGATCTTACCATGTCAAACATGGTTTGATTTCATCTCTCGGATATGCCATACTCCTATGGTTTATCGGGGAACACAAATCATGGAACAATTCCTCAAGTCTTAGGTGTTTTTGCTAAACATGTAACTCAAATATCTTCCTTTATGATCGAATCATAAACTCTTTATTTTCTTGTTACAATGATTTTTCACTTCATCTTGAAAGTCTTTGAACAACTTTCAAATGTTTCATACTTCTTCCTTATTAAGTAAATATACAGATATATTCACTCAAATTCTTGAAGAAAGCATATGAAGCAAAAAGATCCATCGCATATGGCTACACATAATAGACTTATGCACATCAGCATGCACAATTTCCAATAAGCTAGTCATCCGTTCCTCTTTGGCCTATGAACGGAGTTTCAATTATCTCAAGGAAAGTCTCACATGCGTCAATTGATCAAAATCAAGGACTCCAAAATTCCATCAACATGGAGTTTCTTCATGTTTTCTTTCAAATATAATTCAAACAGCGATGTCACTTCATAAGTGATCTTTCAATAATTTGTCTTGCGACATTTTAGCAATAGTGTTTATGGATGTGATTTCTCCAACTAGACTTGTAAAAGTTCATCCATCCTTTATGGAATACGGTAATTATTTGAACAGACATTGTTCTCATAATATCGGAACAAAATAACAATTATTTAAACAAATCTTGAAGGCTTGGTTTGATGACAACGAAAAACACAATAACACTTTATTTGTTTTCGATGAACATCATCACTCATTCTCTTACTGGTTACTTAGGCCATTGTAGTTCATGAATTGCGTTGTCCTATATGACACTTCATACCAACCAATTCGGTATCCAATACCGGTATCCAATCCCTCAGAACCACATTGTTTAACAAGCAAGGAATATAGCCATAACATGTATATCTTCTATATACCCAAGTTGGAAATCTCCAACCTTTTATTTTCTGCCAAATATTTTATAGATTCTCTTTCAGCAATTCCTTTTTCTTTTAAAAGAATCTATCAACATCAATAGTGGTGTCATCAACATGACACATGGTACAAAGCATATATAGTCAACTACTAATACCTTTGGACTTGCACTTTGAAGTGGATCACCATCATCAAATGTTTGGTGTTCTTTCAAAAATCCATTCTTTAGTAATCTATTAGTGTAGTAAACATTTTACTTACATCTTCTATTCATCCTTATCATGACAACTTTCATGATCAAGCTACTATAGCTTATAAGGAAGAATCACGAGTAAAATATCAGTTCCCAAAACCTTTTTGGTAGATTCGGATTCCTAGCATCTCCATCCTTCACAAATTCTCATACAATATGAGAACATGTATTTTGCTAAATTATACTCTATCATAATGCAACCAAAAACATTGTTTTAGATATCACAATATCTTTCACACATGATGGTTTCTGAAACAATTTCTAGCTCCAATATAATCTTGATATTAAAACAACTTTTTGAATATCAATAATCATGGAGGCAAACATGATACTTTAGATACTAACATTGGAATTCTTACTCTTGATTTAATACTACTTCTTAAACTTCATGGAGTAAATAGAGTTTGCTGAAAGTTTGCAATAGGACTTATAAACTGTATATTGACATTCAAAACAATACGATACCAGTTCGTAAAGTAAATATCCAGAATTCTATAGTTCTATTATCTCAATTAAAACTAAGCATAAGGTAGTGAACAGATGCCAATGACTACAACAAATTATGCAAATTCACTTCGATTTAGTTTATGACAAATTGAGTTCGACTAATCCAAATTAGAAATGAACTCCCACTCGAACGACATCCCTCGTGTCTTTTGGTGATTACATGAACCAAATCCACTACACCAAGTCCGATCATCACGTGAGTCGATTGTAGCTTCAAAGCGAGCATCAATATGGCCATCATATCAACTATATGACTCATGCTTAACCTTCGGTCCATGTTCCGAGGCCATATGCAGTACATGCTAGGCTCGCCAAGTAAGAACCTTAGTACTGGCGTGTGTAAAAGCATCTTACACCCGTTGTATGAAAGCGTAGAGTCGAGAACACCCGATCATCACGTGATGTCTCGAAACACGATCCATAGAACGGTGCATACTTAAGGAAGAACACATTTTTATCTTGATATCTAAAAGAGGGATCATCTTATAATGCTACAGAAAGCGCCAAACTAGCAGTATAAGATGCAAACATCTAATGTGTAAAGTGAGATGATATGGTCCATGCATTTGATCACCATCATATGCATCGTGGTTTGATCTCTATCATTCCTTTTTGTGTAAGGCCAAGGTCTATGGTACTTGCACGTTAAGTGAGTTGTAAGAGTATCTATCATACATCTACTTACAACAATACCATATCAATACACAAGCCCAGCAACGATCTAAACTAGACGCCTCTAATTTATTAAATACAAGTTTTACGTGGCTTAGGGCTTTCGGAGATAGAACCGTTCTTACCTACGAACATGAACCACAACGAGGATAACTAAGTTATGAGCAACTCATTGTAAATCAGATATTGACTATAGTAGGAGAGACACACCCGACCACTTATGCAAAACAAGTTGCATGTCGGGTGGAACCGGTCTCATGTACGATGACATGTAAGGTTGGTCGGGCCGCTTCATCCCACTATGCCACCAATATCCAAAATACATAGAAGATGCAATAACATGATCATCATCGCCCACATATCAGCATATGTACTACCGTGCTAAGCACCTACGCATAGATCAGGCTCATACCACTATTGGGTCCATGACATAGAAAACAAAAAATTTCCTACAGTGTGAACTACACGCCAAGATCTATCTACTAGGTACAAAGAAACGGGTGGACATACATCCAACGAGAACTTACCCTCGTAGACAACGAGCTTTGTTAACGAGTAGGAACTCGTGGTTGATGTAGTCGTACACTTGCCGATCTCAAGATCGCGATGAAGTCCAGCAGGTCTGGCTCTAGCACGTCCATCAGATCTAGCTCCAGCACCACCAAGTCCAGCACCGCAAAGCAGCGGTGCATCCGTGATCGCACACACGTCCGGTACCCCGACAACCTCCGTCCCTCGCTCCAGGCAAAAGCGTGAGCAACTCCTTTCCAGATAAAGCCACCGGGAACATGTATCTCGCTAATCCGAGACCATGGGGAATAATACAAGAGGGGGAGAGAGATCCTTCACAAGGAGGTGTGTTTGAGAAGTGAGGAGGGGGTGGCCTTTTATAGGAGGAGAGAGGGTGCCCCTCCTTCATGGCCGGCGCATGGAGGAGGTGACTCTTCACCTCCTCCATTCATGTGGTGGTAACTCCCTCCACATAAATTTGCCCCTTCACATTCTCTTTTAAAGTCTCCACTTTAAATGCATTAAATTTCTCCAAATTTAATGTTCTCTCATTTAATAAAACTCTTTTATTATTTTTATTCAGAATTTTGTTAATTACTTTAATTAACAAACATTCACATAAAACCCCCTGCAACATTTCAATATTACATGCAGAACCAATTTCAGCAATTTCACCCGAAACAGTTTTGGTGTCTATTGAAATAATTCCAGCGCTTTCTTAAATATTTATCTGAAACATATTTGCTCCAAATGGTGTCGGTATCCCTTAAGTGTGTCACCCTACGGTTCGCGAATAATGCAGACATGATCGAGACCCCTCTCCGATCAATAATCGCCGGGACACGGAGATCCATACTGACTCCTACACATTCAACGATGACTTCTGTGATCGTGAGAACCTTTAACGCTAGTAACTAAATCCCTTTGTCCCACGATATATTACATGTCCGAGATTCAATCATCGGTATCTCCATACCTAGTTTGATCTTGTTACCGACATGCACTCTTTTCTCGTTCCCGTGATATAACATTCTAGTGATCACATCACTTGCTTGCAAGCTATTTCAATGTGATATCACCGAGAGGGCCCAAAGCATATCTATCCGTCATCGGGATGGACAAATCCCACTCTTGATCAATTAGCCTCAACATAACACCTTCAGTAATCGAACCCACCTTTATAGTCACCCTGTTACGGTGTGACGTTTGATGTTATCAAGATACTCTTCCGGTGTTAGCAATTAACATGATCTCATGGTCTAAGGATAAAGATTACTTCGTATGCTGTTATAGCAATATAAACATAATGACTTTGATCGTAATGCTATACTTCGGATGAATGTTCATCACATCATTCCACCAATGGTGTGACCTTGTTATTAACAACATCCAATGTCCATGATCAGGAAACCTTGATCATCTTGTTAATCAACAAGCTAGTCTATAAGAGAGGCATAACTAGGAACCCTTTTTGTTTATTAAACACACATGTATTGATGTTTCCCATCAATACAGTTCTAGCATGTAAAATAAACATTTATCATAAGCATGGAATAAGATAAAAACCACTTTATTATTGCCTCTCGGGCATATTCCCTTCAGGATTGGTATTCTAGAAGTTTTTGAGTTTGGATCCATGATGATCCTGATTTCCATGGTTCTGATTGTTGTGAGCCATCTGGGCGATCTGCTGCAGGGTGGCTAGATTTGCTTGGCGCTCTGCCCTACTAGCTTCACGGTCCGCAATGAGCGTCTGCAGAATCTGCAGCATTGGGTCTTGTGATGAGCTGCTCCCTCCTTGGTTTCCACGAGTCATCTGAAGATTGAGATATATAATAGGGTAAGAGGGAAAGTTCTAAGGTTCATGGTTTTGGTTTCAAAGCTAAAACTTTGAGTTTGACTCAGGTTTTGCAACTAACTTCTTTTCATTTATTCATGCAAAGCACACGATACAAACACACACACACCACAACAAAGGAAAAACATTTGGTTTTAGGAACCATTCTGTAAGCTAAGATACAATGGGACCGATACTTCTCACTCCTACGATAGTGCTCTAGTGCATCTACTCATCGTCGATGAAGTCGGAGTCATCATCGTCGGTGTAGAAGTCCATGGCATCATCCTCTAGATAGTCATCATCATTGCTGAGGTACGAGTGAATATCCCCTTGGATTTCTTCACCTTCCTCTTCTTATTCTTTTGCTGCAAGCTGAGCTTCCTGCTCCTTGATGGTCTTCTTGAGGTCGGCCACCTTCTTGCAAAGACGATCGATGGTGCGATCCTTCTTTGCGCATTGACGACAAAGTGACTGACGATCCTTGACTAGCAGTGAGAAAGTCTGGGCCTTCTGGGCGGCAATGGAAAGGTTGTGGTTGGCGAACTCTCTAGCATTGTCCAATTCCTTATGTCTGTCGTACAGTAGGAAGTCGAGGTTCTCCACTTGACGCTTCAACTCCGGGTGACTTGGCATCTCTAGTGGCATTCCCATAGAATCACGCCTTGTATAGTGAGCAAAGCGGGTTCCTTGGATCAGGTTGACATTCTGTGTGCAGAGACGAGCGAGAGCTTCATGCATTGCCCTGGCTAATCCATCTAGCCAGTTGTTCTCTCTCATGGAGAATTGAATCTTCTCGGACATTGGTGCCTCTAACTTGCCTCGAAGATCAGCAACTATCAGCCATTGTAAATCTCCTCCTAGGTGGTCATTGAGTTGAGCTCCGAAGAATTCCGGATGTGGGTGCTCAAGGTACTCGGACAATGCATCAAGGTCCCTCTCGAAGATCAGTTGGCCTCCATTGCCCAACTGGTAGAACTTGCAGTACTGAACTTCCATCTATAAGAATTTAGGATGAGAAAGTTAGTGAGGTGATCAAGTGTGTCAAATTTTATGGAGTAATGTAAGAATTTTTGAGGAACATGAATCTTTTTGAAAGAATCTCAAGGGTAAGAGGGGAAATAGATTTTCATAAATACTCACTTTGGTTTTGAAACTAAATTTTTGTTTGGACGTTGATACATTGCAAATGTATCTATAATTTTTGATGTTCCATGCTTGGTTTTATCCACTTTCTTGTGTTTTGTTCCAACTTTGGAGTACTTTTCATATGATTTCTTGGACTAACCTATTAACAAGAGCCACAGTGCCAGCTGCCTGTTTTCTGCTATTTTTGGTTCTAGGAAAGTCAGAAAATGAATATTCTCGGAATTGGACAGGACAAAAGCAAAAGTGCCTATTTTTCCGGAAGTCATCAGATGCCAAAATACGAGACAAAGAGGGGCCAGAGGCCGGCCACACCACCTGGCCGCGCGGCCAGGCTTGGCCCGCGCCAGGGGGTGGTGTGGTGGCTCCTGGCACCCCCTCGGCCTCCCCTTCCGACTATAAGATGCCCTCGGGACGAAAACCCTAAGGGCTCGATCAAAAATCCATGAAAGAGTCTATAGCCGCCACCATCTCCATCCCTAGATCGGGAGGGATCTGAAGCTCTTCCCGGCACCCTGCCGGAGAGGGGAATTCACCCTGGAGGCCTTCTTCATCACCATGCAAGCCTCCGGTGTGATGCGTGAGTAGTTCATCCTTGGACTACGGATCCATGTAGTAGCTAGATGGCTGGTTCTCCTCCTTTGTGCTTTCATGTTTAGATCTTGTGAGCTCCGTTCATTATCAAGATCATCTATTTGTAACCATACATGTTGTGTTTGCGGGGATCCGATGGATATTGAGATGCTATTTCAGATTGATTATTGATTCTATCATGTCTTTATTATTTGTGATCTTGCATGCTTTCTGTTGTTAGTAGCTATCTTGGCCAAGTAGATGCTAGCAACTCCAAGAGTTAGTATTTATGCTCGATAGTGGGTTCATGCCTCTGGTAATCTGGGGAAGTGACAGAAATCTCTAAGGTACTAGATGTGCTGTTGCTACTAGGGAGAAAACAACAATCCTTTGTTCATAGAACAATCGTATTGTTTACTTTACATGCAGTTCGTAAAGAAAAAATCTATTGCTTGCAACTTAATACTGGAGGGGGTTCGGATGATAACCTGAAGGTGGATTATTAGGCATAGATGCAGTTGGATGGCGGCCTATGTATAATGTTTTAATGCCCAATCAAGTTCCAAAGGAGTCAAGTGAAGGGAATATGCCCGAGAGGCAATAATAAAGTGGTTTTTATCTTATTCCATGTTTATGATAAATGTTTATTTTACATGCTAGAACTGTATTGATGGGAAACATCAATACATGTGTGTTTAATAAACAAAAAGGGTTCCTAGTTATGCCTCTCTTATAGACTAGCTTGTTGATTAACAAGATGATCAAGGTTTCCTGATCATGGACATTGGATGTTGTTAATAACAAGGTCACACCATTGGTGGAATGATGTGATGAACATTCATCCGAAGTATAGCATTACGATCAAAGTCATTATGTTTATATTGCTATAACAGCATACGAAGTAATCTTTATCCTTAGACCATGAGATCATGTTAATTGCTAACACCGGAAGAGTATCTTGATAACATCAAACGTCACACCGTAACAGGGTGACTATAAAGGTGGGTTCAGTGCTACGAAGGTGTTATGTTGAGGCTCATGGATCAAGAGTGGGATTTGTCCATCCCGATGACGGATAGATATACTCTGGGCCCTCTCGGTGATATCACATTGAAATAGCTTGCAAGCAAGTGATGTGATCACTAGAATGTTATATCACGGGAACGAGAAAAGAGTGCATGTCGGTAACGAGATCAAACTAGGTATGGAGATACCGATGATCGAATATCGGACATGTAATATATCGTGGGACAAAGGGATTTAGTTACTAGCGTTAAAGGTTCTCACGATCACATAAGTCATCGTTGAATGTGTAGGAGTCAGTATGGATCTCCAGGTCCCGCTGCTGATTATTGATCGGAGAGGGGTCTCGATCATGTCTGCATTATTCGCGAACCGTAGGGTGACACACTTAAGGGATACCGACACCATTTGGAGAAAATATGTTTCAGATAAAGATTTAAGAAAGCGCTGGAATTATTTCAATAGACACTGAAACTGTTTCGGGTGAAATTGCTGAAATTGGTTCTGCATGTAATATTGAAATGTTGCAGGGGGTTTTATGTGAATGTTTGTTAATTAAAGTAATTAACAAAATTCTGAATAAAAATAATAAAAGAGTTTTATTAAATGAGAGAACATTAAATTTGGAGAAATTTAATGCATTTAAAGTGGAGACTTTAAAAGAGAATGTGAAGGGGCAAATTTATGTGGAGGGAGTTACCACCACATGAATGGAGGAGGTGAAGAGTCACCTCCTCCATGCACCGGCCATGAAGGAGGGGCACCCTCCCTCCTCCTATAAAAGGCCACCCCCTCTTCACTTCTCAAACACACCTCCTTGTGAAGGATCTCTCTCCCCCTCTTGTATTATTCCCCATGGTCTCGGATTAGCGAGATACATGTTCCCGGTGGCTTTATCTGGAAAGGAGTTGCTTCGCTACCGCTTTGCTGGAGCGAGGGACGGAGGTTGTCGGTACCGGACGTGTGTGCGATCACGGATGCACCGCTGCTTTGCGGTGCTGGACTTGGTGGTGCTGGAGCTAGATCGATGGACGTCTTTGGGCCGGACCTGCTGGACTTCATCACGATCTTGAGATCGGCAAGTGTACGACTACATCAACCACGAGTTCCTACTTGTTAACAAAGCTCATTGTCTACGAGGGTAAGTTCTCGTTGGATGTATGTCCACCCGTTTCTTTGTACCTAGTAGATAGATCTTGGCGTGTAGTTCACACCGTAGGAATTTTTTTGTTTTCTATGCTGCGGACCCAACAGTGGTATCAGAGCCTGATCTATGCGTAGGTGCTTAGCACGGGTAGTACACATATGCTGATATGTGGGCGATGATGATCATGTTATTGCATCTTCTATGTATTTTGGATATTGGTGGCATAGTGGGATGAAGCGGCCCAGACCAACCTTACATGTCATCGTACATGAGACCGGTTCCACGACTGACATGCAACTTGTTTTGCATAAGTGGCTGGCGGGTGTCTGTCTCTCCTACTATAGTCAATATCTGATTTACAACGAGTTGCTAATAACTTAGTTATCCTCGTTGTGGTTCATGTTCGTAGGTAAGAACGGTTCTATCTCCGAAAGCCCTAAGCCACGTAAAACTTGTAATTAATAAATTAGAGGCGTCTAGTTTAGATCATTGCTAGGCTTGTGTATTGATATGGTATTGTTGTAAGTAGATGTATGATAGATACTCTTACAACTCACTTAACGTGTAAGTTCCATAGACCTTGGCCTTACACACAAAGGAATGATAGAGATCATACCACGATGCATATGATGGTGATCAAATGCATGGACCATATCATCTCACTTTACACATTAGATGTTTGCATCTTATACTGCTAGTTTGGCGCTTTCTGTAGCATTGTAAGATGATCCCTCTTTTAGATATCAAGATAAAAATGTGTTCTTCCTTAAGTATGCACCGTTCTATGGATCGTGTTTCGAGACATCACGTGATGATCGGGTGTTCTCGACTCTACGCTTTCATACAACGGGTGTAAGACAGTTTTACACACGCGAGTACTAAGGTTCTTACTTGGCGAGCCTAGCATGTATAGACATGGCCTCGGAACACGGACCGAAAGGTTAAGCATGAGTCATATAGTTGATATGATGGCCATATTGATGCTCGCCTTTGAAGTTACACCGACTCACGTGATGATCGGACTTGGTGTAGTGGATTTGGTTCATATAATCACCAAAAAGACACGAGGGATGTCGTTTTTGAGTGGGAGTTCATTTCTAATTTGGATTAGTCGAACTTAATTTGTCATAAACTAAATCGAAGTGAATTTGCATAATTTGTTGTAGTCATTGGCATCTATTCACTACCTTATGCTTAGTTTTAATTGAGATAATAGAACTATAGAATTCTGGATATTTACTTTACGAACTGGTATCGTATTGTTTTGAATGTCAATATAAAGTTTATAAGTCCTATTGCAAACTTTCAGCAAACTCTATTTACTCCATGAAGTTTAAGAAGTAGTATTAAATCAAGAGTAAGAATTCCAATGTTAGTATCTAAAGTATCATGTTTGCCTCCATGATTATTGATATTCAAAAAGTTGTTTTAATATCAAGATTATATTGGAGCTGGAAATTGTTTCAGAAACCATCATGTGTGAAAGATATTGTGATATCTAAAACAATGTTTTTGGTTGCATTATGATAGAGTATAATTTAGCAAAATACATGTTCTCATATTGTATGAGAATTTGTGAAGGATGGAGATGCTAGGCATCCGAATCTACCAAAAAGGTTTTGGGAACTGATATTTTACTCGTGATTCTTCCTTATAAGCTATAGTAGCTTGATCATGAAAGTTGTCATGATAAGGATGAATAGAAGATGTAAGTAAAATGTTTACTACACTAATAGATTACTAAAGAATGGATTTTTGAAAGAACACCAAACATTTGATGATGGTGATCCACTTCAAAGTGCAAGTCCAAAGGTATTAGTAGTTGACTATATACGCTTTGTACCATGTGTCATGTTGATGACACCACTATTGATGTTGATAGATTCTTTTAAAAGAAAAGGAATTGCTGAAAGAGAATCTATAAAATATTTGGCAGAAAATAAAAGGTTGGAGATGTCCAACTTGGGTATATAGAAGATATACATGTTATGGCTATATTCCTTGCTTGTTAAACAATGTGGTTATGAGGTATTGGATACCGAATTGGTTGGTATGAAGTGTCATACAGGACAACGCAATTCATGAACTACAATGGCCTAAGTAACCAGTAAGAGAATGAGTGATGATGTTCATCGAAAACAAATAAAGTGTTATTGTGTTTTTCGTTGTCATCAAACCAAGCCTTCAAGATTTGTTTAAATAATTGTTATTTTGTTCGGTATGAGAACAATGGCTGTTCAAATAATTACCGTATTCCATAAAGGATGGATGAACTTTTACAAGTCTAGTTGGAGAAATCACATCCATAAACACTATTGCTAAAATGTCGCAAGACAAATGATTGAAAGATCACTTATGAAGTGACATCGCTGTTTGAATTATATTTGAAAGAAAACATGAAGAAACTCCATGTTGATGGAATTTTGGAGTCCTTGATTTTGATGAATTGACGCATGTGAGACTTTCCTTGAGATAATTGAAACTCCGTTCATAGGCCAAAGAGGAACGGATGACTAGCTTATTGAAAATTGTGCATGCTGATGTGCATAAGTCTATTATGTGTAGCCATATGCGATGGATCTTTTTGCTTCATATGCTTTCTTCAAGAATTTGAGTGAATATATCTGTATATTTACTTAATAAGGAAGAAGTATGAAACATTTGAAAGTTGTTCAAAGACTTTCAAGATGAAGTGAAAACTCATTGTAACAAGAAAATAAAGAGTTTATGATATCGATCATAAAGGAAGATATTTGAGTTACATGTTTAGTAAAAACACCTAAGACTTGAGGAATTGTTCCATGATTTGTGTTCCCCGATAAACCATAGGAGTATGGCATATTTGAGAGATGAAATCAAACCATGTTTGACATGGTAAGATCAAAGGTGTCATTTATAAAACTGCCATTATGTTTTAAGGATTGAAGCTTTAGAGACTACCGCTTTTACACTGAAAAGAGCACCATCGTGATCCGTTGAAATGACACCATATGAGTTATGGTTTGGGATAAAACCCGAATTGTCTTTTCTTAAATTTTGGTATGCTATGCATAAGTAAAATGTTTACAACCAAAGTCGGATAAGCACATCTTTGTAGGTTATCCCAGAGAATTCGTTGGGAATTTCTCCATAACACCGAGGACAAAAGAGTTTGTCGCTTGGAACGTCAAGTTTCTTGAGAAGGAGCTTTTCGTGAAAAGTTAAGTGGGAGGACAATAGAACTTTGATAAGGTTGTTGAACCTTAGCTATATGTGCTAAGTAGCGCAGTTAGGAAAGTGTCCCGTGGCGGCCACAATGCTCATGGCTCTCGTGATTACAAAAGGTGTGATCTCGGAGATTAGAGTTCCTATAGAACCGTGTGGGTCGGTAAGAATCAAATAGTAAGATTTGATAAGCAAGTCGTTATTGTTTTGACAATGATGAACCGACTAGATGCAAAGAAGCGATGATGGGCCCTGACTCCATAAAATGCCTAGAAGTCATAGAATCCGTGATAGTATCCATACACGAGAAAACAAGTTTCTGAACTTGGAAGACCCTCCGGAAAGGCGTGAAGCCTATCGGTCATGTTTGGATCTATAAATAAATAGACATGGATGTTTGACATCTATGAAATAGTCGACATGTCGGAAAGAAGTTTACGGCAATGTTCAAGGAGTTGACTATGACAAGATATGATCTTTCATAGCGATATATAGTCTTGACGGATTAATGTAGCAACCACTACATATAATTTGGTATATGGTAGTTGAATAAACAAAACAAGGTTCTTCTAATAGAACGGTAACCTAGGACATGTACATGACATGGTCCGAAGGGTTTTGTTAATTCAAAGGGTGCTAAAAGGGCATGTAAACTTCAATAGTTGAAGTAAGCATAGCGGAGTTGGAATCTTCACCATGATGAAATTGTTAAAAGAGTTTAAATTCATCGGAGATGATGAAGATGCTTGCATTTGCAAGAAATTAAGTGGGAGCGCTGAGACATATTTCTAATACATTATGTAGAGGACATATTGTTGATTGGAAATGATGTATCTTGTATTGACACAAGTTAAGAATTTCATTAAAATAAGATTTCGATGAAAGACTTGGGCAAACCCGGAATATTAGGCATCAATATCTATATGGATAGATTAAGGCGCTAATATGGTTGTGCCAGACATACATATATGAGATATTGAAAGGGTTCAATATGTAAACAACAAGAAAGGTTCTTGCTGCATGGAAAGGATTGTATCAAAATTCAAGTGTTTCAACACTTGGTGAGTAAAATCACATGAAGATTTTGATCGATTATACCATGATATGTATATATCCAGAATGTCCTATGCTCTAAATGTTATGAGCATATACCAGAATGATTCATAAGATGATCATTGGACAATAGTAAAGATATTCTTATGAGCTTTGGAAGAACTAAGAATATATCATGTACAAGTGACAAATAGTTAAAGGTAGTCCATTGTAAAGTGTTACATTGATACTAGTTTTGTCACAAGATACAAATTAAATTTATCTCAATTTAGACTATGGGTGGCACAATATAATGGAAAGGATGTTCCATGATGGATTTGGATGAGTTCCAAAGTTAAGATATTGCGACGGATACTACAACAAAAGGCTAAGTATATGACTGCTATAGTAGCAGCAAAGGAGGGCATTTGTGTTAAGTAGTTTGTTATCAAACTAGGTGTGGTTCAAAGTGGGCTAATACTATGAAGATATATTGTGTGACAATAATATCAACATATTTTGAGCCGAACGAACTAAAGGTCTCACCAAAGGACCAAATCTATACAATGCCATCTCATTTGAGAATGAGTGATGCGTAGAGACGCAGAGACATGCAAATACACACGGACCTGAAACTGTCAGATCCAGAGATTATGTTAACCACTAGCAATAGCGTATATGCAACACCAGAAAGCCATAGGTGTTCAATACGCAAAGTTTTTCAAACTAGATTATTGACTCTAGTGCAAGTGGGAGACTGAAGGGAATATGCCCGAGAGGCAATAATAAAGTGGTTATTATCTTATTCCATGTTTATGATAAATGTTTATTTTACATGCTAGAATTGTATTGATCGGAAACATCAATACATGTGTGTTTAATAAACAAAAAGGGTTCCTAGTTATGCCTCTCTTATAGACTAGCTTGTTGATTAACAAGATGATCAAGGTTTCCTGATCATGGACATTGGATGTTGTTAATAACAAGGTCACACCATTGGTGGAATGATGTGATGAACATTCATCCGAAGTATAGCATTACGATCAAAGTCATTATGTTTATATTTCTATAACATCATACGAAGTAATCTTTATCCTTAGACCATGAGATCATGTTAATTGCTAACACCGGAAGAGTATCTTGATAACATCAAACGTCACACCGTAACAGGGTGACTATAAAGGTGGGTTCGATTACTACGAAGGTGTTATGTTGAGGCTCATGGATCAAGAGTGATTTGTCCATCCCGATGATGGATAGATATACTCTGGGCCCTCTCGGTGATATCACATTGAAATAGCTTGCAAGCAAGTGATGTGATCACTAGAATGTTATATCACGGGAACGAGAAAAGAGTGCATGTCGTGCGAGATCAAACTAGGTATGGAGATACCGATGATCGAATCTCAGACATGTAATATATCGCGGGACAAAGGGATTTAGTTACTAGCGTTAAAGGTTCTCACGATCACAGAAGTCATCGTTGAATGTGTAGGAGTCAGTATGGATCTCCAGGTCCCGCTGCTGATTATTGATCGGAGAGGGGTCTCGATCATGTCTGCATTATTCGCAAACCGTAGGGTGACACACTTAAGGGATACCGACACCATTTGGAGCAAATATGTTTCAGATAAAGATTTAAGAAAGCGCTGGAATTATTTCAATAGACACCGAAACTGTTTCGGGTGAAATTGCTGAAATTGGTTCTGCATGTAATATTGAAATGTTGCAGGGGGTTTTATGTGAATGTTTGTTAATTAAAGTAATTAACAAAATTCTGAATAAAAATAATAAAAGAGTTTTATTAAATGAGAGAACATTAAATTTGGAGAAATTTAATGCATTTAAATTGGAGACTTTAAAAGAGAATGTGAAGGGGCAAATTTATGTGGAGGGAGTTACCACCACATGAATGGAGGAGGTGAAGAGTCACCTCCTCCATGCGCCGTCCATGAAGGAGGGGCACCCCCCTCCTCCTATAAAAGGCCAACCCCTCCTCACTTCTCAAACACACCTCCTTGTGAAGGATCTCTCTCCCCCTCTAGTATTATTTCCCCATGGTCTCGGATTAGCGAGATACATGTTCCAGGTGGCTTTATCTAGAAAGGAGTTGCTGCTTCCGCTGCTTTGCTGGAGCGAGGGATGGAGGTTGTCGGGGTACCGGACGTGTGTGCGATCATGGATGCACCGCTACTTTGCGGTGCTGGACTTGGTGGTGCTGGAGCTGGATCTGATGGACGTGCTGGAGCCGGACCTGCTGGACTTCATCACGATCTTGAGATCGGCAAGTGTATGACTACATCAACCATGAGTTCCTACTCGTTAACAAAGCTCGTTGTCTACGAGGGTAAGTTCTTGTTGGATGTATGTCCACCCGTTGCTTTGTACCTAGTAGATAGATCTTGGCGTGTAGTTCATACCGTAGGAATTTTTTTGTTTTCTATGCTGCGGACCCAACATCAAGATGATTAGTATATGCATGTATTGCTTTCTCGATGTTTATCAATTGCCCCGCTGTAATTTGTTCACCTAGCATGTTTTCTATCTAAGGAGAGCCACCTCTAGTGAACTATGGATCCCGATCCTTTACCTTTACATACAATCTACAAACTGTTACTTCTTTGTGTTTACTTTCTGCAAACTTTTACTTCTTTCCATTCAATACGTTTAATGCTTTGTTTTCAGCAAAACACAGTGAGATTGACAACCTCATCACAAGTTGGGGACAAAGTTTTGTGGTTGTGTTGTGCAGGTCTCCACGTTGCTACTAGCACCGGTAGTGCGCCCTGCCAAGGCTCAGCTAGCAACACCTTTGAGGTGTTTCCTTGCTCCTACTGGTTCGATTAAACCTTGGTTTCATACTGAGGGAAACTTGCTGCTATGCTCATCATACCTTCCTCTTGGGGTTCTCAACGAGCTCTACATCAACACCACTCCATCATTTTTCTGGCGCCATACACAGAGCCATCAAGCATTTTTCTGGCGCCATTGCCGGGGAGTCAAGGACATCTTCACAAGGGGAGTCCCTCATAACCAATCTCTTTACTTTGTTATTTTTGTTTTTCTTAGTTTCTTTTTGCTTTGTTTGCTTGTTTTGTTTTCAAACACACAAAAAAATTAGTTCCTTTCTAGTTTGCTTTCTTATTTTCAAAAATAAAAAAAATTAGTTCCTACTATAATTGTTATTTTCGTTGGTCTGTTATTGTCTTGCTTTATCATGCTTGCTATCAATGGTTGTTTTCTTTGAAACCGAATCTAATTGGCAAGGTGGGTTCACGAAGAACAAAAATATTATTATAAGGAACACCGCTTGTCACAAAAAGGGAAACACTTATGGGAACAAATTGATAAATTGTATACCATTGCTAGAAACATGTGCTCTACCTATAATGTTACTTATTGCTTTGATAAATCTTGTTGCTGTAAGAGGTATAAACACCTCCCTTTTCAATGTGAGTATAATGATGATGTTACCATATCTTCTTATGTTAAGGGAAATTATGACTTTTATGATGTGGAACAAATTGAAGAATTTATTGCTTGGAAGGGTGCATTCGAACTAGCTTATTATCTTGAAAATACTGATGATGCACCTTATAAATATGAGGTTTATGATATACTTAAATTTTGCTTTGATAATTACAAGGAAGAAAATGGCTATATTCTTAAATATCTTAATAGATGCTCTCCACCAGCGGAAGAGACTAATGCCTTGCAGGAACCTATGGAAGAAGAAATTGCTGAAACTGGAAGCTCATTGGATGAAAAAGAGGAGGAGAGTGATGATCAAGAGGAGAAAGAATGGATCTACCCATTCCTACCTTCTAATGAGAGTAACTCTTTACCCCTTACATTATTTGATTGTCACCCATGCTTACCAAAGGATCATGAAAAGTATGCTTTATGTGATAGTTATATTGCTGAGTTTATTCATGAGGCTACTGAAAATTATTATGAGAGAGGAAAATATGGTGGTAGAAGTTTTCATGGTATTGAAACACCTCTCTATATGCTGAAAGTTTTGAAGTTATTCTCGTTTTATCTTCCTATGCATGTAACTTTGTTCTTTGTAAATTTATTTGCATACAAGATTCCTATGCATAGGAAGTGGGTTAGACTTAAATGTGTTTTGAATTTGCTTCTTGATGCTCTCTTTTACTTCAATTCATATTTCTTATGTGAGCATCTTCTCAAACTATCATGCCTAACTTAAAGGCGTTAAAGAAAAGTACTTATTAGGAGATAACCCAAAAGTTTTAGATGAGTCTTGGAAGTTATTACTTCAGTAATAATCGCTCCTTATCCTTTTTATTTGCTTTTTGTGCCAAGAGTAACCTCTAATGAGAGAGAAGTAATGATTGGGAAAGTTGCTGTCCCGAAACAGATTTCTGTGCTTCACCGTAAAAATTCATGTAAAATCTCTGAATGTCTTTTTGAGGCGTGAGTTTTTGTGTTTCTGTCCCAGGTTGTTATCTAACTTTCGTTAGTTCAACACTTTTTGATTTGAGCAACAGAAGGTCTTCGAAAAATTCGTCTTTACCTGCTGGTTTGTTTTGACATATTTCTGCCATTTTCTGCATTTGCTTCTTGTTGGTTCCTTTTTGAGTTCTTTTGAGGAATTGAGCTTTTTGAGGGAAGTGCTACAGTAGCTAGTGTTCTAATGGAAGTTTATTTGGTGTTATAACTAAACCTTAAGACCTTTTATCTTGAGTGCACTAATGTTGCTAATAAAGATTGTGTGAAGTTTTGTATGAAGGAAAAATTTTAGGTGTATGGAAGGAATGAGTAATGAGATGAAGGATGGACTAAAGCTCAAGCTTGGGGATGGCACACGTGTCACCCCAAGAAACATCCAAGAAGTACAAGCGTCAAAGCTTGGGGATGCCCAAGGCATCCCCTTCTTCATCAATAAAAATCCCAGGTTTCTTCCAAACGCTTCATTTTTATTGTTTCATGCACAGTTGTGTTGTTCTTGGAGCGTCTTATTTTTCGTTTTTGTTTTGGTTTTTCATTTGCTTTGGTTTGCTTAGTTTTCTGAATAAATTGGTTGGACCACCTCTTTCATACTTTGGTTTGCAAATAGTTTGGTTTGGTTTGGAAAAGAGTAGGAAAGTTCATGCTTATGTGGTAAAAAGAGCTTGTTTTTGACTGTGGCCTATGCTCTGTCATGCCATGCTTGATATTGTTTTGGCTTTATGCTTAGTATTCTTTGCTGTAGAATGAATTGTTATAAACAATTGAGATTTCTTAATGTGCCTTGGATGAATCATGCGTTGTTTTAGCATATTAAAGCATAGTATAGTGCTATTCTCCTTTGATGCTTTATTTGGGTTGACTTGGCACATGCTCACACCATGTTATGACTATCTCAAGTCACCATAGCCTTTATGATCCTTTAGTTTTCAACTTGTAGTATCACTTTATGCTTTTATCAATGATGTTTTGTCGCTCTGCATGATTATGGCCATTATTGCTCTCTTAGTTTGTCGCTCCCAGTCTTTTGCTAGCCTCCACAACCAAGTATGAGTTCCACTCATGCATCCAACTCCCTAAACCAAGTTATTCCAAAGAGTCCACCATACCTACCTACTAGCTTATGCTATTCCAAGTATATTCATGCTTTTGTTTACCTTCCAAATTAAACTTGTTATGAGAAAACTAGTGATTAAAGCTCTCATGAACTTGATGGCACACTTTACTTTTTTGCATCTAATAAACTTGAACCATTGGGTCCTTCTTTGTTGCGTGTATGCTTGCGCTTTATAAGTTGAAATTAGCAGAACCATGTTTCATGGGGAACACTTTCAACATTGCACTTGTACTTTGTACCCCGTTGATATCATGTTCTTTTGCTTACGGATCCCGGCGGTGTGAAATAAAAGTGGAACTTGTAAGATCATAGAGTTTGTATGTGTGTTAGAGAAACGCTTGGGCCGCTAGCCTAAGCCATGCCTAATCATGGTGGAAACTTGCAGCATCACCATAATGAGCACTCTATGAAGCATCCTCAATAAAAACCTATGCAAATAGCAAATAAAAAGATCGCTGAGATGCTTATTGTCTGCTTGCCTTGTCATTTTGATTATGGGAAAGCTCCCGTATCATGTGCAAGGGGTACCCCATTGGCGGTTCTTCATGATACACATGTACTTACAATGATAAGAGCTTGCTTGTGGCTAAAGTTGAGTAGCATGAGGTTCGGTCTTCATAAGTAAGGGGCATGAGATTTCGTGTAACACCCTCGAATCGGCCCTATGCAAGTTTTAGCGCTTCCCGCCAAACCCGCATATAAATGATTCAAGGACGCCCACCAAGCACTTTCGTGCGGGTGGAGAACGAAGTAATATCATTACACAACAGTCCTCGATGGGACCCACAGAACAGATATATATATACAACACGACTCCATGAGTCAAGAATACAGATATATAGTACAAAGATCCAAATCACCTTGAAAACGATAGAGCGTCCGTCTATGGACAAGATGCAAATGGGGCTAAGAGCCCTGAAGAATAACCAATGGCGTCCATAACCCTGCCCAGGCCAAGCCGGAAGGGTAACCCTGCTAACGACGTCAGCTCAAACCTGCTAAAACAAAAGGGCTGCCGACAAAAGGGCAAAGGAAAAAGAGGAGCATCAGTACTGAGGCCAGTACACGGTGAGGCTAGAATTCGGCGGCTCTCGCCTACATAGGTATGGTGGGCTGAAGCGGCAGCGCAGCGGCACTAAACAACCTATAGAGACTCGATACAACTGGCGGTTATCAGAGAGGGATAAGAAAGACCTATTCGGATCCAACCTGAAGCTAACACCAAACAAACCCATCCTGGTATTTCCCCCTCGAGACCAAACGAGGAAGTCGGGCCAAGGAACTCACACAGTTGGCAATTTTACTCATTCCGTTATAGTTGCAGCAATTACTAATCAGATATAGATAGCATGAGTCATCCTGATAGCATAAGTAGTGGGTAGTTTTAATCACCATTCCGTTGTAGTTGGAACATTTACTAGTCAGATATAATTGTCCTGAGGAATCCCAAAACCGAGCAGTTGTTGGCACTTTTATCACATTCCATTGGAGTTGTAATACTTACTAGGCAGGTATAGTATGACACAGATCACCATAGATCCACCAGTTGTTGGCATTTTTATTATCCATTCCATTATAGTTGCATCTGCTTACTAGTCACATATTAAGTCAAATTTTATAGCACTACTTTAGTTATGCTTGTCTATGATCGAGATACTGTGCTCCAAGTCGTCCATAACCACGGCCACGACTTTCAGAAAGTTTTACCCTGCAGGGGTGCACAAATAGCAACACACACTCGATCAACCTCGGAAAAACCAACTCAAAACCCAACGAGGCTTTCACGACAAAGCAATCACAGGATTCATAAATATTTTAGGGGGCCACCCCATTAATCTACCCGCAACGAAGTTGGCCGGCTCCGAGACAGACCCAAGGTTTGCGCCAATGGCTGTAAACGACCGGGAACCCGAAAGTGTGACTGGGCTTGTCGATACCGCGAAAACACTCCGCAATCCTAAACAGTGCAGGTGCTCCATGCACAATCTTAAATAAAGCAGTAAAGCATGGCATAAGTACAGGATAGTAATAAAACCCCAAACTACTTTGTGGCCCCAAGAAATAGAACTGAATCAAGCTCTGGCTCAGGGGGGGTCCATAAGGCCTCCCGGATGTGGATAGTGCGAAAATCAAGGAACAGGTATCAAGTACTCGGGGTCCTACGGGACACAAGTGAGCGTGGAAGAACCAAATAACATCTATTGCCCACCGATGCCTCTGCATTAGTTATTTCTAGCATTTTAATAGTTGGATTTAAAGTCGTGATCACCTCCACCAGTAAGCATCTCCACCAAAAACATCTGCCAGCATTTCAACAACTGTAGTACTTGACAACACGAGATCGCACCTGAGCAAGCAACTACGACTCGCAAGGCCAGCTATCTACCAAACACAGGTAATAGGAAGTGTCCAAGGCAATATAGAGGCTGCAAGGAGTATAAATGGTGCACGAAAACTAAAGCATCGCAACACGGATAGCAATAGATCAACAGGAGGAAATAAAGACTATAAATGCAAAATAGGTAGAAGGGGAAGAGATGCTCACCTGGGAAACACTGCCGAATGATCATATCCGGAGAACTTGTCGATACTCGCATCCACTCATCGGTCTAAACCGCGAAGAAGCAAAGCACTAAAAGAAACACCGGATGCAATATTTAATACTACGACAGAAGAATCGGCATGTTTATGATATGCATGCGAGATGAACAATTATTATGCAACAGGTTCTATAATGTCATATTATAAAAATAATGGGGTCTCGGATAGGGAATCACATTAGGGTTCGGCGAACTTGGGCTCCGAGGGGTTCGGGGTTCGACAGGGTTCGACGGGGGCGGAAACGGCTCGACGGGATCGGTCTCGGACAACGGAAGTAGATCTTGTCGCATCCGGGAAGAAGGACTTGGTTTGGCATCGGGGGCGCATTAGATTTGCCCTGGTCGGTGTCGATCTTGTCATTGCGAAGGTCTTGTCGGGTCCGCATATCGGGTCGGTCTTGACGTTCGGTAAGAAGAACTTGGCGTCCCATGGCGATCTTGGCATCCGGTCCTCGGGCATCGGATCCGAGAAGAAGTACTTGTCGCATCTGCGGCCGGTTCAGGTAGAAGAGCTCGTCGTCCGGGGATTCTCCGGGTCCGTGGTCTTCAGGTAGCTGGTCTTGGCGTTCCGTGAAGAAGACCTTGTCGCTCCAGGAGAAGATCTTGGGGTTCCGCGTCGAAGGCCTTCGGGTACGAGGGTCTCGGCGAACTTGGCGTGTCGAGGTCCAGTCTTTGGGTTCAGCGCCGTAGTCTTGCATAGCTCCCTGGGTCTCGACTCGTGTCGGTCTTGTCATCGGCCGAACTTGGCATCGTGGCGGTTACTTCTCGTGGCGTCGGTCGAGAAGTTCTTGATGCAGCTTGTCGGTGTCCTTCGAGTTCGGTAGATCTTGTCGGGACGCCCCTCAATCTTGTACATGGCGAGGGTCTAGCAACCGAGTCAGCATCACCACAACGAAACACCAAAGCCCCAACAACACGTACATCACCACAACGCATCCCAACAGAGTACATCGTGCCACGCCAAAAGGCCAGATACGACTCAAACATCCTGATTATCAGGTGGCCTGGACGTGGAGAGCTCGGGTCGAGGACCACGACGGCGGGTGGCTCGGGTGGTCGGTGCACAAGCGGACAGGGGCGCGAGGCGAGGTAGTCGAGACCCGCCCGGCGAGGGGCACGCGCGGGAAGGTGCTGGCAACGACGACCTGTCGGAGGCGCCCGTGGGAAAAGACACCGGAAGGAGGCGTTACGCAGGGGCGGGGCCGGAGATGCGGGACGCCGAGGCGTGAGGGGACGGTCTCGCGCGGCCGGGATCGAGGAAGAAGGGCCGTGCCACGGTGAGGTCACAGGGGATGGCGCAGAGGGGCTCACCGGGGCGGAGCGCGGACCGACGGCGAGGGGTGAGGTGGTGCCGAGGCCGATGGCATGCTGAGCGGCCGGCCCCTGGCGGACGAGGCGGCGACGAACAGAGACGGGGAAGGCAGCGGGGAAGGTTGCCGAGACGGGGGCCTGCGGTGCTGGCGAGGTCGGCGTCGACCAGAGACAGGGCCTAGCGGTGGCCGGGAGGAGTAGGGGCGAGGGAGAAGGCGGCGAGGCCTGCGGGCGAGCGCCATGAGGACGGGGCGGCTCGGTGAACGGCTCGGGACAGCGACGCCACACGGGGAGGCGGGCCGGCGGGGACCTGGGCGAGGAAAACGGGCGGCCCGACGGCGGTGGTAGGCGATGGCGTCGGGGGCTAAGAGAAACACGCAGAAAGAATGGGAGGGGTGAGGGGAACGTGGACGGGGGCGGGTGTTGCGGGAGTGGGCCACGCGGGTGGGGGTGGGGTGACGTGTCGAGTGGGCTGGCTAGCCGTGGTAGGTGGGTGTTGGGGCAGGTGTGGCGTGCATGCAGGCGGAAGCGACAGGGCGCCGACGGGAGTTGGAGCTGTGCGGCTGGGGTGTGGGTAGAACTAGGGTTTGGTTAGATGTGGGGCTAGGATTAGCTAGGGTCTTGCTTTGATAGGGGTAGTAGGCTGGCTGGCTGGGCCTTTGGGCCTGGCCGGCTGCCTCCCCTAATAAAAACTTAAACTTTTATTTTATTTTTAAAACAGACTTTTGTAATTTGTTTTTAGGAAAATAAAATATCTATGAATACCTGGTTTTATAATTTGAAATTAAAGGAGGACTAATTAGAAAACAAAATAGGGTTTTATAGAAGTACTTTTATGAACAAACATGCATGATGATGTCATGGTGATGCACAAAGTAGTAGACAATTCAAGCGATTTTCTGGTAGTGATTTTAGCGGGATGCCACATTTCGGTTTATAACTTGTCAAGCATATCCTCTTAGTTGTGTCACGTTAACCTTAATCACCTTAAAGATGCTTATGATAGGGGCAATGAGAGCTGAAAGCTATAAGTACCATAATTTTTGGAAGCTCTTTATGAGACTTGAATCCCTACTTCCTTTTATTAAAAGGCCTTTCTTCCACCATTATATTGAGTCTCCATCTTCTATCTTTATGCACCTACTTTTGAGAGCATAGTGGCCATTCTTAGTTCTATGTGCATTGTCTGAACACTAGTTGATTGATGCATAACTTGATATTGCTTGTTTTAAACTATTTGTATCTAGTCACTCTTATGAACTTTGAAGGTGTCCTATGCATTTATGTTTTGCTACTCTATGAGAGACAAGCTAAATACTATTATGCTATGTTTTCTTTATGTGAAACAAACAAACATCTTGCAAAGCATTGTTATTCATGAATCTTTTGTTTGTGCCTTTTTATGTTGCATCATAGTTTCTTTGTCTTATTGCTAGAACTTTGTCTTTCATGTTATGATTGAAGTACTATGATCCTAGCTTTGAATGTTTTACAAATAATTTATTCAAGTCTTTGATGGTGCATGTCACCTCAAAAATTATTCTTTCTTTTTATCACTTACCTACTCGAGGACGAGCAGGAGTTAAGCTTGGGGATGTTGATACATTGCAAATGTATCAATAATTTTTGATGTTCCATGCTTGGTTTTATCCACTTTCTTGTGTTTTGTTCCAACTTTGGAGTACTTTTCATATGATTTCTTGGACTAACCTATTAACAAGAGCCATAGTGCCAGCTGCCTGTTTTCTGCTATTTTTGGTTCCAGGAAAGTTAGAAAATGAATATTCTCGGAATTGGAAGGGACAAAAGCCAAAGTGCCTATTTTTCCAGAAGTCATCAGATGCCAGAATACGAGACGGAGAGGGGCCAGAGGCCGGCCACACCACCTGGCCGCGCGGCCAGGCTTGGCCCGCGCCAGGGGGTGGTGTGGTGGCCCTGGCACCCCCTCGGCCTCCCCTTCCGACTATAAGATGCCCTCAAGATGAAAACCCTAAGGGCCCGATCAAAAATCCACGAAAGAGTCTGTAGCCACCGTCATCTCCATCCCTAGATCAGGAGGGATCTGACGCTCTTCGGCACCTGCTGGGAGAGAATTCACCACAGGCCTTATTCATCACCATGCAAGCCTCCGGTGTGATGCGTGAGTAGTTCATCCTTGGACTATGGATCCATGTAGTAGCTAGATGGCTGGTTCTCCTCCTTTGTGCTTTCATGTTTAGATCTTGTGAGCTCCGTTCATGATCAAGATCATCTATTTGTAATCATTCATGTTGTGTTTGCGGGGATTCGATGGATATTGAGATGCTATTTCAGATTGATTATTGATTCTATCATGTCTTTGTTATTTGTGATCTTGCATGCTTTCTGTTGTTAGTAGCTATCTTGGCCAAGTAGATGCTAGCAACTCCAAGAGTTAGTATTTATGCTCGATAGTGGGTTCATGCCTCTGGTAATCTGGGGAAGTGACAGAAATCTCTAAGGTACTAGATGTGCCATTGCTATTAGGGAGAAAACAACAATCCTTTGTTCATAGAACAATCGTATTGTTTACTTTACACGCAGTTCGTAAAGCAATAATCTGTTGCTTGCAACTTAATACTAGAGGGGGTTCAGATGATAACCTGGAGGTGGATTATTAGTCATATATGCAGTTGGATGGCGGTCTATGTATAATGTTATAATGCCCAATCAAGTTCCAAAGGAGTGAAGATGATTAGTATATGCATGTATTGCTTTCTCGATGTTTGTCAATTGCCCCGCTGTAATTTGTTCACCCAGCATGTTTTCTGTCTAACGAGAGCCATCTCTAGTGAACTATGGATCCTGGTCCTTTACCTTTACATACAATCTACAAACTGTTACTTCTTTGTGTTTACTTTCTGCAAACTTTTACTTCTTTCCATTCGATACGTTTAATCCTTTGTTTTTAGCAAAACACGGTGAGATTGATAACCTCATCGCAAGTTGGGGACAAAGTAATGTGGTTGTGTTGTGTAGGTCTTGACGTTGCTACTAGCACCGGTAGTGCGCCCTGCGAAGGCTCAGCTAGCAACACCTTTGGGGTGTTTCCATGCTCCTACTGGTTCGATTAAACCTTGGTTTCATACTGAGGGAAACTTGCTGCTGTGCTTATCATACCTTCCTCTTGGGGTTCCCAACGAGCTCTACATCAACACCGCTCTAGCATTTTTCTGGCGCCATACACAGAGCCATCAGACGTCCATTCTAACTAGGGTCTCCTATGGTCAGGATGGCTCTGATACCAAGTTGTCAATACCCGGATTTTTAATCCCAGATGCCTGTTATGCCATACATCGCAATCCGAGGATTACCATTTTTGCGAGACATAATAGATTGCATATCACAGTACATCATCCATTACAATCCATAATAAGGTCTTACAAAAATAAAGGATCTCATGATCCAGTCTTAGTACAAACAAGTAGCATAATAAATAGCGTAGCGGTGGGCTCCATCTTCAGTGTCACGGGCAATGCTGACGATGGGAGATGATCCTAGTTGTCGTAGCCGTCCTGCTGTCCTCCTTCAGGGTAGTCCTCCTCATAGTCTGGCCACGGGAATAGCCAGGGACAAAAGCCATGAGTACTCTTTAAGTACTCGCAAACTATCACTAATAAGTAAGGTAGTTCTAGTTGGAATGCTAAATTCTAAGTTTATTTGTAAATTTAAGTTTGAAACCTAAGCTGAGTTCAGAAACAAAGAAAGATAAAATAAAGTTCTAAATCACCTAAGTGGGAACTTAATTGTCATAGTCACAACCATGTTGTGGTCAAGTCATGTCACAATTCATTTTGAAAACATCTGACAACAGAATAGTATGGCCACTCCAACTATCCATAACCGCGGACGCGGCTATTCGAATAGTTTGACACTCTGCAGAGGTGGTACACTTTCACCACAAAGTTCGATACATCTGTCAGGGATAACCTTGAATCATCATACTTAGTATGCAGATAATCAATCATAACCTTTCCTTTACACACTCTAGTATAAGTACCTCTCCCATGAGCTTGGCCTCCCAGCCATGGCCATCTGCCATCCTGGGCACTGCATAGGTGGATAAAATTGAGAGGTAGCCTCAGCTCAAACCTCTCCCGCGAGGGAACTAATACTAATGCATATAAACTTCCGGCTAAGCCTTACCCAATTCAGGTATTGTGGTTGTACGGTAAAATTGGAATGGTATCGCATCCGAACCCAACCATCAGTTTTTATAAAAGGGATAAGGCTCATGCCTCAACATTTTCATCATCATCATAAACCATTTGTGTTTCTCAACACATGTCAAAACATCTCAATAGAATGACTCATCATCCCAAGGTTTTCACAAGTCATTTTCACCAAGTACTCCCATCTAAAGTGATCAAGTTTTTGGTTTAGCTCTAAGCTACTAAGTTAAGAGTGTTCACTAATGTGGGATGCTAATCTCAATCTCATGCCATAGAATGACATCTAAGTCTAACTAGATAGGTCAAGTTTTATACTCTTTATGCTATCTATAAACAAGTAAAGGACTTTGGTAAAATAAAGAAAGTAAATCTTGTAAATAAAACTTGGAGTAGGTATAAGTCAAAAAGTATAACCAAAGCATGCCTAATGCATCTTGCTTAGGTTATACTGCATCTAGTGATGGCTTGCAAGTTTTATCTTGCCAATAATAGCTTGCCTTGGTTGGTGCAGTGGTTGAAATTCTCCTCTTCTTCTTCGGGGTAGAACTCCTCCTCGTAGACTTGGTCGGTACTATCGTCTATAAATACATACAAAAATACACAATCACCAAACAATACTTAACTAGTCTATTTAGCACACTAAGGCACACATTTGATGATCTAGTATCATCACAAACATCACAAGATTTAATGAACTAGTTTCATTTATTTTATTTGAGAAAAGTAATTTCTACTCGTTGAAATTAACTAAGATTTAATATTCTCCAATTAAAATATAGGATCATATGGACACATGTCATCACCACATATTCTAATACATGGGAATGTGATTTAAATGTTGGATCACATTTTAATAAGTTTAAGTTTAATATTTAATGATTTAAAGTGACTAGAAATGCCTATATAGCATTATTTTGGTACTAATCTAAAGTCACTACATGAAAACCTTAATATTATTACATATTCAAATAGGTATATTCAAATGTGATTTTTGAGAGTTGGAATCAACTCCAAAGCTATTATGGTTGATTTTAGAAAAATGTTTGAATGTGAAAAAAGCTTGTTTCTTGTTATTTTTGCTAGGAGAGATCTATAACTCTAATTGATTTAAATCCAACGGGCTTGGATATAGATTTAAATTATCTTTCCAGCAAAATTGGAATCATTCAATTTGGATTTGTACAACTCCCTGAAATGATTTTTGAACTAAGGGACAACATTTAGTTTAAGCTAAAATGGAAAAGGATTTATTTGAATCTAATGGGTCGCGTGGGAAATAAATGGCCCGGCCCACTTTACTGCACGCAGCGCCCGGGCTGGATTAAGTGAGGGCCCCCCTATCAGTGGGACAAGGGCTGCCGAACCGGTATGGGGGAATGGTGGCCGCATGATTAGATCCTGGATCAACGGCTCACAGCCATCGTCCATGCCGGAACAGTACACGACGGGGACGAACCCTAGCACGGCCAGTGAGGGTCTGGGGCGGCTTACCGGGGCTCCGGCGAGGGTCAGCGAGGCGGGCAAATGGACGAGGCGACGAGGGCGGTTCTCCTGGTACCGGCGGCGTCCTGGGAGATGGCCTGGATCACTGGCGCCCTTCTCCTCCTTCCACGGTAGACTCCGGCGAAATTGGGGGGCTACAGGCTGCGACTTGCTCCGGTGGGGCTCTAGGAGTTCTCTGAGGGGGAGTGGATGGGAATGGTGTGAGGAAACAGTGCTGGGAGGCGCTCTATTTATAGCGGGGCGAGGGGTGCAGAGAGGCATGGGCGGAGCTCGTCGGAGATGACGGCACAGCGAGCTAGAGGCTTGGGCGGTGGGCTAGGACGGTGGGCGGTTCCCTGGCGGTCGTCACTGAGGTGCACGTGCAGTGCGAGGTGCTGGACAAGGTGGGCGAGGCTAGCGGCGATAGGAGAGTGCTGTCGACGGTGGGGTGCTCAAATAGGCTCGGCATTAGTGGCCATGACCATTTGGTCGTGTGCACAGCGGTTGGCCAAGCTAGCAAAGGGTAGGGGGTGCACTAGGGAGGCTATGGTTGCAAAATGGGAGACCACATTTGCCAGAACACTGCTCACAACAGTGTTTGTGATTTGTGTCTAATTTGTGCACAAGGTGTTTGACAAAATGGCCGAAAGAAACAAAGTTTTGTATTTTGAAATGAAATTTTTTGGGTGATCTCCACTGTTGCTTGGTAGTGTGTGGTTGCTGGGGATTGTCAACTTGAATTCATTTGCATGGTTTTTGAAAAAGTGGGATCTAGACATATGAAATAGATTCCATTTTCAAATGTCATTTAAATTTAGTGTTTGAATGTTTTTGTAAGATTTCAAAGTGGGCCTTGGTACATCTTTACTTGTACTAGCAAGGGGTGCAAATATCCATAGTTGTTTCTGTTTGAATTTGAGTGCTAGGAACACCCAAAGTGTCCTAGTTGATTAAAATGGCAAAAGTGACCATTTCCATTTATTAATTCTATTTGATTTCTTTTTCTTTGGATTTTGCTTGAAAATGATCTAGATGATGTGGCATTCATCTTAGAATCATTTTACAACCATTAGAACAAACAATCATGGAAATTCAAAACAATTCTTATTTAATACAACACATATATGCATGCTTAATTATTTAAATGAGAAAAAGTTTTTGTTAACCCTAAATTGGGTGATTTGGATCTTGATATATTGGATTAAAGTTTTGGGATGTTACACCCATGGAGGATAGATGCTATCTGCAAGATAGTAACCCATGGTGTACTCACGGTTGTTGACTTCATAGCTGACGCGAGGAGCATCACCTGCAACAAGCTTAGAGAATAGTGGTGATCTAGCAAGCACATTGAGGTCATTGTGAGACCGAGGCAATTAAAAAAAAGGCATGACAAATCCATAGATCTTTCGATGGCACCGCCTCTAGGATGATTGTTGGATCGTTGCAATGGCCTTTGTACTGACCTTTTCATCCAGCTAGACAACTTTTCCATGTCCAATGCATGCAATCTATTGAGCCAATCATCCTCGGCCATCCTCTTTCTTGGCTCTCACCAAAGAGCCTCTTGGTGTCATCATCATTGGGTGCCCTCAAATAGTCATCTCCAAAGATCTCAATCACAACCATTGTGTACCTCCGGACAGCCTCCAAGATGGTATCTTCGCCAATACGAACATAGTTGTCAATGGCATCCACAGAACACCCATATGCAAGCACTCGAACAACTGCAAGACACTTCATCAATGGGCTTGCGCTTATCTCACCGGATGCACTCCTCTGAAGCTTGAACCAATCATCATGCTTCTCCACCGCTCTTGCAATGGTGAGAAAGAGGCTCTTGTGCATGCGGAAACACCGGCAAAAGTACTTCTCTGGATAGATGGCATTGTCGTTGAAATAATCACGCATGATCTTGTTGATGCCCTCGGCTCTATCCCGGTTGATGTAAGCGCGGCCAAACTACGATCCTAGCTTGAACTTCATCGTTCAAGATGATAACTGTGGCCATCGCGACGTTGTCGTCGTCTCCGACGATGACGATGATGAGTCGTCCAAGAGGTACTCCCTCAACCTCTGCATCTACACGACGACGCCGGTCAAATTTGGAAAACAAACAAACAAATTCGGCTAAACATTCTCACCTTGCTATTCGATCGAGCACCTCATGGGCGGAGGAGGTGACGAGGTTGGCCGGGCAATCGTCGGGTAGGGCAGAGGAGGCGTCAGGGGCAATGGTGCCTGCCTTCTATCGCGTTCCCAACCTCCGGCGGCTCCCAGTTGCGACGAATCGAGGCCGGCGAAGGCTGATTTGCTCCAAATCGGGGAGGCGACCGGTGAAAACTCGCTCTCTGCATCGATTCCTGCGACAGCGAGAGGCGGAGAGCGACAAAGAGGTGGGCCAGCAGGTGGCACAAGGACCGGGGTGGGGCGGCAGGGTATAGCGGTCACCGGCGGTGACGTCGACGGGAATGGGTGCGGTGGGAGGGGAGGCGGAAGTTTTTCTCAAAAGTGACGTCTGATGAGTAAATTTAGGAGTCGTCTACCACTTTTACTCCTCCAAAGAGTAAAAATTTACTCCTCTAACCGTTTTGGGGATCGGTTAGGTGGAGCCCCTACCAAATTTTACTCCTCTAACCGATTTTAAGGGATCGGTTAGAGATTCCCTCATCGGGCACTAAGGGTGTGTTCGGTTTGTGTCACCAAGTGTAATGGAATGGAACTGAATGGTGACACCCGTTCTCGTGTTAAGTTGGGAAATAGAATGGAATGAAGTGGTTCCAAAAATAAAAATATTCCTAGTAGATCCGAAATGCACCCATTCTATTGAATTGGTGGAAGGTGCACGTTCCTGAAAACGGCTTGCTAACCACACTGCATGCATGCGGCGGCGCGAGGCACATGATGGCCGTGGCAAGCACGCGTGGCGGTGCAGGCGGGCATGCGATGCGCCGGTGCGGGAGGCGCAAGCAGGCAGACGTGGCGGTGGCGCAATCGAGCACGCGCGGGAGGCGGCGGCGCGCCCCACGCGGGCGGAGATGCGAAGCACATGCGGCTGCTGCTAGCTATTCATTTGATTTGGCCTAGTGTATTTTGATTTTGGGCTATGAGTATTCCAATTTGGGCGGCGGTTGCTTGTAGCTATCCATCAGATTTTGCATCTATTCATCCGATTTGGCTTGTGTGTATTCCAATTTTGATATAAGATAATCTCTGTTTAGCTCAACAAAATTCAATTATGGGTAAAGCTTTAGGAATTCCGTCCCATGTTTTTGTCCCAACTGAACAGAAACCGGAACTGTTCCGTTTTTCAATTTTTTTCTAAACCAAACACGGGGTCAGAATCGACCCATTTCAGTGGAATAGAACCATGACATTTTATTCTACTCTGTTCCCGAGCCGAACACACCCTAAATTTGTATATCCACATATCCTGAAGCTGGCTTATGTTGCAATCCCTGACGCCTTTATCAAATCATTAAGGAACTTAATTTGTACAAATACATAGTACAGATAACTATTGGCATGAATTTGTTTTGTTTTAATTTTGGGCATTGTTGGCTCGTTTAGACACTCTGACCAACGACTGCACCCACAACTACTTTCAGTGGCAGGGTTTAGAGCAACTTTAGCAGACACCAAAACTACCCAAACTAAAAAATAACCGTTAGTTTTCGGTTTTCCGGTTTTGAGCAAAAAAAATTGACCCGAATAGATCCCGTACAAGGGTCCTGGCCCGGAAAAAAATCAGTGCTCTGAGAATCTGCACCCTGCACTCCTATATTCATAGTTTCGAGAGCTGAACCGAGGAGGGCCTGTAGAAGCATAGGTAGTTTGACCGAAGGGAAGTTTCAGGACCTGGTGGGACACTTAAAGTAGGGATCATCAAAACACCGAACCACCCGATGTAAAGACGATTTTCAGTGCTGCGGCGGAACTCGCCAGAATTCTCTCGGAGCTCGCCGGAATCCGCTGCCGCGCGACGGAAGAGGGTGGAATCGTCTGCTACATGCCATGATTGGCCGTTGCCGGTCCAATTTGGGGCAGGCTCGACCTCCACTACTGAGCCGGGACATCCACGTGTGGGGCGGCGCCAGGCTCGACCTCCACTTGTGCGGTGGTGCTAGAGCGAGGTGAGCGGTGGAGCGAGGAGGCGCGGCAGTTGGGGGCAGGCGTGGGGCTGGTTCACAGCTGTTGTTTTGAGGAAGAAGGTGAAACAAAATATAAAAGAAAAGAAAGAGGGCTAGTAAAAGTGAGCTATTTACGGTGTCTAATCTACGCGAGTCTGCCCGAATAACGTGTTTGCGTGGTTTGTAAAGTGCGTTTTAAATTCACGAGTTTACAGTGCTTACTAGAATTGCTCTTAGCTGCCGCCTGGGTAATGGTGGCCCATGAAGCAACCTGGTCTACAGCTTTGGTGACCTAAACTTATGTTGTTTCTGGCTCGACAAAGTCCCAGCATGCACATCCGCGCCACAGCCTGGCTTCGAGCAACTCTAGCGGATTCCGTAAACCCACATGGTCTGAAAATAACCACTCATTTTTAGTTTTCGTCAGAAAATGGCACCTAGCAGATCCCGTAAACCATCTAGACCCTTGAAGTATTTTAAGGGGAACAGAAAATCGCACCCCTACACCTACATACGCGGGTTGCGTGGCCGAACTAAGTACGTATTGTACTCATGGAGGGATTCACGCGGGAGGGACATTTCATCTCACCCCGTTCCCGCTTCCACACTGTCACCGTCGCTGATCTACCTACCCACCCGCTTTCTCGCGCCATCGCATCCCGGATTCGAAGGCATGGACATGATCGAGTTCCTGCTCGCCACTGATGAGATCGTAGGCCCTCAATCGCCGCCTCCAGTGGTTCTAGCATTTAGTGCGGGTGCCTCGGCCGCCAGCGCGGTTGCCCAGAGCATTGCCGCCAGCGGGGCCAAGAAGAGGAAGCGCACGGGCACCCATGTCATCCCGCGAGTCCCGCTAATCACCTGTCTTGCTTCCGCGGGGCAGACGGAAGAGCCAACTGCCGTTGCGGTTCCGACGCCCAAGCCACGTCCTCGCGTTCTGTAATGACCCAGAGAATTAGGAAATGGCTAAGGGCAGATGTTGAAATTGTGCATTTCATTTTAAGGACAGGAAATTGACGGGGAATTTGAACTTTTTGTGTGTATACATACTAACACTTGATAATTTGAACTAGGGTTAAGTTTGACTCAAGTCAACCCTAGGATTTGAAATCAAATTCAAATATGAATTGTTTGAGATCATTTGGGTGAATGGTTTTTTCAAACTTAAAACCCTTAGTTATAAACCCATGTCACTTATCTATCTTATCTTATCTAAACCTACCTACTTCCTATCTATCTTATCTATCATCCTATCTTCATTTACTCTTCTTATGTTGATCTTGCTAAACCTACACTACAATTCTCATCCTTGATGTCACTTAAGCACTTTCAACCTGCAAACCACAAACCACAAAAGAAAACCATATGTTAGGATTAAAATGTAGGTTTTTCCCTAAGGAAAAACCAAATCAATGTTGAATCCAAAAAAACAGGATCCAGGAACAAGTCATGAATCCCAGTGGCTTGAGCTAAAGTAGGTAAAAGCCTAGAAAATGATAGCCAAATGATCAATATGAATAACAGGAACCAAAACCCAGTTAAGATGAAAAATTGCTTACAATAGGAAGTAGATAACTAATAGTAGAACACTAGGCCAGAACCTGAAGCCAACATCCAGTAGTAATTAGAAACCAACTAGAACCAGCAATACAACTAGAGGAGCACCAGAACAAAATGGAAATATTTCAACCAAATCATTTACCCCGGCCATGGATTCATACAAAAACATCAAACATTGGAGGATGAACACTTAACAGTTCATCACTCCAAAGTATAAGGGACTAGAGTAAATCTAAGAATTATTTAAAACCCAATTAGATTATGAGCAGATAGGATCCCAGAAGACAACTATACTCCAGTAAACTAACAACATTCCAAAGTATGCCCAAACCCCAAAACTAGTAAAAATCCTAGAATTTATCAAAACCACAAGTGGAAATTCCAAACCTATAGAAATCACAACAACCATATTACAAGGCTACTAACCAAAGGAAAACCCCAGGCTTAGTATTCTACCAAGAACATGTAAATCTCAGGAATTTAGATCATGAACAATGAAACATGTAAACCAATAGAAGTGATAGTAATCACAGTACATGATCAATAACCAAAGGATATACCTAGGCTTTAAAATCTGCCTAGAACCATAGAACAGTAGGAATTTAAAACATGATACCTGAGAATAAGAATCCAATCAAACTTTATAATAACCATAACTCGGAACATTCATAAGGTTGGAATTGCAAGGACTCATGGATGAAATCCAAATGTAAATCACTAATATGATAATAATAATAATACACTTGTCATGATCCAAAACCAGTCATGACAAGAACCAAACCGACATGCCTATTTAGGCATATGCAGATACTCACCCCTGCATATAAAAACAAAGAACTTGTATGCCAAATTTGACATACACATATAAGTTAAAGCCAACATGGGCTTAACCACCAAAAGTAACATGTCACCTATGAATAAGTTAGACAATGGAGGAGGTTTCACACATGCCTAAACAAGTGAATCACCTAAATGCATGGCATAGGTGTCATCACTACAACCATTTTGGAACACTATAAATAGTGACCACCTGAGACCCTAGAGCTCATAACTCACTAGTCTATCTTAGACTAAAAACACAAACACACTAGTTTAGAGAGGGATATGAGAGATAGTAGAAGCAAGAAAGGAGGAGAGGAAACTGAAGAACACTTCAAGAACAAGAGGAAGAAAAAGAAGGAAGCTACTTCAGATCTTCACTAAGCAAACTTAGGAATCTACAAAGGTTTAGCTTAGAAACTCTTAGGATGGGTAGGAAAATAATTAAAATGGTAGTTAGGGATCATTTGGATCTAGGGAAGGGTAGGATAATAGTGGTAGCACTAATACTTAGAACCAACAAATCATCTATGATAATGATCTTGTTGCTAGAAAGCAAGCACAAGCACAAAAACTTGATTATCATCTGTGTACACTCTTAAGAGGCATCACAAACAATAACCAAGCATCTATACCATATGCACAACCTATTAAAATTTGATTGAGTGATTGATTGAATTAAGAAAGAATTGATTGCATTCCTAAAAACAAAGATGAAATGAAACAATAAATAAGTAAACACGAGAACCAATAGGATAATTTCCAAAAGACTTCGTGGGTGAGCAAGATGATGATTATTATCGAGCTCGTCGTGACACCTTCATGACGGTCAAGTACACCATGATTCATGCTATGGAGTCTAGTTTACGGGTGCACTTTCCTAAAATCGATACATATAATATGTTCAATGGCGATGTTCCCGGCACAAGTCAGGATCATGAAGTATGAGTACAAGGAAGAGTTTCTTTCAACCAAGATGGAAGAAAACACCTGATTTGAGACCCACTTGGATGTCATGAAATAGATCCATGAGTGCCTTGTGGATGTCATGGGCTACTGGTTGATAGATGCCTTTGTGATAGATGGGGTGTTGCGTTCACTTCCTCCTAGATACAAAGATGTCGTCAGGGGCTATGTCATGAGAGGGATATCATATGCCTTTAATGAGTTCATGGCTAAGTTGAGAAATACAACAGTAGATCCTATTGTAGGGGACATCATAGAATAAACAGGTATATATTTGATATACAAGTTATAAATGTTTTTCCTAAAAATATTTATGCAGTTTACTAAGTATTTGATGCTTGCGCTGTTTTATGAAAACATAACCTTCTACTGAAGAGTTGCTGGAAGAGATGGGATGACAATGGCGTGTTGATGGCAAGCATGCCAGTCGATGACCGACAACATTCTCCCTCCATGTTTATCATTTGGATTAGTAGATTTGAATAAAGTTTGTAATCGTCATTAGTGTGTGAATTTTAGACGAGATAGTTCTTCATATGAGTTCGGGACGAGCGATTTGTAACAATCTTTATGAATAATATGTTTTATGGTCACATTACGGTTATAAATATATTGTCCTTATCTTTGTACACATGGTAATTGTTTAAGCATTTATAAAGAAATAAAATGCCAAAAAGAATTTCAAACTTAATAACGACATCACCTTCAGGTGACTCTATTGTTTAAAAGTCATGTTGGTAGGTTCATTCTGATGAAACATAAAGTCTTAGATACTTGATCTTTTGACTTATGCAAACCATGCCTCACTAGGTGAGATGAATAAAACTCCGCATTCTGGTAAAACAGATTGCAGATTCAGTTGTTGAAAATCATGCATGATATTGTAATTCAACATAGTAGTGGATATCAATATTTTGTGAGCTTCATTGTGAACTCAAGTGAATATGTGTATTTGCTTGATGAAACATGAGTCTGGAACTATTTGATATGTTCAAAGAATTTCAGAATAAAGACGAGGGTATTAAATTAACAAGAATATGAAAGTCTCTGCAATTTGATCAAAGTGATAAGTATTCGAGTTGAGTTTTCGCATAAAGGACTTGTTAAAGATGGTTTCACAAAATTATGATGATTGGACACTTCAAAGTGTATTTATATGTCTAATTGTTATAATCATATTATATTAGGTAATGTATGGTCTAGAAATTATCTCTTACCAGGTTATCATTAGAAGTTAAAGTTAAAATATTAAATAACAAACACTTATTTTAAGTATAAATAACATCTAAAAATTTGTGGAAACAACACCATAAGAGTTATTACATGTTCGAGTTTCTAGAGATTTCGATAATTCGAAGTCATGGCAAATATGTAAATCTTTGTAGAGTATTCTTAGGAAACTGCAAATGCATCTTCCACAACTAAGAAAAAAGGGGGGAAACATGTTGTTGCATGTATATATTGTTTTCAAGAAAGAGTTTCTCGAAGGAAGTGTTGGTGGAAGAAAGTAAAAGCTCAAACAATGTATTTGACCTTACACGAAATGTCGAGTGGTGCAATAGAATATGTTTCAAGAGCCAAGCTCTACAAGTAGAGGAGAAACTGATGATAATGATCATGAGGTTTCAGATAATACTGTTACTAAAGAAAGTAGGATTAAAGAATAAATTATGCCAAGTTGCGGAATTATATTGTTGATCCACTTGTCTTCTTATTCGAACAATACATACCTACTATCGTGGGAATGACCACGACAATCGCTACTAGGGGTAACGATTTATACGATAGGGGGAAAGAGTGAGTCACCATATGCGGAATGATATTGTGAACAAACACACGGGTTTACCCAGGTTCGCCCCCTGTAGGGTAAAGACCTACTTCCTGCTAGATTGTATTATTGGCGAGCAGATTACAAGATCGGCGAGGTCGGCGGCTAGGCAGTGAGTCGCTCAAATGGGATAGCTAATAGGACGTAATTACAATGAGAGCCCTAGGGAGGTTTATATAGTCACCTCGTTAGGGTTTACAGGATTATAACCGAATCATTTTAGGTTTTGGAGGCTTTGACCTAATCCGACTAGGCCTAGCTAGAGTCTTGGGCCTCCATCTTTAGTCGTAGGGCTTCATATGAAGCCTCCTTCCAGTCGTCGTACCAGCAGGCCCACTCGCTATGGTCCTGGGCCAGTCGTATCTCCCTTCTAGGCATACCCCGATTGGCATATCCCCATCAGTAGTCCTCGAGTGCGTCAGGGGTTCGACGGAGGCGTTGACTTGGCAGTCGGAGTAGGTGAGTCCGAGCGTGGTCCTAGGCCAGTCGAAAAAGGCGAGTCCGAGTGGACGCTAATCCAAGTCAACACCTTCGCCGAACCCCTGACGCACTCAGGGACTACTGATGGAGATATGTCAATCGGGGTATGCCTAGAAGGGAGATACGACTGGCCTAGGACCACAACGAGTGGGCCTGCTGGTATGGCGACTGGAAGGAGGCTTCAGATGAAGCCCGATGACTAAAGATGGAGGCCCAAGACTCTAGCTAGTCCTAGTCAGATTAGGTCAAAGCCTCCAAAACCTAAACTGATTTAGTTGTAATCCTGTAAACCGTAGCGAGGCGAATCTATATAAACCTCCCTAGGGATCTCATTGTACTTACGTCCTATTAGCTATCCCATCCGAGCGACTCGCTGCCTAGCCATTGAGCTGGCCGATCTTGTAATCTGCTCGCCAATAATACAATCTAGCAGTTAGTAGGTATTTACCCTACAGGGGGCTGAACCTGGGTAAACCCTTTTCTTTGTTCCCAATCTTGTTCCACAGATTACAAGATTGCCATCGGACGAGTCCTAGACAATGATGCCTACTACCTCATCGACATCCGAAGCGACGACCAGCTCGACGTCGAGCAGCCATTGAATGTCAATCTGCTCCGCAAGTTCTACACTTAGAACTAAAATTTGTCCTCCTCTTTATCGTTGATGAATAAAAATACCATCTGCACAAATTGTGTCCACTCGCCATTTCTTGTGCCAATCGCACTCGTACATTCAACAATATGCTAACTACGATAGTCAACCCTTGGTTGAGCAATCAACACGGCTAAGTAGTACGGTTCAAGGGCACCGAAAGTCACTCAGGCCTTGAACCATCCATGAAAAACATCAACCCGGAGCCGCCATCAGAGTCACCTAGCTCGAGTGGCTCCCCGAACCAAGACGACCGGTTGTGCTTCCCACAACACCCCGTCCTCCTCACCCACGTGCATAGTGACTCGAACAGTTAAATACCACGCTCGGGGACTCGCTCCAAAAATGAACCCATACATGACTCGGGAACACAACAAGTATGAGCGCATGCCTTGGAGTCGCCAAGTGACTGGCTTCCCGAGCCAGGAGGAGAGACATGCTACACGATAAACAACGCACCCTATCCTTGGGCCTACAACTCGAACGGTTAAGTACCATGCTCGGGGACTCATCAAACTCGAACCCGTACGCATATAGGGAAAACACCAAGTACAGAGTACCCTTGGGGTTGCCATGCGATTGGCTCCACGAGCCATGGCAAGTTGACCTAAGCTACTCAAACAGCTTCCAAAACACACCATGCCCGCTAAACACACGCGCGTGTCCCGACCACAACAGCCAATACGCTCGGGGACTCGCACAATACAAACAACCAAGTAACACACTCAAATAACAACCGAGTCCACCAGATGATACGAGTTGACTGATATAATAACTGATGCAGCCCGTCCTACGGACGCTCCTCCATCTACACTGTTGGAAATATGCCCTAGAAACAAATAATAATAAGGATTATTATCATATTTCATAAAGTTTATGATTAAGTTTTGTATCATGCTATAACTGTATTGAAAGGAAACATCAATACACGTGTGATATATAAACAACCAAGAGTTCCCAATGAAACTCTAGTCACTGGTTTATTGGTCAATAGATGATCAAGGTTTCCTTATCATGTGGCATTTATGCCAGTTGGAAATGGAGTCAACTCATTCTGAGAATGAGATGATGAACCAATACCCAACCAAAACATCGTGACCTGATCATGTCACGAAGTTCAAGTTACGATGATTAGAATGGATCCTCGTAGACTATTCCTTAGACCGTGAGGCTATATCAATCACTATCTTCCGAGAGTACTTAGATAGCATCAAACGTCACTTGTTAACGCAGTGATTATAAAGGTGCGTTCAGGTACTCGGAGGAACCGTAGAGGCAATATATGTCAAGAGCGGGATTTGTCCATCCACATGACAGAAAGATACTTAAGGGCGCACTCAGAGAAGTTATATCCAATAGCTACGCAACGTGTGATTTGATCACGGGGATATCACTTGTCGGAACGAGTCAAGTAGCATTGTTCGGTAACGAAATTGAACACGACATGGTGATGTCATTGATCAGATCTTGGGCAATGCAAATATCGAAAGACAAAAGGAATAAGACACGACTGTCCGGTTCAAACAATGAAGGATCTTCGTGGAATGCATAGGGGTCACATGGCCATCCAGGTCCATTTGTTGATCATTGGTCCAGGAGTGTCCCGACCATGTCTGGAGTGTTCCCGAACCGTGGGGTATCACTCTTAAGGGCTTGATGATGCTTATAGAGTGTTTATAGGATCGGTAGAATCACTAAAGAAGAGTAGAGAGAAAACCGGAAGGGTTTCGGTAAGTCTGGAGGATGTCCGGAGTGGAGATGGAAGGTGTTCCATAACCACGGAGATTGAATAATATGTGAATGAATGTTAAATATTGATTTAATCATTTATTCATAATTATTTAATAAAAGATAAAATCAATTAAAGGTCAAAAGGCTTAATGGGCCAAAACCCGGAAGGGAAAAGGCCCAAGAGGGGACAACACCCCTAGGAGGGGCCTAGGGGGTGGCCGGCGGCCCTAGTAGGCCTGCCCCAAGTGAGGCCCATGGGTGGGGGCTAGTCGGCGTGCCTCCCTACCTCTCCCCCTCCTTTAGTCCCACCCCGGGACTTTGAGGGAGGTAGTACCTCCCCTCCCCCTATATATAGTGGGGGTATTTGGCCAGATAAACACACACAATATTCAATAAAGGCTTCCTCACTTTTGGGAGACCTCCAATTAATATTCTGTCTCTCTCTCCTCTCTCTCTCTCGTGACCGTGGTCCCAAGTTCGGACTGCACGAACGAGAGACATCTTCACCGCGGAGCGCCGTCGCACTGCGAGATTCGGATCCAAGAGCTCTACTTCCGCAACTGCTATTAGATTGGGGAAGCAGGAGTCATCGTCAGGCACCGGACATGTGTAACTCCCCGTGAGGTGTCACACTTGAGGCACTCAAGTCGTTGGAGCCACAGGAGCACAAGGAATTCATCACGAGCTTGAGGTCGGCTTCGGCTCGTCTACATCAACCATGCTCTCCTGAGCGTTGACAACGCTTTTCGGTCTTCAAGGGTAAGTTCGCGAAAAGCCCCTCCCGTTACTGCATTACTAATAGATAGGTCCTAGAAGCATCAGGGGTTCAGGGACGTAGGGTAATATTTTATTGTTTTCATACGCGAACCCCTAAAATGGTATCAGAGCTAGATCTATGCGTAGTAATGCTAGTACGGGTAGAACACACGATATGTAGCTGATGACCCAAAATATATCGAGCTCGTTGGGGAACACCCAAGAGGAAGGTATGATGAGCACAGCAACAAGTTTTCCCTTAGTTGAAACCAAGGTTATTGAACCAGTAGGAGCAAGGAAACACCTCCAAGGTGTTGTTTCCAACTTGGAATCCTGCACAATACAACCACAGAACTTTGCCCCCAACTTATAGTGAGGTTGTTAATCTCACCGGTTTTGCTGAAAACAAAGGATTAAACGTACTGTGTGGAAGATAGTAATTGCCTTGCAGAAAGTAAACAGAAAATAGTAAATAGTAGATTGTAGATTGATAGTAAAAGAAAGGACCGGGGTCCATAGTTCACTAGTGGTGATTCTCCTTAAGATAGATGACATGTTGGGTGAACAAATTACAGTGGGGCAATTGACAAACATCGAGAAAGCATACAAGCATATACTAATCATCTTGACTCCTATGAGATTTGATTGGGCATTACAACATTATACATAGACCGTAATCCAACTGCATCTATGACTAATAATCCACCTTCAGGTTATCATCTGAACCCCCTCCAGTATTAAGTTGCAAGCAACAGATAATTGCATCAAGCATTGCGTGTAAAGTAAACAATATGATTGTTCTATGAACAAAGGATTGCTGTTTTCTCCCTAGTAGCAATAGCACATCTAGTACCTTAGAGATTTCTGTCACTTCCCCAGATTCCTAGAGGCATGAACCCACTATCGAGCATAAATACTCCCTCTTGGAGTTGCTAGCATCTACTCGGCCAAGATAGCTACTAACAACGGAGAGCATGCAAGATCAAAAATAACAAAGACATGATAGAATCCATAATCAATCTGAAATAGCATCTTAATATCCATCGGATCCCCACAAACACAACATGTATGATTACAAATTGATGATCTTGATCATGAATGGAGCTCACAAGATCTAAACATGGTAGCACAAAGGAGAAGAACTAACCATCTAGCTACTACATGGACCCACAGTCCAGGGATGAACTACTCACACATCACACCGGAGGTAGGCATGGTGATGAAGAAGGCCTCTAGGGTGAATTCTCCCCTCTGGCAAGGTGCCGGGAAGAGCTTTAGATCCCTCCCGATCTAGGGATGGAGATGATGGCGGCTATAGACTCTTTCATGGAATTTTGATCGGGTACTTAGGGTTTCTGTATCGGAGGCTTCTTATAAGCGAAAGGGGAGGCCGAGGGGGTGCCCTAGGTGCCCGCACCACCCCCTGGCATGGGCCAGGCCTGGCCGCGCAGGCAGGTGGTGTGGCCGGCCCCTGGCCCCTCTCCGTCTCGTCTTCTGGCTCCGTGTCCCCCTCGGTGAAATATTGACTTTGGCTTTTGTCATGTCCAATTCCGAGAATATTCATTTTCTAACTTACCTGGAACCAAAAGCAGCAGAAAACATGCAGCTAGCTCTGTGGCATCTTGTTAATAGGTTAGTCCAAGAAAGTGTATAAAAATACTCCAAAGTGTGGACAAAGCATAAGAAAGTAGATATAAAACAAGCATGGAACATCAAAAATTATAGATACGTTAGCAACGTATCGGTAGCATGTGGGCGTTGATCTTTTAGTTGTTACCCTCCCACGTGTACTTTTGTATACCGCAGTAATGCTTGATGAAGCGGCTCCCAACCGACTTTACGCGTTCATTCGCGAGACTGGTCCATGCTTGACATACGGCTTGTACCATACAAAGTGGCTTTGGGGGGTGTCTGTCTCTCTCGCATTAGTTGGTATGCCATTTTCAATGGAGGGCCCCGAAAGGGGTATAGTATAGACAACTACTTGATCAGCGTTGTGGTGACAGTTCGTAGGTAAGAACTGTTCTTGTGCGAAAGCCCATTCAGCCACGTAAAACATGCAAAGATAAAGTAGAGGCGTCTAACTTTGTTTTGCGGGGGGGGGGGTGTTTCTTTTTGATATGGTTGTAGGAAAGGTAAAGTGATTACCTTATGTTACGAAGTAGTAGTAGAGAGTCATGGAGGTGATGGACTACCATGCCAGAATGACACTGGTACCCTAGTGTCTACGACGCCGGAACCCTAGCGCTGGAATCTGGTGATGCCGTATGGAGATCATGACGTGAAGGACCATATCACATTGAATTTACATTCAATGTTATTGTTTGTATATCTTATTGTGTGCTAGTATTAGATACTCGACGGTAGCCTAATAAGATGATCCCTATTTAAAAATTACCAATGATTGTGTTCCCCCTTAGTGTGCACCACCAAGAAAGTTCTTCGGTATGAGGCAGGCCATGATGATCAGGTGTCAGACATATCTACATTCACATACAATGGGTGTAAGCCATGTTGCACAACAAATACACTAAGGTTGAGTTGGTGAGCCTAGCATGTAGCAGACATATCCTCGGAACGCGAATGGTCGAAAGATCGAGCACGAGTTGCATGAATGATGCGACCGACGTTTAGCGTCCACCCTAGAACCCACATTGATGGCCGTGATGATGGGGGAGATGTGGGTAAAAGGGGCCGTATTATCACTAGAACCCTTCAGGGGATAGGTGTTTCTTAGTGGAGTTATTATTAACTCATTTAATTATAAACTTAGTCTAAATTCGTGTGGGACCCCCAGATTAATCATCCGAGAAATCCCTTTTATGCATACACCATGTTCCCATGATCAGTGAGCCGTGGAACATAACCGACAAATATCATTACAACATCCGAGAAATACCGAATTACAAGACTTACATAAATGTCGTTATGGCTACATCAATAATCATCAGCGGAACTTCATCAAGCGTAGAGCCCGATCCATGCCTTAACCTACAGGCAACTGACGGGGAGAACGTCCTAGTTTGCATAGTCGTCCACTTCACCTCTTCTTGATACCTGACCAAGTTAATAGCCAGGGACAATGCCAGTGAGTACTTTGAATGTACTCGCAAACCACCTTTAAGATAACAATAATAACAAGAGGATATGCATTATGGTTGTGGTAGTAGGAAGGCTCCAAGAGAGGTTCTTTCCTCAAATAGTTTCTCTTGTAGATTTAGCATCTACATATCTTTGTTGAAAACCTTTGTAAATATTTTGGAAACCATTTTGAAAAGTTTTGGAAAACATCAGGACTGGGTCACCCATTTGTTCTCGTCTTCAGGTCGTCCCCTGACCAAACTCCTTTCTCCTCCTTCCGACCATCCCATGGTCAAAACCTTTCTCTTTTATGACCATCCCATGGTCAAAACATTTCCAAAGCCATTTCTTTTCTGAAATCCTTTTTGAAAACAAAACCAGCACCGCTCTACAGAAGTTTGTCCAACCCGTCCTTGACCGTGGACATGGCTATTCGAATAGATTTACACTCTGCAGAGGTTATACACTTTACCCACACCATCCGGGTACACTACCCTGATCTACACCGATCGTGGGTCGAGTAACCGATCAAGACTCTCTAGATGCCCACTCCAATATAAGTGCCTACCCTGAGTGTTGTTCCCCTCAAAACCGGGACGTCGGGTACCTAGGACCAACCGGAGCGCACTTTGCACTTCCCAAGTGTTGCGCTTTCAATGAGGGGCTCATAGTAATGCGTGGAGGTCCGTAAACCCTTCGTTCCTTCTCTAGGTCGATGTATCACATGGAACCTTATGTGAGAAGGCCCGCCCTCCAGAGATTTTTATCCCCTGTAGTTGTTGCGAGGTAGCTTATACCAGAGTAAACAAAGATCAAATCCAACCCTGTCCCATTCCAAAGTAGTGTGGTTGCACAGGGTTAAGTTGTTATAGCTAAACTGCAAAGAACCGGGTGTGTTTTCATAAACCTTTTTCCTCCATCTTTCCTTCAGCGTTTTGTAAAAAAAAACCTTTTTCCTTCACAACATCTCTTGGGAGGTCCCACCTCACCAAGGTTTTATCATAAAACATTTGGTAAATCTTTTTCCGGGGTCTTCCGATCCTCTAGCTTTGCTTTGGCTGAAACAGGGTCTCCAAAAGGGGTATGGTGCATTACACCATCTACCATACTAGGGACAAGTAGGTGTCACCAAGGGGATTGTACTTAATAGTACAAAAGTGTACTAGTTCGGAGGAGCCGAACCACTACCATATATACATCAACATATAGTAAAACAATGCCGTTTTCAATAAACAGTAGATAAAACATGCATAAGTAAAACAGTAGGACAAGGCTTATGAGCAAGAATGTGGCTTGCCCGATGATCAGCAATATGGAATATTTCCCTGGACTTCTTCTTTAGATAACCAAGAATACCAATACCAATAATAATACGGTCTCTTCTTCTTGGCGTCAAAACAAGCGCAACTATCGTCGTCATCGAGTATACATGCAACAAGCAAGAGCACAATCAACACAAGGCATACAAGCACCAATACAATACAACAAGCAACTGAATAATACCAAACTAAAATTTAGAGGATTTGGAGAGGATTTAATTTAGAAGGTGGGGATGGCCTTGGAGAAGGGGATGAACACCCCTTAGGGTTTATTGTCGAGGAACTACCTAAGAGGGTTTGTGGACCTAAGAGGGTTTATTGTCTGTAGGATACCATTGGGTAAAAATGATACCAACAGATAGGATTTGATAAAATGAAACCAACAAAAGTGGTTTCACTATTTTATCACTTTTCTTTATTTAGTTATGATTTTTCTAGTGAAATAACTTCTAGTTTTAGGGAATAATTCACCAGAAACGTTTTGGACCTCCAAAAATTATTTCCTTGGGTGGTTAGGTAAGGCTTGATGTACTTGTTCACTGAGAGCTAGAATCATGTCGAGATAATTACCAGAATGCCCTCAGGAAATTCCCAAAGGTAGTTCTGTACACAACTTGTCCTTTTCACCAGATTAAATCTACAGAAGCTTTTGAGTTGGTTCAATGGGAACATGGTAGGCATTTATAATACCTTTCTATAGAAATTGGAATCAACCTTTTTGGAGTTGCAGAGCTACTGTAGTGATTTATCTAGTGAAACTACTATATACAGAAATGTTTAATTGATCAGAAATCCTCAGAAGCTCAATAAATCTTGATCTCCAGGATTTTGGTAGTATTGGGTGTACCACATCACAGATAGTTGGAATTAGGTCATTCCAACCTTTTGTTTGACCTAGAGAAATTCCTAAGGAATGCAATGGCTTATTTTTGTTATTTTTATTAGGGTAAAACCAGGGTTCACCTTAACAGGGGATAAAGGCTAGATGGTAGGCCTATGGATATATTTTCAAGGGAACTTGGTTTTATCCATTTTGGAGATGTGTAGGTCATTGAGGATATTATTTAGTGTAAAATATACTTTTTAGAAGATTAAATGCCAGAAAATAATAAAAATTATTCTTGGCAAGGTTCTAGTTCTACAAGTTGCATAAAACATGAAGGAACCATCAGAATTTTGGATCTAGACCAATTATTGTAATTTTCATTTTTATTTGGATTTAGTCCTAGCAGGTAGTTTTCAGATCTGGAATAAATGTTTAAAAGAAAGGGTAATCGGGCTGGGTTTACGGGAGGCTGGGCACAGGCAGAATCGACCCACGAGATGGCGCCATGCAGAGAGCTGAGTTTGAACTGGCGACGGCAGGGCGTCGACCAGCCACTAGGGGAGGGCGAAGAGGTATTGGCGGACCTCGGCTGTTCGATTAAAACGAGATGGACGACCTAAGGCCATCGTCTCCATCCGAGATGGCGCGGCGGCGCGAAAACCCTAGGCACTGCATCAACGGGTGCAGGGCTCACCTGAGGTGCTCCTCAAGCGTCGATGAGGTAGAAGACGGACGCGGCGCATCGCGACGACTCTAGAGAGGGACGGCAAGGCGGTGCCCGCTTCAGGAAGTGGTCTTGTGTGACGGTGGCTGAGAGGGGGCTCGTCGGAGCTCGACGGCGACGATGGAGGGGACTGTCCTGGGCAAGAAGAAGACCACAGTTAGATAGAGGAGGAAGAGGGGGTCACAGTAGGGTGACATGCAGGGGAAAGGAGCTGAGAGAAGGGAGCCTTGCTCGGTTTTTGGGGGAGGCCGAGGCTCCTTCTTCTTCTTCTTTCGGGCAGCATGGAGCAGGGAGAGAGAGTGGAGCTAGGGGAGGTAAGTGGAGGGGAAGAGGGATTAAATGAGGGGCAGGGGATTGCTGGGGGTGGCCTCTGGCCTTTATATAGAGGGGGAGAGGTAGATGGTGTAAATGTCCACTTTGGACATGGGGGAGGAGTGGGGCTGGCCTGTGATTGGCTTAGAGGGCGGTGAGGAGGGGTAGGAGTGGGATTTGGTCATGCTGGAGCTCAGAGAGGGAGGGAGTGGAAGTTGTTGCAATTAATCTCACATGCTTGCTTCTCTCTCTCTACTTCTCACTTCCAAGCACATGTGACAAGCGATTGCTACAGTAGCTTAGCTACAGTGTTTTCAACCAGAGGGAGAGAAGTGTGTTGTACAAGCTTGGTGGAGAAGATTTGATAAGGTTTGATGGGGTATTTGTACAAGGTTTTGATTGTTGTGCTATTTTGATCACAAGAATGCTTGTGAGGGAGTTCCCTTATTTATGTTGGAAAGAGTGGGGGAGATGGTACTGGTAGATGGGCATGGTCAAGGGACACTCCTAGGAATTGTTTGAGATTTTTCAATGGATTTAAAGTCCACTTAAAACCATTTATTCAAATAGTGCAGAAGTAGTTTCTAGAAGCTCATTTTATATTTTTACACTGGACCAGGTTGGTTTATGATGTGAGATGGTCCCAAATGTGAATACACAATTAGGGGAATTTTCCCAAGATTTATTGGAAGATAAAAGTAATTAAAACAATTATTATTCCATTTCAGCCATTTAAGAAAATGGGAAAAAAGAAATAATAAAACCCTTCAGAAATATTTATTTTTGAAGTTGGAAGTTAGGGTATGATATATGGATCTCAATGGAGCCAAAATTTGAGGAAGTGTTTTGGCATAAACCAAACTTTCTATTGTGGAAGAGGTTTTGGAGATTTTGACTATTAAAGTGATTTATTAGATTTGGAGCCATAATAATTATGGATAATATTTGATAAATCATGGTGATCAAGGTAAATGATGTAGACCAGGTGTAGCAAGCATTTTCAACCTTGGGATTGGAGAATCCAAGTTGATTTTGGTGAAAACTAGAGATTTAAGGATCTTGGGTGAGATTGTTTTCATGCCACCAAAACCTTTTTGGATCTTGGAGGTCAGATCTCCCCTTGGGTCATGGGGTAGATTGATGGATAGACCAAGTGATGTAAATCAACATGGTATATAGTTTTGATCTTGATCTTGCTTGAGTTCACCAAGATATGCTTTCAAACTTTGAATAAAATAAGCCTGCCAAAGCAGATTATCAACTAGCCTTCAAAACCTTGTGGGTTTAAGAAGCACAAATTCCACTTGGAACAAGTGAAGTATATATTGATAGACCTATATGAGTAGAACACAACCCTGCAAAGAGTTGGTCCATAGAAGGTTGGATGGTGGTGTGAGCTTCTATCAAAGTAGGCATGTTGACTAGATTTGCATGATTAGTTATTTTCTTGCCTGCAAAACCATCAAGAACAAGTAGGTTGGAGGATGATCTAACCAAGGTAAAGAGTGGGCCGTGGTAGTCCTTAGGATGGTTAACAATATGGTTCAGATGCATTTTCAAAAATGCACCAGGGTTGAAAAAGGGAGGCATTCAAAAAGGTGATGTTGGAAATAATTTTCCAAACTTAGCCAAATTTGGCAGATTTAGGGGTTTTGACTAGAGTAAGAGAGGGAAGGCTTTTGATGGATAACAAGATACCAAAGCATCATCAAGTGGATGAGGTTGAAGAGTAGATTGAGTAGAAGGGATCCATGCTTGATATTGGTCTTCATTGGCTTGGAAGCTTCTAGAAGGGATAACTTCAGAATTGATCTAGTTAAGGGTTTTAGATGAACACCTAGTGGCTAGAGATCAGATCCATCTTGTATTCTTTCTTAGGATTTGGTGATCTTGAACTATCTTGATCCTAGAGGATGAGCTCCTAGAGTAGCTCATACTACTTCTAAGCAATCAAGTCAAACAGCAGATCAAGGCAACTCATCTTACAAACAAATCAACTACTACTAGGGTTACCATCAAGCTTAGCTTGAGGTAAGGATGGGCAATTTTGAAAGGTTGAAGTTTGAATAAGGTAAGGTCCTTGGTACATCTACCAAGAGTAGAGTTCAAAAGATTTATAAAAGGTTTTGGAAATCTTAGAGGTAGGAGTAGTTGAAGGTTCTGTCTTGAAAGCATAAGGAGAATGCAGATCTCCATAGTTTTGGTAATAGAAGCTACAAAAATAGTTTTGGTTACATAACCATCTTGGCTCATGTTTTGAGGTGCTAGAACATTTGGGAATATGGAAAATAAGCCAAGACAGTTTTGGGAAGTTGCTTTTGTCAACTGGTGTCAAGGTAAGGAGTATCATATGGTATACACTCACATGCACAAGCACAAACAAACAACAAGAAAACCCTGCACCGATGAACAAGAAAAAGTTTTTGTTCCCCCTGATTTTTGCATTCTGGATAGCTAATCAGGGTTGCTGAAATTGGGATGTTACAGACCCTTTCCCCTTAAAAGAATCTCGTCCCGAGATTCAGGAGAGTAGGGTTATGGGATTTTGAGTCGAGGTTAGCGCTACTGGTTTCAAGCGTGCTATCTTTCGGACTCCGTCTTTGAAAGTGACTACTATGTCGATGAAGTTGAGCTTCAGTCTTGTGGGATGCACGGAGAGTTGAGCAGAGTCTAGTCCTGAATGTGAGGGATGACCTTCTTTTCCTTCCGGACTCTATATCTCGAGGGCTTAGACTAGGCAAACTATCTCGATGCTGAGCTTCACGGAGTACTCGTCGGAGGATAGAATCTACGACCTGGTGTACCTTTCTCTAGGGATCCATGGCTCTTCCTTAGGGGCGTAGCGTATCCTATTTAACGATTTTAGGGTCAGGACTCCTGAGTTTGCTTCTAGCGAAGAGCTACTCTATTTTGGTGGGAAAGATGCAGTCTTTCCCCCTTAGAGCGACACTACCTTCTTGATTGGGGGGTCGTTTGCTGACGCTGGGAGATGGTGTTGCACCTTTCGTCCGGAGATGATTATCTTCCATCGACCTTGTAAAAGCAGCTTCGGGAGAGGCGTCGATGCCACTTCTTGAATTAGTAGTCGTAGCGGGAGGGGCGTTTATCTAGCTCCCTAGTAGTTAGTTCTGGGCTAGCTAAGGATTCGTTAGGTGGGAGAATGCCGTTTGGGGTTGACAGCATGAGATGCGGTCTTATAGGATGAGGTCATTCCGGGTTGAGTCTGATGCAACGCCAAGGGTAAAACAAGTAGGTGTGAAGCTCTGACTCGCATATCATCAAAATGGGTTCACACAGGGATTAACATGTCTAAGCCGACCAACGGCGAGGATACTTGAACATTACAGAAGAATATCTGGGCTACCAGGTTTCGGGGCATGTAGAATTTTACAAGACAAGTGCAGGGGCGATACATAGCTCTACCTATGTTGAGATAGGTGAGTTCCCGGGTGTGAAAACTATTTCGAGGGAACGTCCGGAGTCTTGTCGCCGTTCTGAGGTTGGAGGTTTCTCCTCAGGAAATGCCTTCGCGGAGGAAGGGGAGGTTCTGGGGATAGTGGCTTCCTGATTTTTCTGATTTGAGGGACTCGTGGTTTCTTGCTCTTTTTAGGTGCCGGAGCTTCTTGTTTCGACGTCATCCAGTATTTGTCTGGACAGTGGCGGGCGAAGTGGCCCGGATCTCCGCAGGTGTAACATATGCTTTGCTTGACTTCGGATCCTCCTAGGGCTTGCTTTGGGAACTTTAAGGGAGTAGCGGATATTTTGGCCTGTGCCTTTGTAGGAGTGTTGTCGAGACCACGTTGGGGGCACTCTCGGCTGTAATGACCCGGTTGATCACATGAGTAGCAGGTACCCTTCTTGGAGTATTCCGACTTTGTTGTCTTCCCAATATTGACGCATGGGAGTTGACGGGCTTTGCCAATTAGGAGGTATAAGGGGCACTCGGCCGGGACATGGTTTTGGCCTTCACAAAGGAAACATGTGACTAGCTGTGTTGGACAAATCGTGGGAGGATGGAAGACTCCACAGTTTGGGCAGTTGCCAAGGCATTGGTTAGCTTGATGTCCTTCTCCGTAGCGGCTGTAGGCTTTCTTCAGGCCTTCGAGCTTCATGGCCATACTCAGGAGGTATCGGGGTGACAATCCTTCCGCTATAGAGGTAAACTGTGGTAATAGATTAGTCTTGGATATTTGGAGAAAGAGGAAACAATGGGTTATCCAGTTAGTATGAGACACATGTATGGCTTTGGGTTCCACTGACGATTCTCATAGTGGTGCTTGGAGCAGGCGATTAGAACAGTTAGTCTCCTACGGTGGTTAGAGGGTCTAATGTACCATAGGTCAGCACAGTTAGGTCTTCACTTCTCGTCTTGGTTGACTTATCGGGTGGTCTCTTGTGGATATTGAGGATCCTTTGGTGATTGACTTCCGGCTTCAACGGGATTCTTGCTGTAGTAGACTGAGGAACAAGGAAGTGTGATGCTTATTGACGAGTCTTGCAAGGTGAGTTTGACGAGGTATGCCGTCCTGCTGAGGTGAGATCTTCGAGTTGATTCTGACTTGACGATGTCAAACTCCTGGTTCTTGCGATGCTTTTCCTCTCATATATTCTCGAGGTTAGTCTGGGTCTCATTACCGACATCCAACACAGGGGTTTCCTGAGTTACTAGGTGTGTTATCGCTCCTCGAAAAACGTTTTACTAAGGTCAAAGCAAACCAGGGCATACAAACAAGGTGAACAGAGCGAGGGGATCGCAATGTCCACGGCAAACAACACACATCAAGTGACACAGGATGCACTTAGGCAAGCAAACACGGTCAACGCTAGGGACCAAGGAGTTAATACTAGCGATGTAGGGAAATCCTATTCTTAGGACTATTGATCCTAGATATCGTCTTTCTTCGAGTCGGAGTCACTATCTTGCAGATGAAGCCTTCATCGTATCTTGGACGCTTCTCGATAGTGCAACACTTGATGTCTTCTGATTATGAGGATTTCGCTGGTAGGGCGATCGTGTAGTCTCCTTGTGTTTGCGGGTAGTTGCTTCTCTTCATCTCGTCCTCAATGTCTTCACCTGGTTCTAGCTCCTAGTTATTTAAAATCCGTAGGTTTGAAGTTTGGACGAGGGTTAGAGGAAACCATTTTCGAAAGCATTTACTTAGAGTAAGAGAAGAAGTAGAACTTTTTGAAACTCATTGAGAAACTAGTTTTCGAAAGACGGGGTTTTCAAAATAAGGTTCCTGTCTAACGACCATGCTAACTAAGGTTCTCCTACAGTCAGGATGGCTCTGATACCAAGTCTGTGGGACCCCCGGATTAATCATCCGAGAAATCCCTGTTATGCATACACCACGTTCCCATGATCAGTGAGCCGTGGAACATAACCGACAATTATCATTACAACATCCGAGACATACCGAATTACAAGACTTACATAAATTCCGTTACGGCTACATCAATAATCATCAGCGGAACTTCATCAAGCGTAGAGCCCGATCCATGCCTTAACCTACAGGCAACTGACGGGGAGAACGTCCTAGTTCGCATAGTCGTCCACTTCACCTCTTCTTGATATCTGACCAAGTTAATAGCCAGAGACAATGCCAGTGAGTACTTTGAATGTACTCGCAAACCACCTTTAATATAACAATAATAACAAGAGGATATGCATTATGGCTGTGGTAGTAGGAAGGCTCCAAGGGAGGTTCTTTCCTCAAATAGTTTCTCTTATAGAAGTAGCATCTACATATCTTTGTTGAAAACCTTTGTAAATATTTTGGAAACCGTTTTGAAAAGTTTTGGAAAACATCAGGACTAGGTCACCCATTTGTTCTCGTCTTCAGTTCGTCCCATGACCAAACTCCTTTCTCCTCCTTCCGACCATCCCATGGTCAAAACCTTTCTATTTTATGACCATCCCATGGTCAAAACATTTCCAAAGCCATTTCTTTTCTGAAATCCTTTTTGAAAACAAAACTAGCACCGCTCTACAGAAGTTTGTCCAACCCGTCCTTAACCGTGGACATGGCTATTTGAATAGATTTACACTCTGCAGAGGTTATACACTTTACCCACACCATCCGGGTACACTACACTGATCTACACCGATCATGGGTCGAGTAACCGATCAAGACTCTCCGGATGCCCACTCCAATATAAGTGCCTACCCTATGAGTGTTGTTCCCCTCAAAACTGGAATGTCGGGTACCTAGGACCAACCGAAGCGCATTTTGCACTTCCCAAGTGTTGCGCTTTCAATGAGGGGCTCATAGTAACGCGTGGAGGTCCATAAACCCTTCGTTCCTTCTCCAGGTCGATGTCTCACATGGACCCTTATGTTAGAAGGCCCACCCTCCAAGGATTTTTATCCCCTGTAGTTGTTGCGAGGCAGCTTAACTAGAGTAAACAAACATCAAATCCAGCCCTGCCCCATTCTAGAGTAGTGTGGTTGCACAAGGTTAAGTTGTTATAGCTAAACTACAAAGAACGGGGTGCGTTTTTGTAAACATTTTTCCTCAAGCTTTCCTTCAGCCTTTTGTGAAACAAAACCTTTTTCCTTCTCAACATCTCTTGGGAGGTCCCACCTCACCAAGGTTTTATCATAAAACATTTGGTAAATCTTTTTCCAGGGTCTTCCCATCCTCTAGCTTTGCTTTGGCTGAAACAGGGTCTCCAAAAGGGGTATGGTGCATTACACCATCTACCATACTAGGGACAAGTAGGTGTCACCAAGGGGGTTGTACTTAATAGTACAAAAGTGTAATAGTTCGGAGGAGCCAAACCACTACCATATATTCATCAACATATAGTAAAACAATGCCATTTTAAATAAACAGTAGATAAAACATGCATAAGTAAAAAAGTAGGACAAGGCTTATGAGCAAGAATGTGGCTTGCCTGATGATCAGCAATATGGCAATATGTCCCTGGACTTCTTCTTTAGATAACCAAGAATACCAATACCAATAATAATACGGTCTCTTCTTCTCGGCGTCAAAACAAGCGCAACTATCGTCGTCATCGAGTATACATGCAACAAGCAAGAGCACAATCAACACAAGGCATACAAGCACAAATACAATACAACAAGCAACTAAATAATACCAAACTAAAATTTAGAGGGTTTGGAGAGGATTTGATTTAGAAGGTGGGGATGGCCTTGGAGAAGGGGATGAACACCCCTTAGGGTTTATTGTCGAGGAACTACCTAAGAGGGTTTGTGGACCAAGGACATACTCTGTAGGATACCATTGGGTAAAAATGATACCAACAGATAGGATTTGATAAAATGAAACCAACAAAAGTGGTTTCACTATTTTTTTGAATCACAGCAGGTGAGCTGCTGTATTTCATTGCAATAGTAGAGGTAGGTGATACATTAAAACAAAGGTCAGCTTAGAGAGTGCCAACCAACAAAAATTAAAGACACTACTACTACATCAGCCTGGATCAAAAGGCGCCCCTCCGTACTGGTCCACCATGGGTAGTGGGGCGCCAGCAAGCCGCCACGCTGCAGCTTCATCCTTTATTTTTAGAACCATTGCATGCGGAGGCATCTCTTTTTTCTCGAAAATTCTTCTGTTGCGCTCCTTCCATATCTCCCAGCATATGAGCTGCGCAGCTAGAAAAACTCCTTTTCAGTTGGCACTTGTTTGATTCCCAACCATCGATCTGTACCAATCCTGTATTGTGAGGTCCTTTTCATTCCACTTTTGTGGGCAAATCGCCCCCATTTTGAAGTGGGACGACATTGTACTCCATACGGAGACACTGAATGGGCATTTTGTGAATAGATGCAAAGGCGTCTCAAGGTTTCTTCTGCACAGTGGGCAAAAGTAGTCGTTCTCCCACTGTCTTTGCATTAACTTGTCCGCAGTAAGGATTCAGTTTAGCATTAGTGTCCAAATGAAGAACTTGCACCTGGCCGGGGCCCAGCCCTTCCAGACCAGCTTTCTGTAATCCGTGCTCTCCGCCCCCAAAAAATGCAGCATGTAGGCTGCCTTGGCCGAGTATGACTCCTTTCCTCCGAACCGCCATGCAATCTTGTTAGGCTCATCATTCAACTGTACCCCTTCAATCATCTCCGCAAGCCTGAGGAGTTGCGGCAAGTGGTCAACCTCCAGCTTGTGACGTAGGTCATACAACCAAGTTTCCCTGCTCATTTCTTCGTGTACCGAGCGGTTCTTCCTCACCGAGATTTGGTATATAGTTGGTGCTATTTGAGCCGGAGTTTGGTTAAGCAACCACCTATCTGTCCAGAATCGCGCCTTGTGTCCACTCCCAATAGTTATCTCGGTGGCAGTCGCGAAGAGAGCGTGGCCTTTTTACTGGATGGCAGATCCATATGTGCCCATGGTTTGTCTGGGTTCTTCCACATCTGCCATCGCCACCTAAGTCTGAGTGCCGTCCCAAATGCGTCCACTCAGTGGACCCCGAGACCTCCGAGCGCCTTGGGTCTGCAGACCATTTTCCAGCTAACTATGCATTTCCCGCCCTTGCAGGAGGCTTCCCCTGCCTAGAGCCAAGCTCTTCTTCTTCAGTCAAACTCATTTTTCACCCAACCAGGCATTTCATTGATTGTCATCATGTAGATCGCGAGAGATGTGAGCACGGAGTTGAGCATCTCAAGCCTCCCTGCTTTGCTCATCACTATTTTATCACTTTTCTTTATTTAATTTATGATTTTTCTAGTGAAATAACTTCTAGTTTTAGGGAATAATTCACCAGAAAAGTTCTGGAGCTCCAAAAAATATTTCCTTGGGTGGTTAGGTAAGGCTTGATGTACTTGTTCACTGAGAGCTGGAATCATGTCGATATAATTACCAGAATGCCCTCAGGAAATTCCCAAAGGTTGACATGCATGGGAGAGGAGCTGAGAGGAGGGAGCCTTGCTCGGTTTTTGGGGGAGGCCAAGGCTCCTCCTTCTTCTTCTTCCGGGCAACACGGAGTAGGGGAGAGGGAGTGGAGCTAGGGGAGGTAAGTGGAGGGGAAGAGGGAGAAAATGAGGGGCAGGGGCTTGCTGGGGGTGGCCTCTGGCCTTTATACCGAGGGGGAGAGGTAGATGGTGTAAATGTCCACTTTGGACATGGGGGAGGAGTGGGGATGGCCTGTGATTTGCTTAGAGGGTGGTGAGGAGGGGTAGGAGTGGGATTTGGTCATGCTGGAGCTCAGAGAGGGAGGGAGTGGCAGCTGTTGCAATTAATCTCACATGCTTGCCTCTCTCTCTCTAATTCTAACTTCCAAGCACATGGGACAAGGGATTGCTATAGTAGCTTAGCTACAGTGTTTTCGACCAGAGGGAGAGAAGTGTGTTGTACAAGCTTGGTGGAGAAGATTTGATAAGGTTTGATGGGGTATTTGTACAAGGTTTTGATTGTTGTGCTATTTTGATCACAAGAATGCTTGTGAGGGAGTTCCCTTATTTATGTTGGAAAGAGTGGGGGAGATGGTACTAGTAGATGGGATTGGTCAAGGTACACTCCTAGGAATTGTTTGAGATTTTTCAATGGATTTAAAGTCCACTTAAAACCATTTATTCAAATAGTGTAGAAGTAGTTTCTAGAAGCTCATTATATATTTTTACACTGGACCAGGTTGGTTTATGATGTGAGATGGTCCCAAATGTGAATGCACAGTTAGGGGAATTTTCCCAAGATTTATTGGAAGATAAAAGTAATTAAAACAATTATTATTCCATTTCAGCCATTTAAGAAAATGGGCAAAAATAAATAATAAAACCCTTCAGAAATATTTATTTTTGAAGTTGGAAGTTAGGGTATGATATATGGATCTGAATTGAGCCAAAATTTGAGGAAGTGTTTTGGCAAAAACCAAACTTTCTATTGTGGAAGAGGTTTTGGAGATTTTGACTATTAAAGAGATTTATTAGATTTGGAGCCATAATAATTATGGATAATATTTGATAAATCATGGTGATCAAGGTAAATGATGTAGACCAGGTGTAGCAAGCATTTTCAACCTTGGGATTGGAGAATCCAAGTTGATTTTGGTGAAAACTAGAGATTTAAGGATCTTGGGTGAGATTGTTTTCATGCCACCAAAACCTTTTTGGATCTTGGAGGTCAGATCTCCCCTTGGGTCATGGGGTAGATTGATGGATAAACCAAGTGATGTACATCAACATGGTATATAGTTTTGATCTTGATCTTGCTTGAGTTCACCAAGATATGCTTTCAAACTTTGAATAAAATAAGCCTGCCAAAGCAGATTAACAACTAGCCTTCAAAACCTTGTGGGTTTAAGAAGCACAAATTCCACTTGGAACAAGTGAAGTAGATATTGATAGACCTATATGAGTAGAACACAACCCTGCAAAGAGTTGGTCCATAGAAGGTTGGATGGTGGTGTGAGCTTCTATCAAAGTAGGCATGTTGACTAGATTTGCAGGATTAGTTATTTTCTTGCCTGCAAAACCATCAAGAACAAGTAGGTTGGAGGATGATCTAACCAAGGTAAAGAGTGGGCCGTGGTAGTCCTTAGGATGGTTAACAAGATGGTTCGGATGCATTTTCAAAAATGCACCAGGGTTGAAAAAGGGAGGCATTCAAAAAGGTGATGTTGGAAATAATTTTCCAAACTTAGCCAAATTTGGCAGATTTAGGGGTTTTGACTAGAGTAAGAGAGGGAAGGCTTTTGATGGATAACAAGATACCAAAGCATCATCAAGTGGATGAGGTTGAAGAGTAGATTGAGTAGAAGGTATCCATGCTTGATATTGGTCTTCATTGACTTGGAAGCTTCTAGAAGGGATAACTTCAGAATTGATCTAGTTAAGGGTTTTAGATGAACACCTAGTGGCTAGAGATCAGATCCATCTTGTATTCTTTCTTAGGATTTGGTGATCTTGAAGTATCTTGATCCTAGAGGATGAGCTCCTAGAGTATCTCATACTACTTCTAAGCAATCAAGTCAAACAGCAGATCAAGGCAACTCATCTTACAAACAAATCAACTACTACTGGGGTTACCATCAAGCTTAGCTTGAGGTAAGGATGGGCAATTTTGAAAGGTTGAAGTTTGAATAAGGTAAGGTCCTTGGTACATCTACCAAGAGTAGAGTTCAAAAGATTTATAAAAGGTTTTGGAAATCTTAGAGGCAGGAGTAGTTGAAGGTTCTATCTTGAAAGCATAAGGAGAATGCAGATCTCCATAGTTTTGTCAATAGAAGCTACAAAAATAGTTTTGGTTACATAAGCATCTTGGCTCATGTTTTGAGATGCCAGAACATTTGGGAATATGGAAAATAAGCCAAGACAGTTTTGGGAAGTAGCTTTTGTCAACTGGTGTCAAGGTAAGGAGTATCATATGGTATACACTCACATGCACAAGCACAAACAAACAACAAGCAAACCCTGCACTAATGAACAAGAAAAAGTTTTTGTTCCCCCTGATTTTTGCATTCTGGACAACTAATCAGGGTTGCTGAAATTGGGATGTTACAATTCGTTTTGCAATTATAAATGTAGAAAATGGTTCTCCCCGATGCTACCTTTCCTATTGACAATTGGTTAGAAGGAGAGAAGCTCAGGCTAGACGGATCAAACTTCTCTATATGGGTTGCACGTCTCCATTTTCTCCTTAGCAAGAATAACATGGTCGACTATATACTCAACGAGATGGATTTGGATCAGCCCAGTGACCTAGAGACCCAGAGCAGCGGGAATACCGCTATTATGGTCGTGAGATGGCCTCCTTCATTTCAGTTACAATGCGTTTCAGAATGGTGGATGAGATGTGGCCTGTCGTGGGTAATCTTGACCCTCGTGCGACAATTGTACAGCTTAGGTCACATTTCGTGGAACAAGCACGCATATGGGAGCATGAGTTGATGGGAGACTTCCTCTCCATAAAGATGGAGGAGAACTCTTCACTTGACGACCACTTGGGGCGCATGCATGATACGTACATGAAGCCGACATACTTCCTGGATAGCTAGATGACGAGCTGTTTTGCAAATGGCGTTGTGTTGTGGTCGCTGCCACCAAGCTATCAAGCAGATGTCAGGACTTGCATCATGTCGTTGTATTGGGAACGGCAGTACCTAAAAAGGTTAGATAGAGGTGTGGGGACTAGCAGGAAAGCTATCGACGACGTCTGCATGCGAGATTGGATCTGACGTGGCGAAAGAAGTACCCAGGTTCGGGGCCCTCGTGGTGAGGTAAAGCCCCTACTCCTGCCTGATCTGACTAGGTGAAATATACGAGCTACAAGTGCTCCTCGAGCTGTATCCCTTAGCTACTGCCTTAAATGAACTGAGACCAACCCTTTCTACTGAGGCCCTCCCTCTCCTTATATAGGAAGAGAGGCAAGGGTCTCACTGGCTAGTCCGGCTGGCGGGCCCCACAGGCGGGTCCCAGCCGGCTAGTCATCTACAGTACCCGGCATGGTATGTCACATCGGTGTATGAGCGGTATGGCTGTCGTAGGCACAGTGGACGCCGTGCGAGCCCGTCGTCAGCACAGGCCACTGTTCCCCCGTCAGCCACGCCAAGTCTTCGGTATGGGCGGGTGGTTGCCCGTCTTGTCGTTGTCTGAGCGTGCATCGCGTGCACTGATACGCACGTCGTCCTGTCCCTCTGATTGGATCCGGCTACGTAGTTGTATCCGGCTTCCTCTCCAGGGTCCGGCTACTGGGTGATAGCCGGTCCCTCCTACCCTGTCCGGCTGCATCTGGTCAGCCGGCCGAGACCGACTGTCCTGTTTCTTACTCGGGTGGGGTATCCGGGGATCATCCCCCTGACACTAGCCCCCGAGCGCGTGTGGATTCCGCCCTTGGGCGAAATGCGCGCGCGCTCCCTTCTGCTTTTCGAATTTTGATCCGGCTGAGCCTGGCGGTTGCGCTACCCGTGACGTCAGTGCTGACGCCGGCCACGCGCGCACGCGCCATCATTGCTCTGCGGCGGGCAGCGTAACGTCCCGTCGCGCGTCGCCTCGGGGAACTGCTTGCCCGGCGCCTCGGTTTCCGTCCCAGGATCTTCTGCGCATCCCGTCCCGGCACACGGGATCTAGGCGGCGGTTGGGATGTGAGTCGCCCGGATGCGCGCCACGTGGCCCCGCCGACGGTTGCCCTTCCGGTCCCTTAAAGGGATGCCGCGGGGGAGGCAGTTCTTTTCCTTCGCTCCCCCGCTGCAATCTTCCTCTCCTTCTCGCGCGCCGCTGCTCCTGTGCTCTTGCCCTCTGCGCCGCCCGCTCGCCGCCGTCAACGCTACGGGCCACCGTCACTCCTCCGCTGCCGCTCCTTCTCCTCAGCCGGACATGGCAGCTGACCGCGGAGCCTGGTGTGGCTCCTCCGTCACCGAGGACCAGATCGCGAAGTACCGCGCGACCCGCGTCCTTCCGCCGGCGGAGGAGGTGGCGGTGCGGTTGGCGCCGGTGGGGGAAGAGTCGCCGCATCCGGCGGAGGGGGAGCGCGTGATCTTCCTCTCGCACCTGGCGCGCGGGTTCGCGCTGCCGCTGCATCCCTTCTTCCTCACCTTTCTGGCCTTCTTCGACCTCCGCCTCCACCACCTCGGCGCCAACGCCATCGGAACGCTGGCGCACTTCATGGCGTTCTGCGAGAGCTACCTCGGGATCCAGCCGGATCTCGGGCTCTTCTGCCGGCTCTTCCGAGTTCGGCCGCAGGTCCAGTACACGAAGGGCCCGCTAGTCGTCTGCGGCGGCGCCTCCATATACTCCCGCTCCCAATCCGGCTACCCGAAGTTCCTGCTCCAGGACACAGTACGGCTGTGGCAGCAGTCGTACTTTTATGTCAAGAACGTCACCGACGTCGACCGGATAAACCTGCCGGCCTTCCAAGACGTCGAGTCCAGCCGGCAAAACTGGGACTTGAAGGTCTACGGTGACAAGGCGGAGACGGACGCGATGCTGGCACGCATGCGCTCCCTTGTCACCTGCCAGCTGACCGGTCGGGACATCACCCTTAGCTGGATGTCCCGGCTGATGATGCCGCTCCAGCAGCGGGCACACAAGATGTGCTTCTACTCCGGCCGGCTGGACCCGACCCGGCTGTCGCGCCGTGATCCCCGCTACCACAACTTGAAGGAGTGGTTGTGGACGATTAGCAAGGAGCGGCTGCCGGAGAACTGGAAGTTCAGCCTGGCGCCCTACAGCCGAGAGAACCACGCGCCCCGGGTAAGTTCTTGTAGCCGGAATTTTTGCTTATTCCCTCTGTTATTTCCTTGTTCTGTTTGGCTTACCCTTTTGCGTTTGCCAGATCTTCCCCTACATTCGTCGCGAGGAGGGCGACGCTGCTCTCGAGGTGTTCGCGCCGGACTTGCCCGAGCCGCGCGCTCGGTGATCCGGCGAGGAATCAGATGGGGACGGTGATGCCTTCCCCAGCCGGAACGACGAACCGGACGCCGACCCGCACGCGGTGGTGCACGAGGAGGAGGATGCCGGGCCGACCGCGGATCCGGCGACGCGCTCCGCGGCGGACGGCGAAGCAGGTGGGAGCGGCTCTAGCAATTCCGGCTCCCGCCGGCCTGCGACGGAGGAGCCGGCTCCGAAGAGGGGCCGAACCAGCGCCCTGCCGCCAAGCCGTCTTGACCGGAAGAAAGGGCCGCCCCCAGTTGTGCTGGGGTACGTTTTTATTCCTCCCCCCTTGGTGCTTTCTGTTTGTTTTGCCTTGTCCTTGTTTTTCTGACTTTAGCCTGTTTTGCTCTTGTCTTTTCCTCTTTCTCTTTAGCGCACTGGTTTCTTTCGGCCATGAGCCCGCTCGACGCCAGCCGGTCGCCGCCGCTTCGATGGATCCAACCGGCGCCTCCCCTTCCTCTGAGGCGCAGCCTCCTTCTCCTCCTCAAGCCGAGCCGGCTGCCCCCTCCCAGCCGAAGGGTTCCCAGCCGGAAGCGACTCGCGCCCAGCCGGAAGGCTCCTCATGGCCTTGAGGGGCTACTGGCAAGGAGCTTGTCGTGGTAGGCGACGACGACTCCGACGAGGCGCTCGGGGAGGAGTGGCAGACAGCGGTGCTCGCGGCGAAGGAGTCCTTGGCCGTCAACGCCGTGGACGACGACGCCGCTTCACTGTCGGATCTTGCCTCCATGCTCGAGCTGGCGGTGAAGGAGATCCGGCTGCTTGAGGCCACAGCCGGTGGGAACCGGATGCTGGAGCAGAAGCTTGCTGCAGCCAACGGGACCTCCCAGAGTAAGCCCGCCTCATCCGTCTGGCTTTTTTTTTAATAGTCGGCTTCGTTGTAGCTGTCCTCGTGTGCGCCCAGCGCGAGATCGATCGCTTGAAGAAAGCGAACAACCGGCTGAGCAGGTCCAACTCCATGCTGCGCTTGCAGAACAAGGACTGGCACGCGTGAGTAGACGGCTTGGAGGCTACCGTCAAGGAGCGTGACGCCTCGCTCACTAGCCGGGCCGAAGCCCTCTCCCTTCTCGAGGCCCAGAACAAGGACCAAGAGAAGGAGATAAAACGGCTAGCGGTCAAGGAGAAGGCGCTGGTGGAGGAGCTAATGCAAGTCGGCCACACCGCCAAAGGTGATTTCTTCCGTTGAATCATGCCTAAGTTCAGCAATATAACTTAAACACCATGTATTACTTGAATACAAAGTGTTTGGTGAATTGTTGAAATTAAATACATATTCGATGTATTGTGTTTTAACAAAATGGTGATTATCATTATATGATTGTTTAAATGTGTAAAGAAGTTTACCAAAGGAAACATGAGTATGAAACTATTTGATATGATCAAAGTATTTCATCAATTAAGGGTATAAGATAAAAGAGAATTTAATTACTATGATTTGATCAATAGTAATGAAATTAAACTTTATAAGAATGGCATAAACAGAAAATTGTGGAATGCAATGCGTTTGATGCAAAATGGGTGAATAGATGGCGCCAAATAAATTGTTGCAGTGTAGATGTAGAGACCATTAGTTAGAAATAGTTATCACTCAATTAAAACATATAGTGAACCATCTAGATTCGTGAGATCGGCTCCATATCTAGTATGGATCGTTGTCGAAGTTTTGGGGTTATTCGATATAACCAAAACAATAGCGAATAAGTCCTTGTAGAGTATTGATTGGAAACTTTGAATTCGAAATCCATAGCGGAAACCAAAAGGAAAGAAAAACTAGTATTGCTTGCATTTTGGTGCATTCTCGAGAAAGTTCATATTCAGTGATATTTCTCGATTATGGAGCAAATGGAAGATAGTAAAAAACAAGATGAGGATTCAAAACCCTGCATTAGAGTGTTGAGAAGCACAACGGAAAGTGTTCCTAAATGATTCTCCTCACAAAGGAAAGAATCAATGATAATGATCATTGTATTTTACCCACTGGTGTTTTCACTACATGAAGTAGGATTCAAAATGCAACCCATATCTTGTATGGAGACATTTGTGAATAATTTGTCATGATTACCAGAATATGACATACCTACGAACTACTAAGGAAATGATGGTAAACTAAAATTATGAGAAATCCTAAAAGTAAAATTCACTTGAGATTAGAAAGCAATTAGTTGCTGAATCTTACAAGTAAAGGGGTTACTTGGATTTTCCCAAATGACTAGAAAGCCCTAGTGGAAAAGGGGTGAATGACAAAATCACAATTTGTCGAGTATTGGACAAATTCAAATGAATTTGATTCAAGTGTGCTGAATGTCTAGTGGATTTAAAACTGGTAAAGTACTAGTATCTCATAGTAAATCTCCAAGTTTGATATTTGATCAAAGGATCTTGAAGTCATTCAAAATAGTGAGTGGATATGCAATTTGCATGAAATTGAGTGGGAGCTATGAAAGTCTTCCTAAAACAATATGTGAATGACATATTTTTGAGTGGGAGCAATGTAAGTCTCGAACTCGAATGTGTCAGGAACACATTCTGAGTGGGAGCAATATAAGTCTCAAATTCAAATATGAAGGAACATAGTTTGAGTAAGAGTATTGACTCATACCCAAATATGTTGGGAACATATTTTGAATAGGATCTTAAAGGAGTGATTCTTAAGTGTGTATACGGCACATTGAGAATAAAAGCGCAAGTACCAATAAATAATGATTTATAGGGAGTAGAAGTTGATAATAAGAATATTACGATATTATGTAGTATTCCTTAAAGGATTCTGAAAAGGGTTTTAGAATAGAAGTTAATTAAGGAACTGGTCCTTAATAACTCAAGGTAGGAATAGTATTAAGTTTAACATTAATGGTTGAAAGAAAGAAAAGGATGATCATCATCCACTATGTTGAGACATAGGTTCTATCTTAGAAAACCAAGATGATAACTTTGAATCACGGAACGTTGAGCTAAGTTTGTCCGTAATATCTAAATAGAGAACTGTAGACATGTTTTTCCAAATCCATTAAGGATGAAATATCTTAAAGCATAAAAGGTTATGTTATAAGGGAATATGTTGGAAACTCCTGTAATACCAACTAAAGTCAAGTAGGAACCGAGGTGAACAAAAACATCGAAAGTTGCATAGGGTGCACTCGTGTTTCGATAATTACATTTATAATAATAGATAAGGGTACCATCTAAAGTGTTGTATAATGTTATGGCAGGGCTAGTTCACTTTTAACATAGAATGATGTGTCCCAGGGCATAGTGCCCATGAGAAAGCCCTCGAGGTTGATCTAAAGTCACTATAGGCTCCTGGAATCCGGCCTCGTTCTGCTGCCATAGCGACGATGCATACACATAGATGTTATCATGTGATGATAAAGTATTAATGTCAATCAAGGTGACATTTAGTAAGATGCAAAGGATTTGGGACTGTAAAGTATAGGGCCAAGACTCAACCTCTTCCATGAGCAAGCATGTTCACGGTACCGGGACATATGGTGCCAATAATTAAGAACAAATATAGCTAGTTTATTTGTACTCTAGTGCAAGTGGGTGACTGTTGGAAATATGCCCTAGAGACAAATAATAATAAGGATTATTATCATATTTCATAAAGTTTATGATTAAGTTTTGTATCATGCTATAACTGTATTGAAAGGAAACGTCAATACACATGTGATATATAAACAACCAGGGGTTCCCAGTGAAACTCTAGTCACTGGTTCATTGGTCAACAAATGATCAAGGTCTCCTGATCATGTGGCATTTATGCCAATTGGAAATGGAGTCAACTCATTCTCAGAATGAGATGATGAACCAATACCCAACCTAAACATCGTGACCTGATCATGTCACGAAGTTCAAGTTATGATGATTAGAATGGATCCTCGTAGACTATTCCTTAGACCATGAGGCTATATCAATCACTGTCTCCCGAGAGTACTTAGATAACATCAAGCGTCACTTGGTAACACAATGATTATAAAGGTGTGTTTAGGTACTCGGAGGAACCGTAGAGGCAATATATGTCAAGGACGGGCTTTGTCCATCCACGTGACAGAAAGATACTTAAGGGCCCACTCGGAGAATTTATATCCAATAGCTGCGCAACATGTGATTTGATCAAAGGGATATCACTTGTCCGAACGAGTCAAGTAGCTTTGTTCGGTAACGAGATTGAACATGACATGGTGATGTCATTGATCAGATCTCGGGCAATGCAAGTACTGGGAGAGAAAAGGAATACGTAACGATTGTCCCGGTTCAAACAACAAAAGATCTTCGTGGAATGCACAGGGGTCACATGGCCATCCAAGTCCCTCTGTTGATCATTGGTCCGGGAGTGTCCCGACCATGTCTGGAGTGTTCCCGAACCATGGGGTATCACGCTTAAGGGCTTGATGATGCTTAGAGAGTGTTTATAGGATCAGTAGAATCACTGAAGAAGAGTAGAGAGAAAACCGGAAGGGTTTTGGTAAGTCCGGAGGATGTCCGGAGTGGAGATGGAAGGTGTTCCATAACCACGGAGATTGAATAATATGTGAATGAATGTTAAATATTGATTTAATCATTTATTCATAATTATTTAATAAAAGAGAAAATCAATTAAAGGTCAAAAGGCTTAATGGGCCAAAACCCGGAAGGGAAAAGGCCCAAGAGGGGACCACACCCATAGGAGGGGCCTAGGGGGTGGCCGATGGTCCTAGTGGGCCTGCCCCACATGGGGCCCACGGGTGGGGGCTGGCCGGCGCGCCTCCCCACCTCTCCCCCTCCTTTAGTCCCACCCCGGGACTTTGAGGGAGGTAGTACCTCCCCTCCCCTATATATAGTGGGGGTATTTGGCCAGATAAATACACACAATATTCAATAAAGGCTTCCTCACTTTTGGGAGACCTCCAATTGATATTCTCTCTCTCTCTCTCTCTCTCTCTCTCGTGGCCGTGGTCCCAAGTTTGGACTGCGCGAACGAGAGACATCTTCACCACGGAGCACCATCGCACTGCGGGATTCGGATCCAGGAGCTCTACTTCCACAAATGTTGCTGGATCGGGGAAGCGGGAGTCATCGTCAGGCAACGGACGTGTGTAACTCTCCGCAAGGACTTCATCATGACCTTGAGGTCGGCTTCAGCTCGTCTACATCAACCACGCTCTCCTGAGTGTTGACAACGCTTTTCAGTCTTTAAGGGTAAGTTTGCTAAAAGCCCCTCCTGTTAGTGCATTACTAATAGATAGGTCCTGGCAGCATCATGGGTTCAGGGACATAGGGTAAAATTTTATTGTTTTCATACGCGAACCCCTACATACACCACCAAGTCCCCCAAGAGGACCCATGACCCATGCCCGAGCCAAACTCCTCCAAGCTAAGGTGAATTCGCTCCTATCATCATGTGACTTTAACACATCCTTGGATGGCTTGCTACTTCATTCAAATACACTATGCATTCTCAGCTATGAAGCCCCAACGCATCACCAAGCTCCTATGGATGAAGTGCAAGGAGTAGTTCAAGAAGAAGAAGTTGTTGGAGCTTCTCGGACCGGAGTCTCCGGACCAAGACACTAGAGTCTCCGGCCCATCTCTGGATCGACCCCCAAATCGAGCTCGAGGACACTCCGATGACCACTCCGGAGACAGATCGGAGATCGACCGGAATCTCTTGCCCAGACCGGAGTCTCTGGTCCACCACACAGGAGTCTCTGGACCGAGCATCGCTAGGCATGTAAAAGCCTTTGGGCCTTCGGCCCATGTACCCCTTAGTCCGTCCAGAACTTACCTTTTATCCCTAAAGTACCCTTGACTTAGTGGCAGGCCTATATATAGTCCCCCACATCTATTGTAAACCCTAGGCATGATATTTGGAATTAGTGGACAACCTTGTGGATCTATCTAATTCTTGCCTCATGCTCCTTGATTAAGGAGCACCCAAATATCACAAACCTCGTTGGAGTTTGCATCGTGCCTCCCTCGTTGTACAAGGCCTAGGCATTGGAGTCCCTTTGCCTAGACTTCAAGATCTGACCAAGTCTCCCTACTCACCGTGCTGGTTCGAGAGAGAGTCCTCCACCTGACGCCAATCCTAGGGATTGCGCCGAACCAGTCACCACCGGCATGAGATATTGGTGTGTATCATGGTTTTGCGTGAGTGTGTTCATCGTGTTCTTCGTGCGTGAGTTCGTCTAGTTCATCCCTCCTCTCATTACCCCGCACTCCACACTCGATTTGAACAGGATTCGTGAAAGATCGGGCCAGCCTCGAGGTTGACCCTCAACATATTGATATCAAGAGCTTCGTTGCTCACGAATTCCCCCACAAAGTTTTCTTCTATCCACCAAAAATTCGAAAATCCCCAAAAAGAGCCCCAAATTTGCCTTTGGATTGATCTCTTGATTTGGAGTGTTATTTTTTGGTTTTGATCCGACCAAATCTTGTCTTAGGTATTGGTCCAGCTTTATCCTGTGTTTTCCTAGCCCAATTTGGCCAATTTTTTGCGGATTTGAGGACCCAAGGCATGGATTTCCACTCAAGAACATGAGCAGTTCAAGCCATGTCCCCAGACCAGAGTTTTTGGACCTATAGACCGGAGTCTCCGGCCCACACCGGAGTTTCTGGCCTGAGCACCCCGGATTCTCCGGCCTGCACTGGAGTTTCTGGCCCAGAGACACCGGAGTCTCCGGCCTGACGCCTAATTTTGACAATTTTTCCTCTTATTTCACATTGGCTAATTTCCTCTTGTTTGTTTGTGTCCCGTGTGCATGTCGTCGACTAACAACAAGCTTCCGCATCGACAACTTCCATGCTCATCGACACCACGGCCCACGAACATCATACCGCACCACCGACGTCAAGTTCATCATCACCAACGAAGGTATAACTTGCGTCACCTTGTTAACCCCTATCTTCCTTTGTGTGTACCTATCCCACAAGAGTGGCTCATCTTGTGTTTGCTTGAGCATTGTGCATACCTTGGATAGTGAGAGTCCAATAGTAATAGAAATGTTGTCTAGGTAGCATCAAGTGAGAAAAAAAGAGAAACAAAAGAAAAGAGAAAAAAGATACAAAGAAAAAAAAGGAACATAGTCTCCCATAGCAAAAGAGAGTCTCAAAGCTTGTAAGCAAGAGAGAAAGAAGAGCGCCCAAGGCAAGTGCACAAATCGGTTGCTCATTTTTCTTCTTTGCAAATGAGCCACGGTCTCTCCTCGCATTGGCACGACACGGAGCGTAGTCTTCATTAGGACATTTTGTTTGCTCATTTTCATAGTCGTGTCAATCCCATTAATCTCCATGTGTGTGTATATAGTTGTAGGTTCCCGTCACCCCTTTTGTGTTGTTGACCTTTGCCTTTGACTTGAGTTTTGTTTGGATTTTTCCCACTTTTGACTCTCCCTTTTATTTTGGTTGGTTCTTTGGCATTCCACAATCCTAACCTACCACCAAAAGCTTTTGAGAGTTAGTTCTTTATTTAGTGTGAGATTTCTTTGCAATTTCACTTTGCACGCTTATATCTCTCACTTGTTGTTTCTAGTTCGGTGCAATCCCCAAGGTGAGGTACAAGGCTAACACCACCATATTCCACTTCCATATACAATCCTTGTGTGTTTTACATGATGGATAGGCACGGTGAGTCGAGCCAACCACCTCCCCAAGAAGAAGAACATGGACGGTACATGACGCTCGCAAGTCACTACATCATCCGACAAGAGTTCCGTGAACGTTGCCAAGCTCTTGAGACGCGACAAGATGAACAATTTGGTGAGACTCAAGCTGAGTTCAAGAACATCGAAAACCGCTACGATGGCATCGAATAGAAAACGCATGCAATGCAACACAAATTTGGCCATCAAAATGAAGCGCTCCAACGCTCTGTCACCGAAACAAATGATAAGCTTCGACTCCTCATCGACGGAATGGAAAGACCGCACTCACGGACATCAAGCTCTTCAAGCTCTTTGCGCTGCGATTCTCCTCTTTGCCAAGATCCTCATCCAAGTGCTCCAAGATGCAAAGACGCCCCTGTGGTTGAAGATGGAAGCTATTCGAACTATGTACCTTCACCATGGCATGCTACAACATCAAGCTATGATGGTGATTTCTCCTCAAGGCCCCAAGCAAGGCGCGAAGGACAATGTCATCACGCAAGGGCTCTAGTGATCCCACAAGTGCAACCTCAAGTACACCACCACTGCCTGCGACACATATTTGACACCACAAGTGATGACTCCAACTTGGAGGAACAAGCTCGTCACCAACATGAAGCTCTCCAAGATCCTCCTCCTCGTCATCGCCATCATGAACGTCCACACCGACACCATGGTCATCACGACGTGCCTCCTCCACCACATCAAAACATGGAGTGTCAAGTGGTACAAGTTGAGCGACGCCCACCACGTCATGAGGCTCAAGACCATGATCTTCACCGTGAGGCCCAAGTGCCTAACACGCAACAACAACCGAGGAATGATCCTCCTCTTTGTCCACAACAACCTCAAGAGGCTCCACCTCCTCATGATCGTCACGAGGCCCAAGTGCCTCCTCCTTGTAAACAACCGCGCTAAGAGCAAGAGAAAGTTCCGCCACCTCCAAATGCGGCTCCTCAACCGCAAGCACATCAACAAGCTCATCAAGCTCATCGCAATGGTTGCATGGAAGATGAAGACCGTCAACATCATGGCAACAACTACAACCGTGACCACAATAATTAAAAAACCTTCGGCAAGCTCAAGTTCACGATGCCCAAGTTCACCGGCTCAAATGATACCAAAGAATATCTCTCATGGGCACTCAAAGTCGACAAGATCTTTCGCATGCACAATTATAGCAACGGGAAGATGGTCGCCATGGCTTCGCTTGAGTTTGATGATTATGCCAACCTTTGGTGGGAACAAGTTCAAGTTGCTCGTGATGCAAGAGGAGAGCCCCCGATCACAACTTCGCATGACATGAAGGCTCATATGAGATCCCACTTTGTTCCTTTGCACTACACGTGCAACCTCTTAAACAACCTTCAATCGCTTCGCCAAGGGACAAAGACCATGGAAGAGTACTTCAAGGAAATGGAGCTCAACATGATCCACGCCAACATTGAAGAGCGCAAGGAGAAAACCATGGCACGTTTCCTTATTGGTTTGAACCATCCAATCAAGCACATTATCGAGTTCCAAACATACCACGGTATGGTTGAGTTTGTGCACATCACGATAAAGGCCAAGCATCAAGTACAAGAGGACATCAAGTACAACAAGCTGGAGAAGCACTTCACCTATAAGCAAGCTTCAACCGCTACACCAACAACCTTCAATTGTAGATCCTCAAGTACCTCCAAGCCTTCCTTCAAGCCCACACTTCCTCAAGGAAAGACGCCCCCAAGTGGGAAGTATACAAAGGATGCAGCCTTTCAATGGCAAATGCTACAAGTGTGGAGGCAAAGGACACAAGTCGGCCGAGTGTGGAAACAAGAAAGTATTGTTCATCCATGACAATGGCGACGAAGAGTACTTGAGTGAAGATGAATTTGATGGCTGGGTGAAGGAAGCAATGGCAAGGAAACATGTGGAAGATGACCAAGAGCTACTCATGTGTGAACATGACGCAAGTCCATCGCTTGTTGTCACAAGGATCTTGACCACCCAAGCACAAGAGCATGAAGATCAATGATCCAACATCTTCCAAACCTGTGCCGGCATCAATGGGAAATCTATCAAGGTGATCATCGATGGAGGGAGTTGCCACAACCTTGCTAGCACCAAGTTGTGTGAGAAGCTCAACCTCACCCTCCATACACACAAGCACCCCTACCACGTGCAATGGCTAAGTGACCAAGGGTCCGTGAAGATCAAGCACACCATCTTGGTAACCTTCTCTATTGGCCCTTACAAAGACACGGTGGAGTGTGATGTGGTCCCAATGACGGTTTGCCACATGTTACTTGGTCGACCATGGAAATTTTACAAAGGTGCTCTACATGATGGTTGCACAATTGTTTACACCTTTAAGTGGCTTAACAAGACATGTGTTTTGCAACCGATGACTCCTAGCCAAATAATTGTGAGAAGAGTGGTGAGCGAGAGAACCACCTCATAGTGAGTGAGAGCCACAAGCCTAACTTGAGTGGAAAAACTAAGAGTGTTCTCCTTGCCACCAAAAGTGAGCCACCATCCATCTTGCACTATGTCCTCATTTGCAAGGGACTAGCGCAAGGAACTAATGACTTGACAAATATTCCTCCCTCTTTGATGATTGTTTTGCAGGAATTCAAGGATGTGTTCCCCGAAGAGCTCCCACATGGACTACCTCCTCTTCGCGGCATCGAACATCACATTGATCTCATTCCCGGCGCACCGCTACCAAACCGCACCACCTACCGCATGAACCCGGAGGAGACGAAAGAGATAGAATGCCAAACCAACCAACTCGTCTCCAAAGGTTTGATCCAAGTTAGCACTAGTACAAGTGTGGTACTCATGATTCTTGTTCCAAAAAACGGATGATACGTTGCGGTTATGCAAGGACTACCGTCCAATCAATGCTATCATCGTAAGTTATCGACATCCTATACCACGTCTTGATGACATGCTTGATGAGTTGTGTGGAGACACTATTTTCTCAAAAATTTATATCCGTAGTGGTTACCATCAAGTACGCATGGCAGAAGGTGATGAGTGGAAAACCGCCTTCAAGACCAAACTTGGTCTCTATGAATGGTTGGTCATGCCCTTTGGCTTATATAATGCCCCATCTACATTCATGCGCCTTATGAATCATATTTTGCGTTCTCTCATTGGCAAGAGTGTCGTTGTCTATTTTGATGATATACTTGTTTATAGCAAGTCGCTTGAGGACCATGTTACACATGTCAAGGAAGTCTTGCAAATCCTTCGACATGAAAAGTTATATGCTAATCTTCCCAAGTGCACTTTTGCTAAAGACAAGTTATTTTTTCTTGGATTTGTCGTTTATTAAAATGGCATTGAAGTTGATGTTTCTAAAGTGAAGGACATACGAGATTGGCCCATTCCCACAAATATGAGTGAACTCCAAAGTTTTCATGGGTTGGCCGGTTTCTATCGTTGCTTTGTGAAAGACTTTTTCACCATTTCTTGTCCTCTCAACGAATTGACCAAAAAGAATGTCACCTTCGTGTGGGGCAAAGCACAGCAAAAAGCTTTTGATGAACTTAAAAAGGGGCTCACCGAAGCATCTCTTCTTGCGTTACCGGATTTCAAAAAAACTTTTGAGATAGAGTGTGACGCTAGTGGTATTGGCATTGGAGGAGTCCTCATGCAAAATGGGTGTCCTATTGCCTACCATAGCAAGAAACTTGATGGTGCTTGCCTTAACTATACAATTTATGACAAAGAGCTTTTTGCCTTAGTTTGTGTTCTTCAAGTTTGGCAACAGTGCCTTTGGCCTAAGGAATTTATCATACATTCTGACCATGAGTCATTGAAATATCTCAAAGGCCAAGCAAACTTGAGCAAGAGACAACTACGTGAGTTGAGTTTATGGAGTCGTTTCCGTACATTTTCAAGTACAAGAAGGGCAAAGATAATGTAGTTGCGGACACTTTGTCTCGCAAGCACACAAGCCTTCTTACTCGACTTGAAGTAAACATGTTGGGTCTCGATGAAATCAAAACTTTATATGCTTCCAACCTGTTCTTTGGACCAATTTTTGCAAAGTACTCCTTTGACAAAGGAATTGATGATTTCTATTTGCATAAGGGATTTCTATTTAAACAAAACAAGCTTTGCATTCTGAAGTTGTCTCTTCAACTTTTGCTTCTACAAAAATCACATGGTGGAGGCCTCATGGGTCACTTTGGTCATGACAAGACGTTGGACATGCTCGCCACTCATTACTATTGGCCCAAGATGAAGCAAGACGTGGAGCGCTACATTCAACAATGCACGACATGTGTTGAAGAAAAGTCGCAAGATAACCCTTATGATCTTTATATGCCATTGCCTATTCCTCATGCACCTTGGTCCGACATTAGCATGGATTTTGTGTTAGGATTGCCCAGGTCTAAGAATGGTCATGATTCTATATTTTTCGTTGTGGATCGCATTTCCAAAATGGTGCACTTCATACCGTGCCATAAGACCGACGATGCTTCACATGTTGCCAATTTGGTTTTTAGGGAAATCGTCCGTCTTCACGGTGTGCCAAGAACAATCGTATCTGACCACAACGTCAAATTCATGAGCTACTTATGGAAGACCCTCATGGCCAAGCTCGGTGTTAAGATCCTCTTCTCATTCGCATCGCATCCTCAAATCGATGGCCAAACCGAAGTTGTCAACCTGAAGTTGTCAAGATCCTCTTCTCATCTTCATCACATCCTCAAATCGATGGCCAAACCGAAGTTGTCAACCGAAGCCGCGGGAATCTTCTACGTGTGTTGATCAAGAAGAACTTGAAGGATTGGGAGGAATGCATTCCCCATGCCGAGTTTGCCTACAATCGTGCCAAGCACTCAACAACCAAGATGAGTCCCTTCATGATCGTTTACGGTTTTGAACCCCTCACCGCACTCAACATCCTACCACTACCTCTTCATGAGCGCACCAACATGGATGTTGAAAAGCGCACCCAAGCTATGAAGAAGCTTCACAAAGAAACAAGAGCTACTATCGAATAACAAGTCCTTCACCAAGCTTCAAGGTTAAACAAGGACAAGAAGGAGATGATCTTTGAAGAAGGTGACCTTGTGTGGATACACTTGAGCAAGGACCGCTTGCCCAAGGAACAAGATTCCAAGATCAAACCAAGAGTTGTCAAGGTCCTCAAGATAATCAACAACATCGCCTACATCATCGACATTCCAACCTCCAAGTACCTTGTAAGCAATACATTCAATGTCAAGGACCTATCACCCTACCATGGAGATGTTTAAGATGATAACCATGAAGAGTCGAGGATGACTCTTTCCCGAGGGGGGGGCTGATGCAGCCCGTCCTACGGACGCTCCTACATCTACACCACCAAGTCCCCCAAGTGGACCCATGACTCGTGCCCGAGCCAAACTCCTCCAAGTTAAGGTGAATTCGCTCCTCTCATGATGTGACTTTAACACATCCTTGGATGGCTTGCTACTTCATGCAAATACACTATGCATTCTCAGCTATGAAGCCTCGACGCATCGCCAAGCTCCTATGGATGAAGTGCAAGGAGCAGGTCAAGAAGAAGAAGCTGCTGGAGCTGCTGGAGCTGCTCAGTGATACGTCCATTTTGCATCACTATTCTATATCATAATTTACTGTTATTCATTGATATATTTCATATTAAGAGATGATACTTGTTATTTCATCTGTTTTTGCATGGATGATGACTTTTGGAGCATGGACCGCTGCAGTCAGGATTCTGATGGAAAAGGTGCTGTTTGGAGGCAAAATTCGCGAAGATCAGAAAATCCGGGAAAATACATGGAAAATCCTATTTTTCCAGAAGACGAAGAAAGCCAGAAGGGGAAGTGGAGATGGGCCACAGGGGCCCACACCACCCCCAGGCGCGGGCCACCCTAGGCCGCACCACCAGGTGGTGTGGCCGCCCTGGTCCACCCTCGGCTCTCCCCTCTGGCGTATATTATCCTCCCGAAACCCTAAGACTCGGGGAGCAACCACAGAAAGATTCCGCCGCCTCTGCGGGGCAGAAAACACCAAGAGAGAAAGATCTCTCCAGTAGACAGAATTCTACCAGGGGAATTTCTTCCTGGAGAGGGGAGATTATCGCCATCAACACCACCATCAAGCTGGACTTCATCGGGATCATCATCATCACCACCATCATCATCACCAGCACCATCATCACCACCTCATACCGCTGTAACAATTGGGTTGAATCTTGCATAGTTCTTAGGGGAAACTTTCCTAGTGTTGATTACTCCTAGTAGTTGATGCTATTGAGTGAACCATTGAATTATCGTTTATGTTCAGATTGTTACACATCATTATTCCATCTCTGATCATGATCCATATGATGTCTTGTGAGTATTTCGTTTTGTTCTTGAGGACATGGGAGAAGTCATGTTGTTAGTTGTGGAATTGTGTTGAGAAAGATTCAATAGTTTGATATTTAAGTTGTGGTGTACTTCTTCTAGTGGTGTCATGTGAACGTCGACTACATGACACTTCACCTATATGGGCCTAGGGGAATGCATTGTGTATTTGGCTACTAATCATAGGGGTTGCCAGAGTGACAGAAACCTGAACTCCCTATAGGAAACCATTGCACAAGGGACGTCAGGATCTTATAGTTTAAAGCTATGGTTAGGTTTCTACCTTAATTACTTTCTTGTACTTGCGGATGCTTGCAAGGGGTATAATCACAAGTATGTATTAGTCCTAGGAAGGTCGGTACATTAGCACAGGTTCACCCAAACAACACTTAGCAAACTAAAGAAGATTAATCAACTATATGAAGCGAAAGCACTTGATGATATTCCCATGTGTCCTCGAGAACGTTTGGTCATCTTAAGTAATACAACCGGCTTGTCCTTTGCTAATGAAAGGATTGGGCCACTTGCTGCATTTATTCTTATTGTCTTTTATTTACCCGTACTTTATTTACCTGCATTATCAAAAACCCCTAAAAATCCGTTTGCTAAGTATTTACAGAGAATTCCTACTCCAAGCCATTCGCCAACACCTTCTGCTCCTCGTTGGGTTCGACACTATTACTTATCGAAAATACTACGATACACCCCCTATACTTGTGGGTCATCAAGACTATTTTCTGGCGCCGTTGCCAGGGAGTGAAGCACTATTGGAGAGTGGAACTGGTAAAGAAAACTTCTACTATGAGTATTGTTTATTTCTGTTAGTTGCTTTATTTTCAATATGGATAATTTGCTGAGTTTCTTATTTCATAATGGTACTACCACTGCTAAGGTAGTAGATGAACCACCACCTGCTGAGAATGATACTTTTAAAATACCTACAAGAATTATTGATCGTGTTATGGATAACTATTATGTTGGAGATGGAACTGTCCATCCCGGTGATCATTTGCTCTTTATACACGAATTATGCGGCTTGTTCAAGTGTGCAGGTATTACTATAGATCAAGTTAAGAAGAAGTTATTCTCATTATCACTAAAAGGAAGAGCTGAGGACTGGTATAAGCTGCTGAAGAATGGTCAAGCTCTTGAATGGGAGGAAATAGTACCTCTCTTTTATTCCAAGTTTTATCCTCCTAGTGAGATTCATAAAGATCGGAATCAAATATACAACTTTTGGCATCTTGATGGAGAGAGTACAACTCAAGCTTGGGGGAGATTGAAGTTACTAATGCTCAAATGTCCCATTCATGAGCTCCCCAACAATATTATTATCAATAACTTTTATGCAAGGCTTTCTCTTCATGATAAGGATTTATTGGATGCTTCTTGCGTTGGATCATTCACTCGCATGGAAGAGGAAGCTAAATGGGATCTTCTAGACCGTATTCAAGATAATGCTGAAGCATGGGAGAATGACAAAGGAAGAAAGTCAGGTATAAATTATGATTATGAATGCATTGAATCTTTTATCGGAACTGATGACTTTCAAAATATTAGTAATGCTTATGGTCTTGATTCTCAAGTTATTACAAATTGATTTAAGGCTTTTGCTTCTTATATTGAAATTCCTAAAAAGGGATGGAACAAGTACCATGCACCATATAAAGATATTGTTGACTGTGTTCCTGTTGGGAGTACTGAATTTTGTACTATTGATCACATCCTACCCGAACCTTATATCGAGAAAATACCCTTCCCGGATAAGGTAAAGGATCATCCTATGATAACTAGTGTAATCAATAAAAGTGCAAAGAAAACTGTAAAACCCGATGAACAAATAAACATTGAACCTGTTGTAGCAATTGTGAAAGACCTTGTCACTAAAAGTGTAGAAGATGGACACATAGTCTTTTGTGAGGATACTTCTAATATTGTCTCACATCCTAATAGAACTAAAAAGGCTAGTGTCCATGTGCTTTCTGTTAGAATTGGTGATCATTGCTATTATGGTTTATGTGATATTGGTGCAAGTTCAAGTGTTATTCCTTATGAGCTTTATAAATAAATTATGCATGAAATCAGTCCCTATGAACTGGAAGAGATTGATGTGGTTATTCACCTTGCTAATAGAGAGACCATCTCTCCAATTGGTATTGTGCGGGATGTAGAAGTTCTTTGTGGTAAGATTAAATATCCTGCTGATTTTCTAGTACTTGGTTCAGCTGCTAGTAAAACTTATCCCATCATTTTTGGTAGACCTTTCTTGAGTACTTCTGGAACTATTATAGACTGCAGAAGGGAGAAAATCTTGACTAAATTTGATGGGGAATCTTATGAGTTTAATTTTTCGAAATTTACTAAAGAACCATGTGAAATGAAACCCACAATGAGGACTTTAGAGTTGAACAACTTGCTTCTATTTCTCTTGCTCCTAACAATGCTTTGAAGCAATTTATGGAAGATCATGAAAGTGAAATCTTCATGGAAGAAAGAAATGAGATTGACGAGATTCTCCGCCGTCAACCTAAGATGCTTAAGCATAACTTGCATGTAGAAGACTTGGGTACCACGTTGCCTCCTAAAAAGGATCCGGTCTTCGATCTAAAACCTTTACCGGATGAGCTTAAATATGCCTACATTGATGATAATAAGATATATCCTATTATTATTAGCTCTAAACTTTCAGGTAAGGAAGAAGAAAGGTTATTGGAGGTACTAAAGAAACATCGAGGGGCGATGGGCTATACTCTGGATGATTTAAAAGGGATTTATCCTACTATATGTCAGCATGCTATCAATATAGAACCAGATGCAAAGCGAGTAGTAGAGCACCAACGGCGTTTAAATCCTAAGATGAAGGAAGTGGTAATAAATGAGGTATTGAAACTCCTTGATGCTGGTATTATTTACCCTATCGCTGATAGTGAATGGGTTAGTCATGTTCATTGTGTCCCTAAAAAAGGGGGAATTACCGTAGTCCCTAATGATAATGATGAGCTTATTCCCCAAAGAATAGTAGTAGGCTATAGAATGTGCATTGATTTAAGGAAAGTTAACAAAGTTACTAAGAAAGATCATTACCCACTTCCTTTTATTGATCAAATGTTAGAAAGATTATCTAAAAAGACCCATTTTTGTTTTCTTGATGGATATTCTGGTTTCTCTCAAATTGCTGTTAAACAACAAGATCAATAAAAAACTACCTTTACATGCCCTTACGGAACCTATGCTTATAGACGTATGCCTTTTGGTTTATGTAATGCTCCTACTACTTTTCAAAGATGCATGTCTGCTATCTTTCATGGTTTTTGTGAGGAAATTGTGGAAGTGTTCATGGATGACTTCTCCGTCTATGGAACTTCTTTTGATAATTGTCTGCATAACCTTGATAAAGTTTTGTAGAGATGTGAAGAAACTAATATTGTTCTTAATTGGAAAAAATGCCACTTCATGGTGAATGAAGGGATTGTACTTGCACATAAGGTTTCTGAAAGAGGCATAGAAGTTGATAGAGCTAAAGTTGAGGCAATTGAGAAAATGCCATGTCCAAGAGACATCAAAGGTATTCATAGTATCCTTGGTCATGCTGGTTTTTATAGAAGGTTTATTAAAGATTTCTCTAAGATATCAAAACCCCTCACTAATATTATTCAAAAAGATGTACCCTTTGTCTTTGATGATGATTGTAAGGAAGCGTTTGAAACTCTAAAGAAGGCTTTAACTACAGCTCCTATCGTTCAACCACCTGATTGGAGCTTACCCTTTGAAATAATGTGTGATGCTAGTGATTTTGTTGTAGGTGCTGTCCTTGGGAAACAAATAGATAAAAAGTTAAATGTTATCCATTATGCTAGTAAGACTCTTGATGCTGCTCAAAGGAATTATGCTACTACTGAAAAAGAATTCCTAGCCGTCGTCTTTGCTTGTGATAAGTTTAGACCTTATATTGTAGACTCAAAAGTTACCATTCATACTGATCATGCCGCTATTAAGTACCTTCTAACGAAGAAAGATGCTAAGCCTAGGCTTATTAGATGGGTGCTACTCTTACAGGATTTTAACCTACATATGGTAGACATGAAAGGTGCTGAAAATCCTGTAGCTGATAATTTATCTCAATTGGAAAACATCTTTTGATCCTATGCCTATTAATGATAGTTTCCCAAATGAACAGTTGGCTGCAGTAGAGGTAAGCTCGTGAGGGAGCCCTTGGTATGATGATTATGCTAACTTTATTGTCTCCAAGTATTTGCCTCCAACTTTCATAGCTTAGCAAAGAAGGAAGTTCTTTTACGATTTGAGGCATTATTTTTGGGATGACCCACATTTATATAAAGAAGGAGTGGATGGTATTATGCGAAGATGTGTTCCATAATATGAACAAAAGGAGATATTGCAGAAATGTCATGGTAGTGCCTATGGAGGACATCATGCAGGAGATAGAACTGCACAAAAGGTGCTACAATCAGGTTTCTACTGGCCTACCCTTTTTAAAGATGCAAGAAAATTTGTTTTATCCTGTGATGAGTGTTAGCATGTTGGTAATATTTCTAGACGCAATGAAATTCCTATGAACTACTCTCTAGTTATTGAACCCTTTGATTGTTGGGAATTTGACTTTATGGGGCCTTTTCCTCCCTCAAAAGGTTATACTCATATTCTTGTTGCCGTTGATTATGTCACTAAGTGGGTAGAAGCCATACCTACGAAGAGTGCTAATGGGGAGACCTCTCTAAAAATGCTTAAGGATGTTATCTTTCCTAGGTTTGGAGTGCCTAGGTACTGATGGAGGTTCTCATTTCATTCATGGTGGTTTTAGAAAGACCCTTGCTAAATATGATGTTAATCATAGAATCGGTTCAGCTTATCATGACCAAACTAGTGGACAAATAGAGTTATCAAATAGAGAAATTAAATCCATCTTGCAAAAGACGGTTAATAGGTCTAGAAAAAATTGGGCTAAAAAGTTGAATGATGCTTTATGGGCTTATAGGTCTGCCTATAAAAACCCTATGGCGATGTCTCCTTATAAAATGGTTTATGGGAAAGCTTGTCACCTACCTTTAGAATTAGAACACAAAGCTTTTTGGGCAGTTAAAGATCTTAATAGAGATTGTAAGCTTGCTGGTGAAAAAAGATTATTTGACTTAAGTTCGTTGGATGAATGGAGGAGTGAAGCTTATGAGAATGCTAGACTCTTTAAGGAAAAAGTTAAAAGATGGCATGACAAGCGAATACTTAAGAGAGAATTCCATGTTGGTGAGAAAGTTCTATTGTATAGGTCTCGTCTCAGATTTTTTGTAGGGAAACTACTATCAAAATGGAAAGGACCTTTCGTTATTGAAGAAGTGTACCGTTCAGGAGCAATAAAAATTTCTTCTTTAAAAGATAACACTACACAAGTGGTGAATGGTCAGTGACTCAAGCACTATATTGCTGGAGATTCTTACAATGAAGATGTTGATGCTTTTCAAGTTATAACTCCGGAAAAATTTATCAAAGACCAAATTCAGAAATCTACAGAGTATGTTTTCGAATAGGTAACAGTTCTGGTAAAAAGAGTTCCGCAAAAATTCTGTCCAGTTATATTTTTGGAGTTTTTATCCAACAAGGAAAGCAACAAAGCGAAAGAGGGACGAAAACGGAGCCAGGGTGGCTCACACCACCCCTTGGCACGGCCCCCCTGGCCGCGCAAGTAGGTGGTGTGGCCACCTCGGCCTCCATCTCCGACCCGTTTTCTCCTAGTACCTTCCTTTTGTTGTAAAACTTCGTAATATATAATCCCCCGGATCCCCCAAGGTTCGTATATCGGGTTATCGTCGTCTTTTCATTTCGATCTGTTTCTGACAGGTAGAGTCCTAGATCTGGAGACCACGATGTCCTTTGTTGAAGGGGATCCCTTACCTTGGAAGTCGGACGATGAGGAGAGAATACCACCACCACCGAAGGAGTAATCCATCATCAGGTTTTGGCATCCCCTTGGTTTGTTCCAAGCTTGGGGAGTGCGGCGGTATCACATCACTATTTCTATAATTTTACCTTTTTAGTAGAGTCATATCATGAATAGAGAAGTTATCATGTAGGATGGTTTGCATTATGGAAGTGTCCCCCCTCTCGTTAGATATCTATGTATCCCTTGGTGTGAGTTGCCGTTATGGAATATTAATGAGAAGTTCTATCATTTACTCTCTTGCATATCTTATATTAGTTTTCAATTCATGGTTATATGATTGATCTTGTCGTTAGTATTGGTATCACATTGGGATCATTGAGTTAATTTAGTTGGTTTTGGCAAACCTGGCTCAGTCAGTAGCAATACTATTTTTGAGAGTTGAATGAAAAGGATAAGAGTACTCTTAAAAGAAATATAATTTCATCATCTTTCTTTCTTGATTTTCTCATAAGTTTAGTATTCTCTAGTTAAGATCTTTTGTGCTGCCAAGGAAGATTGCATGTTTGTTTTTATCACTTGTATGTTTGTTTGTTTCCTTCAACTCTTATGCTTGCTACCCAGCCTTGCTAGCCAAAAACCTATACAGAGAGGGAATGCTTCTCGTGCATCCACTCCTTAAACCAAAACCTATGCCATTTGTGTCCACCATACCTACCTACTAGCACTATTGCTATTCCAAGTAATTCATTTTGTTATCTACCTTCCAAATTAAACTTGTTATGTGAAAATTATTGATTAAAGCTCTCACAAACTTGATGGCACACTTTACTTTCTTGCACTTAATAAACTTGAACCATTGTGCCCATCTATGTTGCATATATGCTTGCGCTTTGTAAGTTGTGAATTAGCAGAACCATGTTGTCATGGGGAATGCTTTCAACATTGCACCAGTACTTTGTACCTAGTTGATATCATGTTCTTTTGTCTATGGATGTCATCGGTGTGAAATGAAAGGGGAGCTTGTAAGTCCATGGAGTTATGTATGTGTGTTAGAGAAACTCCTGGGCCGCCGGTCTAATCCATGCTTTCATGGTGGAAACCTGCAGCGTAACCATAACGAGCATCTATGAAGCATTCTTCTTATAAAAAAGAGATTGAGATTGAGAAAAAGAGAAAAAAAAATGAGAAAAGAGGAAAGAGAGAAAAAAGCACCATATTCCCATGGTAAATAAGAAGATTACTAAGATGCTTGTTGTCTGCTTGCCTTGTCATTTTGATATGGGGATTCCTCCGTATCATTGGGCAAGGGGTACCCTGTTGGCGGTTCTCTATGATACACATGTACTTACTATGACAAGAACTTACCGGTGACTAAACTTGAGTAGCATGAGGATCGGCACGCGTATTCAAGGGACATGAGGTTTTCAACTTACAACTTGTCAAGCGTATCCTCATATTTGATCACTTTAACCTTAATCACCTAAAGATGCCTATGATAGGGGCAATGAGAGCTGAAAGCTAATAAGTACCATAATTTTTGGAAGTTCTTTATGAAACTTGAAATCCCTGCTTCCCTCTGTGAAGGGACATTCTTTTACTTTTTAGCTGAGTTAGTAAACCTATTCCCTTCTACCTCAGCAAGTATTTTGAGTTGTTGTGTTTCATTCATTCATATGATGATTTATCCAATCATGTTTCTTATGTTCCTTGTTTTGCACTTTGCTCTTATCTTAGTGTCTACTGCTTTGAAAGCTATCATTGAAAATCAGTTATTTGTGAACTCCAGCAAATTGTCAACTATTCTTCGACCAAGAACTAAGTTTGCCATTACCAATTATGATTTACTTTATGTATCTTTATTGTGTTTCCTTTACTTATTGCAAGTTAAGTTATATAATAGTGAGTTGTCTTCTATTATGAATTATGTATTGATCAATGTGATGCTTCTTGTCCGTATTATTTTATCGACTCTTCACTCCATAAACCTGAGGTCATGTTTATTGAGTTCAGTTTCGCTTGGGGACAAGCAAAGTCTAAGCTTGGGGGGAGTTGATACGTCCATTTTGCATCACTATTGTATATCATAATTTACTGTTATTCATTGATATATTTCATATTAAGAGATGATACTTATGTTATTTCATCTGTTTTTGCATGGATGATGACTTTCGGAGCATGGACCACTGCAGTCAGGATTCTGATAGAAAATGTGCTGTTTGGAGGCAAAATTCGCGAAGATCAGAAAATCCGCGAAAATACATGGAAAATCCTATTTTTCTAGAAGACGAAGAAAGCCAGAAGGGGAAGTGGAGATGGGCCACAGGGGCCCCACACCACCCCCTAGCGCGGGCCACCCTAGGCCGCGCCACCAGGTGGTGTGGCTGCCCTGGTCCACCCCTGGCTCTCCCCTCTTCCGTATATTATCCTCCCGAAACCCTAAGACTCGGGGAGCGACCATAGAAAGATTCCGCCGCCTCTGCGGGGCGGAAAACACCGAGAGAGAAAGATCTCTCTGGCAGACAGAATTCTGCCGGAGGAATTCCTTCCCGGAGAGGGGAGATCATCGCCATCAACACTACCATCAAGCTGCACTTCATTGGGATCATCATCATCATCACCACCATCATCATCACCAGCACCATCATCACCACCTGATACCGCTGTAACAATTGGGTTGAATCTTGCATAGTTCTTAGGGGAAACTTTCCCGGTGTTGATTACTCCTTGTAGTTGATGCTATTGAGTGAACCATTGAATTATCGTTTATGTTCAGATTGTTACAGTCATCATTATTCCATCTCTGATCATGATCCATATGATGTCTTGTGAGTAGTTCGTTTTGTTCTTGAGGACATGGGAGAAGTCATGTTGTTAGTAGTGGAATTGTGTTGAGAAAGATTCAATAGTTTGATATTTAAGTTGTGGTGTACTTCTTCTAGTGGTGTCATGTGAACATCGACTACATGACACTTCACATATATGGGCCTAGGGGAATGCATTATGTATTTGGCTACTAATCGTAGGGGTTGCCGGAGTGACAGAAACCTGAACCCCCGTTAGGAAACCATTGCACAAGGGACATCAGGGTCTTAGAGTTTAAAGCTGTGGTTAGGTTTGTACCTTAATTACTTTCTTGTACTTGCGGATGCTTGCAAGGGGTATAATCACAAGTATGTATTAGTCCTAGGAAGGTCAGTACATTAGTACAGGTTCACCCACACAACACTTAGAAAACTAAAGAAGATTAATCAACTATATGAAGCGAAAGCACTTGATGATATTCCCATGTGTCCTCGAGAATGTTTGGTCATCTTAAGTAATACAACCGGCTTGTCCTTTGCTAAAGAAAGGATTGGGCCACTTGCTGCATTTATTCTTATTGTCTTTTATTTACTCGTACTTTATTTACTTGTATTATTAAAACCCCTAAAAATCCGTTTGCTAAGTATTTACAGAGAATTCCTACTCCAAGCCATTCGCCAACACCTTCTGCTCCTCGTTGGGTTCGACACTCTTACTTATCGAAAATACTGCGATACACCCCCTATACTTGTGGGTCATCACTCAGACCGGAGTCTCTAGCCTGATAGACCGGAGTCTCCGGACCGAGACACCGGAGTCTCCGGCCCATCTCCGGACCGACCCCCAAATCGAGCTCGAGGACACTTAGATGACCACTTCGGAGACGAATCGGAGATCAACTGAAATCTCCGACCCGGGCCGGAGTCTCTGGTCCACCACACCGGAGTCTTTGGACCGAGCGTCGCCAGACAAGTAAAATCCTTTGGGCCTTTGGCCCATGTACCCCTTAGTCTGTCCAGAACTTACCTTTTATCCCTAAAGTACCCCTGACTTAGTGGCTGGCCTATATATATAGTCCCCCACATCTATTGTAAACCATAGGCATTATATTTGGAATTAGTGGACACCCTTGTGGATCTATCTAATTCTTGCCTCATGCTCCTTGATTGAGGAGCACCCAAATATCACAAACCTCATTGGAGTTTGCATTGTTCCTCCGTCATTGTACAAGGCTTAGGCATCAGAGTCCTTTGCCTAGACGTCAAGATCTCACCGAGTCTCCCTACTCGTTGTGTTGGTTTGAGAGAGAGAGTCCTCTGCTCGACGCTAATCCTAGAGATTGCGCCGGACCGGTCACCGTTGACGTGAGCTATTGGTGTGTATCGTGGTTTTGCATGAGTGTGTTCATCGTGTTCTTTGTGCGTGAGTTCGTCATGTTCATCACTCCTCTCCTTCCCCTGCACTCCACCCTCGATTTGAATGGGATTCGTGAAAGATCGGGCCACCCTCGAGGTTGAATCTCAACAATAACAAACATAATCAACTTGTAAGTCGCAAAATATATTGTCCACTAACAAAATCTTTACAAAAAGCCAGCCGACAAAAAATGTACACTATAGATTCATCTCTCATTCTGTAGGCTATGACAAAGAGGCACCATCCGCGCCCCTGGCCCTCACAAAGGGCTTCCACCGGTTCACTGGGTAGGTCCTCAGTGACTTTCCGATGGCCGATTAAAATGGCCACTCCGATGGAAGGTCATGATACTTCAGCTCGGTGTCGTCCGGTACCACCTGCGTCTCCTGATACGGCATGAGGTCGCTCATTGCCAACAGGTGCTCTGCATATGGAGCGGCCTTCGCATTAAACACAAGGACATCAGCAATCTCCACCTTGCGGGTCCCCGAAGGAAATCCGCTAGTGACGTCGTCAAGCTCGAAGTCCTCTGGAAAGTGGGCGAGCCCAAGGCTTAGCACCGTGGTAGCCCCAGAGGGAACATGGACCGTGTTATCCACCTAACAATTGTGGGTGCCTCTTTGAGGTATTTCCACACCTCCGTAAACCCCCTAGGAATCACCTCGGTGAGGGTGATTCCCTGGAGAATGACTCAGACGCACATCGCCGACGTTGTGGCCGCTTTCAGCACCACTATCATGCATTGCTTGACACTGAATGATTGCACCACTGGATCTCCTTGGCCTATAACATCTGCACAACATCAGCTCATCAAGCTCCAATGAAAAAACCGCTCAGGGACTCCCCCACTCGAGGACTAGACCCATCTAAAGATGCGCTACTCGCAAATAAAAGCATAAATAAGACTTACCCAAGAGCCTGCAGCAGTTATCCGTAACGAACTTCTCGAGCGCAGAGAACTTCCCCTACACCCCCAAGATAATGGAGTCGGAAGCCTTGTGCTCCTCCTCTACTTCCACCACCGCAGCCTTCGCCCTTTCCTCGGACATAGACATTGCCGCCTTCGCCGACTCCAGCTACATGACAAAGCATTGCCTTTTTCTTCTGCCGCGGTTGCTAAGGACTGATATGTTGCAAACGTATCTATAATTTTTGATGTTCCATGCTTGGTTTTATCTACTTTCTTATGTTTTGTCCACACTTTGGAGTACTTTCTGCACACTTTCTTGGACTAGCCTATTAATAAGATGCCACAGTTCCAGTTGCCTGTTTTTTGCTGTTTTTGGTTCTAGAAAGTCAGAAAATTAATATTCTCGGAATTTGACCAGACAAAAGTCAAAGTCGTTATTTTCCTGGAAGACTCACGGAGCCAGAAGACGAGACGGAGAGGGGACACAAGGTGGCCACACCATGTGGTGGCGCGGGCTAGCCCTGGCCGTGCCACCAGGTGGTGTGGGCCCCCTGGCCACCCACCTACCTTGCATCTTCGCCTATAAGATGCCTCCCGGTGCAAAAACCCTAAATCGTCAAGCCTCGAGCCATGAAAAGTTTCGCTGCGCCGCCGCCACCGAAAGGGAGATTCGGGGGATAGAAAGTCTCTATTCCGACACCCTGCCGGGACAGGGAAGTGCCCCCGGAGCCATCTCCATCGATCTCCACCGCCATCTCCATCACCATTGCTAATTTCCATGATGAGGAGGGAGTAGTTCTCTCTCGAGGCTAAGGGTTCTACCGGTAGCTATGTGTTCATCTCTCTCTATGCATGATCATATGGTGATCATGAGCTTTGTAATCAAGTAGATCTACCTTGCTACTCAAGTGCTTTAATAGATCTCTGCTCTCCCCATGTGTGTGAAGTTGACAGTGTGCACACCATGGTGGCACTTAGGCTAGAGATTACAAATACTTGTTATGAGTTATATTTGGAGTTGGATGTCTTTATGAAATTGTGGTGTTTGTTTGAATCATCTAGTACTCAAGGTGACAGTGTGGGGTTATCTAGATGGGAAAGATGAACTTTGAGGTGTGCTGTTATAGCCCTACCATGGATTAGAGTGTCCAACCGGAGAGTAGTTAAGAGTAGTATCATGAAGATAATATATTTATATGAGAGTGTTCACTAGCGAAAGTATGATCCCTAGGCCTTGTTTCTAAGCATTGGAAACACCGTTTGCAACTAGATCTATTACATGTTTTCTTGCTTCCATCTTTATTTCAGTTTGCCTTTAGTCTCTTCCATGCCATTAAGCTATTTTGTGGCACCGTTACCACTTACAATTATCCATACCACTTGTATTTGACTATCTCTTCGCCAAACTAGTGCACCTATACACCTGACAAGTGTATTGGGTGTGTTGGGGACACAAGAGACTTCTTGTATCTTGATTGCAGGGTTGCTTGAGAGGGGATACCTTTGACCACTTCCTCCGTGAGTTCGATAAACCTTGGGTGATCCACTTAAGGTAAAACTTGCTACTGTTCTACAAACCTCTGCACTTGTGGGCCCAACAACTGTGTACAAGAATAGAAGTGCATAGACATCAAGATATTTTCTGGCGCCTTTGCCGGGGAGGTAAGGTAAAAGGTACTCACATCCTCTGGTGTGAGTGCTCGAAGTTATTTCCTTTAGATTCTGCAATTTTGTCTTTTTGTTTCTTGCTTTCACTAGTTAGGATTAATGGAAAACAACAACAAAATTAGAGAGCTTTTTAGTATTTTTCCTAATATATAGCATGAATTGTCTGAAAAGAAAATTAAAAAACCCATGGAACTTTCTTTGCATGCTAATAGCAATATTATTAGTATGAATCTTTTGAACACCTTTGTTACTAATGCTATGGAAACGTCTAAGCTTGGGGGAGTCGGTTTTTATGAAAATGATCTTTTTAATTCCCGAGCTTTAAATAAGAAAATTTGCTCTGATGATACTTTATCTCCCATATGTGGTAATTCTAATGATACTTGTGATATGTTAAATCCACATACTGAAAGCATCCCTTTTAAAATACCTATAAAAATTGTTGAATGTGTTATGAATAACTGCTATTTTAGAGATGGAACTGTCCATCCTGGTGATCATTTACTCTTTATACATGAATTATGCGAGTTGTTCAAGTGTGCAGGTATTTCAATGAACCAAGTTAAGAGGAAGCTATTCCCTTTTTCACTTAAGGGCAAAGCAAGGGAGTGGTATGAGCTACTAGATGATCCTCATCATTTGGAATGGAAGGAACTTGAATCTCTCTTTTACTCTAAATTTTATCCTCCTCATGAAATTCATAAAGATAGGAGTTATATTTATAATTTTCATCCTCATGATGGAGAAAGTATTGCCCAAGCATGGGGGAGATTCAAGTCACTAATGCTCAAATTTCCCATTCATGAGCTCCCCAGTAATATTGTTATTAATAATTTCTATGCAAGGCTTTTAGGACATTACAAGGACTATCTAGATACTTGATTAGAGGGATCCTTCACAATTAAGGAGGTCAAAGCTAAGTGGGATCTCCTTGAAACAATTCAAAGCAATACCGAAGATTCGGATAACAACAAAGGTAAAGAACCAGGTATAAACTATGAGTATGATTGCATTAAGTCTTTCGCTGAAACTGCTGATTTTCAAGAGCTTAGTGCTAAATATGGTCTTGATCCTCAAATTCTTATTGATTGTTTTAGAGCCTTTGCTTCTCATATTAATGCTCCTAAAGAAAAATGGGACATGTATCATGAGCCTTTTAAAGACACTTGCATGGAAAATGAAATTGTTATTAATGATAGCAATAAATTTGATCAAACCTCTGAAAGTACTATTTCTTATAAGAATGCTAATTTTTCTGGAATACATAGACCTTGTGAGAATAATCAAATTGAAGAAGAATATTGTATCACCCACAAGAATGAAAAAACTAGAATGTGGTATAGGGCTCTAAATGATCTTGGTAAAAAAGTTTGTGCCCTCTATCCTTTTATTTGTGAACTTTGCTTTGAAGTGGGTCATTTCAATTTTCAATGCTCAGGCCATAATAATAGCCCTTCTAATCCAATGAGTACTGCAAGTTTGTATTGTGATGACATGATCACTCCTAATCAGCATGATGAACTTACATTATTTTTGGGGTGTGAAGAGTTATCAAGAAAAACTTCTTTGGTATATGAGTGCTTTTGGTATGAATAGCGTCATGCATGGTTGTCATCTTTATTGTGTTGATGATTTCCACACAAATACTTACATACAAAATATTATAAAAAATGAGATTTTACCAAAATATGACAGGACTAATATGTGTTTTGTTCTTATTAATGAAAACGAGGAATCCTCCAAAGTTTCTTCTATTGTCTCTAACGATAAACCAGGGTATATGGAGAAGCTTACTTTCAAGCCTCTCCCTCCTAAAGAGAAGAAGAAAAATAAGAAAAGGAGGAGTAAAAAGAGAGAGGAAACGGTATTTTCCCCTAAGCATGTTGCTCCTATTATAGTTTTTGATGAGTCTGAACTCGATGATGTTCCTATGCCTATTACCTATAGTAGTGATCATGATTGGGAAAAGCACACTACTTTTGATATTGAAAATCTCTTCGGTACCAATTCTGAAAATGATGATATTAATAATTGTTGTACTATTAGTGCTACCCATGTTCCTTCCAATGATGATATGTTTACAAATGAACACACTTTGGAAGATAATTATTCTATTGCTTATGATGATACTACACCTCCAATATATGATGATTACAATAATGAATATGATATTTTCAGTCCACCTACTATTGAGGAGAAAATTAAGTATGATTACAATATGCCTCCTATATTTGATGATTATGGTGATGAAAATAATAATGATAGCTATTTTGTTGAATTTGCTCCCACTATAATTAATAAGAATGACTATGTTTATGTGGGGAGTATTAATTCTTTTATGCATGTGGCTCATGATAAGAATGTTTCATGTGATAGTTATATTGTTAATTTCATTCATGATGCTACTGAAAGTTATTATGAGAGAGGGAAACATGGTTTTATGCATCTCAATAATATTAAGTTTCCTCTCTTTATGTTGAAAGTCTTGAAGTTGCACTTGTTTTGCTTTACTATGTTTGTTGCTTTGAGCTTTCATGAATTGTTTCTTTACAATATTCCTATGCATAGGAAGTGGGTTAGACTTAAATGTGCTTTGAATTTGCTTCTTGATGCTCTCTTTTACTTCAATTCATATTTCTTATGTTAGCATCTTCTCAAACTATCAAGCCTAACTTAAAGGCGTTAAAGAAAAGTACTTATTGGGAGATAACCCAAAAGTTTTAGATGAGTCTTGGAAGTTATTACCTCTGTAATAACCGCTCCTTATCCTTTTTATTTGATTTTAGTGCCAAGAGTAACCTCTAATGAGAGAGAAGTAATGCCTGGGAAAGTTGCTGTCCCGAAACAGATTTTTGTACTTCACTGTAAAAATTCGTGTAAAATCTCTGTACGTCGTTTTGAGGCGTGAATTTTTGTGCTTCTGCCCCAGGTTGTTATATAACTTTAGTTAGTTCAACACTTTTCGATTTGAGCAACAGAAGGTCATCAAAAAAATTGTTTTTTACCTGCTGGTCTGTTTTGACAGATTTCTGCCATTATTTGCATTTGCTTCTTGTTGATTCATTTTTGAGTTTTTTTTGGAGAATTGAGCTTTTTGAGGGAAGTTCTACAGTATCTTGTGTTTTAATGGAAGTTTTATTGGTGTTGAAACTGAAACCAAAGACTTATTATCTTGACTACACTAATGTTGCTAATAAAGATTGTGTGAAGTTTTGTATGAAGGAAAAATTTCAGGTGTATGGAGAGAATGATGCAATGAGATGAAGAATGGACTAAAGCTCAAGCTTGGGGATGCCACCCGTGTCACCCCAAGAAATATCCAAGAAGTACAAGCGCCAAAGCTTGGGGATGCCCAAGGCATCCCCTTCTTCATCAATAAAAATCTCAGGTTTCTTCCAAATAATTTATTTTTATTGTTTCATGCACAGTTGTGTTATTCTTGGAGCGTCTTTGTTTTTGTTTTTGGTTTTCTTAGTTTTCTTAAATAAGTTGGTTGGATCCCAGCACACTTCTTTTGGAGAGAGACACACTCCGTTTTCATTGCCTAGAACACTCTAGTTTTCATTCTTATTGTTTTGTGAGTGTTCTCTTTTGCTAGCACTGTGTTTAGCCTTAGTTTTCTTGTGATTTCAGCTTAGAAATTTTTAGTTCTTGTTTGTGGATTTGTGAGACAAGCTCACTGATCTTTATTTATTATTATCTTTGTAGTTGTCTCGAATAAGTTTGGTTTGGATTGGAAAAGAGTAGGAAAGTTCATGCTTAAGTGGTAAAGAGAGCTTGTTTTTGACTGTGGCCTATGCTTTGTCATGCCATGCTTGATATTGTTTTGGCCTTATGCTTAGTGATATTTTTTGTATCATGACATGTTATAAACAATTGAGATTGCTTAATGTGCCTTTGAAGAATCATGTGTTGTTTTAGCATATTAAAGCACGGTATTGTGGTATTCTCCTTTGATGCTTTATTTGGGTTGACTTGGCACATGCTCACACCATGTTATGACTATACCAAGTCACCATAGCCTTTATGATCCTTTAGTTTTCGACTTGTAGTATCACTTTATGCTTTAATTAATGATGTTTTGTCGCTTTGCATGATTATGGCCATTATTGCTCTCTTAGTTTGTCGCTCCCAGTCTTTTGCTAGCCTCCATAACCAAGTATGAGTTCCACTCATGCATCCAACTCCTAAAACCAAGTTATTCCAAAGAGTCCACCATACCTACCTACTAGCATATGCTATTCCAAGTATATGCATGTTTTTATCTACCTTCCAAATTAAACTTGTTATGAGAAAACTAGTGATTAAAGCTCTCACGAACTTGATGGCACACTACTTTTTTGCATTTAATAAACTTGAACCATTGGGTCCTTCTTTGTTGCGTATATTCTTGCGCTTTATAAGTTGAAATTAGCAGAACCATGTATCACGGGGAACGCTTTCAACATTGCACTTGTACATTGTACCCCGTCGATATCATGTTCTTTTTCTTATGGATCCTGGCGGTGTGAAATAAAAGTGGAACTTGTAAGATCATGGAGTTTGTATGTGTGTTAGAGAAACGCCTGGGCCACTAGCCTAAGCCATGCCTAATCATGGTGGAAACTTGCAGCATCACCATAATGAGCACTCTATGAAGCATCCTCAATAAAAACCTATGCAAATAGCAAATAAAAAGATCGTTGAGATGCTCATTGTCTGCTTGCCTTGTCATTTTGATTATGGGATAGCTCCTGTATCATGTGCAAGGGGTACCCCGTTGGTGGTTCTTTATCATACATATGTACTTACAATGACAAGATCTTACTCGTGACTAAAGTTGAGTAGCATGAGGTTTGGTCTTCGTAAGTAAGGGGCATGAGATTTCGGTTTATAACTTGTCAAGCATATACTCTTAGTTGTGTCACTTTAACCTTAATCAACTTCAAGATGCTTATGACAGGGGCAATGAGAGCTGAAAGCTATTAAGTACCATAATTTTTGGAAGCTCTTTATGAGACTTGAATCCCTACTTCCTTCTATGATGGCCTTTCTTTTACTTTTATGTTGAGTCTCCACCTTCTATCTTTATGCACCTACTTTGAGAGCATAGTGGCCATTCTTAGTTCTATGTGCATTGTCCCAGGACTTGTTGATTGATGCATAGCTTTGATATTGCTTGTTTTAAACTATTTGTATCTAGTCACTCTTATAAACTTTGAAGGTGTCCTTTGCATTTATGTTTACTACTCTATGAGGGACAAGTTGAATGCCACTATGCTATGTTTTCTTTATGTGAAACAAACAAACGTCTTGCAAAGCATTGTTATTCATGAATCTTTTGTTTGTGTCTTTTCATGTTGCAACATAGTTGCTTTGCCTTATTGTTAGAACTTTGTCTTTCATGCTATGATTGAAGTACTATGATCCCAGCTTTGAATGTTTTACAAATACTTTGATCAAGTTTATGATGGTGCATGTCACCTTAAAAACTATTCATTCTTTTTATCACTTACCTACTCGAGGATGAGCAGGAGTTAAGCTTGGGGATATTGATATGTTGCAAGCGTATCTATAATTTTTGATGTTCCATGCTTGGTTTTATCTACTTTCTTATGTTTTGTCCACACTTTGGAGTACTTTCTGCACACTTTCTTGGACTAACCTATTAACAAGATACCATAGTGCCAGTTGCATGTTTTCTGCTGTTTTTGGTTCCAGAAAGTCAGAAAATGAATATTCTCGGAATTGGACCGGACAAAAGCCAAAGTCATTATTTTCCCGGAAGACTCACGGAGCCAGAAGACGAGACGGAGAGGGGCCATAGGGTGGCCACACTATGTGGTGGCGCGGGCTAGCCCTGGCCGCGCCACCAGGTGGTGTGGGTCCCTGGCCGCCCACTGACCTTGCCTCTTCGCCTATAAGATGCCTCCCAATGCAAAAACCCTAAATCGTCAAGCCTCAAGCCATGAAAAGTTCTGCAGCGCCACCGCCACCGAAGGGGAGATTCGGGGGACATAAAGTCTCTGTTTCGGCACCCTGCCGGGACGGGGAAGTGCCCCCGGAGCCATCTCCATCGATCTCCACCGCCATATCCATCACCATTGATGATTTCCATGATGAGGAGGGAGTAGTTCTCTCTCGAGGCTAAGGGTTCTACCGGTAGCTATGTGTTCATCTATCTCTATGTGTGATCATATTGTGATCATGAGCTTTGTAATCAAGTAGATCTACCTTGCTACTCAAGTGCTTTAATAGATCTCTGCTCTCCCCATGTGTGTGAAGTTGACAGTGTGCACACCATGGTGGCACTTAGGCTAGAGATTACAAATACTTGTTATGAGTTATATTTGGAGTTGGATGTCTTTATGAAATTGTTGTGTTTGTTTGAACCATCTAGTACTCAAGGTGACAGTGTGGGGTTATCTAGATGGGAAAGATGAACTTTGAGGTGTGCTGTTATAGCCCTACCATGGATTAGAGTGTCCAACCGGAGAGTAGTTAAGAGTAGTATCATGAAGATAATATATTTATATGAGAGTGTTCACTAGCGAAAGTATGATCCTTAGGCCTTGTTTCTAAGCATTTAAACACCGTTTGCAACTAGATCTTTTACATGTTTGCTTGCTTCCATCTTTATTTCAGTTTGCCTTTAGTCTCTTCCACACCATCAAGCTATTTTCTGGCACCGTTACCACTTATAATTATCCATACTACTTGTATTTCACTATCTCTTCGCCGAACTAGTGCACCTATACACCTGACAAGTGTATTGGGTGTGTTGGGGACACAAGAGACTTCTTGTATCTTGATTGCAGGGTTGCTTGAGAGTGGATACCTTTGACCACTTCCTCCCTGAGTTCAATAAACCTTGGGTGATCCACTTAAGGGAAAACTTGCTGTTGTTCTACAAAACTCTGCACTTGGAGGCCCAACAACTGTCTACAAGAATAGAAGTGCGTAGACATCAAGGACTTCGCAACATCTAGATCAGTGACAGGCACGTAGCCCTCGCGGTCCTTGGAAAGCGTGGTGGCATGGTTATCTGCATAAAAGAAACAACCATTCAACAATCGCCATGGCGGAGGTCCAAGAGGCATCATGACTGAAACCAACCTACGACAGTTTGGAGCTATGGATTGGCTTGCTAAGCCGCCTGTAGATCACGCTCCATTCGCTCCACCGCAGCTCTCTGTTCCACGGATTAATGCTGCAACACCAACAGAAAAAAAACTCCTACAATCAACAAAGTTTCAAGACTCGATTCGCTACTTACTACCAACTCGACCCCCGGGGACTGGAGGATCTAAGAATTTAAAAGTGTCTAGTCACTAAAATTTAGTGACTAGACCCTCGGGGACTGGACATACATGGATGGCGTCACCCAGCAAGCAGTGGAGCTCAACTGCATCCATCGAGGGCATCGTAAAAGCCCTGCACCCAAAACACAACGATGCAACTCGACACTGCTATCAATAACTTCAGCCACTAACGATGATAGAGTATTAGTCGCCGCGGTCGAGGCCCTCGACATAAACCACGGGAAGGTTGCAGTTGTCGCTGCTACCACACTGGCCGCCGGCACGGATGCCTCTAGGGGCAGGTCGGCCTTGGCAGGCTCCGCTTCCACCTCTTGCAGTATCTTGCCCTTCGGAGGGACCACGACATCGTTCTCCTTCGGGGCCACCTCAGCAAGTTCGGTCTTCTTCTTCTTCACACCTGCATTTGGTGCGTTGGTGGTCTCCCCTTTCCTCTTCCTGGGAGGGTCGTCCCCAACCTTAGTGCTAGCCGATGGGACTTTGGCCATCGTGGCACGATTGATCTTCTTGGGGCCACCCCTACAAACACGCAAAGATTAGCGGTTAGGAAATTTTGAGATGAACAACAAAACATGAAGAGTAAGAGGCCAAACTACTCACTTGGCGACCGGGGTGAGGCACAGACCCATGCTGATATGCGCAGACTTTTCCAGTTCAGGATCGAGCGAGCGAGTCAATCCTGACTCCAACAGGCTCACTTGCTGTCGTGGTAGCATCGGTACCACCGATTTCTTCACCGAAGCGTCCGTTGCTGCCAAGGCCTCCAACTCCGTTGCCGCTGGCACCTCCGACTCCTTTGCCATTAGGGTCTTCGACCCCTTTGCTATCGTCGACTAGGTCTTCGACACCTTCGCTGCAAGTGGGGCCTCTACCCCCTCAGCAGCATCCAGAGCTTCTGATTCGGTCATCGGCATCAGGTCCTCTAGTACATTAGCTGTGTCCATGACCTCCTCCTCTTCAGCTTCATCTTCCGACTCGAACATCGCTGCTGGCTTAGACGCCAATTTCACTGGCGGCCTCGCCTTCAGAACAGGTTTGATCAGAGCGGGCACCCTCCGGGAGCTTTGCTCATCGATGATGTCCACATCGTTGTCGAGCTCCTCGAGGCTACGAGTAGCCTCGATCTCGTGGCGCTTATGGCCGCGAGTCTTCCATGGTGCGGAGGTAGGCTCACACGCCTCCACGACCTCCTCTTTGGTCTCAGAGTCCTCCCCTTCGTCCTCGTCCAGGAGCTCGTGAGGAACTTCCTTGTCAAGCGGAGGAAGCCAGTTCTCGAGGACCTGGAAAAGCTGAGAATAACAAGAGAAGTTAGCGATTTGATTCAAGCAAGTGAATAAGAGTTACGACTGGGAGCATAGAAGGCTTACCGAAGGAGCCTTCTGTTTTCCGGCTGTGTATGGGCGAAACCCAACCGACGTGTCGGTGAACTTTGCATCGGTGATTTTCTTCAAGGCCACCACGTAGTCTTCCGTGGCCCATCCTTCACTGCTCGATCTCGTCGGGTCCAACAACCCGGTGTACTGATACATCCAATGGGATCGGGTGGCTAGTGGGACCAATCACCTCCCAAGCCAATATTTCTAGAGGTTGATGGTCTCCAACCCCTTTTCCTCCAACTCGTTGATCTGGGAACACATCTCCTCCACGACCATCTTTTGGTCGCTGGGAAGCTTCTTCGCTGACAGTCTCTGCGACTCGCTCCGTTCTGTGGTGTACGCCGGGATCAGAACCTTGCCGGCGGGGGTGGACTCACTCACATAAAACTAGTACTTCTTCCATTCATTTGCCGCCTTCTTTAGCAGCATCAGCTTCAGGAACTTGGTGTTGGGCTTCAGCTGGAAGGTTACACCACCCGCAGCCAAAACAAGGTCGCCCTTCCCTTCGCAGCTGACGCGGCCATGAAACAACTCCAGACAAAGAGGGAAAGTAAGGTTGGCACCCTAGATAGAATTCATAGAACATGATAAAAATGGCGAGCTTCTCGATTCTATGAGGCCCCAGATAAGAGGGCTTGATGTCTTAGTATGCGTAGAATCAACGAAAGAAGATGGAGGTGGGAAACCCCAATCCTCTCTCTAGGTGACCAAGGAAGCAAATGAACTCCCCTAACTACGGCTTTGGTTCGGTCTCGCTGGCCGAGGGGATCCACCAGTTCCCCTTGACGAGGATCCCGGCCTCTTGGAATGACTGCAACACGGTCGTGGTGCACATGGATTTGCCCCATAGATCTTTGGTGGGCGCCATCGGAAGAGGGGTCGTTCGATATGGAAGTTCCGGATTGGAAATGGTTCAAGAGGAATAATATGGGAGCAGGCAGAGAAATGTGAGGAAGGTCCATACCTTTCTCCGTCACTCTCGTTGTATAGCGGTGCTACCTGGCAGTCGTGGGCTAGCCGTTACTTCGCGGTAATTCCGCCGAAGTTACCGTTGGGATTACCTAACGACTAGTTTTACTAAGTTGATGGTCCAACTTTGACCAAATTGGTCACCCGACCCGCTTGTTTCGCTTACTCATTCCAATCGTCTGGGTGAGGCGACTCGAGCACATTTCTACTCGCCAAAGTTGTGACTAAAGATACACAGAAAATCTCCTCCCTTCATTGGAGGAGTTCTCCACTGATTTGACTGGGCGTCCACTCGTACTCACCTACTCCGACTGCCAAGTCAATACCTCCACCGAACCACTGACACACTCGGGGACTACTGATAGGTATATGCCAATCGGGGTATGCCCAGAAGGGAGATACAATTGGCCTAGGACCACAGTGAGTGGGCCTGCTGGTACAACGACTAGAAGGAGGATTCGGATGAAGCTCAACGACTAAAGATGGAGGCCCAAGACTCTAGATAGGCCCAGTCGAATTAGGTCAAATCCTCTGAAACCTAAACTAATTTGGTTGTAATCCTATAAACCCTAGCGAGGTGACTCTATATAAACCTCCCTAGGGCTCTCATTGTACTTACATCCTATTAGCTATCCCATTCGAGCGACTCGCTGCCTAGCCGCCGAGCTCACCGATCTTGTAATATGCTCGCTAATAATATAATCTAGCAGGAAGTAGGTCTTTACCCTACGGGGGGCAAACCTTGGTAAAACCTTGTGTTTGTTCCCAATCTCATTCCACAGATGGCAACTCGCTCTTGCCCCCAATCGTATCAATTGTTACCCCTAGTAGCGACTATCGTGGTCATTCCCACATCACCTACGAACTACAAAGAATCAGTGATGGACCTAAGTACGAGATATTTCTATGAGTCGTGAAATCCCGTATTAAGTTACATTTAAGATTACACAGTAAAATGTTACCCGATCCTATTAAGTAAGGATGTTACTTGATTTTTTTCAAATATGAGAAAAAAGTAATAAGGAAGAAATGAAACTTAAAGGAAGACATAAATCTCGATTTGTCACAAAGATGTTTTGACAAATTCAACAATTTACTACAATATGTAGTGATGCTTAAAGTCTATTGGATTTACACCAGCAATTACTACAATTTAATAATTGGTAGGAAGTTGTCGAAACTAGGTGTTCTTTAATAAACAAGATTGAAGAAAGGGTTCTAACTAGTACAACAAGCAGGTTTTGTTAAACCCTATGAATGCTAGTGTCTCATAGCTGGAATTCTCGAGTTGATCCATGATCAAGGAATTTTGGAATTACCAAAATATCGAGAGGACCTGCACTTACATGAAATTGAGTGGGAGCTAAATAGCTTTCCTGATAAAATGTGTAGATGACATACTTGAGTGGGAGCTTAGTGAATTCCCTAATCTCGAACGTGGATGAGATATTTGAGTGGGAGTGTGACAACATTCTTATATATGTGAATGACATATGATGAATGATGTAACTGGTATTAATAGTTATTTAAGTTAGTAAATATATGGTGGATGAAGTTGAACAAAGAGCTAAACAATGAAGATTATCAAGATAGATTGATATGTTTAATGAACATTATGGTCAAAATGCTTCCTAGATTTGATTCTAAAGATATTTAGAACATCCTAGATTAGATTCTGAAGTTGTTCGGAATGTCCTAGATAAGACTCTGAAGTAGCCCACAATGTAACAAGCAAAGAAATAGTTTCTTACTTGTAAAACTAGGAGAATAATTTATTCAATCTCGGTACGAACAACAATGGTTAAAAGAAAGAAAAGAGATGTTTTACATTTCCAGATGTGTTACATTTCCTATGCCTCGGTCATAGGTTCCTCCATATAACCATATTGTATACTCGATGTAATGTGACCCAAGTTTTTGGTTAGAAAAAAGGGTTATTAGTTGTAAGAACATGTTTTCTAAGTGATTCTAGGTAAATCACTAAACCAAAATTAAGTTTATCCTTGAACTAAAAGGAGCATGATTAGGTATCAAAGTTGCATACTATGCACCGTTGATCAAATCTACATAGGTATAGAAGTATGTGGCTACTCTAGGAGTGACAAGTATAATTGTTATGGATTAGGAAGTTCGACTTCTTGCTAAGTGTGTTTCTATGTAGGGATTTTTACTTTTGAGCCCTTGGTTCCTTGGTTGTGCTCAGTTTTCCATAGGATCTAAACTTTTTCTCACTTTTTCCCATGCACTTTTGTCTGAAACTCTCACAAAGAGATCGAACAACAGTTGTCGTTAGGTTGACTGTTATGTTGATATGTGGGGCCCTATCATGTGGGACCGTGTGGGGATGGTAGGTTGGGACCGCATTTGGTAGTTATGTGCGCACAAGTGGGTTCTATCTCTCTCTCTCGCCCAAATTGATAGTTTTCTTTTTTTGATCATTAATTGGTAGTTTTCAGAGCGCCCTTTTCCTCTCTCTCTCGCTAAAAGTTATCTTTATTTTTTGCCCAAATTGGTAGCAAATCTAAAGCGGTTTTTGTTTCTATCTTTCTTCACTCATTCGTTCCTTTAGCCCCTTGTTTTTGCCCAATTTGGTAGAAAATCTAGAGCAATGCTGGTAGCAAATCACACTAGCAACATACATTCAGAAAACAAAATAAATGTAGATAAGTTGCTTACAACAACCATTATAGGATATATTAACAATAGATCATACTTAAACGAGGTTCACCACATACGCTGCTCAGCAGCTAACACACAACATATATATATATATAAACAAAAGGAGCTGCTTTACAGCACCAGCAGCAGTAGCACACATGTTCACCACCTCTTGGCCTCCGCCTCCTCCCTCTAGCGCTTCCTCCACATCTTGCTACCCTGTCCCTTGATCTTGGGCACTCTGGCTTGATCGGAGGCATGCAATCCTCTGTGATGGCCACCTGCTGGAGGTTGCGGAGGTGAATGTCGAGCGCCTTGTGATGAGAGAAGAAGGCGTTGATGTTCACGGACTCGCCGACCTTGGGGTTGCAGGAGCTCATGTTCTCGGCATGCGTCACGAGGGAGTTGAAGTCGGTGGCGCCAAGTATTGTTTTGAAGAAGGGGCACCTATAGACGTCGCTAGCAAAGTAGCCGTCGTGCTGGCCAGACTGCAGTCTCCTCAACACCTGATGAGCCTTTGTGTGCCTGGACTTGTCGTTGCTGTCGACACCGTTGCTCTACACCAGTTTCATAGCAACACCAAATTATGAGTGAATTTCAATGATGATGGAACGAATAGTAACGTGCATTATAATAAGGACATGATTGATTCCCTTGATTATTTGCATAAATTAACCGATTAAGATCCCTTGATTATTTGCATAAATTAAACGAGTGGGTTAAATTCCCCAATCCGCAAATCTTAAATAAAATCAAATACTGATTTCAACTACAGATCATCACTAATATTAACTAGGGAATCCCTTAACTACAACTTGAAGCACAAATAAAAGAGGATTGAAATGAGAACAGGTGGATTCATCAAAACACAAGAGGATTGAAACGAGAAGAGCCGAACCCTAAGAACGCTATATGTACACGAAAGAACCCTAATAACACAAGATCTAGCATCCAATAATGGGAATGGGAGAAGAATAAGGGAAGGGGAGAAAACCCTAGTTACCTCCAACCATGGGTCGACGATGCTGGTTTCATAGGGGTTCTCCAGCCAGATGTACTACTCCGCCTCGTAGGGGTCCTAATCGAGTGGGATCTGCCCGCAACCAGCATCTGCCAATGTGCTGGCGGCTATGCTGAAAGCAGGGACGAGGGCCTAGACGAGGATGGTGGATGCCTCCGATGCCTCGACGGAGGCCTGGATGGAGATGGGGGCCTCCTCGCCGACGGCCTTGGAGGCGACGATGGCCACTTCATCCTTCTTCTCCATCACCAACGCAATTGGAATTTCCTTCGGGATTTTCTTGGTTTGCAGAAGGTGATGGGACAGGGGAGGTGGTTGCATGAGTGAGTGAGTGAGAGTGGGGAGGCGTAGAGGAAGGAGAGGGGATCTATAAAGGTGAATAGGGACATTTTGTTGCACCACCGTGCACCACGTAACCGCGTACGCTACTGCACCGTGCTCCGCGACACTTGTCCACTACTGCATCTTGCACCGTGACACTCTCACAGTATGTCACTTTTTTTACTCGAGTCTAACCCTGGCGCGTTAGATGTACTCAGTTATACTCTCGAGAGTAACACTAGAAATTTAGTTGTACTCAATTTTACCCTTGAGTACTAACACTAGTGCGTGCAATATACTCAGCTTTTCCTGCCAGTGGCTGGTCAACAAAGAGTCAACAAATAGGGTTTAGCTAGATAATTGAGTCATTTTATGCACAACAAATTCAAAAAAGATCAAAACATAGGGGCACCTACTCATGGAGTCTTCTTATGTGACTTGCCACCTAGGAAACCATAAGAAACATAGAGAAATCAAGGTTTACCCTAAATCACCACTTCTCAAATCACCTACTAGCTATGAAGGTGTAGGACTTTTGACTCAAACCCCTTCCCAAAACATCCTTCCAAAAACATAGTTTGTCTGAATGAGGCCATAATTGGCACAATCCTATATATTTGGATTGAAAATAATTTGATGTAGGCCAAGATGGATTTCATTGTACAAAACACACATTTTCCATTTTTTAAATATGTTTCTATTTTCTATTTGAATCCCTTAGTATGTTTACTATTTGCGTGTGATGGCTCTGAAACATCCACATTTAAACTAGATATTATTCATATTTTTGATGAAATATCTCTCTAAACCCTGCCACTAATGCCTAATGATCAAAGGGGTAAGCAATCCTTTCTTTCTATTTTTCCCTACGCAGATAATGATGTTTTATGATGGTAATCACTACATTAAAGTCAAAGATACGAGATTTCCAACAACTCGAAGAAACCAGGAGCCGTGAAGAGGAGGTAGACGCTTTAACGACCAACTATACGATCGGAATAAAATTCCGGCCGTATAGTTCCGGTCGTATAGTTGCCATCGACACCACTTGGTCAAACATAACAACTTTCGTGAAGGGGCCCCTATATAAAGAGGCCTCGGGTGATGAGAAAAGGGTAGCTCCAGAGACCATCAACCACCTCCAGATCTCCATCCACAACACCGAAGAGCCACTGGAGGAATAGTAGATCCCTTCTTCGATTGGCGACATTGTAAGACTATTGCTATCAATCTCATGATTTCTACTATAATGTTTATGTTCTTTGATCTCATCTCTATGTGTGAGTAGTTCTCCTTGGGCTAAGGGCTTCGGCTTATCCATGTAGCTTTTGTGCATGTTATTTATCATAGATGGGATCATGTATTAGTTTGTATGACATGATGATTATTGTATCATATCTTGCCTCAATCTAAGGACTTGTCAAGTACCCAAGACCCCGAGGATTGAGCCAGGTATAGGGAGTATGAGTAATGACTAATCTGCAGGTTGGGAACCCCTGTGACAGAAGGGGTAGTACGGATGTATGTGCGGGATTTACTTGGGATTAACGGTGACATCAGTATGCATATCATTAGTTCTCTTTCTTCTATGGATGAGACTAGTAGGTTATTGCTATAAGCGGTTGCGGAGGCAATAGAAATTATGGATGCACTGTCCACATATAATTTATCTTGCTCTAACAATTACATGCATACTTTATTTTTATCTTTTATTCCCATCAGATGTTTTGCACAACTACTGGTGAAACCGAACACCCTAGGCCCTCTCCCTCCATCATCGACAACAACAAAAAGACGCAAACTCTTGGTCCGGTAAAAACAAAAAAGGAATTCTAAAACTCCTGAAGGTCTGTTAAAGTAACTTCACTACGCTTATGCTTCCTGATGATTCGATAAACCTAGGTCTACTAGGGAAAAAGAGCTATACTGCATCCGTAATCCGGATCGAAGGTATCAACCCTTTTTCTAGCGCCGTTGCCGGGGATAGCTCTTGCTACCCTAGTGAGGTTAGTAGGAACCTTGCTAGTTTTAATTCTTGTTTTTAATTTTGTTAGTTTGCTTTCATTCTTTATTTGAAAATTCAAAAAAATAATTAGTCTTTAAATTCTTGTTTTATTATTATAATAAGTATCTGTTTAAGAAAACCCAAAAACATAGGAAATATGGCTGAAAAGAAGCTTGGGGAATTTGCAACTCCCAATAATGATTATTTGCATACTCCTATTACTCAGCCAGCAATTGCTGCTGATGATAATGAAATTAAGCCCCATTGTTTAAGTTTGGTTCAACATAATCAATTTGGAGGCTCTGCTGTTGAGGACGCAGGTATGCACTTGAATACTTTCACTAAAATATGTGATATGATGCGCATAAAAGATGTTGACCCCGATGCGGTGAAATTGCACTTATTTCCTTTTTCTCTTAGAGGAAGAGCAAAAGAATCGTTGCTAGCTTTGCCTAAAAATACTATTACATCCATGGGTGGGATGTACTTCTTTATTTATGACTAAATGTTTTCCACCTGTAAAGACTATGTGACGAGGGTTTAACTCATCAATGCCCATTTATGGACTTTGGTTTTGGAGAAGGAGGGAGCGTTGGAGACATCTATCGGCTAGCAAACAAGCACACAGGGGACAAAGATTTACCCAGGTTCAGGCCTCGTAGAGGTCCCTACTCCTGCTTGTCTGCTCGTGGAATTATCGAAGGAACCGAAGGTTACAATGGTGCGTAGATGCAATATGGCGAGGGTGGTGGAAACTAGGGTTGCGTGTGTCCTCCTCGCCTCCCCCTCCCAGCCTTTATATAGATAGGCTAGGTCCCGGGTAGCAGGTCGAGTCGGTTACAATTTAGGGTTTTCCCCTTTGAACTTTCTATCTTTAGCTTCTTCTTGTTCTTCAAGCAATCGAGAGTCCGCAGGTTACTTGAATCCTTCGTTCGGGCCTTGGCGACACCGTGAGCCTGTACGTATTTAGACCGTATATACCAAGCTCGAGTACCTGTAGGGTATACCCATGTCAGTAGCCCCCGAGTGTCCAGTGGAATCGCAGATTCGACTGGGACTTTTGAAGTCTTTCGAGTTCCCGAATGAGTACATATTTCGACTGCTTTTAACTGTGTCATAGGGATTGTTGATATATGTGCCTGATATAACCGAAGTATCAGTATCAGTTAACCACCTTAGGGTGAAACAACGCAATCTACTCGGACTCGAGTCCCCGGACTCGAATCCGGAAAAGTGCTGGTGTAATTCGACTCAAGCCACGGAGGTCTTACAGGAGTCGAACTCCAGTTATATGGGTGTGAGCACTCGACGCGTCCGTCAAGGCATGTTCATCGTACCTGTAGGCACGGATACATTTCTGGTAGTGCGCAGCTAATGCGTTGCCAGGCCTTATTCAGGTCTTACCTTCACGCTATAAGCACGGCATCCGAATTTTATCATCGCGGAGACGATTCGGGTGACCCAGGAGACGCAGTCTCTTTGTAGGGAAAATTATGAGGCGCTGTCGCCATGAGTTTTGAGTGTGGATGTTATCGACACACAGTTTTTGCATAAATAATCATAGGGTGCGCGACCAATGCTCCCTATGGGAGTAGCCCGCGAGTGCCTGGTTGAGTCGAAGACTTAGGCAGGGACTAAAGAATCATTTTGCTACTGCTGTGCTTGGTTGAGTCGAAGACTCAGGCAGGGACTAAAGAATCATTTTGCAATTGTTGTCGTCTTTTGCTTGTTTCAGTCGAATTTGTTTCCGGTGCTCCCTATGGGAGTAACCCATGTCCATAATCGAATCGTATTTCGAGTGGTTGGGTTTGCCTTTTGATTGTCCATGTTCCTGCAAAAAGAAAAGAAAAAAAATCACAGGGTGCACGACCAGTGCTCCCTATGGGAGTAGCCCCCGAGTGCTTGGTGAGTCGAAGACTCGAGCAAGGACTAAAGTAGTCGAAACCCTCTGCTGCATAGCTTTGATGACGTCAGTGCTGACGATTTCATGACCTCGGTTGCCCGCGTGAGCGAGTTTCACGGGACGTGACGAGCAGTGGGTCCTACTTTCTGACTTTGATTTGATTGGGCGTGCATAATCTTTATTTTAACTGCGTCTCCTCGATTTCCACGCGTAATGGGAGTAGTGGAGGGATGGTTCGTGCTTCCACTCCTCCACGTGTCCAGCACGATGTTTGCCACGCGTCCAATAGGGTTTTTCCGAGCCGTTGGATTACATCTTCTAGGGGTTAAGTAGCAGCGTTGCGACGGTAATTTTCTCATCTGCTCTCATTCATCCTTGCTTCCATCGCCATTGCCGCTGCTCCTCTCTGCTTTCTCTGTGCTTGTTTCCTCCACGACGCTGGACCAGCTCCGCTCGTTTCCGAGCTACTTTCTGCGCTCACATCGCCGTCGCGCAATGGGGAAGAAGGAGGCAGGCGCTGCAGCTGATTCTGCGGCCACCGTTGCCACGGCGAAGAAGAAGGGCGGCTCCACCGCTGCGGGCACCAGCACCGTCACCGGCGGGAAGAACAAGGTCACGCGCGTCACAAATGGTGTGTGGAGCCCCTCCATCATCAAGGCGTCTGATCTCCGTCTTCTTTGCCAAGATGGAGTATTGTCTGCCTCAGTCACCGACGCGCGCGTCCCCAGCGGTGAGACCATTCCTGCTCCTCCCGCTAGTTTTTGAGTGATGTTTTTAGCATTCATCATTCGCGGTCTCTCCTTGCCTCTTCACCCCTTTTTTAGGGGTCTCCTTTGTTTCTACGGGCTCCAGCTCCATCAGCTGTCCCCAAATTCGATCCTCCATATCTCTTGCTTCATCACACTCTGCGAGTGCTGGCTCGGAATCGAGCCACACTTTGGCCTTTTCAAGCGCATCTTCAAATTGAAGCGCCAGTCTGCGTCTGGCTCTTTAGTTTACGATGTAGGTGGTTGCGGAATCCACGTCAACCCATCCGCCACCTACTTCGACATCAAGCTCACGACGTCTGTCCAAGGGTGGAGGGACAAATGGTTCTACATCCGCGATCAGAAGGCCAATGGTGAGCACTTTGGACTCGCGCCCTTCGATCCCGCGACGCCGTGCAGGAGGATGCGCTCGTGGAAGAACGTAGTCATGCCTGGCGAGTCCGCGGAGACAGACGTGATGTATCAGCGTGTATGTGACCTCGAGAGTCGCATAGGCAAAGAGGAGGGAGGTTGCGCTCTCATCCGTACTTGGCTGCGTCGTCGCGTCTAGCCCCTGCAAGCCAGAGTCCACCCCATGTTTCAGTAGGCTGGCACTGATGATGTCACTTGCATGTCTGCCGATGGCATGTCCGCGAGTGAGGTGGTCAAGAGGGTTCGACTGGTCACCAAGTACACCGTCAAGGATGTGCTTCCCAGTGAGCCAGTTGTTCCTCCATTTGATGCTTTGAACTCTCCTCCTGAGGTATAGTTGTGCTACGCAGTAGCTAATTTTGTCGATTGCTTCTCTGTTGTTTACTTGTTGTTTACTAAATGTGTTGTCTGTGTGCAGGATTGGGAGGTGTCACCTTGTATGCCCCCTCTACTTGAGGGGATTATCCCTCACGAGACTTTGGAAGAGGACGAGTCGGAGTCGACCGTCCCTTCTGATGCGGAGGAGGAAGCCCCCGAGTCTGGTAGTCCGGATACTCGCAAGCGTTCGCGCAGCGAGGATTCCGATGCGTCGTCTCCTTCGACTCCGGAAGGTATGGGTGTTGGTGCGGAGTCGCCAATTCCTGCCATTCCTGTGAGCGCCGTCGCACCATCTTCTCGCAAGAAAATGCGACTGCCCAAGGAGTCTTCGTCAGAGTCGGGGGAGCCACTTTTGACTTTGACAAGTTTGATTGGTGAGTTTTCGTAGTTGATTTGCTCTTCTCTGTTTTTGCTCTTGATGGCTCGTCTCTGGGTTTGCCCTATTTTGATATGGTTTTTGTCTTGCAATCAAGAGGCGTCGTCATCTTCTGGCGACATCCAGTTTTTGAAGGAATCGGGAGTCGCGACCTCAAGGGCCAAAGAAGAGGTCGAGCGTGCTCCTTCCCCTCCATTGGCGGCCCACTCTGGGCACAACTCTTCCAGTTCTCCTCATGCAGGGGAGCATCGAATGGTTGCCCGGATGACGGTACAACAGACATCTTCGGAGTCATTGGAGGACCATGTAAGTGTAGTTTTTCTCCTTTTGGTGTTGCAGTCAATGTTATCTATTGCCTCTGCTGATTCTGTTTTGTGCGGTAGCTCCTTGTGAAAGAAGCCGCGCACTTGGCGGAGCAAGTGCTTGCGATGGGTCGCCAGCATGCGATGCTGGAGACGCGTCATCACGTGGTTGAAAGTGAGTCTCTTGCACTTCTTCTTCTTCTTTCTCTCCTTTTTAATACGGTCGACTGATAGTCAACCTATTTATGTTTGTAGCCGAACATAACGCTCTCCTGCGCAATGCTGCCACCATGGAAAAGACCCTTGCCACGGCTGTGAAGGGTTGCGACGAAGCAATCGCGGTGCGTGACGAGGCGCAAAGGCGCGAAGAGGATCTGTGTGCCTCCTTCGTAGCCAGGGAGAAGTTGTTCGAGGAACAACTGCTATCGATTGCTAAGGCCCTTTCAGGTACCTTGCTTGTGGATGTTTGTTATCCTTCTCTGCTTCGAATGTTTTGCCATTGGCGCTGATGTTTTTGTCCATATGTGAATTTATGTACAGATGCTGGCGACTTGAGCTTTGACCCGCAGGCCCTTCGTCGTGATGACACTCTGTCGGGTGCACTGTCAGTAGTCGAAGATCGCAGCATCTCTTTGCAGGACATGCTCTCCAAGGCCAAAAGCGTACTCAGTCGCCTTCGGGAGGAGCTGATGCCCAAGGTGGAGCTAGTCAAGAATATAGACAAGCTGGTGGAGTCACTCGCTGGAGGTGCGCCTGCCAGCTTCAAGAACTCGCTTCGCTCAGCTAGCGTGTCCATGTCACTTGCCATGGTGCAGGCTCACGGAGTCGAGATTGACCCTGTTGCGGTGTCGAAGGCGATGCCTGTGAGTGCGGACGGCCAGCAGGTAGTCTTCGCTCCCTTCGCGACTACCTGTGGCAAATATGGGCCTCAGTTGATAAATATTGTTGCAAAGTATTCTGAGGAGCTCCATCGTGCCAAGAAGGCAACGAAAGCTTCGGCATCAGGGGCCGGCGGAAAGTCAGTGTCGTCTGACACTACCACGGACTTAATGAAGCCCCCGAAGTCGTCGAAGTCGAAGAAGCCAGTTGCTCCTTAGTTAGCTTTGTAATAGTTGATTAGTTTATGTCCTTTTGTTTGAGAACATGCCTGCTAGCGAGTGTATCTGCTGATACTTTTGCTATTCTTGAATGCATCCGATCATTTTGTCTTTGTGTTGATCTGGTTGTCTTATTTGCTTTTATCTTGACTTTTGGTAGGGTACATCAAGTGATCCTTTGAGGGAAACTCAGGACTCGCCGACTCTTGATGATACCGTGGCACCGTCGCGCTCCAGGGTAGATGAGATGTCCTTGCTTTCGCGACTGCGTGATCGCGTGAAGCAGCTAGAGCGTGAGTTGCCCGTGCTCCGTGGTAATGCGGACGTATGGAAGTTGAAGGCGGAAAAAGCCGCCGCTCGAGAGCAGTATCTGCTTGGCGAGGTGACGCAGTTGGGCGACCAATTCAAATGTTAGTTTGCTTGTTCTCATCTTTTCCTTGTAGTTACTCGCAGTTGGTATGTTGTACTCATGTTGTTGTTGCTTCTTCGTGTAGTTGTCAGCGCGCGTCATCCGCAGGAGGAGAAGGATAGGATTGTCATTCGCCTGCATGATCTTACCTAGGAGCAACTTCAAGAGAGTGGATACTTCTTGGTAGATCATGATCGTGCGACTGTGCTGGCGACCCTGCAGGATCGTGCATCGCGAGTGCTGCTTTTTTTAAGATGTCGCAGTCATGCTTGAAGAACATTTATCGGGCGATGTTCCCGCTGGATGATACTCCATCAAGCTTGCTGGCCCTCCTTACCAAGTTTCAAGATCTGTCCGCGGTTCGCGAATGCGTGATGCAACAGTTGGTGGCTTGTGCTAAGGCTGCCCTGTCAATGGTGCGACTGCACAGACCTGACTAGATGTTGCGGCGATTGTGTCTGGGCCGCCTGCCCCACCAGCAGGTTCTACTTGGAATATGGTGCCGCACTACCAGGCGGTGGATCACCCAGCAGAAGAGATCGTCGACTTCTTTGAGGAACAAACCAACGTTCTCCTGCTGCAGTAGTAGCCTAGTTTGTATCCTACACATAAGTGTACTTGTGTTGTAAAGTTCGTATAGGTCTTATAAATAATTTATTGTTGAATGTGCATAAAGATCTTTGTTAGCATGGAGTGCGTTGCACTATGCGAGTCCTTTTCGTTAGCCTGGCCATGTTTTATCTCAGTCCCTTGTCAACCTGTCAGGTGCGTTGCAGCTAGATTGAGGTTGTGTTTAAGGGTTTCGATTGATGTACCAGTTACTTAGGATATCGCGTTTTGGTTCGAAGAACAGATGTGTATAGGGTGGGCAGCCCCTGAGTAGGTGAAAAGTAAAGGAGAACACAGAGTTTTGGGGCACTTAGCTTTTATTTATTCGAAGAACAGTGCGAGGTACAATGTGTGGCTAAGTAGCCTTGGCTGAGTAGCCTTATTTGTAATGAAAAGTAAAAACGACTAAGGGTAGAAGCGGCGACGCCTGTGCGGCGTTGGAGTATGCGACTCCTGTCTCTAAATCTTGAAGGCGATAGGCGCCACCTGGGATTACTTCTGTAATCACGTATGGTCCTTCCCAGGGGGACTCGAGCTTGAGATGCTCCTGCTACTTCAGTCGCGGGACCAGGTCACCTTCGACGAAGGATCTAGGGCGAAGCCTCCTACTGTGGTAGTTGCGCAGGTTTTGCTGGTAGATCGTGGATCTTTGCGCGGCGATTTCCCTTGCCTCGTCAAGGAGGTCGACGGAGTCTTCGAGTGCGAGGGATGACTCTTGCTCGCTGTAAGCGACCACGCGCGACGCCTTGTTTCGTACCTCGGCGGGTAGCACTACTTCAGCTCCGTGCACCATAAAGAATGGCGTGTAGCCCGTGGTGCTGTTTGGAGTTGTACGTAGGCTCCAGAGTACGAATTGCAGCTCGTCCGGCCAGCAACCCACGTCTTGTTCGAGTGGCCGGAGGAGTCACTTCTTGATTCCACTGCAGACGAGCCAGTTTGCTTTTTCCCCCTGAACGTTGGTCTGTGGATGCGCTACTGAGGCGTAGCTGATGTTGATCCCCAAGTTCTCGCAGAATTCATGGAACTCCTTGGATGTGAGGTTCGTCCCATTGTCGATGATGATGATGTGCGTCACCCCAAAGCGATAGACGATGGACTCGAAGAATTTGACTACGTTGTGTCCTGATTGGTTGGTTATTGGCATGGCCTCAATCCACTTGGTGAATTTGTCGACTGCGACCAAGAGGTAGACGTAGCCTCCTCGCGAGGACCTTGGAAGTTTGCCGACCATGTCGAGCTCCTATTGTGGGAAGGGCCAGGCCAATGGGATTGGCCGTAGCTCTGCGCCTGGTGCGTGTGGCTTGTCCGCGAATCGCTAGCAAGCGTTGCATTTTTGGACTATGTCCTTGGCGTCGCGCATGGCCGTAGGCCAGCAAAATCCAGCTTGTAGAGATTTGGCAACAAGGGCGCGACTGCCGGCATGGTGCCCGCAAGTCCCTTCGTGGATGTCTAGGAGAACTGCTTTTCCATCGGCAATGGAGACGCATCATTGGAGTACTCTCGTGATGTTGCATTTATACAGTTCGTCGTTGATAACAGCGAATGCCTTGGATCTCCGCGCGATGTGTCGTGCATCTGTCGGATCGTCTGGTAGCCTCTTGCTGAGGAGGTACGTGATGTACGGCTGCGTCCAAGATTGCTCGATCATCATGACGCTCATTGGTCCCTCGATTCATGTGTCCATCTCCAAGTCATCGAGTGCCATTGGCTCATTGGGTGGCGTAGCCCCCGAGTCCGTTGCTGCGCTTGTTTTCTTCTCTGCGGCCTTTGGCTTGATGGAGCGTTCGCAGATGCGCTCGAGAAATACTCCAGGCGGTATGGGGGCGCAGGTAGAGCCTATGTTGGCGAGTGTGTCCGCCTCCTCGTTGCTTTCGCGACCTACATGTCGCAGCTCGCAACCGTCGAAGTATCCTTCTAGTGTGTCGTAGAGGTTGCGGTACGCGATCATGTTATCGTTCAGTGCGTCGCACTCATGCATTGTTTGGTTGACGACCAACTTGGAGTCGCCGTATATGATGAGCCTCTTGGCGCCGCAGGCTTTTGCCATCCTCATCCCGTGCAACAGGGCCTCGTATTCAGCCTCATTGTTTGAGGCTGTGAACTGCATTCGCAGGATATATTTCAGCTTGTCCCCTTGAGGTGATGTTAGTATGACACCTGCGCCTGCTCTGTCCTTCCGCTTGGACCCATCGAAGTGCATTGTCCAGAGGTAGGACATATCTGGCTTATCCGGGAGCTAGTTTTCCATCCAGTGCACCAGGAAGTCCGAAAGAACTTGCGACTTGATTGCGTCGCGCTTTTCGTACGTGATGTCTTGTGGAGACAATTCTATTCCCCAAAGCACGACTCGTCCCGTGGCGTCGGGGTTATTGAGGATATGCCCCAAGGGGGCGTCGTTGACCACCACGATTGGGTGTTCCTGGAAGTAGTGGCGCAGTCGCCGGGCGGTCATGAAGACGTCGTATGCTAGCTTCTGGTAGTGCGGGTACTGCTGTTTGTTGGCGTGAGGACCTCGCTGAGGTAGTATACTGGGCATTGTACGCTGTGGACCTTGTTTTCCTTGGCTGGCTCGACGACGAGCACTGTGCTGACCACCTGGTTGGTGGCGGAGATATACAACAATAGTGGTTCCCTTTCTCGTGGGGTCACCAGTACTGGCGAAGTGGATAGCAGGCGCTTGAGGTCTTCGAATGCTTCTTGAGCTTCAGTGGTCCACTCAAATTTTTTAGTTTTCCGGAGGAGCTGGTAGAAGGGCAGCGCCTTTTCACCCATTTGACTGATGAATCGACTGAGGGCCCCGATTCGTCTAGCCAGCTGCTGGACGCCCCTTATGTTTTTCGGCTTCTCCATGGCTAGTATGGCTTTAATCTTCTTCGGGTTTGCCTCGATTCCCCTCGCGGAGATGAGATACCCGAGCAGCTGCCCAGATGGTACGCCGAAGGCGCATTTGTCCGGATTGAGCTTGATCTGGTAGCGATCGAGGTTGGCGAAGGTTTCGCGCAAATCGTCGATTAGAGAAGCTTCCTCCTTGGTCTTGATTACTATGTCGTCAACATAGACTTGAATGTTGCGACCTAGTTGTTCCTTGAGGCAAGCCTGCATGCACCGTTGGTAGGTGGCTCCCACCGAAGGGCATTGTGTTGTAGCAGAACACACCAAAGGGCGTTGTAAACGCTGTTTTCTCTTGATCTTCCTCCTTCATTAGAATTTGATTATAGCCTAAGTAGGCATCGAGGAAGCAGAGGCGCTCGCATCCCGCGGTGGAGTCGATGATCTGGTCGATCCGTGGCAACGGGAAGTGGTCCTTTGGGCAGTGCTTGTTCAGAGAAGTGAAGTCCACGCACATCCGCAGGATATCCATGTCCTTTTTCGGTACCAGCACCGTGTTGGCGAGTCAAGTGCTTTCCTTGATCTCGCGTATGAACTTGGCTTCGAGGAGTCTGTTGATCTCCATTCCAACTGCCTGTGCTCTTGGCTCAGACAATCGCCGAATTGTTTGCTTGACCGGCCTTGCGTCGGGGTTGACGTTGAGTGCGTGCTCGGCGAATTCCCTGGGAACTCCTGGCATGTCCGCAGGACAACAGGCAAAAATTTCCCAGTGCTCACGGAGGAATTCGTCGAGCGCGAGTTCCTATGCGGGACTCAAGTTGTTGGCGATGAGGGCCATCTTGGCGGGATTCGATGGGTGTACCTACACTTTCTTCGTGTGCACCGATGAGTCGAAGGAGAGACCGGGTGAGCTTGGCCGGCTCAAGGGAGGCAGACTATTGTCTATCGTCTCCTTTAGTCTCGCGAGTTCCTCCTACATGCCGAAGGACTAGGAAATTCTGTTGAATTCCCTATCGCAACTGTCAGATCGCTCGAAGCTCCCGTTGATCGTGATGACACCATGGGGACCTAGCATTTTCATCTGCAGGTAGGCGTAGTGGGGCACTGCCATGAACCCAGCGAACGCGACGCGCCCGAGGATGCAGTGGTACTGTGAGGGCCAGTCGACAACCTCAAAGTCGATGCGCTTGCGCCGGAAGTTCTTGGGCGTGCCGAAGATGACGTCGAGGTTGATTTTGCCTAGGGGGTATATGCCTTTCCCTAGGACAATGCCATGGAACATTGTGTCCGAGGCCTCCAGGCAAGTTAGGGGGATCCTCATTGCTCGCCAGGTACTCGCGAATACAAGGTGGATGCCGCTTCCGCCGTCCATGAAGACGCGGCTCATGTCGAAGCCTCCGATTTGCGCCTCGAGTACGAGGGGGCAATGGCCTGGACGGGGTACCTGAGGCGGATGGTCGCGTTTGTCGAAGGTGATGCAGGACTCGCTTCCACTGAGGTACTCAGTGGTGGATGGTGGCGAGTGTGTGGCCAAGTTGACTTGGCGAGTGATGACCTTCTACACCCTATTGGAGGGGCATCCCTTTTGGATCATCATGGTCCCCATGGCTCGTGGGTACGGCTCGCCTCCATGGTGCTGGTCTGGTGCGGCTGCATTCGGGGGTGGCCCAGGTGGAGGTGGCGGAGCGCCATGTGCCACGGTGCCTGGAGCGGCTCCGTAGCCTCTTTCGAGTGCATTGCGGTTCATCCGAACCAGTCCCTCATGTAGCTTGAGGAACTCGTGGCAATCCTTGAGGAGGTGGCTGGACTTCTTCTTGCCGTCATGCTTGTCGATGTAGAAGTGCACCGTGCATGGCCCGGACAGTGTGTCCTCAATGGAGCTCGCGGGTGCCTCGTCGCGTGTGCGGCATTGCCACACTTGCGTGGTTTTCCCAGAGTCGCGGTATCCGCCGGTACGGTATCTGCTGTTGCGGTTGTCGTCACGTCTTTCGGCGTAGCCAGCCGCGGCCATGTTGACGTCATCGCGGTCATCGTAAATGCGCATACGACGCTTGCCTCGGCGATCGCGTTTGTGCTCGAGCTCCGCCTCCTCGTCAGAGTGAACACGATTCTTCACTGAGTCTTCTCCATCGGCCCACCGATTCATGATCTCCATCAGGTGGTCGATGGTCTTGGGCTTTGAGCGACCCAGCTCCTCTCTGAGTTCTAAGCGGCGGACCCCACCGTTGAATGCGTCAATCGCGCGATCCTCTGAGATGTTTTCTGCGGAGTTCTTGATGATGGACCACCTTTGGATGTAGGAGCGCAGCGATTCGCCAGATCTTTGCTGGCAGCATCTCAGCTCTTCGATTGATGCGGGCCGCTTGTATGTGCCCTTAAAGTTGCGCACGAAGCTGTAAACCAGCTCGTCCCAACTGCGAATGGATCCGCGTGGGAGGTTGTTGAGCCATGCTCGGGCGGCGCCCTGCAGCTGTAGCTGCAAGCATTGCATGGCCGTGCTTCGACTGCCTCCATGGAGCCTGACGGAGGAGATGTGGTCCTCCAGCCAGATCTTCGGGTCCTGTAGGCCATCAAACTTCAGGTTCTCTGATGGGAGTTTAAACCCTTTAGGCATTCGCTTCTGCCTAATGGATCTGCTGAAGCATCTAGCGCCGCAGAGCTCCACGTCCTCCTCTTCTGAGTCAGTCGACCGAGCACATCGTGCTCTTGATTTGTCGATCTTGCGTTGCGTGATGTCATCAGGTGTGTCGTAGTCGTGGTCGTGTCGTCGTGAGCGGCGACGTCGAGACAAGTCGTGACTGTCATCGCTGGATGAGGGCGAGGAGTAACGCTTTGCTAGCGCTTTGCCCTTCTTTGGTTCCAGTGTCGGCTCCTTGTCGAGGGCGGCCTCGATTAATCCCAAGCCCGCAATCATAGATCGGTGCATGGTGGCTCAGGGGTCCCCAGCTGGTGGTTGGTTGTTCAGGAGGTACATGGTGTCCGCTGTCACCGCAGCCTGTGGCGTCTTGGGGACCACATTGCCCCTAGTGTCGACTGTCATAGAGCCAAAGTTGAGGACCTTTGCGGCCTGTATGCGTTCCTGCTCAATGAGATGGGCCATCCGAGACTGCCTCTTCTTGGCGAGGTGCTCGTTGCCCTTTGAGGAGGATCCTCCGTAGGAGGAGAGTCCAGCACGACAAAGGCTCGACTTGTCTGCCGCCTTTTTGCGCGCCTCGAGTTGCGCGATTGTTTGTACTTGGCGCTTGAATTCTTCCTTTAGGAGCCAGTGATAGCCCATCAGCAGCTCCTGCGGGGATCCGAAGGGTAGAGGGGTGCCTCGCAGGGCCTCGCGGCAGCGAGCCCATTCTTGCTCGTTAAGCTTGATTACGACACGTTCGCCGGTTTGCTCATTTACTATGGTTGGAGGTTCGACTGCCCCTCCGTTGTCAAAGGGGACGCGATTTCCGCTGTTACCGCCGTTACCTCCATTGCCACCGTTGCCGCCGTTAGGCGGGTCGGTTTTGTTGCCGCGATTGCCGCCGTTGTCGCGGTTGGCAGAGGTGTCGCCTGTGTTGATGACGGCGCACATGAAGTGATTGGGGAAGCTGCTGCTTCCACAACTCTCAGATCCGGAACCGTAGGTTCCATCTTCAGTGGCCAGATCGCTCAGATCGGAGTCACGACTGCTGTCGCTGACCGTGTTCTCGACTGTTGTCGGGGCGTTGAGCTCGCTGAGGGTGCCGATCGATGGAGGAAACCATGATGCTGGGGCAATCGCCGGTGCTGTCGGCTGATCAGGCATGCGAAGCGTGCCCATCTGACCAACTTGGAAGCGGAGGCTCCCGATCGCCAGGCTGATTCCGTCGCCCACGGACTCGAAGGCCGGGCGAGTGGCTGGCGTGTGGAGGGTGAAGTCGAACGCGCCGAAGAGCTGGCGAATCTCCGCTGTTGCGGAGTTGTAGATCGCGGTTGATGGGGCCGAAGAAGCTGCAACATCAGCACTCCCAGTTCCCACAAATGGCGCCATTGTTATGGACTTGGGTTTTGGAGAAGGAGGGAGCGCTAGAGACATCTATCGGCTAGCAAACAAGCACACAGGGGACAAAGATTTACCCAGGTTCAGGCCTCGTAGAGGTCCCTACTCCTGCTTGTCTGCTCGTGGAATTATCGAAGGAACCGAAGGTTACAATAGTGCATAGATGCAATCTGGCGAGGGTGGTGGAAACTAGGGTTGCGTGTGTCCTCCTCGCCGCCCCCTCCCAGCCTTTATATAGATAGGCTAGGTCCTAGGTAGCAGGTCGAGTCGGTTACAATTTAGGGTTTTCCCCTTTGAACTTTCTATCTTTAGCTTCTTCTTGTTCTTCAAGCAATCGAGAGTCCGCAGGTTACTCGAATCCTTCGTTTGGGCCTTGGTGACACCGTGGGCCTGTACGTATTTAGACCGTATATACCAAGCTCAAGTACCTGTAGGGTATACCCATGTCACTATGCAACTAAGATCTAATATTACTGGTTTTAGACAGGAAGAGCGTGAGCCACTAGCGCTTGCATGGGATCAAGTAATGGTTGTCTCAGCCATGGGATGGAAGATTGGTTAATCCTCCATTTATTTTATAATGCTCTTAATCCTGTATCTAAGTCTATGCTTGATACTGTAGCTGGAGGAACATTTATGGGTTAACATATTACCGAAGCAAAGCAGCTGCTAGACAATATGCAAGACAACCATGCCCAATGGCATGTGGAAAGATCAAACACGAAGAAGGTGAACTTCGTCTCACAACAAGAAAATGAAGAACTTAATGATCTAGATGAGCTCATATTATCCGTAAAAGGTAAGGAAACCCAGGTAAGAGCTATCCCCGAAACTAATATTGAAGAAGTAGACTTCATAGCTCATAATGATTATAACCCTGCTTGGAAGAAGAATTATAATCCTAATTTCCAAAAACACTATTCTAGTCCTGCAGGTAACTCTAATAATAATATGGGATCAAGTAATGGTTGTCTCCAAGAAACACTTAAATCTTTCATAGACTCACAAAATGAGCAAAACAATATCCTTGTTAAAATAACGGAGAACCATGAGCTATGCTTGGTAAATTATCTAACCAAGTTGTAAGTTTGAGGAATAACTTGCAGGCCCTCCAAGAAAGGACGTGGATTGTTGAGGCATAGGTAGGTAAGATAACCGAGAGACAAACTCTCATTCTAGCTAAATTTGCAGGTAAAGCTAAGCCCAATCCTGTTAAAGACCTCAAGATGATGAGACTCCAAAGGGAGGGTCCTGAAGAACTTGATTATAGTAACGCTCCCTCACCAAGTTATACCGTTGAAGATCTTGTAAAAAGGATCAACATCAAGATTCTGGTAAGTGAAGGAAATGATGAAGCCATGTCTCAACACTTTGTTAATCAGGTAGCAATAAAGGTACGTGAGCTTGAAAAAGAATATAAGAAAATTGCTGAAAAATTACCGATTAATCTTGATGATATATTTGAGCCTACTATTAAAATTAAAATTGGGACCAATGAGATAGCTGCACTTTGTGATCTAGGTGCAAGCTTTTCAACAATTCCAAAGAGTCTTTTTAATAAGTTAAATCTTGGCTCTTTTGAAATTACCGAGTTAAAACTACATCTTGCAGATTCTACCTACAAACAAGCTGTAGGAATTAAGGAGAATACTTTAGAATACATTCAAGGATGTCCTGCTCTTATTGATTTTGTTATTGTTGACATGCCTGAAGATGCTACTGCTCCTATTATATTAGGTCGTCCTTTCTTAAGAACTATTAAGGCTTTGATTAATCTCCATGAAGGGAATGTGAAGCTTCAATTGCCTTCACGGGATCCTTTTGTTATTCATTTCCCCAGGAAGAAGAAAGCCAAGCATGATGAAAAGGAGGCCATCACTTTGAAGGCCAACTATTTTGGAGTGGGTGTTCCACTCATCTGGCCTAAGTAAGCAACATCAAGGTCAAGCTATTGACCATAAAAGAGCGCTCCATGGGAGGCAACCCATGTGAAATAAAGGTTTGAGTAAAGTTTTTAAGTTTTAGTTTAAGTTTATGTTTAATAAAGAGTGCTAGAAAACTCTAGTTGAGGAGAAGAAGTTCGGTAGTACTAAAAATCCTATTATATACATGTTGTTGTTGGTCGATAATTTTAACTCTCAACTTTCTGTCAAAAACAAGGTATTTCGCTAAGTTTCAGAATAAGAAGTAATTCTCGAAGAAATGGAATTTTTTTGATGGGTACAAAGATTTTAACGACCAACTATACGGCGGTAATAAAAATTCTGTCCGTATAGATACTTTTGCCATCGACAATTTTTCTTTCAAAAGTACTAATGGTTTAACAACCAACTATACTGCGGGAATAAAAATTCCGGTCATATAGCTCCGGTCGTATAGATATTGATGGTTTCGTACAAATTCTTTTCCAGGTATAGACGGTTTAACGACCAACTATATGGAGGGAACATATTGTTCCAGCCGTATAGCTCCGGCCATAGAGCTGCGCCGCCATTTGGAAACCCTAACATTTTGACAGCAGGCCAACTATATGGCGGGAACAAATTGTTCTGGCCGTATAGTTCTGCTTGTATAGTTGCGTCTGACCACAAAAACGCCACGGGAGGTACCTCCAACCCCAAAACTTCAATCCTTTTTCTTTCTTCTACCTCCAAACTCTCTCAAAACCTCAAGAGATCTTCATCTCTACTCAATTTTGTTCGATTTCCTTGCACATAAGTGATCTACGGTAAGTTTCTCCTCCGATCCTCCAATTACTTTTTGAAAATTAATCTTTGATCTATTGTCATTATCAATCTAGGGTGAGACCTACTATGAACTAATTGCCATGATTCTCTTGCCTAGATTATTATTTTGAGGGAATTATTTAGTGTGCTATGATGAGGAATATGTTATGCTTATTATTTGAGGATCAAAAGTTTTATTTTTGTCTTTCCTTGTTATTTTTAGATGATGAACACAAGGAGCCAAACTCATGATCATGCCGACGCTAGTGCTTCTTGGGCTGTCACTCAAGAACGCATGGGGATACTGTTCAGGAATGAGCTCCAACGTGATCGCTTTGATAGGATCAAGAATCGAGAAGTGAAGGCAACCAAGTGGGCTTGCCCCATTATATTGAACCAACTCGGTATTTCTGATGACTTTAATTTACTTTGCAATAGGGTTGGCCTCTAAAACTTTGTATTCAATGATGTGCCTACCTATCACCGGTTAACCATTGAATTTTTAAGTTCTTTGCAAAGCACCGTTAAACTATGGCATGGAGAAGACCGGATTTCTTTCCGGCTCATGAACAACAATTATACTTTATCACTAGATGAATGGTGCACATGCTTTAATTTACCAAACAATAATGATAATGACTTGCGCGCATCCTTTACTGGCTTAGACCCTTCCCCTAAACAATATTATAATAGAATGAGCTTCACTTTTAGAGTGAGCAAGGGGAAGAATATTCCACATCCTGTAATTCGTTATTTGTTCTATGTTATTGCTAACACCTTGCAGGCACGTAATGAGTTCACAAGACTCAATGAGGAAGACATTTTAGTCCTTGCAAAGGCTGCTCTCAACAACTGCAACTTCCCACTCAACTTGGGCGCAATCCTTGTGCACTACCTAGAGCACCAATCCTCCCAAATCCAAGGACCAATTATAGGTGGAGACATCATCACCATGCTTGCCACTTACCTAGGCATCAACCTAGGTGAGTTGCAACCTGTGCTAGGTGAGCGACGTGTTGGTTTCTCTACTTTAAAATCTTGTGGAATGCTCACTAGGAGAGGTAGTGTTTATTACCTGCATATTACTGGAGCTAGGCCTATCTACTCTGCCCCTTTGTCTAATGGTATTTTCTCTATCGAGGAAGGACGTTTGCTATATGACATGCAGGTTGAGCAACACCAACCTGAGGAGGAGATTCTGGACGAGGATGAGAACCAAGAAGAGGAGTAAGATGTTCCTTATCAAGAGAAGCAGCCATCAACCCGGTTCACTACATACCAAGACTTCCAAGAACTTGGAGGGACTGTTGAGAAGATGCATAGCCTCTCTTTGAACCTCTGAGAATCCACTAGTAACTTATCAACTCAATTTGCAAACTGGACTTCCAACTTTTTCCCGCCACAACAATGATTTGAAAGGGCTTGCAAAAGCCTAAGCTTGGGGAAGTTTCCTCATTTATCTTTATTTGGCGTTCGTTTGCTTTTATTTATTTCGAGGTTATGTTTTTAATTCGAGTTTATAAGCACTCATGTTGGTTTCCTCAACACTTTTTCTTTAGTTATTTCTTTTTGCATTCGAGATTTTCTAGCCAAGCTTTGCCACCAATTTTCTATTCTTTAATTACCTCTCTTAAAACAACAAAAAGATTTCTCCATTTATATTTATTTTCCCTCTTCTTTCTTTTCTTTTCGCCTCGAGGTTTATGTGTGTCAAACTTCATGGGATGCCAACAACTCCACTAGCCTACGAACGATCTTCATGGAGGAAACTCCTAGATTTCGTCTATGAGTTGATTAAACATATGTAGCAGCAATGCTATAATGGGTAAGATTCTTGGCACTCCCGAGTAGTTGTGTTCATGATGGAATCACTCCTCTAGCTGTTATGAGTAATCATTGTACAAAAGGAACTAAAACCTTGGTGATGCCACGAGTGTCCATCATAGCCCGATAAACTAGTCAAAATCTTTGGCATGCTCTCAATTACTTAAGAACTGAAATTCTTGAAGGACAATGAATAGAAAAGTAGTGCTTGAAGAGTCTTGATTTATTGATGTGGGAGAATTGAGATACTCTAGTATATATGCTTTTCATGACAACTCTCACACTCTCAATTTTACATGATTATACTTTATTGATCAAAGTCAAGCCTATGAGTTGATTACATGACATGGAATAAAGTTTACTCATTTGAATTATCCATGTTAACAATAATTTTGCTACGATATAAGGATACATGAAACCCGTATGATATGATTGCCATTACTCTATCTATGCTGAAGGTTTTTAGATTTATAAAGTGGAGGAAATATGAGACTATCAATCATGAGTAAGATCATCATCTTGTTATTTTAGTTAAAATGATGAGTTCCTTTTTGGTTTTTGTTTTCTTGCTCGAGGAAGATCAAGTTTAAGCTTGGGGAGGTTGATGGCTCTGAAATATAGCCATCCACGTCCACATTTCAACTGGATATTATTCATATTTTTGATGAAACGTCTCTCTAAACCCTGCCACTAATGCCTAATGATCAAAGGGGTATGCAATATTTTATTTCTATTTTCCCTGCACAGATAATGACGTTTGATGATGGGAATCACTACATTAAAGTCAAAGATACGAGATTTCCAACAACTCGAAGAAACCAGGAGCCGTGAAGAGGAGGCAGACGCTTTAACGACCAACTATACGACCGGAATAAAATTCTGGCCATATAGTTCCGGTCGTATAGTTGCCATCGACACCGCTAGGTCAAACAGAACAACTTTTGTGAAGGGACCCCTATATAAAGAGGTCCCGAGCAATGAGAAAAGGGAAGTTCTAGAGACCATCAGCCACCTCCAGATCTCCATCCACAACACCGAAGAGCCGTCGGAGGAATAGACTTCGATCTAATCTCCGCAACATTGTAAGATTATTGCTATCAATCTCATGATTTATACTATAATGTTTATGATCTTTGATATCATCTCTATGTGTGAGTAATTCTCCTTGGGCTAAGGGCTTCGGCCTAGCCATGTAACTTTTGTGCATGTTATTTATCATAGATGGGATCATGTATTAGTTTGTATGATATGATGATTATTGTATCCTCTCTTGCCTCAACCTAAAGACTTTTCAGGTATCCAAGACCCCTGAGGATTGAGCCAGGTATAGGGAGTATCAGTAATGACTAATCTGCAAGTTGGGAACCCCAGTGACAGAAAGGGTAGTACGGCTATCTGTGCGGGATTTACTTGGGATTAACGGTGACATCACTATGCATATCATTAGTTCTCTTTCTTCTATGGATGAGACTAGTAGGTTATTGCTATAAGAGGTTGCGGGGGCAATAGCAATTATGGATGCACTGCCCACATATAATTTATCTTTCTCTAACAATTACATGCATACTTTATTTTTATCTTTTATTCCAATCAGATGGTTTGCATAGCTACTGGTGAAACTGAACGCCCTAGGCCCTCTCTCTCCATCATCGACAACAACAAAAAGACGCAAACTCTTGGTCTGGTAAAAACACAAAAGGAATTTTAAAACTCCCGAAGGTCCATTAAAGTAACTTCACTACGCTTCTGCTTCCTGAGGATTCGATAAACCTAGGTCTACTAGGGAAAAAGAGCTATACTACATCTGTAATCCGGATCGAAGGTATCAGCGTGCCCTTGGTTTTTTGATGGTACTAAGTTTTGCCCTCTCTCATAGTCACAAACTCTCGCAAAAGCCCAAACTTGTCCTCACATTGGCTGCTATGCCCTGATTGGTCGATATGTTGTCACGTGGATCGTGGCCACCAATCATTCATCCTATATGATATAATGGTCAAGGTAACCCCTCTCTCTGTTAGTGGATCGTACCTAGTGGCCACCCTTCTATCTATGCGAAATAACGATTTTTACGCCGATACTTTAACTCCATAAAAAATTGAATTTATGATGACTGCAAGCGCACAGATCGTTTCTAGCTAGTTTCGAAATAAAGATATCGATCCCACAGGGAGCAGGAGTCTGAAGTCTAATAACTCTTGAAATAAATATTGCGATAGAAATGCTAGATAAAGTTCTGTAACATCCCAAAATTATTAAACAAGCAGATCAATATCTAATCACCCAAGTTTAGGGTTAACAAAAAGTTTATCTTTAAACTTGATATGAATGCATGTGTGATTTGTATTAATGCATGTATGCTTGCAATTTCCATGTTTGATTGCTACAAATGTTAAGGATTAGTTTAAAAAGGATTACCACGTCATCAAGATCGTTTCCAAACAGAATCAAATAAAAAGAAAGTCAAATATGGATCATATGATCATATGGTCATTTTGGCAAAAGTTAAACACTAGACCACTTTGGATGTCTCTAGTGAAAGATTTTCAACAAAAACAATTCCAATTCTTTTCACCCCTTGCTAGACCAAGTAAAAGTGAATCCAAGCAAACTTTACAAAAGGGCATAAACTATTTTCAAATCTATTTAAGAGGCAATTCAAAATTGAATCAAGTTCATGTACCTAGATCATCACTTTTCAAAAATCACTCAAAGAACTTCCACTTGACAAATCCCAGCAACCATAGACTACCAAGCATATGACAACATCACTCACCAAAATCTTTCAAAAATTCAAAAGATGAACTCATGCGGCCATTAAGTCGAACACCTCACAGACAAAGTACAACCTCAACCACTATCTACTATTTTGATCTATCAATTGATCATCAAATGTACCCAATTCCACTCCACTACTCCTCCATTATCATTCCTAGTACTTGGCCGTGCAGAGGAGAGGCATCACTCGCCACATTGACCAGTGACATGCCCATACCGAGCCAGCCATGTCGGTCGACCACCAACTAGTCGCTGCGTGCCGCGCCGCCCTCTCCCATGATGCCTAGCTGCTAGCCGTGACCTCACCGCCACCCCTTGTCCACCACTTGACCAACGGCGAGGAGTGGAGACGCTGGAATTGTCGCGCCCATTTAAGCCCCTGCCATGCCGAGAGCATGATGGAGAGCCACATCCGCCTCATGCACACACGCCACACCTCGCTCTCTCCGCTCATACCCGCAGTCGATGTGGCACCAGTGACCTCCCAGACATGATGGTTCACCGTCGCGTGCCCCGTGACCACCGTACCAAGTGCCGAACACCCGCGTACCTGAACAGAGCGCCGACATCACTCGACCAACCGAGAACGCCCCTTTCCATGCTGTCATGCGCGTGACGATCACCGCAGTGCCCCGCATCGACCCATGCCCTCCGCCATGCTTAGCGAGACCTGTAGCAGCATTGCCGGAGGAGCCAGACCATGCCGCCCTTCCGCCGACGCTGGTGTATAAATAGAGGCCACCCCAGACCTCATTCTGCACACCATTCCACTCCCTACCCACCCAGGAACCTCAATGACCTTTCCCTAGAGCAAGGCGAGCACCACGACACCGGAATTTGGCTGGAGTCCGCCGCTGCAGTTGAGGAAGGAAGCCAGTGATTGGAGCCACCCTAGGAGCCGCCGTGACCATCGTTCGAACCGCCATCATCTACAACGCTGTTCACCCCCATCGCCGATCCTAGCTAGAGCCCTGGTGAGTCCCCAGCGACCCACATCGCCGTGTTAGGGTTAGAATCTCGCTAGAGCTGTTTGTCGTAGACGATGAACCTCATCCGTAGATTATGTTCTAATCATAGGGATATTATTGATCGATACCGTTTCGGTTTAGATGAGCCACTGACGCGTGAAACCGTTCTATCAGCAACCCGCTGCGCCAGCGCTGTGCAGTTGGGCCGGCCCAATTCTTTTCCCGCGCAAAGTCCAACAATTTAAATAAGAATTTTTCTATTTAGTTAAAACCCTATTCTATCAGTAGATTCAAAATTCAATTCAAAGAGACATACTGATCCAAAATGCATGATTCCAATTTTGGTAGAAAGGTATTGAAAATATCTATTCACTCCCGTTGGATTCAAACAAATTGAAACTATAGATCACTTATACTAAAAATAACAAGACATATACTTTTGTCACTTCAAACATTTTTAGAAAATAAACTATAAATTCTTTTGAGTTGATTCCAACTCTCAAAAATCACATTTGCCATGCTCTACATGAATATGTAAAAACATTTGGTTTTACATATATGAAACATGTCTTAGTACTAAAAGAATGATATAAAGGTATTTCTAGTCACTTAAATATTATTAAATAGTAATATTAAATTTTGTAATGCATGACCACCAAATTAAATCACATTCCCAAGTATTGTAATATGTGGTGATGACATGTGTCAACATGATCCACTATTTTAATTGGTGAATATTAAACCTTAAGTATTTTCTCAATGAGTAGAAATTACTTTTCTCAAATAAGATACATAAAAATGTGCCATTATTACATGTAATGATTGGGATGATGCTAGATCATCTAATACGAGCCCTTGTGTGCTAAATAGAAGTAGTTAAGGGTTGTTTGGTGATTGTGTACATTGTATGTATTTATAGACGCTAGTACCGACCCGGGCTACGACGAGGAGGAGTACTTCGAGGAAGAGGAAGAGAACTTCAACGACTGCAACCAGCAAGGCAAGCCCTCTATGCAAGCTATTAGTGCAAGCTAGAACTATGCATGCTATATATGCAAGCCCCCTATACCAGATGCACTAGGCATGCTTGGTTATGCACCTTGAATTATACCATTCCTAGTTTTACTTCAAGCTTTGCTTTTCCCTTTTATTAAAGTTTCTTACTTAGTTAATAAATTGTGATTAGTGGAAAATAGGATGGATACCATCAAGATCATAGAACTAGCCATGGATACTTATACTTGGTTAGCACACCTCCATAGTGATACCCTCAACATTAGTGGCTAGTGCTAAGCTAACACTTGATCACTTTAGATGGGAATACTTGGTGAAAATGATTATGAAAACCTTGGAATGATGATTCATTCTATTGAAAGGTTTTGACATGTGTTATGAAACACAATGGTTGGATGATGAAATTGAATGAGGCATGAGCTTGACTTTGACAAAAACTGATGGTTGGGTTCGGATGCGATACCATTCCAATTTTACCGTACAACCACATTACCAGAGTTGGGTAGGGCTTGACTGGAAGTTTATATGTCTTAGTATGGTTTCCCTTGTGGAAGACGTTGAGCTGAGGCTACCTCGTGATGAATGTCCACCTATGAAGTGCCCAGGATGGCAGATGGCCATGGCTCGGAGGCCAAACTCATAGGGGAGGTGCCTATACTAGGTTATGTAATTGAAAGGTTAGGATTTATTATCCGCATACCAAGTATGATGATTCAGGGTTATCCCTGACGGATGTATCGAATTTTGTGGTGAAAGTGTACAATCTCTGCAGAGTGCCAAACTATTCGAATAGCCGCGTCCGCTGTTATGGATGGTTGGAGTGGCCATACTGTTCTGTTGTCAGATGTTTTCAAAATGATTTGTGACTTGAAAGATGACTTTCACTTGACCACAACAGAGTTGTGGACATGAGAACTAGTTTCCCCCTTAAGTGACATAGAGAACTAAAGTTAGGTTTGTTACTCTTAAGTCTTTATGAAATAAACCTGGCTTTTTGCAAACAAACCTAGAGCTTGTGATTCCTACTAGTTTACCGTACTTATACTAGTGATAGTTTGCGAGTACTTAAAGAGTACTCATGGCTTTGTCCCTGGCTATTCCCATGGCCAGACTATGAGGAGGATTACCCAGAAGATTGACAGCAGGAGGTCTATGACATCTAGGATCATCTCCCATCATCAGCATTGCATGTGATCATGAAGACGGAGCCTACTATGTTTACATTCCACTGCTTTGATTTTATTAAGACTGGATCATGAGATCCTTTATTTGTAAGACCTTTAATATGGTTTGTAATGGATGATGCACTGTGGTACCACTTCTGTTATGTCTCGCAAAAATGGTAATCCTGGGATTGCGATGTACGGCATAACAGGCATCTGGACTTAAAAATCCAGGTGTTGACAAGTTGGTATCAAAGCCATCCTGACCATAGGAGACCCTAGTTAGAATGGACGCCTAAAAAACCTAGTTTCAAAACAAACAAAGTGAGTATTTACAAAAAACTATTCTCATTCTTATCCTTCAGATTCTTTCAAAAAGAGGTCACTTGTTTCTCAAAATTCTTACAATTCTACACAAAATTTGACACACTTGATCACCTCACTAACTTACTCATCGTAATTGCTTATAGATGGAGGTCAAATATAGCAAGTTTTACCAGTTGGGCAATGGAGAACAGCTTATCTTTGAGAGGGATCCGGACCAACTTTCGGAGTATCTTGGGTGCCGACACCCAGAGGTCTTCGAAGAACAACTCAACGACCAATCTGGAGGGGAGCTACAGTGGCTGATTGTTGTCGACCTGAGAGTAAAAATGGAGCCACCTCTTTCTGACAAGATTCAGTTCAGTGTAAGGGAGAACAACTGGCTAGATGGATTAGCCAGGGCAATGCAAGAAGCTCTTGCACGTCTATGTGCACAAAACATCAACCAGATCATCGGCACCCTTTTTCCCACTATGCAAGACATGACTCTCTGGGATAGCCTTTGGCCATGCCGACACATCCAGAGTTGAAGCATCACGTGGACCACATGGCCTTCATGCTGCATGAGACGCAGAAGGAGTTAGACAATGCCCATGCTTACGCCAACCAGAACCATGCTGAAGTCGTTGAAAGGAAGCAAACCCTCGCCATTCTCACCAAGGAGCGCAACTCACTTCGCAGCCAGCACGACAAAAAGGATCACACCATCGCCCGTCTTCGTTAGAAGATAGCCACCCTGGAGGAGACCATCCACGACCAAGAGATCCAGCTGGAGGAGAAGGATGAGGAAGGTGAAGATATCCGTGGGGATGTTCACCCGTACCTCATTGATGACAATGACTATCTGGAGGACACTACCATGGAGGACAACACTAATGAGGATGATGCTAACTTCATTGATGATGATGAGCCTGACACCCCTGATGATGAGTAGCCACACCTGAGCACTATCATAGGTGTGAGTTGTACCCAGTCCCATTGTATCGTAGCTTGTCAGAATGGTCCTTAAGGCCATATGTTTTCTAGTTGTGGTGTGTGTTTGTATTGTGTGCTAGGAATGAATGAGAAGAAGTGGTTAGTTTTCAAAACCTGAGTCGTACTCAAAGTTTAAAGCTTTTGAAACAAACCCATGAACCTTAGAAATTTCACTCTTGTCTCATTATCTATCTCAATCTTCAGATGACTCACGGAAACCCCGGAGGAAGCAGTTCATCTTAGGACCCAGTGCTGGAGATTCTGCAAATGTTAGTTTCTGATCATGAAGCTGGTAGAGCTGAACGACAAGCCAACTTAGCCACTCTTCAACAGATATTCCAGATGGCCCACAATAATCAAGGCCATGGAAACCAAGATCACCATGGATCCAAGCTCAAGAATTTCCAGAATACCAATCCCCCTGTGTTTAGCAAGTCAGAAGAACCTTTAGATGCAGATGACTAGCTGCAAACCATGGAAAACAACATAGAAGTTGTAGGGGTGGATGCTAATGAGAAGGTGATGTTTGCCACCCACTATCTGTCCGGCTATGCCAGATCATGGTGGAATAGTATCCGTACCATGAACGGAGGTCAAATGATGACTTGGGAATAGTTCAAGATCAAGTTCAGCAGGACCCATGTGCCCCCGGGTCTGATCAAGAGGATGAGGGATGAGTTCAGAGACTTGAAACAAGGCAGAATGGCTATGGTTGAGTATCGTGACAAATTCTTGTCACTAGCTAGGTATGAACCTGATGAGATTGACAATGAAGCAAAGAAGAAGGATAAATTCTTGAATGGTATGCATGATGAGATGCAAATAGTGTTAGTCAACATTCCCTTTGATGACCTTGAAGCCTTAGTGAATTCTGCAATCCAGATGGAAGGCAAGATTAACCAAGCTAGTGAGAACCACAAGCGTCGGATGATGCATCAACCAGGACCCCACCATACCCCGAAGTATCGCCCCAACCCGTCTACATGATATGCACCCAGAAACAACAGACCCCCAATGAACCGTCCGAACTACCCCAACCGTGGCAGAGGAAACCCCAGGCCCGGAGGAAATCATAACAGCAACCCCGACAACTCCAATAACTTCAACTGTGCACCGCCAAAGTCCAACAACAACAACAACAATAATACTGCCCCAAGGACTGGAAGCAATGTTGTGCCTATCGCAGGGAAAGACAAGTCAATAATCACTTGCTTTGAATGCAGAGTCACGGGTCACTACTCCAACGAGTGCCCCAAGAAGCTTGCCGCAGTAACCAATGTGACTGCACCTACCCAACAACAACATCATGTCTAGCCTAGAAAGAGATTCGCCCCAGGAAACCCGCACAACCATAATGGCTGTCTGTTCCACATGAATGCTGAGGAAGCCCAAGAAGCGCCAGATGTCGTGCTGGGTATGTTTTCTGTTAACTTAGGATTAGCAAGAGTGTTGTTTGATTCTGGAGCATCACACTCGTTTGTTATAGAATAATTTGCATGCACTAGTAAGATTCAACCCACAAATTTGAAGCATGTCATGATAGTTCAAATACCTGGTTCAACCACCAAAGCTAGAAAAATTTGCAAGGCCATACCTATCAGAATACATGGGATAGATTTTTATGCCAATCTAATAGTACTTGGAACCAAAGGTCTGGAAGTAGTGCTAGGGATGGATTGTATTGGATGTCGAAACATCAAGGATTAATCGACTATGCCAAGATAGCCATAACCATGACCAGTAGCACCGGAGTATCAGTAGAGCATGTATCTGAGACATTGCCCTGCCAATTCAAGTGCAACAAGAGTTTAGCCCAATCAACCATTGACCAAGTTAGAGTAGTATGTGAATACCCTGATGTGTTCCAAGATGAATTGCCCGGTATGCCCCCAGATCAGGATATCGAGTTTCTCATTGAACTAATTCCTAGAACCGGACCCATAGCTCAGAGACCCTATAGTATGAACCCATATGAACTAGTGGAGCTGAATAAGCAATTTGATGATATGCTAGGAAAAGGTTTGATACAACCAAGTGCATCACCATGGAGATCACATGTTCTGTTTGTTGATAAGAAGGATGGTGCCAACCGTTTGTGTATGGATTACCGGAAGCTAAATGACGTCACCATCAAGTACAAATACCCACTACCGAAGATAGAAGATTTTGATCAACTGACTGGTGCCAGAATGTTTTCTAAGATTGATCTTAGAACTGGTTATCATCAATTGAAAATCCGCGCAACGGATATCCCAAAGACTGCCTTCACCACCAGATATGGATTGTATGAGTACAATGTCATGTATTTTGGATTAACCAATGCCCCCTCTTATTTCATGAACCTCATGAATAAGATTTTTATGAACTTCTTGGATAAGTTTGTCGTTGTTTTTATTGATGACATTCTGATCTACTCCAAATCAGAAGAAGACCATGAACTACACCTAAGAACCATCCTTGAAACCCTTAGGGAGCATCAGCTGTATGCCAAGTTTAGAAAGTGTGAATTCTGGTTAAAAGAAGTAAGATTCCTAGGCCATATCTTGTCGGCAGGAGGAGTTGTTGTCGACCCCGCCAAGATTAAATATGTCGAAGAATGGAAAGCCCCAACCACCCATACAGAAGTCCGCGCATTTCTTGGATTAGCCAGATATTACCGCAAGTTCGTTGAAGGATTTTCGAGCATCGCAAGGCCGGTGACTCAGTTGTTGAAGAAAGACAAGAAGTTTGAATGGATAGACACATGTGAAGCAAGTTTTCAAGACCTCAAGAAGAGATTGATTTCAGCCCCAATTTTGATCATGCCTGATATCAAGAAGCCATTTGACATGTATTGTGACGCATCCAAGATTGGTCTCGGATGTGTGTTGATGCAAGAAGGCAAAGTCATATCCTATCTATCTAGACAACTGAAGCAACATGAACAGAACTACCCCACCCATGACTTAGAACTGGCAGCCGTAGTTTTAGCTTTGAAAACATGGCATCATTACCTTATGGGTAACCGCTGTGAGATTTATTTGGATCACAAGAGTCTGAAGTATATTTTCACCCAGAAGGAGCTGAATATGAGGCAAAGGAGATTGATAGAGTTAATCAAGGATTATGACCTTGACATTCACTATCACCCCAGCAAAGCCAATGTGGTAGCGGATGCTCTTAGTAGATTGCCGTGCAGATTAAACACCATGATTAAGGCAGCCCAGCCAAGTCTATATGAGGAGATGGAGAATTTCAGAGTGGATCTAGTTAGCGAAGGATTTCTAGCTAGCATAGAACTCCAACCCACTTTGATTAGTCAGATAAAAGAGGCCCAGAAAGGAAATGCCAGTATTGATGGAAGCAAGCGTCGTATCGGAACAGGGAAGGTACCTAGATTCACCGAAGATGAAGAAGGAGTTCTGTGGTACAAAGGATGTATCTGTGTTCCAGCAGATTTGGAGTTGAAACAAGTTATTATGCAGGAAGCCCATGATACCCCTTATTCTATCCACCAAGGAGGAACCAAGATGTATCAGGATCTAAAGGAGCAATTTTGGTGGCACAAAATGAAGAGAGAAGTCAGAAGCTACATAGCCAAGTGTGATATTTCTCATAGAGTCAAAGCGGAACATCAGCGACCCGTAGGACTTCTGCAACCAATGCAGATTCCAGAATGGAAATGGGATTCTGTCGGAATGGATTTTATCACCGGTTTGCCTACATCTAGTAGGGGAAATGACTCTATTTGGGTCGTAGTAGATAGACTATCCAAGGTAGCCCATTTCATACCCGTCAAGACTACCTACTAGAGTTCGAAGCTAGCGGAGTTGTATATCGCTAGAATAGTCAGTTTGCATGGAACCCCCAAGACCATAGTGTCGGATCGAGGAACCTAGTTTACCTCAAGATTTTGGCAGAAGGTCCAAGCAGGATTAGCTAGGAACCAAACTGAATTTCAGCACAGCTTATCACCCGCAAACCGACGGACAAACTGAAAGAGTCAATCAGATCTTAGAAGATATGTTGAGAGCCTGTGTGCTAGAGTATGGATCTAAATGGGAAGATTGTCTGCCTTTCGCGGAATTCTCATATAACAACAGTTATCAAGCTAGTTTGCAAATGGCCCCATTTGAATTTCTATATGGAAGGAAGTGTTGTACCCTGTTGAATTGGTCCCAAGTAGGATAGAGTCAGATCTTCGAACCCGACATTCTACGAGAAGCCGAAGAGAAGGTTCATAAAGTCCGTGAACACCTCAAGACCGCTCAATCCAGACAAAAGAGTAATGCCGACAAAAGACGTTGAGACATGACCTTCAATGTCAAAGATTTTGTGTATCTCAAAGTGTCACCTTTGAAAGGAATGCAATGTTTTCAACTGAAAGGGTAGCCCCAGATATATTGGACCCTTCAGGATTTTGAATCACCGAGGAGAACTATCATATCAACTAGAACTACCCGAGGAGATGTCAGCCGTGCATAATGTGTTCCATATCTAGTTACTTCGCAAATGCCTAGAAGTTCCGGAGAAGACCGAAGTTTTCAAGAACATCGATCACAGAGCCATAGATATCAATAAGGATCTAACCTGTCGTGAAGTGCCCATCCGTGTTTTGGAAGAAGCATTCAGAACCACCCGGACCAGGAGTATCAAGTTTCTCAAGATCTAGTGGAGTAATCATACCGAAGAAGAAGCCACCTGGGAACAAGAAGATTATATTAGGACTGAGTTTCCCAATCTTTTTAGTTCCTAGTTTTTCCTGAATCTCGGGGCGAGATTCTGTTTAAGGGGGGAAGGTTTGTAACATCCCAAAATTATTAAACAAGCTGATCAATATCTAATCACCCAAGTTTAGGGTTAACAAAAACTTTTATCTTTAAACTTGATATGAATGCATGTGTGATTTGTATTAATGCATGTATGCTTGCAATTGCCATGTTTGATTGCTACAAATGAGGATTAGTTTAAAAAGAATTACCACATCATCTAGATCATTTCCAAACAGAATCAAATAAAAATAAAGTCAAATATGGATCATATGATCATATGGTCATTTTGGAAAAAGTTAACCACTAGACCACTTTGGATGTCTCTAGTGAAAGATTTTCAACAGAAACAATTCCAATTCTTTTCACCCCTTGCTAGACCAAGTAAAAGTGAATCCAAGCAAACTTTACAAAAAGGAAGAAACTATTTTCAAATCTATTTAAGAGGCAATTCAAAATTGAATCAAGTTCATGTACCTAGATCATCACTTTTCAAAAACCACTCAAACAACTTCCACTTGACAAATCCTAGCAACCATAGACTACCAAGCATATGACAAGATCACTCACCAAAAATCTTTCAAAAATTCAAAATATGAATTCATGCAGCCATTAAGTCGAACACCTCACAGACAAAGTACAACCTCAACCACTATCTACTGTTTTGATCTATCAATCTATCATCAAATGTACCCAATTCCACTCCACTACTACACCATGATCGTTCCCAGTACTTGGTCGTGCAGAGGAGAGGCATCACTCGCCACATTGACCAGTGACATGGCCGTACCGAGCCAGCCATGCCGGTTGACCACGGACCAGTCGCTGTGCGCCACGCTGCCCTCTCCCATGATGCCTAGCTGCTAGCCGTGACCTCATCGCCACTCCTTGTCCACCCCTTGACAAACGGCGAGGAGTGGAGACGCTGGAATCGCCGCGCCCATTTAAGCCCCTACCATGCCGAGAGCACAACGGAGCGCCACAGCCACCTCGCGCACACATGTTGCGCCTCGCTCTCTCCGCTCATACCCGCCGTCACCGTGGCACTAGTGACCTCCCAGACATGATGGTTCACTGCCGCATGCCTCGTGACCACCGTACCAAGTGACGAACACCCGTGTACCTAAACAGAGCACTGACGTCGCTCGACCAACCGAGACCGCACCTTGCTGTGTCGTCACGCACGTGACGATCGCTGCAGTGCCCCACATCGACCCATGCCCTCCGCCATGCTTAGAGAGGCATGTAGCAACGTCGCCGAAGGAGCCAGACTATGTCGCCCTGCTGCCGACGCTGGTGTATAAATAGAGACCACCCAGACCTCATTATACATACCATTCCACTCCCCACTCACCCAGGAACCTCACTGACCTTTCCCCGGAGCAAGGTGAGCACCATGACGCCAGAATTTGGCCGGAGTCCACCGCTACAGACGAGGAAGGAAGCCAGTGATTGGAGCCACCCCAAGAGCCGCCGTGACCACCATTCGAACTGTCGTCATCTACAACACCATTCGCCCCCATCGCCGACCCTAGCTAGAGCCCTAGTGAGTCCCTAGCGACCCACATCGCCGCGTTAGGGTTAGAATCTTGCCGGAGCTATTCGTCGTAGACGATGAACCTCAGCCGTAGATCCAGTTCTAATCGTAGGGCTAGTATTGATCGATACAATTTTGGTTTAGATGAGCCGCTGACGCGTGGGACCATTCTGTCAGGAGCCCGATGTGCCAACGCTGTGCAATTGGGCCGGCCTAATTCTTTTCCCGTGCAAAGTCCAACAGTTTAAATAAGAATTTTTCTATTTAGTTAAAACCCTATTCTATCAGTAGATTCAAAATTCAATTCAAAGAGACGTACTGATCCAAAATGCATGATTCCAATTTTGGTAGAAAGGTATTGAAAATATCTATTCACTCCCGTTGGATTCAAACAAATTGAAACTATAGATCACTTATACTAAAAATAACAAGACATATACTTTTGTCACTTCAAACATTTTTAGAAAATAAACTATAAATGCTTTTGAGTTGATTCCAATACTCAAAAATCACATTTGCCATGCTCTACATGAATATGTAAAAACATTTGGTTTTACATATATGAAACATGTCTTAGTACTAAAAGAATGATATAAAGGTATTTCTAGTCACTTAAATATTATTAAATAGTAATATTAAATTTTGTAATGCATGACCACCAAATTAAATCACATTCCCAAGTATTGTAATATGTGGTGATGACATGTGTCAACATGATCCACTATTTTAATTGGTGAATATTAAACCTTAAGTATTTTCTCAATGAGTAGAAATTACTTTTCTCAAATAAGATACATAAAAATGTGCCATTATTACATGTAATGATTGGGATGATGCTAGATCATCTAATACGAGCCCTTGTGTGCTAAATAGAAGTAGTTAAGGGTTGTTTGGTGATTGTGTATATTGTATGTATTTATAGATGCTAGTACCGACCCGGGCTACGACGAGGAGAGTACTTCGAGGAAGAGGAAGAGAACTTCAACGACTGCAACCAGCAAGGCAAGCCCTCTATGCAAGCTATTAGTGCAAGCTAGAACTATGCATGCTATCTATGCAAGCCCCCTATACCAGATGCACTAGGCATGCTTGGTTATGCACCTTGAATTATACCATTCCTAGTTTTACTTCAAGCTTTGCTTTTCCCTTTTATTAAAGTTTCTTACTTAGTTAATAAATTGTGATTAGTGGAAAATAGGATAGATACCATCAAGATCATAGAACTAGCCATGGATACTTATACTTGGTTAGCACACCTCCATAGTGATATCCTCAACATTAGTGGCTAGTGCTAAGCTAACACTTGATCACTTTAGATGGGAATACTTGGGGAAAATGATTATGAAAACCTTGGAATGATGATTCATTCTATTGAAAGGTTTTGACATGTGTTATGAAACACAATGGTTGGATGATGAAACAGAATGAGGCATGAGCTTGACTTTGACAAAAACTGATGGTTGGGTTCGGATGCGATACCATTCCAGTTTTACCGTACAACCACATTACCTAGGCTGGGTAGGGCTTGAATCAAAGTTTATATGTCTTAGTATGGGTTCCCTTGCGGAAGAGGTTGAGCTGAGGCTACCTTGTGATGAATGTCCACCTATGCAGTGCCCAGGATGGCAGATGGCCATGGTTGGGAGGCCAAACTCATAGGGGAGGTGCATATACTAGGGTGTGTAATTGAAAGGTTAGGATTGATTATCCATATACCAAGTGTGATGTTTCAGGGTTATCCCTTACAGATGTATCGAATTTTGTGGTGAAAGTGTACAATCTCTATAGAGTGCCAAACTATTCGAATAGCCACGTCCGCGGTTATGGACAATTGGAGTGGCCATACTATTCCGATTTCAGATGTTTTCAAAATGATTTGTGACTTGAAAGATGACTTTGACTTGACCACAACAGAGTTGTGGACATGAGAACTAGGCTCCCCCTTAAGTGACATAGAGAACTAAAGTTAGGTTTGTTACTCTTAAGTCTTTATGAAATAAACCTGGCTTTTTCCAAACAAACCTAGAGCTTGTGATTCCTACTAGTTTACCGTACTTATACTAGTGATAATTTGCGAGTACTTAAAGAGTACTCATGGCTTTGTCCCTGGCTATTCCCATGGCCAGACTATGAGGAGGATTACTCGAAAGATGGACAGCAGGAGGTCTATGACATCTAGGATCATCTCCCATTGTCAGCATTTCCTGTGATCATGAAGACGGAGCCTACTACGTTTACTTTCCGCTGCTTTGATTGTATTAAGACTGGATCATGAGATCCTTTATTTGTAAGACCTTAATATGGTTTGTATTGGATGATGTATTGTGGTACAACTTCTGTTATGTCTCGCAAAAATGGTAATCATGGGATTGCGATGTACGGCATACCATGCATCTGGACTTCAAAATCCGGGTGTTGACAAGTTCTAAGTAACAAGATAAAATGCGAGTATTGTGTAAAAAGGTGTTTTTGGGGTTTTGGGTATAAGTGCAATAATAAAGTAAAGCAGAATAACTTAATATAGAAAGTAAGTATCACGTATATAAGAGATATTGGAATTGCAGTAGGGAAAAGGCGTTCTCAGGGAGTTGCGGATACACCACTAGTATCTTAAAGATTTAAGATAAAGATTATCATCATGAAAATTCTCAACTTTGTATGTGTGGGAGGAACTCCGTATTTGGACGAGTAGGCAGCAACCGTTGCTCACATCATCCTCATAACCACAGCAGTCAGCAATCGACATCAATCAAGGTACTGTACTATTAAGGGACATAATCCCATAGGACGTATCCCATGGAATGGATAGTGTTCCATGAGTTTCCTCGATTTCCCAAGTCGATACGTAAGGGGTGCCAACAACTTTATAGTCACTGTAAGTGCTAGCACGCCTCCGTCTACCAACAAGTAGTTCCCTCCATCAAGTCCGCACGAGAGGCAAATATTGAGAGGTCGACTTCTCTCAACATCAAGATGTAGAGAATCTAACACATGGTCACAACAATGAATATCATAATAGGCTTTACCTTATTTCAATATCATACTAGGGTTTCTCCATCTCCCCAAGAACTAATGATCTACTCAGGCATGGAGGAAATCAACATCATGGAAATGGTAATGGAAACAATCATAGATGAATAGTACTTGTATACATCCCAAATGAGTATGGAAATTACAACAAGATCTATACAAGATGTAGATGAGATGGATGGAGATGGTGGTCATGCAGCGGTGGATGATGAAGATCGATGCCTTAGCCTCCCGGATCTACGCAGGGCGAAGATGGATCCTTGGTGGATGAGTTCCCCCTCCAGATGCCTTCCATAGGTGAGGTTTCTGTGATTTTTGGGTGTTTTGTATGTTGTATCCTCGAACCAATTGCATGGGTTGAAACTATTTGACGACGCGGAGGCGGCACCAACTATACGGCCTGAGCTATACGGCCGAAAAATTTGCTCCCGCCGTATAGTTGGTCGTATAACCTTTTGCATCCCTTGTTCGCTTCTGGTTTTCTTCTGGTATTATTAATATTTCACAAATAAGCGATTTACGTTGTTTTTGACTCCTTTTCTCCATAGTACAACTGCTCCAATAATTGTATCCATTGGATCCATCATCTATCCTGATCCTGGTGAAAACAGACATAAAATGTGCACGCGAGCACCGTAAAATACCAAGATCCTACATCTACAATGCAAAATAATACTGTAAAACATGACACAAATATGCACTCATCAACTTCCCCAAGCTTAGACTCTTGCTCGTCCCGAGCAAGTTTTTAGCTTAATGGATGTGATCCTCATATTCATGAAGCTAAGTCGATAAAATAAATGAAGCAATTGCAGCATGTGTTTATCATGTACGATATAGGGGAATAAGTTCATGAATAGTACCTTACTCTAACCATCTGAATAGTATTAGAAGGCTTCCACACCTTAGTCATCAATAGTTCATAAAAGATGAATCTCAACGTAATGTAAAAGAATTCGGTTCAACCGAATGAGTTAACGAGGTAGTCCCAAGTGTTTTAGGATCAACGTATTCACTTGGGATTCAAAATCTCAAAAGTGTCTCTTTGTCATACTACAATACATGGTATATGCCTATTTGCTCTTTGCACATTCGCTCTTTTTCTTCTTTATTTTTCTTTTCTTTTGCATATATGCTCACACTTTTGTTTTAAGTGTTGCGCAGAGGAGCTAGCCATATATTCCACCTTATTGTAGGAGTTCAAAGTTCAACTATCTCAATTATCAAATTCCAACTGTATATGAAGCATTCTTATGACTTGAGATCTACCACGACTTGTTCTCACTCTATTTTGGTAGCACTTTCATTTTCCTTTGTTCAAGGTTTCTCTTTCAACTTAATTATATAGATAATTTTTCTTTGTAAATCAAACCGTAGACTTACATCATATTGACCAAATTATCTCTATGTGTTCCATTAATACCAATGGTGTGGAAGACTCCTATTGTTATCATCAAGTGCAAGTAAAATCATACTCAAGCCATTCATATATCATTAAAGCAAACACAAACTCAATATTGCTCCATATATAATAATAAACTCGGAATTTCATTAATGGGATCGACTATTTCTAAAGGGAATTCTAATGATGCAAACTTTATTTCTAGTTTGAACTAATGCGAAAATAGTAATAAAAACTTATAAGATAGATTACAAGGTCTTAAAGATCTCCCCAAACTTGGAATCAAGCCAGGCGGGATCAAATAATCCCTTGCGATTATTTGATACCATGATTGTTGTAGATCACTGTGGTGCCATGGCATGTAACACCGCGATGCGTAGCTTCTTGTTGGTCTCCTCCAGAGTAGTTATGCGCCTATAGCACCTGTGCAGATCAGATTGTAGAGTGTCCACTCTATCTGCGAGCTTGGTCACCAATGGAAGGAGGTTTTCCTTCTTCTCCATCTCATTCAAACGGTGACGGACTTCGACGCGATGGAGTAGCTCCTGCTTTTGATATATCTCTAGTGCCCGCACGTGATCCTTGGTCTGGGGACAGCTTCTTCCTCATCCATAATTGATGGATCGGGGAAGTGGAAACCGTACCTCCACTCTTCTTGAGGCTTAACCTTCATACGAGCACCAATGGTTGCTTCGAGAGTGGAACCTCCCCTTCCCTGCTAGCACCTGCACTAATATTAGATAATTCCTTACGCTTGTGCGGCCTTGGATCGGTGGTGATGAACTTTACCGTCTCCAAACGCCCTTTTCCATGTGGCTTGCGATCTTCTCTCTCTTGTTGAGCTTTCTTCATCGCCACCCAATTGATCTTAGGTGGATCATAGACGTCTTGGTGGATGTAGACGTCAACCACGTCATCTTCGGAATCATTGTTGAAGTAGCTTGGCTCGATGTAATCCTTGTACCCCGGGCTAAACCTATCCACCTCCTCGTCATTGTCCTCCATGGATGGGCTGCTAGATCGGTCCCTAGAAGAAGCAATGAGCCCCATGGGTTTTCCACGGCCTAGGACAGGATACCGCATTGCTAGATTGGTTCATGTAGATTGCGATTAGATAGAAAGACAATGGCAGTATATAAGGGGGTCAGAGGTCGGTAAAACTTGCCAGAAACACCAAATTGTCGTCCAAGAAAAGAATCCAAACGAAATAGAGAAAGAAATCACGGATTTGGAAGTGTCCTACCGTGTAACGACCAACTATATGGGTGCGACCCGTATAGGTCCGACCGTATAGTTGGTTCCAGCAGATATTTTCAAATATCTCGAGTCCAGGTCGATTAAATCACGACTCGGAACCAAAAATAATGTTTTTCAAAAAATGAATAACAAACGAAAAGTGTCTGAGAGTTTAACGACCAACTATACGGCCAGAATTTTTGCTTTAGTCGTATAGTTGCGGCCATATAGATAGAAACACCAAAAATCAAAAGTGTCTGAGAGTTTAATGACCAACTATATGGCCGGAATTTTGGCTCCGGTCGTATAGTTGCGATCGTATAGATATAGACACCAAAAAGTAAAACTATCTGAGAGTTTAACGATGACCTATATGGCCGGAATTTTTGCTCCGGTCATATAGTTGTGACCGTATAGGCTCAGATATCGAAAACAATTTCACAAAGATGATACAGAGAGTTTAACGACCAACTATACGGCGGGAGCTCCCTCTTCGGTCTTATAGCTCTGCCCGTATAGTTGATAAAACCCCTCTAAAACTTTAGAAAAACACAAGGATTTCAAAAGCAGAATTTTCAAAAGTAAAAATTGTGAAAACAAATCACTTATTTGGGTAAGAACACTTACCTTGCACTTACCATTTGTTTATTCGGGGATGAAAAGTTCCTCCCACAATAAGGACTCCTTCTCTTTTGGAGGAATTGACTTTACTTCATTAAATAATTCCCGTAAACAAAAATCACCAGGACTAAAGTTCCTCTCAATAAGATTGGTGTCTTCCTAGGCAAACATGGACACTGCATCTAACATTTTATTTCTTGCCTCTGCATAATCTGCAACTCAAATTCTTGAAGTGAAAGAATCCAACGGATCAGCCTTGGCTTATGGTCTTTCCTTTCAAGGAGTTCTTTTAAGCCATCATGATCCGTGTGAACTCTCACCTTTGCATCAACTATATAAGAACGAAATTTATCACAAGAGAAAAATATAGCAAAAAGTTCCTTTGCTTCCTTAGGGTAATTGTTTTGAGCACCATTGAGAGTTGTACTAGCAAGATTTATAATATTAAATCTACGCCCAATATGTTTTCCAAGAGTTACTCCTACAACATCATTGCTAGCTTCACATATTAAGTCAAAGGTTGTATCCTAGATAGGTGGTTTAATGGTGGGAGCACGAGTTAAAGCATTTTTTAGTTTATCAAAGGCTTCAAGACACTTATCATCAAAATTAAATCCCATTCCCTTTTGCAAGAGGTTAGTCAAAGGTTTATATATCCCAGAGAAATTTCTAATGAACCTTCTTTAAAAACCCACATGACCAAGGAAACTTCTTATACCTTTAATATCCCTAGGTTGCGGCATTCTCTCTATTGCTTCAACCTTAGCTCTATCAACTTCAATTCCCTTACCTGATACATTGTGTCCAAGGACTATACCTTCTTTGACCATAAAGTGGCACTTCTCCCAGTTTAGAAGAAGATTAGTTTCTTCACAACGCTGCAAAACTCTTTTGAGATTGTCCAAGCAACTAGTAAATGAAGTTCCATAGAAAGAAAAGTCATCCATAAATACTTCCATTATAAGTTCTATAAAATCCACAAAAATAGTAGTCATACATCATTGAAAAGTAGATGGAGCATTACATAGACCAAAAGGCATACGTCGGTAAGCATGTAAACCATAAGGACTTATGAAAGTTGTTTTAAGTCGGTCATCCAGATGAATAGCTATTTGAGAGAAACTAGAGTATCCATCCAAGTAACAAAAATGATTATGGTTTGCTAACCTTTCTAAAGTTTGATCTATGAACGGTAATGGATAGTGATCTTTCCTAGTCTCTTTATTTAATTTTCTGAAGTCTATGCACATCTTGTGCCCAACAATAGTTCTAGTAGGTATTAATTCATTGTTTTCATTAGGAACAATAGTAAAACCGCCCTTTTTAGGGACACAATGAACATGACTTACCCAATCACTCTCTTTAACATGATAAATTATACCTGTGTCTAGTAGGTGTACAATTTCTTTTCTTACCACTTCTTTCATTTCAGGCTTTAATCTTCTATTAAATTCTGCAACTTGTTTAGCACCTTCTTCCATGAATATTCGATGGACGGCTACCATGGGACTAATGCCCTTCAAGTCATCCATTGAGTACCCAAAGGCTTGGTGATGCTCCTTAAGTATCCTCATGAGTTATTCTTCTTATTCTCCTGAAAGTTTAGCACTAATAATAACAGGGAATTTATTGGTATCATCTAAAAACATGTATTTAAGATTTTCTGGTAGAGTCTTCAACTCTAGGGGTGGTAATTCCCCCCTCTTTTCTGGCTCTTCAAAAGCCTCATCGGTCGGAGGTCTCAAAATAGGAAGTGAATCGAATTCATCTTCTAAATCTCCTAGGGACTTGTCCTCCATAACTATTTCTTCATAATTTGGATCTTCATTTATTTCTTCTTCTTGATTACCAAAGAAAAGAGCCGCCATTTCTTCAATAGTTCTCTCTTCCTCTTCTTCTTATATTTGCGGAGGCATGTCTTTAAATTTGGAAAAATGGAATTTATTTTCCGTTCCCCCAAGCCTAAGAGACACAATCTCCTTCTTGAAATTAACATAGGCACCTATATCACCCAAAAAGTTTCTTCCAAATATAATAGGGCAAAGAGTGTCATTTGGCATATCAACAACTACAAAATCGATAGGAAAGTTTTTGTTGCCAATTGTGACAGTTGCATTGTCAACTACTCCCATTGGAATTCTAAGGTTTTATTGGCTAACTTAATTGTTATATCAGTATTTTCAATTGTAGCTCGTTCTATTTCTTCTTTTATTTCTAGGTAGAAATCATAAGATATAACATTAAATTCGGTGCCAAGATCACATAAACTGTAATGAGAGGTTTCTTTAAATATGAAGGGAAGAATAGGCTTACCCACATATTTTACCTTTATTTCACCTTCAACCAATACAAAAGTTTCTATATCAAGTTCAACTATGTTACAGTGTGAGTACATAGGCATAATTGCTTCCTTGGTTACCTCTTCATCTTTGGTTTCTTTTAGGTGTTCCGTGACTCTCGGCATGCTTTCGTCTTCCTTCTTTTCATATACTGCTTTGACCTGTTCATATTCAAAAATATGCTTTTGTGCAGTGTTAGGGAAATGCACTTCATATATTGGTTCTACGGAGGTAAGTGTTGCTTTATCTTCTCTTTTCTTTTCTGGTTCAGGTGGTGGATCATACTTGACTGGACCCTCCTTTGGAGCTTTAATATGTTCTGTAAAAGCTTTAACAACTTGCAACACAAGATATAAATTCAAATAAAGTTCTTTAGATAATTCTTTAACATGGACTTTTTTTATTATAGTCATGAATGCAATCATGCTCTATTTCTACTCCACCTTCACTTCCTAGGCCAAAATTCCATGAAACTCTATTATCACAAATTCTATTAAGTAAATCCCAAGCTTTAGGTATAGGAAGATTCATAAAGGCTCCTTCCGCGAAAGAGTCTAATTCAATTTTATTAGGTTCAATTAAGCCGCCATAAAAGATATGTAGTAAATACAATTCAGGCAAATCATGATGAGGACATAGTCATAGTAAATCTTTAAATCTAATATAAGCTCTTACTAGTCCTTCATTAGAACGATTCTTCCAGGTCATTATAAGAAGCCTGATTCCAAAAAGATTTTTATAATGGATAATATTTTGATAGAAATTCACAGGATAGATTATCTCAAGTAGTAGTGGCTTCAGGGGGTAAAGATCTATACCATGAGAGAGCTATACTTGTCAAAGTTTGACTAGAAAGTTTAACCCTTACCTCATCAGCGGTATATCCCATTAATAGAAAAGTTCCACATATATCTTTAAAACATGCAATATGCTCATATGGATCAGGATCTTCTTCATCTCTAGTAAATTGCTTCTTACGTATAATACTAAGTAGTAGAGGATTTATTTCAAACCCCCTTGTCTTATCATTGGAGTTGTCTCTTTTATAAATATCATAGGGCTTCCCAAAGTGGTTGAGTGGGTTAGCAATAGTCATATGCTCAAACTCCATCATGTTAGTGGAAACCTGTAACTCAAAACAAAATTTAGCAAGACAATAATAAATAAGAAAAAACTAAAATACCTACAGCGCTTAGCTCCCCAGCAACGGCGCCAGAAAATAGCTTGATGACTGCAAGTGCACAGATCGTTTGTAGATAGTTTTGAAATAAAGATATTGATCCCACAGGTAGCAGGAGTCTGAAGTCTAATAACTCCTGAAATAAATATTGCGATAGAAATGCTAGATAAAGTTCGAAGTAACAAGATAAAATGCAAGTATTATGTAAAAAGGTGTTTTGGGGGTTTTAGGTATAAGAGCAATAATAAAGTAAAGCAGAATAACTTAATACAAAAAGTAAGTATCGCGTGTGTAAGAGAGATTGGAAGTGTAGTAGGGAAAAGGCATTCTCGGGGAGTAGCGGATACACCACTAGTATCGTAAAGATTTAGGATAAATATTATCATCATGAACATTCTCAACTATGTATGTGTCGAAGGAACTCCGTATTTGGACGAATAGGCAGCAACCGCTGCTCACATCATCCTGATGGCTCAATGCACGGTGCCCAGAAAAATGCTTGATGGCGGTGTTGATGTAGAGCTCGTTGGGAACCCCAAGAGGAAGGTATGATGAGCACAGCAGCAAGTTTCCCTCAGTTATGAAACCAAGGTTTAATCGAACCAGTAGGAGCAAGGAAACACCCCAAAGGTGTCACTAGCTGAGCTTTGGCAGGGCGCACTACCGGTGCTAGTAGCAACGTGGAGACCTGCACAACACAACCACAGAACTGTGTCCCCAACTTGCGATGAGGTTGTCAATCTCACCGTGTTTTGCGGAAAACAAAGGATTAAACGTATCTAATGGAAAGAAGTAATAGTTTGCAGAAAGTAAACACAAAGAAGTAAACAGTTGTAGATTGTATGTAAAGAAAAAGACCGGGATCCATAGTTCACTAGAGGTGGCTCTCCTTAAGATAGATAACATGCTGGGTGAACAAATTACAGTGGGGCAATTGACAAACACCGAGAAAGCAATACATGCATATACTAATCATCTTGACTCCTTTGAGACATGATTGGGCAATACAACATTATACATAGACCGCCATCCAACTGCATCTATGACTAATAATCCACCTTCAGGTTATCATCCGAACCCCCTCTAGTATTAAGTTGCAAGCAACAGATTATTGCTTTACGAACTGCATGTAAAGTAAACAATACGATTGTTCTATGAACAAAGGATTGTTGTTTTCTCCCTAGTAGCAACAGCACATCTAGTGCCTTAGAGATTTTTGTCACTTCCCAGTTACGGAGGCATGAACCCACTATCGAGCATAAATTCTAACTCTTGGAGTTGCTAGCATCTACTTGGCCAAGATAGCTACTAACAACGGAAAGCATGCAAAATCACAAATAACAAAGACATGATAGAATCAATAATCAATCTGAAATAGCATCTCAATATCCATTGGATCCCCGCAAACACAACATGTAGAATTACAAATAGATGATCTTGATCATGAACGGAGCTCACAAGATCTAGACATGAAAGCACAAAGGAGGAGAACCAGCCATCTACCTACTACATGGATCCGTAGTCCAAGGATGAACTACTCACGCATCACACCGGAGGCTTGCATGGTGATGAAGAAGGCCTCAGGTGAATTCCCTCTCGGCAGGTGCTGGGAAGAGCTTCAGATCCCTCCTGATCTAAGGATGGAGATGACGGTGGCTACAGACTCTTTCGTGGATTTTTGATCGGGCACTTAGGGTTTTCGTCCCGAGGGTAATATATAGGCGGAAGGAGAGGCCGAGGGGGTGCCTGGGCTGGCCACACCACCCCCTGGCACGGGCCAGGCCTGGCCGCGTGGCCAGGTGGTGTGGCCAACCTCTGGCCACTCTCCATCTCGTATTCTGGCACTTGATGACTTCCGGAAAAATAGGCACTTTGGCTTTTGTCCCGTCCAATTCCAAGAATATTCATTTTCTGACTTTCCTGGAACCAAAAATAGCAGAAAACAGGCAGCTGGCATTGTGTCTCTTGTTAATAGGTTAGTCCAAGAAATCATATGAAAAGTACTCCAAAGTTGCAACAAAACACAAGAAAGTGGATAAAACCAAGCATGGAACATCAAAAATTATAGATACATTTGCAATGTATCAACATCCCCAAGCTTAACTCCTGCTCGTCCTTGAGTAGGTAAGTGATAAAAAGAAAGAATAATTTTTGAGGTGACATGCACCATCAAAGACTTGATCAAAGTATTTTCCAAACATTCAAAGCTGGGATCATAGTACTTCAATCATAACATGAAAGACAAAGTTCTAGCAATAAGACAAAGAAACTATGATGCAACATGAAAAGGCACAAACAAAAGATTCATGAATAACAATGATTTGCAAGACGTTTGTTTGTTTCACATAAAGAAAACATAGCATAATAGTATTCAGCTTGTCCCTCAATTAGAGTAGCAAATATAAATGCATAGGACACATTCAAAGTTCATAAGAGTGACTAGATACAATAGTTTAAAACAAGCAATATCAAGTTATGCATCAATCAACTAGTCTTGGGACAATGCACATAGAACTAAGAATGGCCACTATGCTCTCAAAGTAGGTGCATAAAGATAGAAGGTGGAGACTCAATATTATGGTGGAAGAAAGGCCTTTGTAAAAGGAAGTAGGGATTCAAGTCTCATAAAGAGCTTCCAAAAATATGGTACTTATAGCTTTCAGCTCTCATTACCCCTATCATAAGCATCTTGAAGTGGTTAAGGTTAAAGTGACACAAAGGATATGCTTGATAAGTTATAAACCGAAATCTCATGCTCCTTACTTACAAAGACCGATCCTCATGCTACTCAACTTCAGTCACGAGTAAGCTCTTGTCATTGTAAGTATATGTGTATCATTAAGAACCACCAACGGGGTACCCCTTGCACATGATACGGGAGCTTTCCCATAATCAAAATGACAAGGCAAGCAGACAATGAGCATCTCAGCGATCTTTTTATTTGCTATTTGCATAGGTTTTTATTGAGGATTCTTCATAGAGTGCTCATTATGGTGATGCTGCAAGTTTCCACCATGATTAGGCATGGCTTAGGCTAGCGGCCCAGGCGTTTCTCTAACACACATACAAATTCCATGATCTTACAAGTTCCACTTTTATTTCACACCGCCGGGATCCGTAAGCAAAAGAACATGATTTCAACGGGGTACAAAGTACAAGTGCAATGTTGAAAGCATTCCCCATGAAACATGGTTCTGATAATTTAAATTTATAAAGCGCAAGCATATACGCAACAAAGAATGACCCAATGGTTCAAGTTTATTAGAGGCAAGTAAAGTGTGCCATCAAGTTCATGAGAGCTTTAATCACTAGTTTTCTCATAACAAGTTTAATTTGGAAGGTAAACAAAAGCATGAATATACTTGGAATAGATAAGCTAGTAGGTAGGTATGGTGGACTCTTTGGAATAACTTGGTTCAGGGAGTTGGATGCATGATTGGAACTCATACTTGGTTGTGGAGGCTAGCAAAAGACTGGGAGCGACCAACTAAGAGAGCAATAATGGCCATAATCATGCAGAGCGACAAAACATCACTGATAAAAGCATAAAGTGATACTACAAGTTGAAAACTAAAGGATCATAAAGGCTATGGTGACTTGGGATAGTCATAACATGGTGTGAGCATGTGCCAAGTCAACCCAAATAAAGCATCAAAGGAGAATACCACTATACTATGCTTTAATATGTTAAAACAACGCATGATTCATCCAAGGCACATTAAGCAATCTCAATTGTTTATAACAAGTCATGCTACAGAAAAGAATACTAAGCATAAATCCAAAACAATATCAAGCATGGCATGACAAAGCATAGGCCACAGTCAAAAACGAGCTCTTTTTACCACATAAGCATGGACTTTCCTACTCTTTTCCAAACCAAACCAAACTATTTGCAAACCAATGTAAGAAAGAGGGGGTCCAACCAATTTATTCAGCAAACTAAGCAAACCAAGCAAACAAAAACCAAAACGAAAACGAAAAAGAAGAAGCTCCAAGAAAAACACAACTATGCATGAAACAATAAAAATGAAGCGTTTTGGAAGAAACCTGGGATTTTTATTGATGAAGAAGGGGATGCCTTGGGCATCCCCAAGCTTTGACGCTTGTACTTCTTGGATATTTCTTGGGGTGACACACGTGGCATCCCCAAGCTTTAGCTTTAGTCCATTCTTCATCTCATTACTCATTCCTTCCATACACCTAAAAATTTTCCTTCATACAAAACTTCACACAATCTTTATTAGCAACATTAGTGCACTTAAGATAAATAAGTCTTAAGGTTCAGTTATAACACCAAATAAACTTCCATTAGAACACTAGCTACTGTAGCACTTCCCTAAAAAATCTCAATTCCCCAAAAGAACTCAAAAAGGAACCAACAAGAAGCAAATGCAGAAAATGGCAGAAATCTGTCAAAACAGACCAGCAGGTAAAGACGAATTTTTTCTAAGATCTTCTGTTGCTCAAATCAAAAAGTATTGAACTCACGAAAGTTATATAACAACCTGGGGCAGAAGCACAAAAAATTACAGCTCAATCCGACATACAGAGCTCTCTCACGAATTTTTACGGTGAAGCACAAAAATCTGTTTCGGGACAACAACTTTCCCAATCATTACTTCTCTCTCATTAGAGGTTACTCTTGGCACAAAAAGCAAATAAAAAGGATAAGGAGAGGTTATTACAGAGGTAATAACTTCCAAGACTCATCTAAAACTTTTGGGTTATCTCCCAATAAGTACTTTTCTTTAACGCCTTTAAGTTAGGCATAAAAGCAAGAAAAAAATCAAGTGTTCTCAAGTGAAGAAGCATTAAGACCAAATTTCTTGCCCTTACCTCTCTTACTTTTATTCTTAACCTTGGGGAAAATATTATTGTTTGGTGGAGAGGAAAGGTGCATGGTCCCCTTTCCCACATCTATTATTGCTCCAAGGAGTTCTAATAGGGACCTTCCAAGTGTAATTTGTCCTTTTCCTGCACATTCAATAACAAGATAATCAATAGAAATCATTTTCCCAAGGATCTTTGTAGACACTCCTTCAGCTATTCCAAGAGGTAATATGGTAGTATTATTAGCAAGAGATATTTATTTTCCTCCTTCAGTGAGCCCCCAAGTATTCAGAGATTTATAAATATCTTTGGGCATAAGACAAAATTCAGACATGATATCACAGTGAGCTTGAAAAGTTTCGGTGTTCATCTCAATCTTTACTATAGGGAACCACTTTGATGGTTCAGAGTTTATTGGAACATAATTGTGATGCTCCCTAAGCGTGTTATAGCAATTTTCTAAGCTAGTAGTGCTAGCCTCAAGGGTGTTCAACCTAGCAAATATTTTTGCGAAAGAAATATCAGTTTGACTAGGCAAGTTGTAAGTGAGGATCAATTTCTTTATAGCATTAATAGCATCATCCTCATTACATTGGAGGAAATATCCTCCCACAACATCATCTAAAGCATATCTATAGCAAAGAGCAATCCCAAGGTAAAAACTGCTAAGGAACAAGCTTTGAGTCATTTTAGGCTCAATTTTTTCATGTAGATCGGAGATTCTAGACCAAGCTTCTTTAAAACTTTCCTCAATTCCTTGCTTAAAAGTGAAAATCATTTCCTCGGGTGACATAGTGATTGGATCAAGGCTATACATAGTGGCACTCAAGATAGGAACTAATTTTTTTGTGTTTTTCAAATAAGAAAGCAAACTAGTAAAACTAATTTTTTTGTGTTTTTGAAGAACAAAACAAGCAAACAAAGCAAAAAGAAACTAAGCAAAACAAAAACAACAAATTTAAGAGATTGGCTATGAGGGAGTCCCCTTGTGAAGATGTCCTTGACTCCCCGGCAACGGCGCTAGAAAATCGCTTGATGGCTCAATGCACGGTGCCCAGAAAAATGCTTGATGGTGGTGTTGATGTAGAGCTTGTTGGGAACCCCAAGAGGAAGGTATGATGAGCACAGCAGCAAGTTTCCCTCAGTTATGAAACCAAGGTTTAATCGAACCAGTAGGAGCAAGGAAACACCCCAAAGGTGTCACTAGCTGAGCTTTGGCAGGGCGCACTACCGGTGCTAGTAGCAACGTGGAGACCTGCACAACACAACCACAGAACTGTGTCCCCAACTTGCGATGAGGTTGTCAATCTCACCGTTTTTTGCGGAAAACAAAGGATTAAACGTATCGAATGGAAAGAAGTAATAGTTTGCAGAAAGTAAACACAAAGAAGTAAACAGTTGTAGATTATATGTAAAGAAAAAGACCGGGATCCATAGTTCACTAGAGGTGGCTCTCCTTAAGATAGATAACATGCTGGGTGAACAAATTACAGCGGGGCAATTGACAAACACCGAGAAAGCAATACATGCATATACTAATCATCTTGACTCCTTTGAGACATGATTGGGCAATACAACATTATACATAGACCGCCATCCAACTGCATATATGACTAATAATCCACCTTCAGGTTATCATCCAAACCCCCTCTAGTATTAAGTTGCAAGCAATAGATTATTGCTTTACGAACTGCATGTAAAGTAAACAATACGATTGTTCTATGAACAAAGGATTGTTGTTTTCTCCCTAGTAGCAACAACACATCTAGTACCTTAGAGATTTTTGTCACTTCCCCAGATTACCAGAGGCATGAACCCACTATCGAGCATAAATTCTAACTCTTGGAGTTGCTAGAATCTACTTGGCCAAGATAGCTACTAACAACGGAAAGCATGCAAAATCACAAATAACAAAGACATGATAGAATCAATAATCAATCTGAAATAGCATCTCAATATCCATCGGATCCCCGCAAACACAACATGTAGAATTACAAATAGATGATCTTGATCATGAACGGAGCTCACAAGATCTAGACATGAAAGCACAGAGGAGGAGAACCAGCCATCTACCTACTACATGGATCCGTAGTCCAAGGATGAACTACTCACGCATCACACCGGAGGCTTGCAGGGTGATGAAGAAGGCCTCTAGGGTGAATTCCCCTCTCCGGCAGGGTGCCGGGAAGAGCTTCAGATCCCTCCCGATCTAGGGATGGAGATGACGGCGGCTACAAACTCTTTCGTGGATTTTTGATCAGGCCCTTAGGGTTTTCGTCCCGGGGGCAATATATAGGCGGAAGGAGAGGCCGAGGGGGTGCCTGGGTTGGCCACACCACCCCCTGGCGCGGGCCAGGCCTGGCCGCGTGGCCAGGTGGTGTGGTCGCCCTCTGGCCCCTCTCTGTCTCGTATTCTGGCACTTGATGACTTCTGGAAAAATAGGCACTTTGGGTTTTGTCCCGTACAATTCCAAGAATATTCATTTTCTGACTTTCCTGGAACCAAAAACAGCAGAAAACAGGGAGTTGGCACTATGGCTCTTGTTAATAGGTTAGTCCAAGAAATTATATGAAAAGTACTCCAAAGTTGGAACAAAACACAAGAAAGTGGATAAAACCAAGCATGGAACATCAAAAATTATAGATACATTTGCAATGTATCACATCCTCATAACCACAGCAGTCAGCAATCGACATCAATTGAATTACTGCGCTATTAAGGGACGTAATCCTGTAGGACATATCCCATGGCATGGATAGTGTTCTGTGAGTTTCCTCGGTTTCCCAAGTCGATACGTAAGGGGTGCCAACAGCTTTATAGTCACTATAAGTGCTAGCACGCTTCCGTCTACCAACAAGTAGTTCCCTCTATCAAGTCCCCATGAGAAGCCAATATTGACAGGTCGACCTCTCTCAACATCAATATGTAGAGAATCTAACACATGGTCACAGTGATGAATATCATAATAGACTTTACCTTATTTCAATCTCATACTAGGGTTTCTCCATCTCCCCAAGAACTAATGATCTACTCAGACATGGAGGCAATCAACATCATGGCAATGATAATGGAAACACTCATATATGAATAGTACTTGTATAAATCCACAACGAGCATGGAAATTACAACAAGATGTAGATGGGATGGATGGAGATAGTGGTGATGCAGTGGTGGATGATGAAGATCGATGCCTTAGCCTCCCAGATCTGCGCAGGGCGAAGATGGATCCTTGGCGGATGAGTTCCCCCACCAGATGCCTTCTGGAGGTGAGGTTTCTGCGATTTCTGGGTGTTCTGTATGTCGTCTCCTCGAACCAATTGTACGGGGAGAAACTATTTGACGAGGTGGAGGTGGCACCAACTATACGGTCGGAGCTATACGTCCGAAAAATTTGCTCCCGTCGTATAGTTGGTCGTTGAACCTTCTGCCTCCCTTGTTCGCTTCTGGTTTTCTTCTGGTATTATTAATATTTCCCAAATAAGCGATTTATGTTGTTGTTGACTCCTTTTCTCAACAGTACAACTGATCCAATAATTGTATCCGTTGGATCCATCATTTGTCCTGATCCTATTGAAAACAGACATAAAATGTGCGCGCGAGCACCATAAAATACCAAGATCCTACATCTACAATGTAAAATAATAATGTAAAACATGATGCAAATATGCACTCATCAATGTACAATTACTCAATGAGTTTAAAACTGATACTTTTCACTCTCTGAATATGATAAACTGTCAAGATTTTCTTAGCACAACATTATCATGACCGAAGTGTAATTTGAAGGGAAAGTGTTCAAAGGAGTATAATTTTCTTATATGCATGTTTATGCATTACTTTTCACTCTCGAAAAATGATAACTCCCAAGATTTTCTTCGCACAACATTATCATGTCCTAAGTGTGATTTAAAAGTGTTCAAAGGTGTATAGTTTTGGTATATGCATGAGACATAAATATTTTAGTTTAGGGATCCCTTTAGTTTATGCATTTCTTTTCACGCTCTAAAAATGGTAAACTCTCAAGATTTTCTTAGAAAACATTATCATGTCCAAAGTGTAATTTGAAAGTGTTCAAGAGTTGTATAATTTTAGTATATGCATGAGATATAAAGATTTGAGTGAATGCGTTACTTTTCACCCTCTAATGCCAACATGATCAAATGCCAACTCACTTTGTCTTACTTGGACAAAATCTAAACTTTATTAGCACCATTCCCCCTCGAATTTTATCGTGCATTAACGATGCAAAATGAGTTTTATCATGAAAAAATGAGTTTTATCGATGCAAAATGAGTTTTACCGATGCAAAATGAGTTTTATCATGCAAAATGAGTTTAATCCATTCTAAAATGAGTTTCAACCATTCTAAAATGAGTTTTAGCCATGCAAAATGAGTTTTCTCGATGCAAAATGAGTTTTATCGATGCAAGATGAGTTTTATCATGCAAAATGAGTTTTAGCCATGCAAAATGATTTTTATCGTGCAAAAGGAGTTTTCTTAGTGCAAAACAATTTTTCTCGGTGCAAGATGAGTTTTATCGATGCAAAATGAGTTTTCTCGGTGCAAAATGAGTTTTAGCGTGCAAAATGAGTTTTATTGATGCATTAGCACTCCTCCCCCTCGAGGCCAGCCAGGTGGTCCTGTCATCCACTCCATGCCCTCTCTCTGTGTCCAATGACACCGCATGCACGTCACGCTGGGCACGCCCTCGTGGAGCACCATCGAGCTCTATTTGACTACATAGACCATGTTGCCTTTATCCATGCGCCACCACACTCCCCTAGCACCCATATGTCCATGCTAGAATGGAGAGAGACTATTTCTCTAGTGAAAAATGCAACTAGATTATTTGTACTCTAGTGCAAGTGGGAGACTATTGGAAATATGTCCTAGAGGCAAATAATAAAGATGTTTATTGTCATATTTCATTAAGTTCATGATTGTTTTACACTATGATATAACTATGTCAATCAGAAACATTGATACACATGTGGTATGTAAATAGACCAAAGTCCCTACTAGCCTCGTTTCAACTAGTTCATTGGGAAACCGATGATCAAGGTTTCCTGATCATTGAGCATTTATTAGAATTGACAATGAAGTCATATCATTAGTGAATGATGTGATGTACATTACCCAACATAAGAATTGTGACATGATCAAGTCACAAAGTTCATCTTTGCAATAATTATAAACAAAGTATAATACTCCTTTGATCATGAGATCATATCTAATCACTATCACCTGAGGCTGCTTAGATTGCATCAACCACCATACCGTAATAGGGTGATCATAAAGGTGTACATTGGGTATTCCATAGGGATATTTTGAGGTGTATGCATCAAGATCGGGATTTGTTCTGCCGCACGATGGGAAGATACACCAAGCCCACTCGGTGAGATTACATCCATAAGCTGTGCAGCATGTGATTAGGTCACGGAGATGAAATATCACGGGAACGAGTAAAGCAACACTTGTCGGTAACAATATTGAACAAGGAATCGAGATACCAATGATCAGATCTTGGACAAGTCTGGTATCAAAGTAACAAAGGGAATTGGACTCAGCGTTTATGGTTCAAATGACATTGATATTGTGGAATGCACAGGGGTCATTATGGACATCCTGGTCCCGCTAATGATCATTGATCCGAGAAGTGTATCAATCGTGTCTATGATGTTCCCCAACCGTAGGGTAATACACTTAGGGTTTTATGATGCTTGGAGATTATTTTGGAAACATCGGTATCACATGAAGAAAGATATGAGAATGTTGAAAGTGTTTCGTGACAAAACCAGAATCATTCCAGGAGGATCCAAAGTTGTTCGGAGTGAACCGAAAGGTGTTTCGGGTCAAACGAAATATAATAATATGTATTTCATATTAATTATTGGAATTAATATGAAATAAATATTTAAAATTAAATTTAGAAGGGCAACTTCCTTAATGGGCCAAAACCTTGGAGGGACAAGCCCAAGGGGAAGCCATCCAAGGGGGCAGTCGCCGCCTTGGGCCATGGCGTGTGGGGTGGGGCCCACCTAGCCGTCGGCCACCCATGAGGTCATGCGCGCGGGTCCCACCCCTATCGTCCCTCCTCCATGGCATGCCTCCTCCCCTCCTCTCCCTTTAGTCCCACCCCTACCGACCCTCCTCCATGGCACGCCTCCTCCCCTCCTCTCCCTTTAGTCCCACCCCGGGACTTGAGTGGTTGGGGGAAAGAGACACACAATAATCAATATATTCTGTAAGGCAGTTTCCTTAGAGAATCTCTCTCTCATTGGCTCTTGCGCTAGTGCGATTCCAAGAAGAACTGTGTGTAGGAGACGATGCATCTTTAGCACGCTGTTGCGCTGCTGGATCCCTGGTTCAAAAAGGTCTACTTCCGCAAACCCGGCTGGATGAGGGATCTCGGAGGTCATCGTCGAACACCCGACATGTGCGAGACAACAGAGGTGCTTCCACTTGTGGCACCTGGATTGTCGTGCAAGGAGCAACATTACCTTGAGGTCGGCTACGAGTACGACTACATCATCCACATTTTTCATGAATGCTAAATGCTTTCGGTCTACAAGGGTATGTTACCAAAACTCTCTTCGTTGCATCATTACTCTTAGATAGATCCTAGAAATTGGTGGTGTGCTTTTTCTACTACGGACCCCTTCAATAAAACTATAGAGGTTCCGCGTATGAAAACAATAAATTTTTACCCTACGCCACTGAACCCCTGAAGCTGCCAGGACCTATCTATTAGTAATATAGTAACAGGAGGGGCTTTTCACGAACTTACCCTTGAAGACCGAAAAGCGTTGCCAACACTCAAGGGAGCATGGTTGATGTAGACGAGCCGAAGCCGACCTCAAGGTCGTGATGAAGTCCTTGCGCTCCTTTGGCCCCAATGACTTGAGTGCCTCAAGTGCGACACCTCATGAGGTTACACATGTCAGTGCCCGATGACTCCGCTTCCCGATCCAGCGGTTTGTGGAAGTAGAGCTCTGATCCAAATCTCAAGAAGGTGCAAGGTTCATGGTGAAGATGTCTCTTGTTCGCACAGTCCGAACTTGGGACCACGATCACGAGAGAGAGAGAGAGAGAGAGAGAGAGAGAGAGAGAGAGAGAGAGAGAGAGAGAGAGAGAGAGAGAGAGAGAGAGAGAAAATATCAATTGGAGGTCTTCCCAAAAGCGAGAAGACCTTCATTGAATATTGTGTGTATTTATCTGGCCAAATACCCCCACTATATATAGGGGGAGAGGAGGTACTACCTCCCTCAAAGTCCCGGGGTGGGACTAAAGGAGAGGAGGGAAGGGGCAGCCACCGACCGGCCCTAGTGGGCCCCGCACAGGGGGGGCTTGGCCCAGCCGGCCACCCCCTTTGCCCCTTTTCCCTCTCTCCTTCCCTAATGGGCCCTCTTCCCTCCTGAATTGGACCATTAAGCCTTTTGACCTTTTAGTTGATTTTCTCTTTTATTAAATAATTATGAATAAATGATTAAATCATTATTTAACATTCATTCACATATTATTCAATCTCCGTGGATATGGAACACCTTCCACCTCCACTCCGGACATCCTCCGGACTTACCGAAACCCTTCCAGTTTTCTCTCTACTATTCTTCGGCGATTCTACCGATCCTATAAACACTCTCTAAGCATCATCAAACCATTAAGCGTGATACCCTACGGTTCGGGAACACTCCAGACATGGTCGGGACACTCCGAACCAATGATCGATAGAGGGACCTGGATGGCCATGTGACCCCTGTGCGTTCCACAAAGATCTTTCGTCGTTTGAACCGGGACAGTTGTGTCTTATTTCCTTTGTCTCTCGATACTTGCATTGCCAGAGATCTGATCAATGACATCACCATGTCGTGTTCAATCTTGTTACTAAACAATGCTACTTGACTCGTTCTGACAAGTGATATCCCTGTGATCAAATCACACGCTGCATAGCTATTGGATATAACCTCTCCGAGTGGGCCCTCGAGTATCTTTCCATCACATGGACGGACAAATCCCGCTCTTGACATATATTGCCTCTACGGTTTCCTCCAAGTACCTGAACACACCTTTATAACCACCGTATTACCAGATGGCGCTTGATGCTATCTAAGCACTCTCGGGAGACAGTGATTGATATAGCCTCACGGTCTAAGGAATAGTCTATGAGGATCCATTTCTAATCATCGTAGCTTGAACTTTGTGACATGATCGGGTCACGATGTTTAGGTTGGGTATTGGTTCATCATCTCATTCTCAGAATGAGTTGACTCCATTTCCAACTGGCATAAATGCCACATGATCAAGAAACATGATCATCTGTTGACCAGTGAACCAGTGACTAGAGTTTCACTGGGAACACCTGGTTGTTTATATATCACACGTGTATTGATGTTTCCACTCAATACAGTTATAGCATGATATAAAACTTAATCATAAACTATATGAAATATGATAATAGTCCTTATTACTATTTGTCTCTAGGGCATATTTCCAACAAAAACATCGTGACCAAAAGTTCTAAAATGGTACAGAGAAGTCAGCTGTACCTTTTCCCTTTCGTATGTCCTCGTATCCTAAGTCAGGATATGACGAGGGTTTAACTCGTCAATGCCCATTGTTATGGACTTGGGTTTTGGAGAAGGAGGGAGCACTAGAGGCATCAATCGGCTAGCAAACAAGCACACAGGGACGCAAGGTTTACCTAGGTTCAGGCCTCGTAGAGGTCCCTACTCCTGCTTGTCTGCTCTTGGAATTATCGAAGGAGTCGAAAGTTACAAGGGTGCGCAGATGCAATCTAGCGATGGTTATGGAAACTAGGGTTGTGATTGTCCTCCTCGCTGCCCCCTCCTAGCCTTTATATAGATAGGCTAGGTCTTGGGTAGCAGGTTGAGTCGGTAATAGATTGGGGTTCGTCTTTTGAACCTTCTATCTTAAGCTTCTTCTTTCCTCGCAAGCAATCGGAGAGTCCTTGGGTCACTCGAATTCTTCATTGGGCCTTGGCAACACCGTGGGCTTCTGCCATATCTGAACCGTATATGCCGAACTCGGGTACCTGTAGGGTATACCCATGTCAGTAGCCCCCAAGTGTCCAGTGGAATCGTAGATTCGACAGGAGACTTTATGAAGTCTTTCGAGTGCATGACTGAGCATCTTTTCGAGTGTTCAGTTTGTGTTATAAGGATTGTCGATATACATGCTTGATTTATCCAATGTATCGGTATCAGTTAACTGCCTTACGGCAAAACAACACAATCTACTCAAACTCGAGTCCCTGGACTCGAATTCGGAAAAGTGTTGGCGTAATTCGACTCAGGCCATGGAGGTCTTACAGGAGTCGAATTCCAGTGTATAAATGTGAGCACTCAACGCGTCCATCAAGGCATGTTCATCGTACCTGTAGGCACGGATATATTTCTGGTATTGCCCAGCAGATGCGTTGCTAGGACTTGTTTAGGTCTTATCTTCACGTTGTAAGCGCGACATCCGATTTTTTGTCATCACGGAGATGATTCGGGTGGCCCAGGAGACGTAATCTCTTTGTAGGGAAAATATGAGGCAGAGTCGCCATAGCATTCGAGTGTGGATGTTATCGACACACAGTACCATGTACAAATAATCATAGGGTGCGCCACCAGTGCTCCCTATGGGAGTAGCCCCCGAGTGCCTATTCGAGTCGTAGACTCGAGTGGGGACTAAAAACATTTGCGACTGCTGTCGTCTTTGGTTGCCTGTTTCAGTCGAATGTGCTTCCAGCGCTCCCTATGGGAGTAACCCGTAGTTCACAATCGAATCGTTGATTCGAGTGATGGGTTTGCCTTGAATGCTCATACACCTGCATAAAAATTCTTTCGGGTGCGCGGCCAGCACTCCTGTTAGGAGTAGCCCCCGAAAAGTGCTTGGTTGAGTAGAAGATTCAAGCAAGAACTAAAGTAGTCAAAATCTTCTTCTGCTGGGATCGATGACGTCAGTGCTGACGATGTGATGGCCTCAGTTGCCTGCGTGAGCGATTTTGACGGGACGTGATGAGCGATGGGTCCCACTTTCTGACTTTGATTGACTAGACATGCATAATCTTCTGTTTTAACAGCATCTCCTCAATTTTCGTGCATAATGGGAGTAGTGGGAGACGGTTCGTGATTCACCTTCGCCACGTGTCAATGGCGATGTGCGCCACATGTTTAGTAGGGTTTTTGCTGGCCGTTGGATGACACCTGCGAGGAGGTTAAGTAGCAGCGCAGCTGCGGTAATTTTCCCCATCTTTCTTCTTGCTTATGCTTCCTTCGCCATTGTTGCTCGTTTTTGCTCCCTTGCGCTCGTCCTCTCCGTGGCGCTAGACCGGCTGCGCGTATTCCCTAGCTACTTTCTTCGTTCTCACCACCATTGAAAGATGGGCAAGAACAAAGGTGGCGCCACCGCTGGATCTACGACCACCATTGCCACCGCCAAGAAGAAGGGAGGCACCACTACCGTGGGCACCAGCGCTGTCGCCGCTGGGAAGAAGAAAGGTGTGGGCACTCGTGTCACCAACGGCTCCTGACGCACGTCTGTCATCAAGTCTTCCGAGCTGCATCTTCTTCATCAAGATGGAGCTCTACCGTCCACGGAAGATGACTCACAAGTGCCTGGCGATGAGGTAATCCCCCGTCCTCCTGCGGGTTTCAGAGTGATGTTCCTTGCGTTCATCATTCGAGGTCTTTCTCTCCCCTGCATCCATTTGTTAGGGGTCTTTTCTGCTTCTATGGGCTCCAGCTACATCAGTTGTCCCCAAATTTGATTCTTCATATCTCTTGTTTCATCACTCTCTGCGAGTGCTGGCTCGGAATCGAGCAGCACTTCGGTCTCTTAAGAAGCTTTTTAAGCTTAAGCGTCAGTCGGGGTCGGATTCGGTAGTCTATGATGTAGGGGGCTGCGGGATTCATGTCGATTCTTCTGCCACTTACTTCGATATCAAGCTCACCGTGTATGTCCAAGGGTGGAGAGACAAGTGCTTCTACGTCCGTGACCAGAAGGCCGACGGAGATCACTTTGGACTCGCGCCCTTCGATCCCGTGGCGACGTGCAAGAGGAGTCCTTCCTGGAAGAACGTCGTGATGCCTGGCGAGTTCGAGGAAATGGAGATGTTGTATCAGCATGTCTGCAACCTCGAAGGTCGCATAGGCAAAGAAGAGGGTGGCGCCGCTCTCATTCGCACGTGGTTGCGCCACCGCATCCAGCCTCTACAAGCTAGAGTCCATCCGATGTACCGCTGGGTTGGTGCTGGCGATGTCACTCGCATATCTGCAGAGGGCATTTCTGCGAGTGAGGTAGATAGGAGGTTGCGACTGGTGACCAAGTATATCGCCAAGGAGGATCTCCCAGGCGAATCAGTAGTGCCCCCTTTCGATGCCAACAACCCTCCGCCTGAGGTAGAGTTTTCTGCGAAGTAGTATTGTATTTGTTCAAATGGTTGCCAAGTGCTTAATATGTGCTGATGTTTCTTCTGAATGCAGTACTGGAAAGTGGCCTCCAACTTCCCTCCTCTGCCTGAAGGGGTTATCCCGCATGACATGGTGGAAGAGGACGAGTCGGATTCGACCGTCCTAGTTGAAGAAGAGGAGGAAGCCCCCGAGTCCAACGGCCACGACACTCGCGAGCATTCCCGTGGCGAGGATTCTAACACTTCTTCGCCGACGACACCGGAAGGTCCTTCTGCTGCTGCAGAGGAGCCGATTCCTGCCATACCTGTGTGCACCATGGCTCCTCCTGCACGGAAGAAGCTGCGGCTGCCGAAGGAGTCGTCGGATGACTCCTTTGACCTCGACAAATTCAACTGGTAAGCTTTTAATGTCCACGAGTTCGTCTTACTTTCTTTGGGGTAGCTTTTCTGAAGTTGTGCTTGGAACATTTTGCAGTCAAACGACGTCATCATCTTATGACGACGTCCAATTTGTGAAAGAGTCCGGAGTCGCAGAATCCAAGGCAAGGAGGTGGTCGCACGGTCTCCTTCTCCTAAAGTGGCGGCCCACTCCGGCGCCAATTCTTCTAGCACCCCACATGCTAGGGAGCACCAAATGGTTGCACGGACGACTGCTCGACAGTCATCTTCGGATTCCCTGGAGGAACATGTGTGTGTCCTTTTTGCTGTTTGGCAATCATATTTGCACTTTGGGCTGACGCTGAGTCTTCATTTCCCTTTGTGTAGCTCATTGTGAAGGAAGTTGCTCGCCTTACGGAGCAAGTCCTTGCTATGGGTCGACAACACGCCCTACTGGACAATCGCCACCGCTCAGTCGAAGGTTTGTTCTTGACTTTGTCTTTTTAATCTCCTTTGCACTAGGATTTGTGGGCTCATATACTTTGCGGTGTTTTGACTTTTGCACGTGAACATAATGAACTTCTCCATCATGTTACGTCCCTCGAGAAGGGGCTTGCTGTGGCGGTGAAGAATCACGATGAGGCAATCGTAGCCCTAGAGGAGTCGTGAAAACGTGAGGAGGACCTACGTGCTTCCGCTACTGAGAGGGAGAAGTTGTTCGCGGAACAGATTTTCTCGACTGCAAAGGCTCTCTCAGGTACTTGCGCAGCTTTCCCTTGTGTTCTTTCTTATCTTGTGTTTCTTGTTTTTGTGGTCACACCTTGTACTCTTTAGATGCCGCCGGCCTCCGCTTCGATGCCCAAGCCTTGCGTCGCGAGGATGCTCTTGTTGGCGATGTCGCCGCAGTCGAAGATCATAGCGTCTCTCTCCAAGAGACGTTGGGGAAGGCCAAGGGTGTGCTCAGTCGCCTCCGGGAGGATCTGACTCCCAAGGCCGGTTTAATCGACAATCTTGATGACCTGGTGGAATCCTTTGCTGGAGGTATTCCCATGGAATTCAGGAACTCCCAGTGGTCTGTCGGCGCCACCATGGCACTCGCGATGGTGCAAGCCCATGGTGTGGAGTTGGATCCCGCCGCGATCTCCGAGGCTATGTCTGTTGACGCGGGAGGCCAGCAGGTAGTGTTTGCTCCTTTCGCTAGTAGCTGCAGTGAATACGGGCCTCAGCTTATCGAGACAGTCGCCAAATACTCTGAGGAGCGGCGGCGAGCGAAGGCGGCGAAGACCGCGGCATCTGGGGCTACCACCGGCAAGTCCGTGGCGTCGGAGACTGCCACGGATGCGATGAAGCCCCCGAAGTCGAAGTCTAAGTCGAAGAAGCAGATTGCTCCGTAGTTATCCTTTGTAATAGGTCTAGCTCCTTTTGTTGGTTTGTCTTTTGTGGGGTGTGCCCCCTTGACACTTTTATCAAATTTGAACTCAGTCCTCATTTTATCGATGTATGATTAGTCTCATATTGCCTCTTGCTTGATTGTACCTAGGGTCCTTCGAGTGGTCCTTCGAGTGGTCCTCATGATTCTCCTCCCACCAATGAAACCACGGCGCGGCCGCGTTCAAAGGTGGAGGAATTGTCGTTGCTTTCGCGACTGCGTGACCTCATTAAGCAATTGGAGCATGAGTTACCCACTATCCGCGGTAGCGCGGATGTGTGGAAGTCGAAGGCTGAGAAGGCCACCGCCCGCGAGAAATATCTCTTGGAGGAAGTGGCGCAATTGAATGAGCAGTTTAAATGTTAGCTTTCTGTCTTCTCATCTTTTCTTTTAGTCAGTCGTGGTGATGCCATGTCTTCACACTTTGCTGCTTGCTTGGTGTAGTTGTTAGCGCTCGTCATCCGCAGGATGAGAAGGACCAGGTGGCCATTCGAAAGAACAACCTGACCCAGGAGCATCTGTAGGCGAGTGGGTATTTTTGGGTGGACCACGACCGTGCAGTCGCGCTGGTGACCCTATAGGATCGTTCTTCTCGAGTGCTCCAATGCTTGAAGAAGGCGTAGTCGTGTCTTAGGCACATTTATCAGACAATGTTTCTGCTAGACGCTGTCCCTTCAAGCCTGTTGGCTCTTCTGGCGAAGTTTCAAGATATAAGCGTGGTACGGGAGTGCGTGGTCGCAGGTGCGAAGGCTGCCCTGTCGCTGGTGCGACTGCATCGGCCAGATGTGGACATAGCGTCCATTGCTACTGGGCTGCCACCACCGCCATAAGGTATGACTTGGAACATGGTGCCAAACTACCAGGTGGTTGATTGGCCAGCGGAGGACATCGTCGACTTCTTTGAAGAGCAGACGAATGTTCATCTTCTGCAGCAGTAGCGTAGTTTGGATTCTGCACATAGATGTATGAGTGTTGTAAAGTTCGTATGATTGTGTTGGGTGTATTTTGTACCCATTGATATGTGAAGAGCTTGCTAGCTTGTATATTTTTCAAGTGTATTGTACTCTGTAGTTCCTTTTCGTTAGCCTGACATGTGTTTATCTCAGCACCTTGCCAACCTATCAGGTGCGTCGCAACTGGGTTGGTGTTTATCAAGGGTCTGATTGGTATTGTGTCAGCTACTCAGGATACTGCGATTTTTTCGTAGAATGAAAGTGTAAAGGGTGGCGCAGCCCCCGAGTGATGAAATTGCAAGAAAATAAGGAAAAACATAGAGTTTTCGGGCACTTAGCTTTATTTATTCGCAGAATAGTATGAGGTACAATGTGTGGCTAAGTAGCCTGGCTGAATAGCCTTATTTGTAATGTAAAAACAACAAGGGGTAGAAACGACGCAGCTGCACAATGTTCCAGGGGTTGGAGTATGCGACTCCGCTCTCGAAATCTTTAAGGCGATAGGCACCATCTAGGAATACTTCTGTAATCACGTAAGGTCCTTCCCAAGGGGACTCGAGCTTGAGATGCCCTTGTTGCTTCAGTCACAGGACCAGGTCTCCTTCTATTGGGGGGGATACCCCCGGGTAGGGTAACGCCGGGGCATAAAGGCCGAGTTAGCCGGGGTACGACACAGTCAAAGCAAGTGCTGACCGGGTCACCTCAAGGCAGGCCGAACCACGGAGTGACCCGGCCCGTGGAGCATCTCCTTGACTATAGTCCGGCCGGCATAAAATATATGCCGGCCATATTTGTTTATCTGTTTTGCAGGTAACTTGATAGCCGGATTAGCCACATGCTAGCCGGACTATCTTATGGCTTCCAAGAGAAGGAATCACCCGCCGGTCAAAAGGTGGCTTTATTAGCTGTAGCATGAGCGAAGCAAAGTAAAGAAGAGGACCAGCGGGTCAGGGGCGACCAAGGTGACGCGAGCAATGTCGGATGACATAGCCCGTGTCTGGTGACGCTTAAAGACAAAGATTACGCTGTGGGTTACGTCTAAAGCCCGGACGAGCCGTTAAAGAGAATAAAGAAGCATCTAGCTTTAGGCGAGGAGCATAATCTCTGAATATGCTGCCACGTGTGCCCTAATATTGTAACCTGGGCTCCCCTATATAAGGAGCACCGGGGCCTCCATAGAGAGGGGATCGATCATTTTCTCTGTCTAAGGTAGAACTCTAGACCTAGTTTGTAGGGAGTAAGAGACTTAGTCTCCTTCTTACCAAGAGCTTGAGGTGGACTTGTAAACACCATTGATAGAGAAAATACAAGAACATCTGTGCGTGGAATCACCATGTTCTCCCTCCCTGGATTCCCCTAGCACTCATTGGCCCCATCTTTAGCCTATCCATGGCATCTGTCGTGCCACCACCATGACAGTTGGCGCCCACCGTGGGGCTAGCGGTGCTAGAAGGGGTGAAAAATCCAGACGGGAAGCTTCTCCAGCACCGGCGAGCGTGTCGTCTCCGGCCTGGTTTAGCGCTTTGGAGCACTGGACTACGTCAGCGACAATGCAGGGAGCTTCGGCAGGCACCCCCCTCCGTGCAACGGTGTCTTCATCAAGCTTGGCACGCACAAGATCTACGTCGGCATGGACGAGTCCTGCGTTCATCCACGGCACATCATCGAGGGAGGCGAACCACCTCTCAGCGCAGCTCGTGGAGTGCGTATCATTCGCCCCACCAGCAGCGTTGAGGTCCTGATGACCTCGCTAGACGCGGAACCAAGCAAGGGCCTGGCACCAGAGCCGAAGGTTACGCCAAAGCAGACCAGGTCTAGGTTTCCTCTGCTAGAAAGGCCAGAGAATGTGCTCCGGCAAGCAATAGATAGCCTAGCAACACCAATAGCACCTGTGGTAGATCCGGCTCAGGCGCAAGCTGAGTTAGAGGAAACTAGGCAGAAAATGTTAGCTAGGGCAAAGAAGGTAGCAGAGCTGCATCAGTCTTTGAACATTACCCTGAGAGAATATGCTAAGGCAAACCGCATAGGTGGAGCAAAAATCCGAGGTAGGAACCTGATTGCTGAGATTGACAAGGAATACGAGCCTAGGCCGGGTCAGACAGCCACGATAGTGATAGGAGGGCTGGATAGGTACAGTACCCCGGCAAAGAACCTCAGGGCAGCAGATGCGGCCGCGTCCGAGTTAGAAGGTTTAACCGGAGAGGCCCGGCAAAGGCAACAAGAGAGGGTGAATCACTTGCTGAGGGTTGCTTGCCAGCAAAATGAAGAAATAAACAAGGCAAACCCGGCGCCGCCAGGAGCGTCACACGTGGTACATTCGGCTAGGAATAACCCGACAGGATCCGGACGAGCCGCGTCATCTCTGGGTCACAATCCCAGGAGAGAAGAAGTAGTAAACTCCTGAAGAAGAGACAAACAGATGGTTCCTTACGATCCAGCAAGGGCCAGAAAGGGCAAAGCAGTGCAAGTTGATGCAAATCGGCACAGCACCAGCCGAGGTGCGGCCGGGCGAGGTAACCGCGACCAAGGCAATGCCAGTCAGAGAAACGCTGCCAACGACAATGCCGGACAGCGTGATCCCATGGGAACGAGGTAAAATATATCTCGGCAGTTGCAACAGCGCGCACTTCGGCAAGAGGGAAGTGCAGGACAAGCAGCATAGCAACAAAATGCTTGCCCGGATCAGGAAAGATACAATGACGGTTATTCGACTATGGTCAATGACGGATACCCCAGACCTGATCACCACATAATTGGATCAAGGCTGGGAAGCAGGAACTTGCAGCCAGATGATGCGAGGCTGGAATTGGATAGAATCTATAGGTCGGAGTTAATTGAGTTACAAGGTCCACTGGGTCCGGCATGCTTTGGGCCCCGGATCATGAAGGAGCCACCAGTGCTGAACTTTCAGCTGGCCAGAGGAACCAGAACCTATGATGGTAGTACTAGGCCAGAAGATTGGCTGATCGATTACACCACAACGGTCAAGATCGCAACATGAAATTTGAGATGGGCAGTAAGATATGTGCCACAGATGTTGGAAGGACCAGCGAGAGTTTGGCTGAACAATTTGCCACCAAGAAGTGTCAACTGTTGGCTAGACTTTGAGGAGTTGTTCGTTAGCAACTTCTCAAGCACTTACAAGAGGCCCGACAGGCCACAGACTCTAGCGCTATGCTGACAAAGACCGAATGAGCCAAACTGAGATTTCCTAACTCGGTGGTGCAATGTGCGTAACTCGTGCGAGGGAGTAATTGAATCACAAGCTATTGCGTGGTTCGCCCAGGGAGGCAGATATGGAAGTATGTTGTGGCAGAGGCTATAGCGAGACATGCAAACCACTTTGGCTGAGACGATCCGGATCGTGGATTCGTATGCCTTGGGAGATCCAACGCAACCCCGGCTAATGTCAAGCGAGGCGAACAAGGAATATTACAACCGAGATGGCTCCGGATCATCAAGGAGGAATGATTTTTGAGGAAAGAGAAGGGATGAGCGCCTGGATTACTGATATAACTCATAGCAGGTGGCAGCGGTAGACCGGGATCAGCCAAATGCTGGTGCCAGCCAACGCCAAAAAACTGGAGGACAAAACTGGCAATAGAAAAACGAAGGGAAAAAGCCTTGGACCCCGGAGCGGAAAAAGCAATGGCAAGAGCGAAACGATAGACAGAGGTATACGTTCGAGTCCATGTTGGATCAACCTTGCAAGTTCCATACACCAAGTCTGAATAGTCCGACAAACCATACAACCCGGCAATGTGAGCGGATGAGAAAGTTAGAGCAGGGTAGTTTGGGGAATGCTCAGGCACCTCGGAATGAGGCACCTAGGAATGAGGCACCACGGCAACCGTTACTAATAGGAGGAATGGACAGCAACTGATGTTGCCACCGCCACCACCAAGGTACGAGAATCGGGAAAGAAGGGATGCAGTACATCAAGTAGGTAATAACCAGCAACAAGGTCAAGGTTACCACGAGAATGAGGGACGAAACGAGTACAGGGAGCATCATCAAAGCTACTGTGTGTTTACCACGGAAGAAAATGACCGGAAAAGCTTGCAGCACCAGCATATGGAGGTAAACGCAGTAATGCCGGCAGTACAGAGATACATGCCCTGGGCAGATCAAGAAATCACGTGGAGTATCAAGGATCACCCAAAGATTATGCCTAGCCCTGGGACCTATGCACTAGTCCTAGATCCAACGTTCATCAGGCCGAATCTCAATGTGAGGTTTTCCAAGGTACTGATTGACAATGGCAGTAGTATCAACATTATGTACAAGGATACCATGCACAAGTTGGGAATAACAGAGAACATGTTGCAAGCAACGAGGACCACTTTTCATGGCATTGTACCGGGTATTTCCTGTGAGCCAATTGGTAAGGTCCGGGTTGATGTGTTATTCGGCATGAGAGATAATTGCCGGACTGAAAATTTGGAGTTCGAAGTGGTGAATTTGGAGAGTGCTTATCACGCATTACTCGGCAGGCCAGCGCTGAACAAGTTCATGGCAACTACAGACATCAGCTACCTTAAGATGAAGTTGTCCGGGACAAGGGGCGTGATAACTGTATCAGGGGACTTCCGGCGTTCGATCGAGTGCGCCTTAGCCGGATCTAACTTAGCCGGGTCACTCATGATAGCTCAGGAAAAAAGGAAGATACTAGAAGTAGCGGCATTGGCTCAATCCACGCAATAGCATATGTTGGCTCTGACCAACCCACATGGAAGCGTGTCGTTCCAAGCAACCAAGGACACAATGAAAGTGCCAATCGATGATTAGTTCCCAGAGCGCACCGTAACCATTGGTACCGGGTTAAGCAGCAAATAGGAAAGCGAGCTCGTCAACTTCCTCCATGAGAATTGGGATATCTTCGCTTGGTCCACTCAGGATCTGCAAGGTGTACCGAGGGAGTTGGCTAAGCACTCATTAAATGTAAGGCCCGGGGCTAAGCCGGTAAAGCAACCTCTCCGATGTTTCACAGAAGACAGAAAGAAAGTCATTAGGGATGAAATAGCTAGGCTCCTAGCGGCCGAATTTATCATGGAAGTACTCTATCCGGATTGGCTCTCTAATCTGGTGCTTGTGGAAAAGAAGAAGGATGATCCGAACGTGGCTGTGGTATGGCGCATGTGCATTGATTACACGAACCTGAATAAGGCGTGTCCCAAAGATCTATTTCCACCCCCTAGAATAGATCAAGTCATAGACTCGACAGCCGGATGTGAGCTACTGTAATTCATTGATGCATATTCTGGTTTCCACCAGATACCCCTGAATCCGGATGATTAAATAAAGACTGCGTTTATTACCCCGTACGGGGCTTATTGCTATCGCACTATGCCGTTTGGACTACGTAATGCAGGAGCAACGTACCAACGATGCATGCAAAAATTCTTACATGACCAAATAGGTCGGAACGTGCAAGTTTATATGGATGATGTGGTGATAAAAACCAAGGAAAGCAATATGCTCCTTGATGATATCCGACAGACATTCGCGAACTTAAGAAGGTTCCGAATGAAGCTAAACCCGGAGAAGTGCACCTTTGGCATGCCCGCTGGAAAGTTACTCGGTTTTTTAGTGTCTAGCTGTGGTATTGAAGCTAATCCGACGAAAATTCGGGCCATAGAGAGAATGGAACTACCAAAATTCCTTAACAATGTGCATAAATTCACTGGTTGCCTGGCATCGTTAAGTCAGTTCGTATGTCGGTTGGGAGAGAAGGCATTGCCCCTCTACCAATTAATGAAAAAGGCAGACAAATTCACATGGACGCCACAGGCGGACCTTGCGTTTCGAGAGTTGAAAAATATGTTATCTACTGCGCCGATCCTAGTAGCACCACTACCGAAGGAGCCAATGTTGCTCTACGTAGCCGTGACCAACCGAGTCGTAAGTGCAGTAATTGTTGTGGAGCGCGAGGAAGAAGGAAAGTCGGTGCAAAGGCCGGTGTATTATCTGAGCGAAGTATTGTCAACTTCAAAACAGAACTACCCTCACTATCAAAATATGGCGTATGGCGTATATATGTCGGCCAAGAAACTCAAACACTATTTTGAGGAACATCCCATCAAAGTGATATGTGAGGCACCCATATCAGAGATTATGAGTAACAAAGATGCAAGTGGCAGGATAGCAAAGTGGGCAATTGAATTAGCCCCATATGCGCCACAATTTGACAAAAGAGATGCTATAAAGTCACAAGTTGTGGCGGATTTCTTCGTGGACTGGGCTGAAATGCAATACGAGCCACCTCTGCCGGACTCCAACTATTGGCGAATACACTTTGATGGATCGAAACTAAAAGATGGGTTGGGCGTCGGAGTAGTGCTTACCTCGCCCAAGAAGGATCAACTCAAATATGTAATTCAAATCCACTTCAGTGCCTCAAATAATGTTGCGGAGTACGAAGCATTGGTACATGGTCTCAAGGATACGTCGGATACAATGCTTTGGAGATTCGGATTTGGTGGTGCAACAAGTGTCTGGAAATTGGGATGCCTTGGATGCTAGCATGGCCCTATACAGGTTCCATGTTCAAAAGATAAGTGGGTTTTTCGAAGGGTGTGAGTTCCATCACATACCTCGGATTGAAAACGAGGCAGCAGATACGCTGTCCAAGTTAGGCTCGTCCTGGCAGCCAATCCCGCCAAATGTTTCTTTGGAGCACCTGAGAAAACCATCTATCACGCCATCGCCTGAATCAGACTCAATTTATATCCCGGTACTATCCGTATCAGGAGTTGTACCTATGGAGATAGAGTGGGGAAGCGCCTCTGCAAACTCAAGGACTGCTTCAGCAAACCTGGGGACTGCCTCAGCAAACTCGGGGACTGATCAACCTGACCCGGCAGGAGTTATGTTGGTAGAGGCGATAGAAATTGATGAGGAACTGTTTCCTGTCCGGACCATACCAACTTGGGCCAAGCCAATTTTTGATTTCCTGAAAGAGGGAACCTTGTCGGATGACGAGATAATCTCAAGGCAGATCCAGAGAAGGGCAAAGGCCTATACAATTATCAACACTAAACTATACAAAAGAAGTGTGACAACAGTACTGCAGCGGTGTGTTGATCCGGAGGAAGGACTTGACATACTCCGGGATATTCACCAAGGGGAATGTGGCCATCATGCCTCCTCAAGGGCCTTAGTGGCAAAAGCTTTCTGGCATGGATTTTATTGGCCCAGTGCTTTGGAGCAAGAAGAGGATCTGGTGAGAAAATGCAATGGCTGTCAAAGATACGCCACGAAAACTCATTTACCAATATCGGAGCTGAAGACTATCCCCATTACCTGGCCATTTTCTATGTGATGCCTAGATATGGTAGGGCCATTTAAGCCGGCTAAAGGAGGGATGACCCATATCCTATTCATGGTTGATTCCTCAAGGATATATTCCTAAGATATGGCTATCCCCATAGCATCATAACTAATAATGGAACAAATTTCGCTGAATGAGCATTTGCGAGGTTCTGCCAAGAAAAGAAGATCCGGCTAGATGTCGCCTCAGTCGCCCACCCCGCATCGAAAGGGCAAGTGGAAAGATCCAACGGACTGGTATTGTCCGGGATAAAACCCCGGATCATGGAGCCGCTGAAAAGACCAGCAGGGTGCTAGATAGAAGAACTACCAGCGGTACTTTGGAGTTTAAGAACAACTCCAAATCGATCAATAGGCTATACACCATTCTTTCTAGTATATGGGGCAGAAGCTGTATTACCAGCCGACATAGAGCATGATTCGCCAAGAGTCGCGCAATACACAGAAGCCGAAGTGCGCGAAGCCCGGCAAAATGATGTTGATCTGCTGGAAGAAGCGAGAGAATTGGCCTTGTCCAGATCCGCCATATATCAGCAAAATCTCCGACGCTATCATAGCCGAAAAGTAAACCCCCGAGTCTTCCGGGAAGGTGACCTAGTACTCCGGCTGATACAACGCACAGCTGGCATGCATAAGCTATCCCCTCCATGGGAAGGACCTTTCATTGTAAGCAAAGCCTTGCACAATGATTCCTACTATCTTATTGATGCACAGCCCCAGGAAAAGAACAAGGCGAACAGGTCCGGAGAGGAATCCAAGCGACCGTGGAATGTAGCACTACTTCGTCCTTTCTACACCTAACAAGGAGGTGAATGTATCTGAGCTACTCATATGTCGGTATGTACGTCGACAATGAGCTTATTAATAAAACTTTGTCACCCCAAGCAGAGACTCAGGGACTACCGTAATAATTGTGTCTCGTTTTCATATTTTTATGTCGGCTGGGTTAAGTCGCTTATATCTTAGTCGGGTTAGTAATGTGTGAGCACCAAAAACCCAACTCTTCGACTTTGTTGTTATCCAACAAGAATTGGCTTCATGGCAAGCAAGAGAACAAGTGGAATGGCAAAGCACATGAAAAACGACTAAGGAAAAGAACTTAAATGAGTCGACATTGGTTATTTTGACTAACCCTTAGTTTATTGTATTCATTAAACGCCGGATCATTTTGAGCTAGTCTCGAAGTTTCAAGTATTGTTAAATCAATTTTTTGAACCTCGGACTCGTAAGTCGAAAAGCCGAATCAAGGTAGACGCAAGCCGAGTCAAAAATTGGGGGAACAAGAAAATGAAACTCGGGGACTTCACCCACGATAATACAACTTTAAGAACTTAGTTCCAAATGATAAGTTGTAGCACAACCAAATTAAGTATTCAAATACACCTCCGCCCAGCATTCCGGGGATCTAACAAATATGATAAGTATTTTCAAGGAGCAGGAGCAGCAGCCGAATTGTTAGCCGAAGGAGGTGGCACTTTGGAGTTTGGAGGAGGGGCGCTAGCCTCAGCTTCTTCCTTAGGGACGACCTCGCCATCCTCCGGGTCTTCGGCCTCGTCACCAAGCTCGGAGGCCTCACCTTCACTCCCTTCTTCTTCATTCTCTTCATCTCAAGAAGCAGCTTCATCATCAAAGATGTCGAGATAACTCGTCCCTTCGTTCCAAGCGTGGCAGAAGGAGTATTAAATAAGCTTATTGGCACAAGATTTGTGGCGCGCGATCCAATCCGGATTCTCGCACCACTTAGACCCAGTGCACATGCGAGTGAGCAACCCCAGATCAATTCCTTCATACCACGAAAGGACAAACTGCAAGGCAATGTCAGCCCCGGCCCGAGCGGCAGATTCACGCCATAGATGCAGCTGCATATCGCACTCCATTATTTTGGCTATGAAAGCCGAGCTTCTTTTTGTAATGGTCTCAGTGGGCCAGAGGGAGCTGAACATCCGCGTCGCAGCCGGCATGATGTCGGCACCATAGTTCTTTACAAATTCCAAGCGCGTAGCAAGGCTAACAAGCAGATCCTCCGTCGAATAAGGGACGGACCCGGATCTAGGACCCATAGGAACACCACGTTGATCGCGGGACCGAGTTACAGCAGCGCTAGCAAGAGTGTCACTTTCTAGAAATTTGCTTGAGAACACAGAGGAGACAGTGAGCAAAAGCACCAAACCCGGAGGAAGGAAAATTAAGCAAGGGCAAAGAGACTCACGGGAAATCTGGAAAAGGAGGCGCTGGAGCTCGGCATCAACGTTGGCATTGCTGGCCTGGAGTTTCTCGTATTCAGAGTTTACCGACATAAGTTTTATGTCGGCTTCCTCCAATAGATGCTTGTCCTTGGAAATTTAAGTCGTCAGATGCTCTTTTTCCTCGGCAAACTCCTGGTCTGCCTTCTCCAGCTCAGTCTTGTGGAGGTCTTTGAGCCTTTGGATTTCAGCATTCAGTCGAGTAATTTCTGAGTCCTGGAGCTCCAACCGAGCTATCTCTTCATCATTTTTCTTTAGCTCAGCCTCATGCTTCCCTACTTGTTCGAGGAAATGGGTCATCATTTCAGGCATAGTAACGCTGTCCTCGAGAGCAACTGCACCAATGTAATGTTCTGGAGGACCCAAAGTATAAGTGTCCACCGGATAAAGGAAGGAAAGTACAGTGATCGTGTCAAAGGGATAAAATTACCTTTGATTTCAGCTAGATTCTTCCGCATAATGATATTCTCATCTTCAACCTCGGCTGCGTGGTTCGGATAGCAAATTAATACAGATCATAGACAACTCGAATGAATGAAAATGGAAGAAGAAAAGGTCTAAATAAGGAACATTACCCTTCTTCTAGTAATCTTCCAGGAGTTTGCCATAACACGCACGAAGGTCCTTATAGGCATCCAGCAGACGTGGAACTCAGCGGATCAGCGGTTAGTGGTAATATGAAACAAGCAATGTGATGTCAAGATCAAAAGTAAGATAAAGATAAAGATTTGAAAATAATTCAAAGTCTACAAGACCCGGGCCAAGTGGAACTTAACCTAGCTCTAGGTGTGTGTGGATATTCGAAGTCTGCAAGATCCGGGCCAAGCGGAACTTAACCCGGCTCTAGGTGTGTGGATATTCAAAGTCTACAAGATCCGGGCCAAGTGGAACTTAACCTGGCTCTAGGTGTGTGGATATTCAAAGTCTACAAGATCCGGGCCAAGCGGAACTTAACCCGGCTCTAGGTGTGTGGATATTCGAAGTCTACAAGATCCAGGCCAACTGGAACTTAACCCGGCTCTAGGTGTGTGGATATTCGAAGTCTACAAGATTCGGGCCAAGTGGAACTTAACCTAGCTCTAGGTGTGTGGATATTTGAAGTCTACAAGATCCGGGCCAAGTGGAACTTAACCCGGCTCTAGGTGTGTGGATATTCGAAGTCTACATGATCCGGTCCAAGTGGAACTTAACCCAGCTCTAGGTGTGTGGATATTCGAAGTATACAAGATCCGGACCAAGGGAACTTAACCCAGCTCTAACTTTGTTAAAATTAAAAGTTACTACGAACAGGAACCAAATTCTCTAAGGAGCATCCGGAGGGAGTAACAAGTTACTCCCTCGGAGACTCGGGGACTAGGGGATATATCTACAAGTGCTTAACTATACAAGGTACTAACAGCAGAGGAAAAGAATTACCTCCATCATCCGGCCAGCTAAAGAGATAGCCTTGGTAGAGGAGTTCATCTGTGCGCTGAGCTCGGCTGGGCGGAACTTCTCCGGCAGATCATCTTGTGGGTCAATGAATTCTGCATTATCCCAGTTTTTCACATACTCAAGGAGCAGTGGACTGTAACTTTCACTGCTGGGAGAGTAGTTCGCCACAAGGCCTTTAACGTGGGCCTCTCGCCTGGCGGATTGAGCTGTAGCGGGGCTGGTATGCAGAACCAGTTGTCTGCTACCCTCTGATCCGGCAGCGTGTGACCTAAATGAGATCCCTTTAGCTAACCCAGCAGCCTTCTTGAGCTTGCAAGATGGAGCCTGAGGAGCTAGCTGGAAGATGTCTGCAACTGAGGGAGTTGACCCGGAGGGAGCTGACGGGGCCTTCCTCTTGGGAGGCTTGGTGGAGGTTGTTGAGGCTTTGGCTGCTGCTGGTACTGGTGCTGCTACTGGCGCTGGTGGAGTTGGTGCTGCTGTTGGTCTTTATTCTCTTCTTGGTGTTCTTCTTTGGTGATCTTTGTTGCTATACCGCTGTTCTCTCGGTGCTAGAAACACTCGGGTAGAATAAGAGCTTGTTGGGAGCGGTGCCGATGAAGCTGGCACCTCATAACTTGGCACTGAGGCCGAAGAAGAACCGGGGAGATCAGGCATGGTTGTATCCGAAGCTGCCCCACTACCCCCCGCACCGACATTGCCCTCCTCCTGATGAGGTGGGCTCTGATCAGGCGCAGCCGCGGAGCTCTCTTGGATAGGGCTGAGCAGGCGAGAATCATCATCGCGGGGGGGGGGGGAGAAGGGCTGCTCCGGATTGGAGAGGCAATGCCGGAGCTGCTCTGAGGGATGACCCTAGGAGCTCTGAAAAGAAGAAAAGCACAAAGTCAAAAAGAGAGAGAACCAATAAGAGACAAAGGCAAACAAAGGAAAAACCCCCAAGTACAAGTGCAAAAGGACTTACTCATCCGAGGTTGGGGGAGCCCGAGGTTTGGGCGCCCTCCGGACCGTGCTCTTGGTGGCCGGCTTAGTCGAGGCTTTCACGCTGGACTTCTTCTGCCTCTTCTTGGGCGGCGGCACCTCCGAAGCTGCGGCCGAGGCGGCAGCGCGCTTCTGTGAAGAAGTAGGGGCCAGACCACCAGTGGCGAGGGGAGAAACCTCGTGGACCTAACCGGCCGGGTTAGCTGAAGATTCGGACATAACCAGATGCGCGTAAGAGATGGGAACCAGATCAAGTACCTCCAGGACCTCAACGTCCGAGTCATCGTCATCTGGCCAATCCCTTAGAGAGGAGGCCTTACCAACGATGCGTTTGACGACGTCCCGGGTAGGCAGAAAGGTCTCTGGATCAGGCTCCTCCTCATCCTCCTTGGTGCGGTCCGGTACCCACTTGCTCATCAGCACCTCGCCATCCTCCAGTGGCTGCTGGAGGAATCGCTGAGAACAAGACAACAATTGCCAAGTTACGAAAGTAAACCGACATACAGAGAAGATCCGGAAAATAGTAAGAAATAAGTTTACCTTTGGAGGAGGGTTGTCCCGGGTGAAGGGCTCGAGCCCCCATTCCCAATCTTCGGTGAATTCCTTCTCCACATTGAAAATGGCCTTAACCCGGCGGTAAGCCGCCGAGTTATCAAGCTCGAAATATGAAGTCCGGTGGGGGTCGAGGGGGGCGCTCAAGTAACAGATCTTATGGGCTCACTTCTGAAGGGGGGAGACCCGGCTGCGGACAAAGTAATCATGATGTCCTCCCCTCGGAGCTTCTCCTTGAGCAGCTCCTTGATCCGGTGCTCCACTTGATTCGCTAGGGCCGTGGGTCGCTTGGGAATGCTCTCTCAAAGCGAGGTATCTGGAGGGCCAAGCTTGAAGGGGAGGATCCAGATCAAGTCCTCGTCGGTGGTGTTCTGGACATAGAAGAAAGTCCGGGCCCAGCCTTTGCAGGACTCGAGTCCAGTGACCCGGGGGAATGCGTAGTTCTTGCAGGGAGAAATGGAGGCAACGCCGCATTGGGTCAAGTGCTTATCCTCCAGAGCAAGCTCCTTATCTGGAACCATGTTCCTCCGGAGACCGAAGAATTTGATCCAAAGCTCCTTGGTTGGCTAGAGGCCAATGTACCCCTCAATGCTAGAGGCAAAGGAGGACAAACAAGTGATGGCATTAGCGGGGAGATGATGCGGTTGCAGTTTGTAGGTAGAAATGAAATCGAAAAAAAATCTGAGGTAGGAAGGCCGAAGCCATGCTGAAAATGCGAAAGAAAAACAACATATTCTCTAGGATTGGGGGAAGGAGAAATCTCGCCGGAGGCGAGGAGACAGGCAACGCCGGTGGGGATGCGGCGCGTGGCACGGAGCTAGTCCAAGTCGTCCTCGCAGACGAATGCACCGTCCCAGCAGCCGTGCTCACGGCCCTCCGCTTCTTCCTCCTGCTGCACCACCACGGCTGCTTCCTCCTCAATCATGGTGGACTCAAGGTCCTCGAGAGAGAAATCAGAGTAGAGACAACCAGAGGAGGGAAAACGGGAAGCGCAAGGCCCTGTGATGAAGATCTTGAGCGGGAATAGCAGCGCAGGCGCAAGGTGCTACCTGTGCGTGGTCGCGACGGTGCTGGAGCAACAAGGAACTAGCAGCGGCGGCAAGGTTACAGTGAAAGAAAAAAGGAGGCTGGGAAGCGCAGAGAAAATGGGGAACTTCCCCAGAGGTTGCCCCAGGCCCTCTACTTAACCGCGCAACGGGCGCATAGTGGGATCCTTTGCGGTTGCCATGTCGCGCGCAACAGGCGTGTACGCGGCCGAATCAGCCAATCAGAGCATGGCCATAGTGAGGTCCACAGGGGCAGAGGATCCCATGACGCGATGTAATGTTATAGTTAACGAGGCGCCGTAGTGAAGGGACATGCGCAACAGTTATTCCTTACATTGCGACAGTAACCGGCGCATTAAATGCGCATAGCCCTTAAAATGAGGCAAAAACATGATTACCCTCTATGTAGGATGTGGGGAAGCATACGAGGGAAGGAACGGTAACCCGGATAAACATGCAAAAACCCGGCCAGCGAGGAATAACTCACGATGAGCCAAGGGATCCCTAGAAGAGAAGCCTCGGGTTAGAGGATAAACTCGGCCAAAGAGGCAGAGATCCGGTTATGGGAACCTGTTGTGGCCTTAACAACCAAAAGTTGCTAAGACCGCACCAGCTTTGGGGACTAATGTTGGGGGGATACCCCAGGTAGGGTAACACCGGGGTATAAAGGCCGAGTTAGCCGGGGTATGGTGCGGTCAAAGCAAGTGCTGACCGGGTCACCTCAAGGCAGGCCGAACCACGGAGTGACCCGGCCCGTGGAGCATCTCCTTGATTGTAGTCTGGCCGGCATAAAATATATGCTGGCCATATTTGTCTATCTGTTTTGTAGGTAACTTGATAGCCGGATTAGCCACATGTTAGCCGGACTATCTTATGGCTTCCAAGAGAAGGAATCCCCCGCCGGTCAAAAGGTGTCTTTATTAGCTGTAGCATAAGCGAAGCAAAGTAAAGAAGAGGACCAGCGGGTCAGGGGCGACCAAGGTGACGTGGGCAATGTCGGATGATGTAGCCCATGTCTGGTGACGCTTAAAGACAAAGATTACATTGTGGGTTACGTCCAAAGCCCGGACGAGCCGTTAAAGAGAATAAAGAAGCATCTAGCTTTAGGCGAGGACCAAATTCTCCGAATATGCTGCCACGTGTGCCCTAATATTGTAACCCGGGCTCCCCTATATAAGGAGCACCGGGGCCTCCATAGAGAGGGGATCGATCATTTTCTCTGTCTAAGGTAGAACTCTAGAACTAGCTTGTAGGGAGTAAGAGACTTAGTCTCCTTCTTACCAAGAACTTGAGGAGGACTTGTAAACACCATTGATAGATAAAATACAAGAACATCTGTGCATGGAATCACCATGTTCTCCCTCCCTGGATTCTCCTAGCACTCATTGGCCCCATCTTTAGCCTATCCATGGCATCTGTCGTGCCACCACCACGACACCTTTGACGAAGGATCTGGGGCGTAGCCTTCTACTGTGGTAGTTGCGGAGGCTTTGCTAGTAGATCGTTGATCTCTCTGCTGCTATCTCGTGTGCCTCGTCAAGGAGGTCGACGGAGTCTTCAAGTACAAGATTTGACTCCTTCTCGATGTATGCAACCACCCATGGGGCTTTGTAGCGTACCTCTACGGGTAGCACCGCTTCAGCACCTTGCACCATGAAGAACGGAGTGTATCCCGTGGCGCTATTTGGAGTTGTGTGCAGGCTCCAAAGTACAGATTGCAGCTCGTTTGGCCAGCATTCAGCAGCTTGTTCGATTGGTTGGAGGAGTCGTTTCTTGATTCCACCGCAGACGAGGCCGTTGGCCTTTTCGACTTGGCCGTTGGTCTGCGGGTGAGCCACCGAGGCGTAGCTTATGTTGATTCCTAGGTTTTCGCAGAATTCTTGGAAATCCTCAGAGGTGAAGTTCTTCCCACTATCTATGATGATGCTATGTGGCACTCCAAAGCGGTAGATAATGGACTCGAAGAACTTGATAGCGCTGGCCCCTGATTGATTCGTCACTGGCATGGCCTCGATCCACTTGGTGAATTTGTCGACCGCGACTAGGAGGTAGATGTAACCTCCTCGCGAGGACTTTGGGAGCTTGCCGACCATGTTGAGTCCCCATTGTGCGAAGGGCCAAGCCAATGGTATTGGCCTGAGTTCTGCTCTAGGTGCGTGAGATTTGTCCGCGAATCGCTGGCAAGCATTGCAGCGCTAGACGATGTCCTTGGCGTCGCGCATGGCCGTGGGCCAGTAGAATCCAGCTCGTAGAGCTTTGGCAACAAGGGCGCGACTGCCAGCATGGTGTCCGCAAGTACCTTCATGTATGTCGAGGAGGACGGCCCTTTTGTCCCTGTTGGAGACGCACCGTTGAAGTACTCATGTGATGCTGCACTTGTACAGTTCGCCGTTGATGAGGGTGAATGCCTTGGATCATCGTGCAATGTGTTGCGCATCAGTCGGGTCATCTGGCAGCCTCTTGCTAAGTAGATATGTGATGTAAGGTTGTGTCCAAGATGGCTCGATCATCATGACCCCCATTGGTCCTTCGAGTCCTGTATCGAGCTCCATGTCATCGAGTGCCATTGGCTCATTGGGTGGCATAGCCCCTGAGTCCGTTGACGTGCTTGTTTTCTTCTCTAGAGCTTTGGGCTTGATGGAGCGCTCGCAGATGCGCTCGAGGAATAACCCAGGTGGTATGGGGGCGCAGGTGGAGCCAATGTTGGCGAGTAGATCCGCCTCTTCGTTGCTTTCGCGGCCTATGTGTCGCAGCTCGCAGCCATCAAAGTCTCCCTCAAGTGTGTCGTCGAGGTCACGATAGGCGATCATGTTGTTGCTCAGTGCATCACACTCGTGCATCGTTTGGTTGACCACCAGCTTGGACTCGCCGTAAAGTCTCTTGGTGCCACAGGCTTTCACCATCCGCATCCCATGGATTAAGGCTTTATACTCGGCTTCATTATTGGAGGCAGTGAACTGCATTCATAGAATATATTTCATCTTGTCTCCTTAGGGTGATGTCAGTATGACGCCTGCGCCAGCTCCGTCCTTTCGCTTGGATCCGTCGAAGTGCATTGTCCAAAGATAGGACATATCTGGCTTGTCGGAGAACTGGTTCTCCATCTAGTGCACGAGGAAATCCAGGAGAACTTGCGACTTGATCGCATCGCGCTTCTCATATGTGATGTCTCATGGAGAAAGTTCGATTCCCCAGAGCGCGACTCATCCGGTGGCGTCAGGGTTATTGAGTATATGCCCGAGCGGGGCATTGTTTACCACCACGATTGGGTTCTCTTGGAAGTAGTGGCGCAGTCGCCTGGCTGTCATGAAGATGCCATATGCTAGCTTCTCGTAGTGCGGGTACCGCTGCTTTGTTAGCGTGACCACCTTGCTGAGGTAGTATACTGGGCGCTGGACCCCGTGGACCTTATTTTCTTTGGCTCGTTCCACCACGAGCACCATGTTGACCACCTAGTTGGTGGCGGAGATGTAAAGTAGTAGTGGTTCCTTTTCACGAGGCATCACTAGTACTGGCAAGGTGGATAGTAGACGCTTGAGGTCTTCGAATGCTTCTTGCGCCTCGTCTGTCCACTCGAACTTGTCAGCTTTGCAGAGGAGTTGGTAGAAGGGTAGTGCCTTTTCTCCCATTCGACTGATGAATCGACTGAGCACCGCGATTCGCCCAGCTAGCTGCTGGACGCCTTTTACGTTCTTCGGCTTATCCATGGCCAATATGGCCTTTATTTTCTTTGGGTTTGCCTCGATCCCCCTCGCAGAGATGAGATACCCGAGTAATTGCCCAGATGGCACGCCGAAGGCGCATTTGTCCGGATTGAGCTTTATCCGGTAGCGGTCGAGGTTAGCAAAGGTCTCACGGAGATCGTCAATTAACGTGGCTTCCTCCTTGGTTTTGATAATGATGTCATCAACATAGAATTGGATGTTGCGACCAAGTTGGTTCTTGAGGCAAGCCTGCATGCATCGCTGATAGGTGACTCCTGCGTTTTTTAGCCCGAAAGGCCTCGTGTTGTAGCAGAACACACCAAAGGGCGTTGTAAACGCTTTTTTCTCCTAGTCTTCCTCCTTCATTCGAATCTAATTGTAGCCTGAGTAGGCGTCGAGGAAGTAGAGGCGCTCACATCCCGCGGTGGAGTCGATGATTTGGTCGATTCGTGGCAACAGGAAGTGATCCTTTGGGCAGTGCTTATTCAAGAAGGTGAAGTCCACGCACATCCGCAGGATATCCGTGTCTTTTTTAGGCACAAGCACTGTGTTAGCGAGCTAGGTGCTTTCCTTGATCTCACGTATGAAGTTTGCATCGAGGAGTCTATTGATCTCCATGCCGACTGCTTTTGCTCTTGGTTCAGATAGTCGCCGTATTGTCTGCTTGACTAGCCTCGCGTCTGGATTCATGTTGAGTGAGTGCTCGGCGAATTTCCTGGGAACCCCTGGCATGTCCACTGGACACCAGGCGAAGATTTCTCAGTGCTCACGGAGGAATTCGACAAGCGTGAGTTCTTGTGCAAAACTCAAGTTGTTGGCAATGAGGGCCGTCTTGGTCGGGTCCGTTGGGTGGACCTGGACTTTCTTCGTGTGTACTGACGAGTCGAAGGACAGATCGGGTGAACTTGGCCTGCTCAGGGGAGGCAGACTTTTGTCTGTCGACTCCTTCAATCTTGCAAGTTCCTCCTACATGCCAAAGGAATAGGAGATTCTATGGAATTCCCTATCGCAGCTGTCGGACCTCTCGAAGCTTCCATTGATTGTGATGACGTCGTTTGGACCTGGCATTTTCATCTGCAGGTAGGCGTAGTGCGGCACTGCCATGAACCTCGCGAACGCGACATGTCCAAGGATGCAGTGGTATTGTGATGGCAAGTCGACGACTTCAAAGTCGATGTGATCTTGCCAAAGATGACGTCGAGGTTGATTTTGCCCAGGGGATATACGCCCTTCCCTAGGACGATGTCATGGAACATCGTGTCTGAAACTTCCAGACAAGTCAGAGGGATCCTCATCGCACGCAAGGTACTCACGAACATGAGGTTGATGATGCTCCCGCCGTCCATGAACACACGACTCATATCGAAGCCCCCGATCTACGCCTCGAGTACGAGGGGACAGTGGCCTGGACGAGGCACTTGGCGTGGGTGGTCACGCTTGTTGAAGGTGATGCAGGACTCGCTTCCACTAAGGTACTCAGTGGTGGAAGGTGGAGAGTTTATCGCCAAATTGACTTGGCGAGTGATTGCCTTCTGCACTCGATTGGAGGAGAGCCCTTTTTGGATCATCCCCATGTTGCCCACAGCTCGCGGGTACTATAGGAAATATTCCCTAGAGACAAATAGTAGTAAGGACTATTATCATATTTCATATAGTTTATGATTAAGTTTTATATCATGCTATAACTGTATTGAGTGGAAACATCAATACACGTGTGATATACAAACAACTAGGGGTTCCCAGTAAAACTCTAGCCACTGGTTCATTGGTCAACAGATGATCAAGTTTCCTGATCATGTGGCATTTATGCCAGTTGGAAATGGAGTCAACTCATTCTGAGAATGAGATGATGAACCAATACCCAACCTAAACATCATGACCCGATCATGTCACGAAGTTCAGGTTATGATGATTAGAAATGGATCCTCGTAGACTATTCCTTAGACCGTGAGGCTATATCAATCACTGTCTCCCGAGAGTGCTTAGATAGCATCAAGTGCCACTTGGTAATACAGTGGTTATAAAGGTGTGTTCAGGTACTCGGAGGAAACCGTAGAGGCAATATATGTCAAGAGCAGGATTTTTCCGTCCATGTGACGGGAAGATACTCAAAGGGCCCACTCGGAGAAGTTATATCTAATAGCTGCGCAGCGTGTGATTTGATCACAGGGATATCACTTGTCGGAACGAGTCAAATAGCATTGTTCGGTAACGAGATTCAACACGACATGGTGATGTCATTGATCAGATCTCGGGCAATGCAAGTATCGAGAGACAAAGGGAATAAGACACGACTGTCCTAGTTCAAATGACGAAAGATCTTCGTGGAACGCACAGGGGTCACATGGCCATCTAGGTCCCTCTATCGATCATTGGTGCGGGAGTGTCCCGGCCATGTCTAGAGTGTTCCCGAACCGTGGGGTATCACGCTTAAGGGCTTGATGATGCTTAGAGAGTGTTTATAGGATCGGTAGAATCACTGAAGAATTGTAGAGAGAAAAACCGGAAGGGTTTCGGTAAGTCCGGAGTGGAGGTGGAAGTGTTCCATAACCAAGGAGGTTGAATAATATGTGAATGAATGTTAAATATTGATTTAATCATTTATTCATAATTATTTAATAAAGAGAAAATCAATTTAAAAGGTCAAAAGGCTTAATGGGCCAATTCCCGGAGGGGAGGGGGGCCATTAGGGAAAGGAGATAGGGAGAAGGGGCAAGGGGTTGGCCGGCTGGGCCAAGCCCCCGCACGGGGCCCACTAGGATGGCCGGCAGCCTCCCCTCCCCCTCCTCTCCTTTAGTCCAAACTCGGGACTTTGAGGGAGGTAGTACCTCCCCTCCCCCTATATATAGTGGGGGTATTTGGCCAGATAAATACACCCAACAATCCATAAAGGTCTTCTCACTTTTAGGAGGACCTCCAATTGATATTTTCTCTCTCTCCCTCTCTCTCTCGTGACCGTGGTCCCAAGTTCGGACTGCGCGAACGAGAGACATCTTCACCGCGGAGCGCCGTCGTGTTGCGGGATTCGGATCCAGGAGCTCTACTTCCGCAACTGCTGCTGGATCGGGGAAGCGGGAGTCATCGTCAGGCATCGAACGTGTGTAACTCCTCGCGAGGTGTCTCACTTGAGGCACTCAAGTCGTTGGAGCCACGGGAGCGCAAGGACTTCATCACGACCTTGAGGTCGACTTCGGCTTGTCTACATCAACCATGCTCTCCTGAGCGTTGACAACGCTTTTTAGTCTTCAAGGGCAAGTTCACGAAAAGCCCCTCCCGTTACTGTATTACTAATAGATAGGTCCTGGCAGCATCAGGGGTTCAGGGGCGTAGGGTAAAATTTTATTGTTTTCATACGCGGAACCCCTACAGTGGTATCCGAGCTAGATCTATTCGTAGTAATGCTAGTACGGGTAGAACACACGAGATGTAGCATGTGGGTGTTGATCTCTTAGTTGTTACCCTCCCACATGTACTTGTGTATACCACAGTAGTGCTTGATGAAGCGGCCCCCAACCGACTTTACACGTTCATTCGCAAGACTGGTCCATGCTTGACATACGGCTTGTACCGTATAAAGTGGCTTAGGGGGTGACTATCTCTCTCGCATTAGTTGGTATACCATTTGCAATGGATGGACCCGAAAGCGGTGTAGTAGAGACAACTACTTGATCAGCGTTGTGCTAAAAGTTCATAGGTAAGAACGGTTCTTGTGCGAAATCCCATTCAGCCACGTAAAACATGCAAAGTTAAAGTAGAGGCATCTAACTTTGTTTTGCAGGGGGGGCGTTGCTTTGTGATATGGTTGTGGCAAAGGTAAAGTGATTACCTTATGTTACGTAGTAGTAGATAGTCACGGAGGTGACGGACTACCACGCCGGAATGACACCGGTACCCTGGTGTCTACGGCGCCGGAATCCGGTGACGACGGATGAAGATCACGACGTGAAGGACCATATCACATCGCATTTACATTCAATGTTATTGTTTGTATATCTTATTGTGTGCTAGTATTAGATACTTGACGGTAGCCTAATAAGATGATCCCTGTTAAAATTATCAACGATTGTGTTCCCCCTTAGTGTGCACCACCAAGAAAGTTCTTCGGTATGGGGCGATCCATGGTATACGCATGGGTGTCAGACATATCTACGTTCACATACAGTGGGTGTAAGCCATGTTGCATAGCGAATACACTAAGGTTGAGTTGGCAAGCCTAGCACGCCGTAGAAGAGTGGCCTCAGATCACGGATGGTCGAAAGATCGAGCACGAGTCGCATGAATGATGTGACCGACATTTAGCGTCCACCCTTGAACCCACATTGATGGCCGTGTTAATCGGGGGAGATGTGGCTGATAGGGGTCGTGTTATCACTAGGAACCCTTATGGGGATAGGTGTTTCTGAGTGGAGTCATTATTGACTCATTTAATTATAAACTTAGTCTAAATTCCTTCTTGCAATTATAAATGTAGAGATGGCTCACCGTGAAGCTTACTTTGTCATTGAGGAATGGGTAAAGGGTGAGAAACTTAGACTTGATGGATCCAACTTCCCTAGTTGGCTTATGCGCCTGAATGATCTCCTTACTAGGAATCATGTGGTAGACTACATACGCCACACGATGGATTTGACTGAGCTAGACCACTATGAGACCCCACAAGAGCTGGCAGACCGCTACTATCGTCAAGAGATGTCCACCTACATTGAAATAATAATGCGTTAAGGGATGGTGGATGAAATCCATCTGCTCATGGGTGATCTTGATCCATATTCAATGGTGGATCAGCTGAGAGCAAAGCTCATAGGCCATGTGCGCATGTGGAAGCACGAGCTGCTTGGAGAGTTCCTTTCCATATAGATGGAGGAGCATATGTCTTAAGGGTCACTTGGAGCGCATGCATGATGCACACATGAGACTGGTTCACTTCGTGGATTATTGGATGGATGATCCGTTTGCGATAGGTGTATTGCTTCGATCGTTCCCTCCCAGCTATGAAAGACATGTCCGGAGTAGCATCATGAGTGGTGATACGGAAACATTGGATTTCCAAGAGTTCATATTACGTTTCAGGAACGTAAAGGTTGAACCAATCACCGGAGAGGTCATCGATGACAAAGGTATATATTCGAGATACAATTTTATAAATGATATAATCTTTAAACACATTTGCAGTGTTAAGTATATTTGATACTTGTTCTGTTTTGCTGAAAACAGGTCCTTCTGCATGAGAGATGCTTGCAGGAGAGGAGGTGACGTTGCGTGTTGATGGCAAGCATGATGATGATGGCCGACGACACTCTCCCTCAACATTTATCATTTAGTTTATGTTTTAGGATGATTATTGTAATCGAAAGATTGTGAACTTATTTAGTGTGTCTCACACTTTGTGAGACGGTCATTCATATGAGTTTGTAACAAATAGTTGTTCTACTTTTATGAATAATTTCTATTTGTGTTCATATCTTGTTTGATTATATGTGAATTATCCTTGTTGATTGAAACTAATTGATAATACAAGAACATTTGTAAAATATTGAAATGCCTTAAAATACCTAACTTAATGATATGTTCATTAATGAATGAAACCATTGTTTAAATTCAAAGTTATAATGATAATATGTGAAAGTCATTCGATTTCTTATCACATATAAATCATGCCTAAGTTCGGCAAAATAACTTGAACACCGTGTATTACTTGAATACAAAGTGTTTAATGAATTGTTAAAAGTAAATACATATTCGATGTATTGTGTTTTAACAAAATGGTAATTATCATTATATGATTGTTTAAATGTGTAAAGAAGTTTACCAAAGGCAACATGAATATGAAACTATTTGATTTGATCAAAGTGTTTCATCAACAAAGGGTATAAATATAAAAGAGAATCTAATTACTACGATTTGATCAATAGTAATAAAATTCGACTTTATAAAGAATGGAGTAAAAGTAATTGTGAAATGCAAAGTGATTTGAAACATCAAAATGAAAAGCATCACAATGTGATATTAGATATCAAATTGGGTGAATAGATGGCACCAAATAAATCGTTGTAGTATAGATGTAGAGACCATTAGTTAGAAATAGTTAGCACTCAATTAGAACATATAGTGAACCATCTGGATTCATGAAAGAAACTCCATATCTGGTATGGATCATCGTGAAAGTTTTGGGGTTATTCGATATAACCAAAACAATGGCGAATAAGTCCTTGTAGAGTATTCATTGGAAACTTTGAATACAAAACCCATAGCTGAAACCAAAAGGAAAGCAAAATTCGTATTGCTTGGATTTTGGTGCATTCTTGAGAAAGCTCACATTCAGTGATATTTCTTGATTATGAAGCAAATGAAAGATAGTGAAAAACACGATGAGGATTCAAATCCATGCATCAGAGTGTTGAGAAGCACAACGGAAAACGTTCCTGAACGATTCTCTTCACAAAGGAAAGAATTAATGATAATGATCATTGTGTTTTCCCCACTAGTGTTTTCACTACATGAAGTAGGATTCAAAATGTAATCCATATCTTGTATGGAGACATTTGTGAATCATTTGTCATGATTCTTGGAATATGACATACCTATGAACTACTAAGGAAATAATGGTAAACTAGAATTATGAGAAATCCTATAAACAAAATTCACTTGAGATTAGAAAGCAATTTGTTGCTGAATCTCACAAGTAAAAGGGGTTACTTGAATTTTCCCAACTGACTGCAAAGCCATAGTGGAAAAGGGGGTGAATGACAAAAGCACAATTTGTCAAATATTGGACGAATTCAAATGAATTTGAGTCATGTGTGCTTTATGTCTAGAGGATTTAAAACTAGTAATAGTACTAGCATCTCATAGTAAATCTCCAAGTTTGATATTTGATCAAAGGATTTTGAAGTTATTCAAAATAGTGAGTGGATGTGCAATTTGCATGAATTTGATTGGGAGCTTATACAGTGATTCTTAAGTGTGTTAAAAACAAAAGCGCAAATACTTATAAATAATGATTTATGAGGTGTAGAAGTTGTTAATAAGTGTATTATGATATTATGTAGTATTCCTTAAGGGATTCTGAAAAGGGTTTCAGAATAGAAGTTAATTAAGGAACCGGTCCTTAATAACTTAAGTTAGGAATAGCATTAAGTTTAACATCAATGTTTGAAAGAAAGAAAAGGATGATCATCATCCACTATGTTGAGACATAGGTTCTATCTCAGAAAACCATGATGATAACTTAACATAATATGTGATCCAATAAGTAACGTTTAAAAGTGATTAAGTTCGAATCATAGAATGTTGAGCTAAGTTTGTCCGCGGTGTCTAGTAGAGAATTGCAGACATGTTTTCCAAATCCATAAAGGATGACATATCGTAAAACATAAAGGGTTATGTTATAAGGGAATATGTTGGAAACTCCCGTAAATACCGACTGAAGTCAAGTAGGAAGCGAGGTGAACAAAAACATCGAAAGTTGCACAGAGTGCACTAGTGTTTCGATGAATACATTTATAATAATAGATAAGGGTACCATCTAAAGTGTTGTATAATGTTATGGCAGGGCTAGTTCGCTTTTAACGTAGAGTGATGTGTCCCAGGGCACAGTGCCCATGAGAAAGCCCTCGAGGTTGATCTAAAGTCCAGACGCTCTGGAATCAGCCTCGCTCACGCCATAGCGACGATGCATACACACAGATGTTATCATGTGATGAGAAAGTATTAATGTCAATCAAGGTGACATTAGTAAGTTGCAAAGGATTTGGGACTGTAAAGTACAGACCCAAGACTCAACCTCTCCCATTAGCAAGCATGTTCAGGGTACCGGATATGGTGCCAACAATTAAGAACAAATGCAGCTAGTGTATTTGTACTCTAGTGCAAGTGGGAGACTGTTGGAAATATTCCCTAGAGACAAATAGTAGTAAGGACTATTATCATATTTCATATAGTTTATGATTAAGTTTTATATCATGCTATAACTGTATTGAGTGGAAACATCAATACACGTGTGATATACAAACAACCAGGGGTTCCCAGTAAAACTCTAGTCACTAGTTCATTGGTCAACAGATGATCAAGTTTCCTGATCATGTGGCATTTATGCCAGTTGGAAATGGAGTCAACTCATTCTAAGAATGAGATGATGAACCAATACCCAACCTAAACATCGTGACTCGATCATCTCACGAAGTTCAAGTTACGATGATTAGAAATGGATCCCCGTAGACTATTCCTTAGACCATGAGGCTATATCAATCACTGTCTCCCGAGAGTTCTTAGATAGCATCAAGCGCCACTTGGTAATACAGTGGTTATAAAGGTGTGTTCAGGTACTCGGAGGAAACCATAGAGGCAATATATGTCAAGAGCAGGATTTGTCCATCCATGTGACGGGAAGATACTCAAAGGGCCCACTCGGAGAAGTTATATCCAATAGCTGCGCAGCGTGTGATTTGATCACAGGGATATCACTTGTCGGAACGAGTCAAATAGCATTGTTCGGTAACGAGATTGAACACGACATGGTGATGTCATTGATCAGATCTCGGGCAATGCAAGTATCGAGATACAAAGGGAATAAGACACGACTGTCCCGGTTCAGACGACGAAAGATCTTCGTGGAACGCACATGGGTCACATGGCCATCCAGGTCCCTCTGTTGATCATTGGTGCGGGAGTGTCCCGACCATGTCTGGAGTGTTTCCAAACCGTGGGGTATCACGCTTAAGGGCTTGATGATGCTTAGAGAGTGTTTATAGGATCGGTAGAATCACCAAAGAATTGTAGAGAGAAAAACCGGAAGGGTTTCGGTAAGTCTAGAGGATGTCCGGACTGGAGGTGGAAGTGTTCCATAACCATGGAGGTTGAATAATATGTGAATGAATGTTAAATATTGATTTAATCATTTATTCATAACTATTTAATAAAGAGAAAATCAATTTAAAAGGTCAAAAGGCTTAATGGGCCAATTCCCGGAGGGGAGAGGGCCCATTAGGGAAAGGAGAGAGGGAGAAGGGGCAAGGGGGTTAGCTGGCTGGGCCAAGCCCCCCGCGCAGGGCCCACTAGGCTGGCCGGCGGCCTCCCCTCCCCCTCCTCTCCTTTAGTCCCACCCCCAGACTTTGAGGGAGGTAGTACCTCCCCTCCCTTATATATAGTGGGGGTATTTGGCCAGATAAATACACCCAACAATCAATAAAGGTCTTCTCACTTTTGGGAGGACCTCCAATTGATATTTTCTCTCTCTCCCTCTCTCTCGTAACCGTGGTTCCAAGTTCGGACTGCGTGAACGAGAGACATCTTCACCGCGGAGCGCCGTCGCGCTGCGGGATTCGGATCTAGGAGCTCTACTTCCGCAACTGCTGCTGGATCGGGGAAGCGGGAGTCATCGTCAGGCACCGGACGTGTGTAACTCCTCGCGAGGTGTCGCACTTGAGGCACTCAAGTCGTTGGAGCCATGGGAGCGCATGGACTTCATCACGACCTTGAGGTCGGCTTCGGCTCGTCTACATCAACCACGCTCTCCTGAGCATTGACAACGCTTTTCGGTCTTCAAGGGTAAGTTCACGAAAAGCCCATCATGTTACTATATTACTAATAGATAGGTCCTGGCAGCATCAGGGGTTCAGGGGCGTAGGGTAAAAATGTATTGTTTTCATATGCGGAACCCCTACAGGTACGGCTCACCTCCATGATGCTGGAATGGCGCAGCCGCAGGTGGTGGTGGCCCGGGCGGTGGTGGCGGAGCTCCATGTGCCACAGCACCTAGGGTAGCTCCATAGCCCCTGTTGATCGCGTCACAATTCATTTGGGCTAGGCCCTCGTGGAGTTTGAGGAACTCGCGGCAATCCTTGAGAAGGTGGCTGGATTTTTTCTTGCTGTCGTGCTTGTCGATGTAGAAGTGCATGTTGCATGGTCCGGACAGTTTATCTTGGATGGAAGTTGCGGGTGCCTCTTCGCGAATGCGATGTTGCCACACTTTTGTGGTTTTCCCACCGTCGCGGTATCCTCCGCTGCGATATCCGTTGTTGCGGTTGTCGTCGCGTTTGTCAGCATAGCCAGCCGCGACCATGTTGACTTTGTCGCGGTCCTTGTAGACGCGCATTCGATGTTTTCCTCGGCGGTCGCATATGTGCCCGAGGTCGTCGTCATCGTCGGAGTAGGTGTGGTTTTTTACCGAATCTTCTCCGTCCGCTCACCGATTCGCGATCTCCATCAGGTGGTCGATTGTTTTGGGCTTCGAGCGGCCCAGCTCCTCCCTGAGCTCTATATGGCGAACACCACCATTGAACACGTCGATTGCGCGGTCTTCCGAGATGTTTTCTGTGGAGTTCTTGATAATGGACCATCTCTAGATGTATGAGCGTAGCGACTCGCCAGACCTTTGTTGGCAGCCTCTCAGTTCTTCGATTGATGCGGGCCTTTTGTAAGTGCCCTTGAAGTTGTGCATGAAGCTGTAGACTAGCTCTTCCCAGCTGCGAATGGATCCGTGCGGGAGGTTGTTGAGCCATGCGCGAGCGGGGTCCTGCAGCTGCAGCTGTAGGAATTGTATGGCCGTGCTTCGACTCCCGTCGTGCAGCCTGACGAAAGAGATGTGATCATCCAGCCAAATCTTTGGGTCCTGTAGGCCATCAAATTTTGGGTTCTCCGAGGGGAGTTTAAACCCTTTAGGCATTCGCTTTTGCCTAATGGCTTTACTGAAGCATCTGGCGCCGCAGAGCTCCACGTCATCATCCTCTGAGTCAGTCGAATGAGCGCGTCTTGCGTGCATTTTGTCGACTTTGCGTTGCGTGATGTCATCACGCGCGTCGTAGTCGTGATCATGTTGTCGTGAGCGGTGACGTCGAGACAGGTCGTGGCTATCTTCGTTGGACGAGGGCGAGGAGTAGCGTTTGGCCAGAGCCTTGCTTTTCTTCGGTTCTGGCATTGGCTCTTTGTCGAGGGCGGCCTCGATTAGCCCCAGGCCCGCGATCGTGGATCGGTGCATGGCAGCTCGTGGATCTCCAGCCGGTGGCTGGTTGTTGAGGAGGTACATGGTGGCCTCCATCACCGCGGCTTGCGGCGTCTTCGGGAGCATGTTACCTTGCGTATCCACCATCATAGAGCTGAAGTCGAGGACTTTCGCGGCTTCTACGCGCTCTTGTTCGGTGAGGTGGGCCAGTCGAGATCGCCTTTTGTTGGCCAGGTACTCGTTGCCCTTGGAGGAGGATCCTCCGTGGGAGGAGATCCCAACTCACCAAAGGCTCGACTCGTCCGCCGCCTTTCTGCGCGCCTCGAGTTGCACGATTACTTGCTGCTGGCGCTTGAATTCCTCCTTTAGCAGCCAATGGTAACCCATCAGCATGTCTTGCGAGGTGTTGGGGGGTAGAGGATTGCCCCGTAGAGCTTCTCGATAGCAGGCCCACTCGTTGTCGTTGAGCTTGATCAGCATGCGCTCTCTGGTGTTCTCATTCCCTGTGAGCGACGGTTCTCCTCCCGTCCCATTATTGGTGGGCGCGCCGTTGGTGGGGCCACCGTTGGTAGGGCCACCGTTTGATATACCGCCATTGGGCGGTCTAGTGCCAGTGCTGGCGTTTTCGCGATTGACACCGGTGTCACCCGCGTTGATGACGGCGCACATGAAGTGGTTGGGGAAGTTGTTGCTCCCACAACTTTCAGATCCGGAGCTGTAGGCTCCATCTTGTGTGGCTAGGTCACCCAGATCGGATCCGCGACTGCTGTCGCTATCCGTGCCCCAGTTGTTGCCAGGGCGTTGAGCTCGCTGAGGGTGCCAATTGGTGGCGGGAACCATGACGCTGGAGCAATCGCGGGTGCCGTCGGCTGGTCAGGCATGCGAAGCGTGCCCAATTGACCGACCTGGAAGTGGAAACTCCCGATCGCCAGGCTAATCCCATCGCCCACGGACTTGAAAGTCGGGCGATTGGCCGACGTGTAGACGGTGAAGTCGAAGGCACCGAAGAGCTGGCGAATCTCCGCTGTTGCGGAGTTGTAGATCGCGGTTGACGGGGCCGAAGAAGCTGCAACATCAGCACTCTCAGTTCCCACAGACGGCGCCAATTGACGAGGGTTCAACTCGTCAATGCCCATTGTTATGGACTTGAGTTTTGGAGAAGGAGGGAGCGCTGGAGGCATCAATCGGATAGTAAACAAGCACACAGGGACGCAAGGTTTACCCAGGTTCAGGCCTCATAGAGGTCCCTACTCCTGCTTGTCTGCTCTTGGAATTATCGAAGGAGTCGAAAATTACAGGGGTGCGCAGATGCAATCTGGCGATGGTTGTGGAAACTAGGCTTGTGATTGTCCTCCACGCCGCCCCTCCTAGCCTTTATATAGATAGGCTAGGTCTCGGGTAGCAGGTCTAGTCGGTTACAGATTGGGGTTCGTCTTTTGAACCTTCTATCTTAAGCTTATTCTTGCCTCGCAAGCAATCGGAGAGTCTGTGGGTCACCCGAATTCTTCATTGGGCCTTGGCAACACCATGGGCTTCTGCTGTATCTGAACCATATATGCCGAACTCGAGTACCTATAGGGTAACCCATACCAGACTGAGATATAAAGAGGAGATCAATGGTTGGGAGCCCATGACGTTCCTATCGTGTGTACCAGGGTAACAACTTAGCATATTAGAAGGGAGTGTAATTGAGCGTAGGTCCCTTGACAAAACTCGTTAAAATGGGTGGACTGTGGGGTCGTGGCGAAGGACAGTGATTGGCTTGGATATTGACTGAGCCTCGAACCAAGAAAATTTGAATGGGAAGTCATACCCTATTATGCACTCAAGCTGAAGATCATTTGTGGAAAAAGTAGTGCCCCTCTCTAGAGTGTATGAACTGCGACATGTTACCCGCTATCATGGGAAAGGATTGCGAACGCAACGGAAAAGGGATTCCGTGAAATCCTGTGCAACCTATGAAGGCTGACCGACATAGTTTTTAAAAGACTAAAACTTACTTTTTCTAAAACCCCGATTTTGAAAACTAAGCACATGCCCAGGATTCTTATCCATGGCTTTAGATAGAGCATCCCAGCAACTATAGAACTTGTTGAGTATGCTCGTACTCAATTTATACTTCTTAAAACCCTTCCTTAGGTACCACGGAGACCAAAGATACAATTGCTACAGAAGACACCACCGAGGAGGAGGTTTGTTACGATGAACCCGGCCTCTCAAGAGGAATTGAAGGCGTAGACTACGGAATAAAATTTGGAACAGAGGAGGAAAACGTAGAGTTAGATGAATAGTTTCGCACGCATAGGATAGCCGGGCTGAGCAATCTAGACCAAACCCTATAAAGTTGCAACGCTCTGATGGTGCTTAGCTTAAGAGTGTCATTGTTCATCAATCTAGCGCTTTTAAATTTATTAGAAGTGAATCCTCATTGTACCGAGGAGGATCTCGAATCTTGTATTGCTCTTGTGTTATGAATAAGAAATAAAGAATTAGTTGGACCCACAATGATTCTATTGTACCACTCTGAGAGGTATAATGTTTACGGAAGAGGACTTACGTAAGTGTTATGCCAACGACTCGCACTCTACAACATTCAGTGGAGCGCTAGGTCACCGCACGTGCGAAAGTCAGCGGGGAAGGGGCCGAGGAAGAAGCTGGTCGTGCACCATGGCCCTCCTCATGTCGCTCCGTCTCCGGCCATCGTAGACAACCCACATGACAACCACCATGCTGCTATCGCCGGAGATCCCCAAAGGTATGAGAGTGAGGTTCCATCCTCTTTTGTGAATCTTCTTAGTGAGAGCAAGGTTGACATGGACGAGGCACCACTCGATTCAGTCGGAATGGATGCCATGAATGGGGACAAGGTTGAAGAGATCGAGGAGAAGGTGTTCGATTTGTCCAAACTGGAAGGAAGAAAAGAGCGGCGAACTACACAGAAATCGAAGACACTTGCATTGTGCGAGCATGGTCGCAAGTGTCCATGAATGCGGTGTCAGCGCGGATCAAATCGGGAAGCGCTACTAGCAAGGGATCGAGGACAAAATTTTCAAGCTCATGCCTCAGGTGGTGTCACCGGTAGCTCGTTCGTCCATATCCTGCATTCCGCCCCGTAAAAGAAAATCTGTTTTACGACCGGAACACAGGATCTGTTCCGCGCCGGTCCAAATTGGCTAGTAGAACGAGTTTTCCTCGGACCGTAAATGAGTTTTCTCTCATGTCCATTTGCAAAAATCATATGACGGATGTTGTTTTTGATAAAACTTTCCACTAAATGAAAAGTTGTGTGCATCACCTGATGCATTTAAGAGGCCGGGCCAAGTTGCATTTACGAAATCTGCTAGTTGGTCTCAAAGACTTAATACGTCGTGGAGGGAGTATAGCAGACGGTCGCTTCGTGAGTCGCTCGGCTAAATTTCTCCGAGACCAATCAAGTGAACTCCTACGCGTCAGCGATGTCTCCATTGCGCTTACCTTGTTCGAAACGGTCGTGGGCTAAGTCTCACGTTGCCTTCTCATCAAGACGCGCACGATAACTCTTTTGAGCCGGTCTGCAATTGCGACAGTCTGATAGCAGCTTCAGGTCTCGGAGCTAAGAATCTCGTCGTCCTTGAGGTGACCGTCTTTTCAAGATTCTTACTCTACCAGTACTACCTTTGGTTTGTTCACGGCATTGGATCACTCCAAATCTGACTCGATCAACCTACTCGATCGGTGTAGTATAACTTTTGAGGTAAAAGTCGTTTCCATGGGCGATGGGTGGGGCTTAAAGATAAGGGAGAAAACAACAACTGAGAGAAATCGGGTGTGGGGTGATGCATTGCACCAGACGATGACGCGTGCGCGCCGTGCGCCGTGCGCACCATACCTGCATAGACGACCACATCGCCGCCGCAAAATTGGCCGCATCTCGGGTCGCCGTGTTGCTTTCCCCTCGGCCCTCGAGTGGCTCAGTGGCTGGGTGACTGCGTCGCCTCTTGGCTCTTCTCTTCCTGTGAAGAAGACGGCTAAGAATGGGCGATCTTATCGCAGCAATGATGCGAGCTTTGGGGCGAAGCTAACAGGGCGAGATGGGCTTGATCGTTTTCCTGTTTCTGGCTATTTGTATACGTTTAGTTTTCATCAAAGGGGCTGCGGTCGTAGCTAGTTTATGATGCGTGTTTTTCATCACTCTAATGACAGTATGTGCTACCAGAACTTTTGGTAGCTCAGGAATGCAGAACGACACCGAATACGAAAGAAAACATGTTGTCTTGATTGATCTGGATATAGTTGTCACCTATTCCCAATACATCTTCAGCAAACTGAACAAAGCACATGCATGCCTCTGGGTGACCAGCAAGGAAGACGCAAGGTTACATATACTAGAACTAGCAGTGTACTAAATCACGGAGGAGCCTACCAGTGACCACTGTGAGCCAGGCCAGGCCAGTTCAGGATACACGATGAGCTAGCTAGTTCTCCTGTATCGGCGCGAGCCTCGGCCTCCACGTTCCCCCGCACGACGCCGGGCTCTCGCCGCTGCTGCCGTCCCCAGCCTTAAGCCGGCGCGTGATCTCGGCGATCCTGGCCTTGCGCTCCTTGGTGTTGTGCTCCTCCAGACGCGCGATCAGCCTCTCGGCCTCCTTCCTCGTCACCACCACCTTCACCGTCATCGCTACGGTGGTGCCGCCTCCCGCCTTGTGCTCATCCTCGGCCCCGCGTTGTCGTCGACGCACGGCGTCCCGCGTCACCTTCCCCCCATGCCTCCGCGCCGTGCGCCCGGACGATGGTACTGCAGGCATCGAGCGCGGAGCCGTGGCTTCGTGGCGGATGCGCGGCGCGGCGTTCCCCATGTATGATGATGCTCTGTGCACGTATATTGTTACGTAGCTGGGCCCCGGACCAGTGACCTTGTGATATTGGACTAGTGGTGGTTCCTTGGAGTGATACGATGCGATGCAAGGTGCCTGGTGCGCGCGGTGATTTATAGCGTGCGTGCGTGGCAGTAGTGATGATACGCGACTCGTTCAAAAGGCGTAAAAGTGACTGGTACGCGCGGGGCTGACTGGAGCTGAGCGTGTTGGACCAGGGCAGAGGGCTCACTCGGCGGGTGGACGCACGCACGCGCACCGGGGAGTGCGCGAGCGGGCTTGGTCGATCTGGACCTCGCTCTTGAGATTTCGGGGACCTGCGGCTGGACCGTCAACGACGTGATTCCAGGGTATCGTTTCAACTCGATTTGACACTACCCAGGTGGCGTGGGCCGTCAGTCGCCTCTAACGAACCGCTCGCAATGCCCCTTCCCGTCGCGCGGCGCCGCGGGCTGCCTCCTCCTCCGGCGCGTCGACCAAGGATGATTCCCGGTAGCGCCGGGGAGCTAGCCGCCAGCGTAGGTCAGCCGCCCGCCACAATCCTCTATCCCGATCTCACCCAATTTATCATGACAATGGAAACCGTCGGGAGGAGACAAACCTCCTTACCCTCCTCTAGTCCTCTCCATCGGGGGATTAGGCCGAGGGGAGGGCCTTTATTTTGCCCCGGATCAAGGCTTTCACGATTTTCCTTTGTAGTATATATAATCCAGTTTTTGCTTTAATTTTTTGGCTGACGATCTGTGTTCCTAGGTGAAGACTTTCTGAATAATAATGGGGTGGTCTCGGTGCTGTTAGAGACGCCATCTGGCTTTGCGGTTTTCTATTATTGTGGCCTCTTCCTCTACGCACCAGATGCAATACGAGTAATGTGATCTTCTTCCTTTGGGGCTTGGAACCAGGATTTGCAGCACCCGGACACCAGTGTGCCGGATTTTGAAATATTCGAAATCGTTCTTTTGAGTTTCAAAATATTACAAAAATAAAAATAATTCAGCCGATGCCTACAGATGCATTGTATATTTCAGCGATGTTTTGGAGAAAAAAGGCATTCTATTTTGGGCTATAGGAATAAAAACTACTCCCTCTGTCCTAAAATAAGTGACGTGGATTTGTCTAGATTCACATATATTTAGATATGTTTTAGTACTCCCTTTGTCCAAAAATATAAGGCGTCTCTGTAACCCAAAATATAACCTATTTTTGTACGAAAATTATGGCACCATCCTGGATGTGTATACTGTATACCCTACTTGTATAAGTATTTCTCATCCAGAAAAAATTTAGACTTAAAAATACCGTTTTGAAATTTTCAAAAACGAGCATCCCCGTGCTTGGGTGCTGCTGCGGGTTTCGTCTTGCGTCTTCTTATCATTGATATTAACCTATATTTCATCCTTGTATCCAGAATTTGTGGGTAAACTTCGCTACATATACTAGAGCGAGAAATGTGAGTGGTCTCCTTTTTCTTTCTTCACTTCTCATTCTCACCTTGCCAAAATTATCCAAATCGACCTTGCATCGTTTCTGGCTGACTTTTTTTTTTCCAATTAGTGTGTTCATTGCTTGTTCACTAGATACAGCCACAAAATTAGTTTTGCTAATGCTAAATAGTGAGGGCAAGGTTATTTGCTAAATAGTCATGATACTGCTAAATAGTCTGAAACCTAGTGGGTGGGTCTCTTTGCACCAATTAATTGGTGGGCAAGAATTGATGTGTTGCTATTACTGAAGAAGTGAAGAAAGCCACTGAGTTCAGTCCTACTAGTACTTGCGCACGTTTAAAGCACGTTTATCATGTGAATTTTTTAACATATTTGAAATAGGATAGCAATACGTTTGTACTACCTCCGTTCCGGTTTGGAAGTCCAGTTGATTGGGCAAGGGAACAACCGTCAGAGCGATCACAGTTGACCCTGCAGCATCTTTATGTTTACTAAGCAAAGCGGTTGGCGTAGAATTGGTCTATTCACCATCATTGTTTGAGATAGAGATGGTGTTTTCCACACATTAAATCTGCTTTGGACTAAAACCTTACCTTGAATTTGTGGTTATGTCGAGTAACCCTACAATGATCATATATGTTGCGAATATGTAGTAACACACATGTGTTTTGCTAGTAATACTAAAATAACATTAGTTCGAGATGGAATATTGCAGGACACCACGTGAATAAAATAGCAGTTATTCAGGATGTAATAAAGATAGTTGTCTACTCTGCCGTACATTTCCAATGACATAACACTAAAACATAATATAGATAGCAACAAGAAACGACATGAAGTGTGCATATAAAAAATAGGAGAGCCAATAAATCTTTCAAATGTGAATCTTTACATGTGTTCCTTTTTCTGTTCTTGACTTCTTATTTCTATATCACCACGCAAAGGCTTCCATTTTCAGGGTTTAAATGCAATATGTGATGCAAATACATGTACAACTACACAAGCTAGGCCATTTAATAATAAATGCGACCACATTCATACATTTTAACATTTATAAGATACTTGTTAAATGTATTTATACACATTAAACTGTACTTTTTGTTTCCTCAAGAAAATTGTATGTATTCAGGCCTTCAGAACTTGGTTTTGTCGTTGTGTAGGCAAGTACTCTATGGTTTCATTTTAATAAAATGGGGCCAAGGAAAGATCCCTTTTAATCTAAAAAAAAGCAAGGGTTCGGATGTTCAGGGTTATTGTAATGTCTGATTTTCCTAGAAATTCCTCAATTCACTTCCTGCTGGAAGAAAAATGCAAATAAAATAGAGAAGGGTGAAACAACCTACTGAATTTAGAATACATTAGGTTCCCCTGATTAAAATGTTGCATGGTATTTGATTAATGGTGACTTCTTTCCCCTGAACGTGCCCATCTTTGTTTATTTCTCTTATCAGATTGTTTGGCTTAAGGAATTCCGAACTTTTGACGACAAGTCCAGCACCATTAATGTTGATACTGGTGTTAACACGGAGCTTACTGAGATGATCATGAAGTCACGCAGCCCTGGGGAGGAACTACTTGTTGGAAAACCGGAATATAGATCAATAATTGAATCATGCTTGGTGAGAATAAGATCCTTTTTTTTCCTTATATCTGTGAATAACTTTGAGCACCATTTTTTTTTGTTATATACTTCTTACCAGGGAATACCGTGCCTGCATAATGAAATTGTGATGGAGCTAATGTGGGGGATGAAGCATCTCATGCGTAGCTTGGTGCGCCGAGAAAAATCAGATCTTCCTAAGGAGGATCGCCTCCCTATGAGTCAAGGACTACAAATGCTATTGACTCGTCATGGCTTTGATGTCGAACCAGGGATGGTGAGTTTACCAGCTGGCATGCTTTTGCTGCTTTTATACCCTGTCATTTGGTGTCACGTTTTGCAATAGCTTGTGCGCACAGAACCTGGAATCCCTTGTTTCACAGAAGCGAACCTTCGGAGTAGAATAAATTGCCATTGCATTTTTTATTTCAGTGATGAAAGCAGCCTCTTTGTATCCAGGTCAATGATCAGATTGTTGTGACTGCATCTGTCTTGTTTGATTGTGATGCTGTTGAGGAGAAACATTACCCAGGCTTTCGAGCTATTGGTCGCCACCTTAAGAAAATTTCTGCCATTGATCGCGCGAACTGGGACGTTCTGAAACTTGCGACAGCTTTTAATATCATATGCAGCCATGAAGTTGGTGATTCTGATGAGGTAAATCATATTATTATGCAAATGGGTTCTCAGTTGCTCTCTTGTGCATTTCAAGTACTACTCACTCTGTCCTAAATTAGATGTCATAGATTTGTCTATACACTAAAAGTCTAAAACCATAGCACTAACAGTTTTCATCACTTTTGTAATGGGTTGACTGAGTCTTGTCACTTGCAGATGTTTTCACAAGACGTGCAAACAAAGTTGCTGGATGATGCAGATAAATACGAATATAAGATAGATAAGGCATTTTGCATGCTGCACTACAAACAGCTGGTGTCTAACCATCGAATCAAGACTCGTCACAAAGATATGTTGGCCGTCTTGGTACAGAAAGCTAAAGAAGCGCATGAAGCAGAACAAGCGGAGGTCCCATGAGAAGAAGACTGCAAATGAACCTCCTGAGTATTGTGATCTTGGTTGGCAAAAGGCTGCTGCTATGAAACAAACATCGCATCGTTTGGATGTCAACTTTTTATGTGCTCAGTCATGGTTGACTTGATTAGTGGCTTTACCATCACTTATTAAGTGGAGATTAGTGTTAACATTGATACGTGATGGACACCAGTAAAGAAGAACCAAACAGTCTTCTCTCCGCCAAGCCATAGCATGATTGGTTAACTCAATTGACAAATGGACGACATCACTGCTTACACGGTAGAATAAAGCCTTGTTCGCTGATTTTTCTCAGCGTCATCGGGACTCCATAGGCCATCGAAACACCAGACATAAGCAGTATAACTGAAAGTAGTCGGAGGTGTTTTTATTTAAGACCACTAATATGTATGTGTATTTAGACACTGAAACACGCCTAGATCAATACATATTAGACACTTATTTCCGAAAGGTAGAGTACTGCTCCTTCCGTTTCAAAATATAAGATGTTTTAATTTTGTGAAACCTAAACCTACATGAACCTACACACTAAAAATGGTCTAGATACACTAAAAGGCTAGATACACTCCAATGAATCTACACACTAAAAGGGTCTAGATACACTTCTTTCACAAAGCGAAAGAGAGAGAGAGTAGTATTTAACAAATACCCCCTCCCTTTTAAAATACTCCCTCCCTCCCAAAATAAGTAACGTGGGTTTGTTATTTGCATGTATCTGACATGTTTTAGTATATAGATACATACGAATCTAGGGAAAACCAAGTCACTTATTTTGGGACGGAGGGAGTATAAGATATTTTGGAACGGAGGGAGTATAAGATGTTTTAGCTTTGTGAAAGAAGTTTATCTAGACACTTTTAGTGTATAGATTCACTCCAAATCTAGATAAACCTACGTACTAAGGGGTTTAGATACACTCCTTTCTAAAACAAAATCCTATATTTTGAAACGGAGGGAGTAGGGGTATAGCACAGGAGATGGTTTCATTGCATAACCAAACAAACACTGTCACATCCGAACAGAGGAAATAAAGGATCACAGTACTCTTAACAAATTTGAATCTATTAATTAACCAAAAATACTGTACATTATTCAGGCTACAAAACCGCATTTCGGCACACAAAACATTATATAGCTAAACAATGAGCCAAGAAACAATAGCCAACCAAAATTTTCAATTGTTTGTCTACCAAAGTATGAAAGGGCCCTCCCTCTTTCTTTCCCTTTTGAGCCCGGCTTTATCATACAACTACAGCACAATTTGCTATGATCGAAAGATAAAACCACCGACCCTAATTACGTTGGTATCAGCACCCAAAAATCTATATAAGGCCTGTGTTGTTTATGCAGTAATTGGTTGAACAAGACCTGCACCAGAGGCAGTGATGTCTTCGGCAGCATTTGGTTCATCCCTTGACAAGTACTTATCGACAGCAGCAGCAGCTTCCCGTCCCTCGGTGATGGCCCAAACGACCAGTGATTGTCCACGTCTGCAGTCCCCAGCGGCAAAGACACCGTCCACGCTGGTTGCAAAGTGTCCGAATTGGGCCTTGAAGTTGGACCGGTTGTCTTTCTCTAAACCCAGTTTCTCAGCGATAGTCTACAGAGAAATAAACAGTGAGTTGGTTGTTCTCAAACAGTTTATCATGAAGGTAAACAGAGGCATCTGAGGCCGCATAACTAACCGCTTCAGGGCCCAGGAATCCCATAGCAAGGAGGACAAGGTCTGCCTCAATGATCTCTTCTGATCCTTGGATCTCCTTCAGTTGGAATCTTCCATCTACCTTTTCCCACTTCACACGCACCACCTCAAGAGCCTTCAGTTTTCCATTGTCATCACCAATGAAACGCTTGGTCAAGACTTCATAAGTTCTTGGGTCCTTTCCAAACTTGGTAGATGCTTCCTGATGCCCGTAGTCCACGCGGAAGACACGTGGCCACTGCAGGCAACAATAGGAAATGCTAGCGTAAGAACTTAACTGGAGCAGGAAATGATATGGCAATTCACATGTGCAAGGCAATATTCCATTGTTTTCTTGCAAATGGGTTTTATTTTGCAAGAAGTACTGACTAAATCATTACACGTACTGACATATTTACCTGCGGCCAGGGATTGTCAGCAGCTCTCTTGCTTGGCGGTTTGGTAAGCAGCTCCAGATTTACAACGCTACTGCAACCATGCCTAACAGATGTACCGATACAATCTGTGCCTGTGTCTCCACCACCAATAACCACCACCTTTTTCCCCTTGGCAGAGATGTATCTACCATCCTCCAAGTTGCTGTCAAGCAAGCTTTTGGTGTTTGCGTGGAGAAATTCCATAGCAAAATGAACTCCTGATAGCTCACGGCCTGGAATAGTGAGATCCCTGTTCAAGGATATCCCGCATAATGTTAGCATAAAAAAGGCATATATAAGAAAGTAAACGTTATTTTGCATCTATGAGAAAGCACATCCCCTCCTTTTTTGGAAAGATAAGAAAGCACTACTGCCAGTGAACTTCTGTAACGTAAGATAAAAAAAAAATCCTAATTTTAACATCTCCATGTAGATACCTTGGTTTTGTAGCTCCACAAGCCAGGATAACTGCATTGTTCTCAGAGCGGAGACGTTCAATTGAGTATAAAGGATCACTGCCTACACTGGCATTAACCACAAACGTAATACCCTCTTCGGCCATTAAATTTACACGGCGCTGAACAACACCAATCTTGTCTGTCTTCATGTTTGGTACACCATACATCATCAGACCTCCTATACGATCTGAACGTTCAAACACAGTTACGAAATGGCCCATTTTGTTTAGTTGATCCGCGGCAGCCAAACCAGCAGGACCACTGCCAACTATGGCGATTTTCTTTCTGCAAAAGGAACAGCGTACTTTCAGCAAGTGCAACTCAAATATTACCTACTAAACGCAAAGTATATTAAAATATGGAAAACACAAACTAAATTAAATGGTAAAAAAGAAATACCCTGTTCTTTGAAGTGGTGGTCGTGGTACCATCCATCCTTCTTCAAAACCCTTGTCTATAATTGAGCATTCTATGCTTTTGATTGATACTGGGTTCTCAATAATGCCAAGAACACAAGACCCTTCACAGGGAGCAGGGCACACTCGTCCAGTAAATTCAGGGAAGTTATTTGTCTCCAGTAAACGATCCAGTGCTTCCCGCCATCTATTTTGGTGAACTAGCTCATTGAACTCTGGGATCTTGTTTCCAAGAGGACAGCCAGCACCTGAGCTTTCCTGTACAAACAATCATGGACTATTAGCATTTCAATGGATCGGAACACTGGTCAAATTTCATATGTAGTCACCACAGAGGTATCCCCACAAAAGGCATATATGACTAAAAGATATGGCTAGCTATTTATCTAGTCTTGAATAAAAACATATGCAACAAGCTAGTAGTGATTTGAACAAGTTGTGATCAAGGACAGCAAGGAGCCTCTTTTCCTCAATAAGATGTAAAAATGTATTAGTTATTATCCTTGAGCTTGAAAGCTGAATAGCTAAACATATCAATCCTTAACCTTACAAAAATCCAATCAAAGTGTTTGATATTAGATAAATAAGATAAAAAGTGTGTGTCACCTGATGACAGAAAGGAGTGCCACAGTCCATACAACGAGCAGACTGCGTGTTTAGTAGCGGCCCTGGAACTGATTCGATGGCAACCTCATCCCAATCTTTAACACGTTCACTGGGATCACGGTATGAAACACCCTCTCGCTCATATGATATAAAACCTCGGTACTTTTTGGCATTGGCAGAACTTGTTGGTCGGCTAGTTGACTGCTCTGTTTGTATTTTCTGAACAAAGTTTATCTAATTAGGGCAAAAACAATTTGCAGTAGTATATCATTGTGATTTCTCATGGATAAACTTGTACAGATGGAGAACACTTTATCCATACATTAAAAGAAAAATGCAATTATGAAGTAGAATAAAGATTTCAATCATAGTATTACCTTAGTTGTCACAGAAACACCATTTGGCATTTTAGGTTCCTTTGTGTGCCTAGATGCAGCCTTTTCTGCCTTCATTTCTTCCAGAACCCTCTTATAATCCCTTGGATATACTTTTACAAATTTTGGGAGAAGACTGTCAAATTTAGATAGGATATCTTTAGCCAACACACTCTCTGTGTGACGTCGATGTTGCTCTATCAACATTTTCAATGTGGTAATATCCTCCTCTTCCTCCACATGATATAGATCAACTAACTCATGGTTACAGCGGGCACTAAATGTCCCATCAACATCATAAACATAAGCGATGCCACCACTCATGCCAGCAGCAAAATTTCTTCCTGTTTTACCAAGGATAACTACAGTACCTCCTGTCATGTACTCACATCCATGATCACCAATTCCTTCAACCACTGTTCGAGCACCTGAATTGCGAACACAAAACCTTTCTGCTGCCATTCCATTGAAATATGCTTCTCCCTTGGTAGCACCATACAAAGCCACATTACCAATGACAATATTGTCTTCTGCACTAAATGTACTGTTCCTGGGTGGGTACACAATAATTTTTCCACCAGATAATCCCTTGCCAACATAATCATTACTGTCTCCCTCAAGCTCAAGGGTAATTCCAGGACAAAGAAAGGCACCGAAACTCTGTCCAGCACTTCCAGTAAGTTTCACATGGATGGTTCCAGATTTTAATCCCTTCATGTGATAACGTTTTGTGACTTCATGGCTAAGTGTAGTGCCTACCGCCCGATTAGTGTTCTTAATCGGAGTCTCAATGAAAACCTTAACTTCCTTTTCAAGTGCGGCCCTTGATAAAGCTATAAGTTTATTATCCAAAGCCATGTCAAGGCCATGATCTTGTTTTTCAACACAGTACTGAGCAGCACCAGGACGAATCTCTGAAGCTGGTTTTAAGATCAGTGAGAGATCAATGTTCTCCAATTTCTCATTGCTCTTCACTACTTCTGGATCAACTTCAAGCATATCAGAGCGTCCAACCATTTCATTAATGCTGCGGAGACCAAGATGAGCCATGATTTCTCTTAGTTCCTCAGCAAGCATGAAGAAAAAGTTAATGACATGCTCTGGTTCTCCAGCAAACTTTTCACGAAGCACTGGATCTTGGGTAGCTATACCAACAGGACAAGTGTTGGTATGGCATTTTCGCATCATAATGCAGCCCAGTGTGATCAATGGAGCAGTGCTGAAACCAAATTCCTCTGCACCAAGTAAGCATGCAACAGCAACATCTCTACCAGTTTTTAACTGACCATCTGTTTGTAGAACAGCTCTGCCACGAAGTCCATTTGCCACTAAAGTTTGATGCGTCTCAGCCAATCCAAGTTCCCATGGCAGTCCAGCATTCTTAATGCCTGTCCATCTTGATGCTCCAGTGCCACCATCATGGCCAGAAATAAGAACATGGTCTGCATGACCTTTTACCACACCGCTAGCGACAACTCCTACACCAGCCTCAGAGACAAGCTTGACACTGATTCTAGCTTGAGGGTTTGAATTCTACAAAGAAGAGACAGGCATGAAAATAACTACATCAGCGGGCAATATTTGCAAAATGTAGACATATGCATACATGCAAGTTTAATTGTAAAATCATGGGTCATATATCAAGTGATTCAAACTTCCCACGTGAGTTGGCCAATTACAGTGTTGAGCCAACCTAATCTATAAGTAATCATTAACAACCTTACTGTAATAAACTTGTTTTGCTATAGGAAACAGCATCACAGTAATGTACCTTGAGATCGTGGATAAGTTGTGCAAGATCCTCAATAGAATATATATCATGGTGAGGAGGTGGGCTAATGAGGCCTACACCAGCTGTAGAATGTCTTGTAACCGCAATGTCACCAATAACCTTGTGACCAGGAAGCTCACCACCTTCACCAGGCTTGGCACCCTATATATAGTTATAATAAAAGAGTAAATGTCTATCACATAACATATCGGATACAGGTGATTTCCATATGCTGAGATCATTTTAGTGATTGCGTAGTGCACAATATTGGCAAGTACCTGAGCCATTTTTATCTGCAGCTCATCTGCATTAGTAAGATAATAGCTGGAAACTCCAAAACGTCCACTGGCAACTTGCTTGATTGCACTTCGCTTTGGATTCATCGAACCATCAGGAAGAGGTTCCATACGAGAAGGCTGTTCCCCTCCCTCACCTTCAAAGAGGTATTAGAATTAGTACATCCATATGACATATAGAAGATGGGTAAAGTTAGTTATTTCAGACTTGTATAAGTAAATGTAATAAAAAACAAGATTATAAAATATGTTGTACAAGATACAAATAGCAGTAGATTTAACTGTATAGGGAGCAAATATCTGAAATACAAAGAAATTTAAAGGGGTACAAATAGGAAAGGGATGCTGGATACAGGCCCTTTGTAGGTATGTGATGTATGCAAGCAGAAAAATGTTGAATCTTCCTATGAATTGGGAAAAATTGTTTTGGAAAGCAAAATTGAGGCCAACAGTAAGATGAAAAGCTTAGCACATTAGCTAAAGTACAAGTTTCTCTCCGGAGTGCAAATATAAGACAGTATAGTTTCCATTTGATAGCATCAAAACAAATAGTAGAGTGATTATGTACACAGAAAAGGCATGTCTAAATAACTAAACTACCTAAATAGTACAAACGTAGGCATCAGACTAATGTCACAACAGTAGGAAAAATATGTTATGCAACAAGGCTCTAAAGCTGATGTGCAAATAAGTTATCATAAGTGTAACAGCCAAATAAAGGCATGACATACCTGTATTAGATTTCCCTCCAAGTTTGTTCATGGCCACAGCAAGGGCAGTATGGGCCTCCAATGAAATAGAGCCATAACTCATTGCTCCAGTACAAAAGCGTTTCACAATCTCACTAGCAGGTTCAACCTCATCCAAAGAAATCTTGTTAGCAATATCTTTAAATTTCAGCATACCACGTAGATTGCACGCCTTGTTGAGCTCCTGAATTCGCTTGGAATATTCTTTGTATGCCTCCCGGCTGTTTACTTTAGCTGCTTCTTGCAATTTTGCCATTGCAAGAGGATCATTTAGGTGGACTTCCCCATTTTTCCTCCAGTGGTAATCCCCTGGGTTGGGAAGGGCCTTTGCTTCTGCACTGCCAGGTGGAGGTGCTCTTGATGGGAATGCCAAATCATGAAGACGGAGAGCATCACGTGCCAGCATTTCAAATGTTGCACCCTCAATTCTGCTAGGTGTACCTTCGAAACACTTGTGAATCACTTCAGAAGAAAGTCCAAGAGCTTCAAAAATCTGTGCGCCTTTGTATGATGCAAGGGTAGATATTCCCATCTTTGCAAGAACTTTCATCATTCCATAGATGGAAGCATAAAAATATTTTTTCACAAGTTCCTCCTTCGAGTCAGTGGGAGAAATCTTCCCATCAGTCTGCAAGCACCAAATTGCTTCGATGGCCAAGTAAGGGCATATAGCATCTGCACCAAATCCAACAAGCGTGCAGAAATGGTGCACTTCACGAGGTTCAGCAGACTCGACCAATAGTCCTACGCGTGTCCTCTCAAGATTTGCAACAAGGTGTTGATGTACTGCTCCAACAGCCAAGAGAGAGCTAACAGCAACACGGTTGGAAGAAAATCCTGTATCAAGAAAATACAACAAATTTCATATACTGAAACTGAAATAAATCATATCATCAATGTACATTCTATCTATGATCAAGCTGACAAAGTAAGAATGTCCATCATACAAAACTTTGCGATGCCTCTAAAAAAAACACTTTGCAATGGAAATAATGGCTGCGAATTAACTAAAACTATGACATATTCAAGTTACTATCCGGCGATGAGTGCACCTGACCCATCTGCTAGCAGTTTTTAGCAAGTTGTGACTAGTACCATCAAAACTTGATTGGTCCAAGTATAAAGTTTAAAGTACTGTATATGGAATATATCACTGACCTCTGTCTGACAGAACCAAAATTTTGTATCCCTCCCTTATCGCTTCCCGGGCTTCAGAACAAATTCTATTCAAAGTTTCTTCTAACCCCTTCCTTCCAGACTTCTTAGGGTAGGTTATGTCAAGAACCTTGCTGCGCCAACCACGGTAATTCATCTTCTTAATGGACTCCATTTCATCAATAGACACCAAAGGACCTTGAAGTGCAAGGCGGTTGCATTGCTTTTCGGTTATTTCTAACAAGTCTCCTTCTGGCCCAATCATGCATTCCATGGATGTAACAATCTTCTCCCTGATTGGATCAATTGGCGGATTTGTTACTTGTGCAAACATCTGCTTGAAGTACTCAAAAGTCAGCTTCTCTCGGTTTGACATCACTGCTAGGGGTGCATCATTTCCCATTGATCCAAGAGCTTCCACTCCATCTTTTGCCATTGGAAGCAGCAACATTTCTAGGGCTTCCACTGTGTATCTGGAGTTGACCGTTTGGATAGTTAGCCAGCATAAAACGAAACAGCAGTGCTGATCAACAATGTTGAACCGTTGCTTACCCAAAGGCCTTTAGCGGGGTCACAATTCCATTGATGCCTACGCATTCCTTGTTCTCATCTTTTTGCTACACAAAATTGCAACAGAAAGCAAAATCTCTATGTTAATTATCATTTGAGCAAGATCTCACCAACAATCCAGTCGAAATTATAGCACAATGAAATCAATAAGTTGAAGCATATAAAGTACTTACTGTAAATGAACCAGAAATGCTTGGAGCAACTCTGTCAGTTTCTGGGACAGATTCTACAATGTCTTTGAGGTACAGCTTTTGTCTCTTGAGCCATTCACCGTACGGGTGAGCTCTCGAGTACTGTGCCTTAAGTGCTTCATCATCCACTACTGTATGATTCTCAAAGTCAACCAGTAGCATCATTCCAGGGTTAAGCCTACCCTTTCGCAGGACATCTTCGGGAGGAATATCCACGACACCAACTTCACTACCCATGACTACACGTCCACTGTGCGTTACGTAAAATCGACCAGGCCTCAGGCCATTGCGGTCGAGGGTAGCTCCAAGGTAACGGCCATCAGTAACTACAGGTGAAACCCAAGTTAGCTTAAGTAATCCATCAGGAGTATGATCAGAAAAGGATATGGATTAAGAAAATTACAAGATATTAGAGCAGGTCCATCCCAGGGCTCCATAAGGGCTGACAAAAACTCATAGAGGGCTCTCTTCTCAGGCTCCATGTTTACATCATTCTGCCACGCCTCAGGAATCATCATCATTACAGCTTCTGGCAGGCTTCTTCCACCTCGGATAAGAAGCTCAAGAGCACCATCGAATGCACCTAAAATTCAAATGTTTTTGCTTAACAACTCAAAAAGATTGAGGCAATTTTTTTTCCTTTGCCAAGTGAAAATCTATACTGCGTATTGCACAGACCTGAATCTGAAGAGGTGGCATCTACAATTGGAAGAATTTTTGACATTTCTTCCTCTGATAGGCCAAGCTTCTCACACTTCAAGAGACCCTCACGAGCTTTCATCCTGTATACGCAATCGGGATCATCAATCCAGACAGCAAAAGCATAAGGAGATGACTGCATCTAGGATATACCAGAGGAAAAGGTTTCACATACCAATTTTTGTTCCCTTTGAGTGTATTGATCTCTCCATTGTGGCCTAAGACACGCATTGGCTGTGCACGGTCCCAGCTGGGGAAGGTGTTGGTGGAGAACCGGGAATGAACCTGTTCCGATATTACTTTTAGAAATCATATCATAATCATCTTTTGCATGTCTACGATTTAAAAACAACTATATTCCAAATGAAGAACGGATGCTAATAAAATGGCTTCAGTTGCATATAATTTCATGCAAAACAGTTGGGAGCCCTATGCTACCTCAAACCAAACACAATTTCTTCGGTCACATCCTGAAGAGTCGGCAAGCAGTCAGCCATACCAGAACTGCAGCTGGACTCTGCAAGATGGTTATTGGACATCAACCAATAGAGATTTCTAGCACTTCACTTAAAGGCATCACAAACCAGGAGTGAAATAGCATACGAATAGCAGTGACTGTACGACAAATCAATTTTTGATGGCTGCACAGGAGCGAGTCTTGATCTTACAACTGGCTTGCTATTATCGATTCCCATCCGCTGACTATGCCCATGACTTTTGGTGTAAGAGTATCAAGGTTTTGTATTTACCAGAGCCATGTAACTGGTGAAGTTCTCATGACCTATATCTGCATAGTAGTACCCCTTAAGCTGAGACGGCATAAGCTGGCCCTTGTAAACAACGGTCCTGGAAAAGAACAAAAGGAATATTTATTAAGAATTACTCACGTGAACATAGAAAAACTGGAATTCAGAAGAAGGAAGCACCTTGAAGATAAAGAGCACATGTAGAAATCTCTCTTTCCTCCACGCTTAAGATCCAGAACAGCTCGAATAGACACAATTGAGAGCCTCCTCAGGATAAACAACTGTGAGGATTCATGGAAAATAGTTAAGAAGAAAGCTCATCACATGTGTTTCAGAAGAAAAAAAATGAACTAGTGGATGACCTGCTGTTCGAAATCAGCCGTCGAGATTGAACTCTTGGTGAGGAAAACCTGCTGAATCGCAGGCTCAGTCTCGAGTGCAGCTTCACCCAGGTCTGAATTGTCAGTGGGAACCTGGCGCCACCCAAGAATTGAATGCCCCAGCGACTCTGCAACCTGCATGAGAAAAAACAACACAAGTCATGAGGTTATGATCACAGTCTCAAGGTGTGCACTGTCTAAATTTTCTATACAACAACCACCAACCTTCTTAAACTCAGCTTTGCTCCGCTCGCGGCGCTTCTCGTCAGTTGGCAAGAAGACCATTCCAACAGCATACTCACCTGGTGCCGGCAACTCGAAACCGGCATCCTTTGTGGCCTGGAGGAATACATACAAGAGAAACACCGGAGATGAATAAATGTGTCAAGGATTACTGACGTTGCTTGAAACTTTCGAAGAGATGAGGCTCGCCTCTCTGAAGAATTTATGTGGCAGAGCTACGAGGATGCCGGCACCATCACCGGTGTTCTTTTCGCAGCCGCAGGCACCACGGTGAGCCATTCGCTCGAGCATCTGGATGGCATCGGTGACCTGGCGAGTAAACAAAAGCAGAATTAATATAAAATTATCAGACGTGGTGGCGGTTTGAAGAGAGAAACTGCAGGTGGCGTCTCTGTCAATAGAACTCACGGTCTCCCTGTTGTCATCACCAGATAGCTCGGCGACGAACCCAACGCCGCAGGAGTCCCGCTCGAACGCGGGGTTGTATAGCCCAATGCTGCTCTCTGGCAGCTTCGACAGCGGCCTGACCGGCTCGGCATCACGCGCCACCGCCCGAGGTGGCCGCGGCCCGACGCGTTCCTCCGTGCGCTGTGCACCGGCGAGGAACCCGCCTTCTAGAGACACGCTGCCTCCTCCGTGCGCCTGCCTGGTGGAACGACACGGCGCCGACGCAGTGTGACCGCGGCGGGCCCTGCGACCAGCGCGCGGCGGCGCCGCATGCTTCAGACCTATCCCTTGCGCCGTGGACATGGCTGCACCCCACGCCTCGCCCTGCTACCTGTCATGCAACAATCATCATATACGACGAGCTTTAGATGGCTGTACTCGACGGGGAGATAATAAGCCCAACATACATCTATACGGGGAGCAGAAAAAATTACAAATCACAGAAAGACAGAGAGAAAAAAAGCTTATAAAAACAAGAGAAAGCTCAAATCTGTCTCCTTCCCCACATGTCACCACCGAAAGCAAGGAGAAACCACGCAGGCAGCGATGAAACAGCGGGCACGACGATGAGAAACAAAAAAAGTAGTTAGTAATCACCAGACCAACCACGGAGGCAGCGACGTGAAGCACAGGCCAGAGACGAACAGATCTACCAACCAACGGGAACCGCACACACGCACGGCCGGCGGCGCAAGATTCCTCCGCGCGCCGCCTCTTGGAAGATTCAGGAAACCGCACGGGGGCGCAGAATCGGAACGGCAGCAGATCGAATAATAAAAAAGAAAGAAGGAAAAACGGGGAACCGCGCGCGCGCCAGCAAGTACGCGCGCAGGTACAGAGGGCCAAACCAGCAGCTCTATCCACGCCGTATGTTTATGGAATCCCGTTGGGGGGGGGGTAAAAGCTGGGAGGATTGGTACCTCTCGCTGTTATAGCTCTCTCCGCCGCCTGGAGATGGGACCGAGGCCGCGCGCTGCGTGTCGTACGGCGTGCCCGCTCCCCGATCTCTCCCTCCTCTCCCCGCTTGGCAACTCTCGCCCGATTCGGCCCTCCCACGGGCCCTCGCCGGCCGGCAGCGTCGGAGGAAGGGGGCGTTCGGATTGAGAACAAACGCGCCGCCTCTCTCTATCTCTCGTTTCCCGTCTCCTTGACCTCTCCTCCGAGTATTGGGGCGTTTAAGGCGATGGGCGGCCCTGCATTTATAGAGGCAAGAGCTCGCTCGCCGTGCCTGCCTGCCTGCCAACCCCCGCCTCTCCTCCTCGTCTCGCGTCCCCACACACACCACCCCGCAATATTTTCGCCCCTGTGTTTTCCCTTCCTATTGTTGCTCGATTATTAGATTAGGTTAATATAATCCTGGTACTAGTACATTGTTCGTTTCCAACCGACGGTATCTCCGTGGTACGTATTTCCGTACACGTCCCTGGAGGAAACACCAACTCAGACTCACGTCCAGGTCCGGAGCACTACCGACCCCTAACACAGGGTGGTCGTGTAATTCCCTAGATCGCCGAGGACCTCATGGGGAAAAAGAGAATCTCTTGACAGCGAATTTAATACCGGAAAGAAGTTTGTTCGTGTTTCCTAATCCTCCTGCTCGGGTCCAAACGAGCGGATGCACGCCGATTCGGGCCCACGGCCAGATCAGCCGCGACCGCGACATAATAGGGACACGCTCCGCGACGAGCAACCAGGGCCGCCCGTGGCGCGTGGGGCCAGTGATCGGACGGACAAGGCCCGGCCGGCGCGCCGCGGCCGCGGCAGCTGCAGCCGCGCGCTTCCGGTGCGGAGAGCCACAGCCGCGTTGCCGGTTACCTGTGGTTTTTATATTTATCTTTTCCTTCTGAAGATTTTATCTTTATCTGGTACGTAACTGAATTTACCCTAACCTCCCTGGTAAAATCCAAATCCTGCCGCTTTAATAGGTCCATTAAATTATATACGCCCACGTATACAGTCGATCTCGTCGAGGGAGGCCGCTGGGTGGGACAGATACGCGAGGCCCCCCTAGACAAGCAGGGTGGACCCACGTGTCGGCCGAGGTAGGTGCTTTCTGGGGAAAGCTTCTTCTGCACGTGTTCCTTCGTTGCCACGCTGGATTCCCTCAACAATAATGCTATGCGCGCATCAGTCTTGCTGCTCTGGATTTTCAGTTTTGGCTCTATATCATAGGGTAAAATCGCCTACGGTCTTGACAAAAAAAAAAATTTTGCACCGGTTCGGTTCATTTGTATGTGTAAAATCAACAAAAAAATTGTACATGTACCCTTCCAAAAAAATGTGTAAAAAAAGCAAATATTGTAAGTTTCTACCTCCATTCCAAAATATAAGATATTTAGTAGGTTGTTTTAGCATACCAAAACGTCTTATATTTCACAACATAGGTGATAATTAATAGAAATCTTTTTTTTAACGAATCAGCATAAGAGGGCGGAGTACTATTGCACATTCAAATGGATAGAAATATACATGTTTAAGATATTGTGTTTATCTTTTCACAACGAGAGTTCTAATCGTGTCATGTGATTCGTTATTTTAATACCGTGAATCAATTCAATGAGTAATAGTAGAGGCCTTCCCTACTGTCTTTTGCATAAAAAATCTATAAAGTAAATAAGATAAATCTACTAAATCATGATTATGAGTTGGAGAATGTAATGTGATCAATTCTTTAATGTTTATATTTTTTTGCACTTGTATTATTTGTCATGATATAATTTTACAACAAAGTTTCTATTGTTTCTTGTTAAGAGAAAATGTAAGGTCGCAAGATTTCATGAGAAAACTCATATATTGTGCCCTGGACAAGAAAATGCTCGGACAAAAACTGAAGCACCATTGTTTTACTCTCGTATAGTCAATAAAGCCTATATTTATCCATGAAATTTGCATGTACACATGGAACGCTTGTGTATGTCTGTAATAAAAGTAAGATTATGTTTTTGACATTATGAACATCGTGTTTCACACAAGTGCATGTACTTTCTGGGTTCTTATTTAGTTATTCTGGCTCTCGGGTGTAATAGTGCACTACTATCCACATCTTAAGTAGTAGTACATATAATAAGTAAAAACATATGGCCAATACGATTGCATGGACAAGCAATCTATTGGTTGTGAAATGAACATTTAAGGTTCACATATCTCTTCCATAAAAAGAAACATGCACATATCTCGATCCAACACTAAAACATACGGTGAAAGTCAACTAGTAATTGTTAACTTGCACCAGTGGGCTTGATATGCTCTTTTTTCTTGTCATCTATGCTCGCTCAAGTTGGGCATTGCTAAATAAACTATGCCGAATAATTTGGCGTGCATCACCATAAAGTTGGTTATATAATATGCGGCAACACGCCATGGCATGGAACCGAGATAAAAATTTGTCGATAATAAACATTGTTTCTAACATCATGGCAAGGGATCCTGAGAAACCAATGGCAAATGGTTTTGGTACTCCTGGCACATCAATAAAGATTTGAAACTAGCACGTCAAACCATGATAACTACAGCTACACCATTGGATTGTTTTTCTTTTGTCCATAATTAAGCTTACCCTAGAAAGCTGTGAACTAAGGCGATGAGCACTAGCATGTATGGTAGGACAGAAACAATGTGCTAGCGCATACAATGGCAATAGGTTAAATCAAATAATTTTTTAACTCATCCAGTGTAAATTTAGGAATGTACGTACAAAGTATTGTCACACATACTATGACCTCACCGCTCCAAGCAACCGCCAGTACGTAGCAACCTTTGGAAGATTGGAACGTTCTCAGTAGAACAACGTCAGCTAAATAAAGAGGATATGCAAGGCACAAAGATGTGTCTCTTGCCACGAGCAAAGGTTGCAGAGGCAAAATTTTGCACTTCTTTCAGATAGTTTATTCCATGTACTCATGTATGCTATCGTTTAGACTTTTCTTCCTCCTCCTCACATACTAGAGGAAAGTATTACAGAATGCATGCCCTTCAGTCATCATCGCATGTAGTACTACTGTTTTTATTTAAACAAATTAGGAGTGTTGTTTTGGAACTTTTGACAAGCAAGCTTGTGCTACTGTTTCTATTGAAATTATTGATCCACGCCCCAATGTTGAACAATAGAAGATCAAACAATCGCCTTTGTACAAAACATAAGGGCATCTGCAGTGAGCCGACCCATTTTCGAACATGAAAAGTGTTAGTTTTGGTCTGTTTGGATCGGCTCGCGGACATGTTTTTGGGGTGTGGCTGTCTGGGTCGGGCGATGTGCCCAACGGCCAGCCCCATTTTATTCCATATATTCAATGGCTTCCATACATTTTCCAGAGCTACATTTCTTGAACCCATGAAGAAATACATAGTAGTAATCTAGGCTAAACCCTAGCGTCTTCGTCTCGTTGTCGCCTCTTTGTCCACTTCCTCGTCGTTGGTGTGGTAGTGTCGACGACATATGGTCCCGTCGAAGATATTGACGGTGAGAATGTCGTGGCCGTCGAAGCTGAAAACGAGGAAGTGCCCGACCTCCAGGTAGTGCGCGCGGGAGAACAGATTGTAGCATCTCAATTGTCTAACAATTGCAATGCTACTAGCCTAGTCTATATAAATGCTACTTCCTACATATAATTGTTGCATCATAATTATATCATGCTCATGTCATCATGCCACCTTGCATTTGAGCATCATATAAAACCCTTTTCCATTTGGTTCTTCTCTCATATGCATTATTAATTGTATTTGGCTCTTGATAAATTGTATCTGACTCTTGATAAATGCTTGATGCCCAAATTGAGTTGGGGGCATATATTTTATTTAACTCCATCACCTTTCTTTTCACCACCTTATAATTCCACCATCCTTACTTACCCATGAGTTATTATTTTTCTTTGGCTTTCATCTAGCTCATGTGGGTTGGGATGAATCCAATTATCCTTTCCTATAGCTTGGCCTTACACCATATTTTGGAATGCATATTTATAAATGCCATGGATATTTATTTTGTTTTCACAAGATAAAACCTAGACTTAGTGTTTATGCATGGGCCATGCAATCATCACCCCTTTCCACTCTTTGGATTTTTACTTGGATTTTTGGGTGCTTTATCTCTTTTGATCTCTCTCTCCTCTCTCATCTTTTCCACCTTGTTGGTTTGACCTTGCCATGTGCCCATCAAGCCTCTCTCACATGTGGAATGCCATGCATGATCATGTGAGGTGTCATCCTCACCTTTTCTTCTTTACACATGATCTTGCCACAATAAAGAAAAACCCTACACCACCTCTCCTCTCTTCTCATTCTCCATGCCACCCTCTTCTTCCACCCCCTCTCCCAAAACCCTTATGTTAAACTAAACCCTAACCCCTTTTTATAACCTCTCTCTCTCTAAACCTAGCTCTAGTCTAAAACCTACTTTACCCTAACACTCACCCTCTCTCTCTTTCTCTCTCTCTACCATGCTGGCCCACCTCAGCTACCCCCTACCCCAACCCTAGCACCAGCCTAACCCGAGCCACTACCCCTCTTTTCCTAACCTAGCTCCAACCCGAGCTACTCCCTCTCTCCCCTCCTTCCTCTCCCTGCCTTGCTGGTCCCAGACCCACAACCACGCCGTCCCCACCTGGCAGCCCTCCTTGCGCCTACCCGGGTAGCCCGCGGCAAGCACGTGAGAAGGAGGAGTAAAGGTGGCCGAGGCCAACTTTATCTCTACCCACTCCCGCACGTCACCCCAGCCCCTCCCTATCTACTCCATCGCCTCGCGCGCCCTGGCATCGCCAGATCCACCCTAGGACCACGCCTCTCCCTCCTTCGCTTCACCGGCCTTGACTCCTCCCACCGCCACACCAGCCACTTCCTCGTTTCAGCCGGCGTGGGCGACATGGAGGTGGTCGAGGAGACCGAGACGATCCCCTGCAGCACCCCTGTACGCGGAGGCGAGGAGGAGGTGGCCCCGTACCTGCTGCAGATCCTCAAGCCGACGCAAAACCCTAATCCCGGGTGCACCAGCTCCGTCGCTGATCCCCTACGTCCCAGGCCGAACCACCACCACCAACCCTCTCTCGGTGAGCCTCCGACCCCCCTGACATCCTCTCGCTCATCATCTCTTCCTAGAAGAGCAGATCATTCTGCCGGGCACTCTCTGTGCGTGGCGTCGTTGCCGCCGTCCCGCCACGGTAGCCTCTTCTAGCCGCGCATGATACCCGCAACAATCCGGCCGTGGCCAGTAGCGCCACATCAAGGCCGGCGCCAGTGTCGCTTCGAGTCTCCGCAAGGCGCTCTGCGTAGCGTCGAATCCGTCGATATGTGAGAAAAATGAGTAGCATGGGGCTGTTTTCCAGTTAACCCCCTAACCTTTTGTTTTCGCAACCCGCAGTCCAGTCCGGGCCCACTTTGTCGCCAGTGGCAGTTTTACTGAGTAGGCACCCCATCTTTCCGTCTAAACCCGCGGTCCCGGCCGCGCCAGTGGCACTGCTCCTTCACCACGGCTTGTGGGGCGATCAAGACAAGGTCCCACTTGTCAACCATCGTTTCATTGGCAAGGTGAGAAAAGTCTGCCGCGTGTTGGTTTCAGCCAGCTCAGCGCGGCCCCACCCGTCAGTGACTGGGGCTAGCTGAGGCTGCGTATAAAACGTTTCCTGGTTATCTGTTTTAACAAAACAAATTCAAAATTGTTTACATTCAAATTCAAATCTGTTTTTAAATAACTTTAATATTACAAATCCAAATCATACATATGATATATGTTTTAGAATCAGAAAAATGTGAGGAATTCAAAATTGCTTTTCAAAATCTTGTTTGAGCACTTTAAAATTTCGAGATGATTTGAATTACAATAAAATGCCCTTTTTCTTAATTAATTAATAACTTTAGTTTTATAACTCCAAATTTGACAAATAATGTGTCTAAATCGATCAGCGCGACGAGCCCGTTCTATCTATGCATTCCATGTTCTGAATTGCAGCATGCATCATATAAATATAAAGTATACAGCAACTTATATGAGAGCAAACCGGGCTAAAAACTTAATAAAATGCTTTAATCTTGTACCCCACACCTCACCCATGCCATGCTACATTATTGCCATGCAAATTGTGCATCATTCATCATGGCATGATCGTTTGCTTGTCGCATTTTAATCCATATGCTTGTGCACTCTATTTATGTTGGCCCTTGTTTGTTTGGTTCTTCTTCGAATAGACGCTGAGCAGGGGATCTATCAGGAATCCCTGGAGCACTACCCAGATCCGTCCCTCGCTTCAACTGAGCTGCCAGGCAAGCACTACCACATGCTTGCATACATATAGTACCTATTGCCTCTATCTTATTTTTGCATCATTGAGTCGCGATTGCATTAAATTGAATCCCAAGTACTGCATAGCCTTTACTTTTAAACCCCACCGAAGCTTGTTCCTCCATCCCATGAGCCATTACTACAGGAGTTGTTTGAGCCATGCGGGTCGTAGAACAGCATGTGTAGGATATGTGAGAGTCTGATGGATAACGAGGTACCTAAACAACTTAACCTGAGTATTAATGGGATAACTAATGAAAGTGGCATCGGTGAGCAATATCTGCTATTTGGTTCTTCATGCTTACTTGTGTCCTGTAGGATCCCGAGTACTTGATTCATGTTCCTTGACTATTCGCACTATCCACATCCGGGAGGCCTTATGGACCCCCCTGAGCCAGAGCTTGATTCATTCTTATTTCTTGGGGCCACAAAGTAGTTTGGGGCTTTATTACTATCTTGTACTTATGCCATGCTTTACTGCTTTATTTAAGATTGTGCGTGGAGCACATGTACTGTTTAGGACCGTGATACGTTTTCGCTGTATCGACAAGTCCAGTCACACTTTCGGGTTCCCAGTCGTTTACCGCCGTCCACACAAACCCTGGGTCCGTTCCGGAGCCGGCCAACTTTGTTGTGGGTAGCTTAGTGGGGTGGCCCCCTGAAACATTTCTGAATCCTGTGATCGCTTTGTCGTGAATGCCTCGTTGGGTTTTGATTTGGTTTTTCCGAGGTTGATCGAGTGTGTGTTGCTATTTGTGCACCCCTGTAGGGTAAATCTTTCTGAAAGCCGTGTCCACGGTTATGGACGACTTGGAGCACAGTTTCTCGATCATAGACAAGTATAACTAAAGTACCGCTTTTAATTTGACTAAGTACCTGACTAGTAAATAGTGCAACACTCATGGAATGGTTAATAAAACTGCCAACGGATGGGGGGGTTGTTCGTCCGCTTTCTCGTTGGTAAGCGAGAAGGAGGATGGATCTGTTAATTATACTGTTATAACTGTTGTTCTTAATTAACGGACATCCGTCTATCTTTGGTTAGGCGGATGGTTAGCGAGTATCTATAGACTTGTTAGTTATTATCTTTTGCTGCAATTGCGTCACCCCAGGTTGTGTCCCGTTTAGAGGCATAAAGACTTGCTGAGTACCCCTAGGGTCTCACACGATAAATTGTTTGATTCAGATGCACAGGTATACTCGCAAGATGGATACTGGGTGGAGGAGACGGACGATGTTGGCAACGATCACTCGGTGTAGAGATTCCGGGAACGGGGATCCGTGAGATCTGTGGGCGGGATGTGTTTATTTATGTGGCATCTTATGCCGATTTGCTTCTTATCCGTACTCGGATCTTGTTTTTCCCTTTCGCCTGATACTCTGATGTTTGATGTATGAGGAGCTATCCTAAATTATTATCTCTATCTAGGATATTTGGATCTTGCCGTATGGCGTTGCAATATTTCTATTTCTTTTAGATGGAATGGCTCTGAGGACTGTTGTATGTGGCTTGCATACATACTCATTTGTGTATGTAGTTGATCCCTTCGCCTGCCGATTACGCCGCTCGTTATTGTCCCGATGTTCTGAAAATGGTTAGGACGACCGAAAGGTCTACTTGTGAGTGGCCCTTGGCCCCACCGTACTATTTTAACCATTTTCGCTCATCCAGGCATGTAACTAAGAGCGTAATTCACCGAGGTAGTTACACAGATCCTAGTCGTGGTAGAGGTACATGTGGCCTTCACCGTCAAACATCACCTCCATTTCCCAGACACGGCGCCCGGAGCTATGCTCCCACACCCTGACGGGCGTAAGATATTGCCCATCGAGCACCTATGTGAATTTGTCAGGGAACCGCACTTTATCCCACGACCCGTCGTGGAGGATGGCCACGCCGCCGAAAGCGGATAGGTCCACGAAGACGGTAGCGGCGATGGTGATGGTGATGGAGATGGAGACGGGGACGGCGATGCACGGCGCCCACACCCATGACCCCCGCCTCGGTTTTGACCCCGGGCTCGCCCCGGCCCCGGGGGTGTCCCAGACGCCCTCCGCTAGATTTTTGCCTCCTGGCATGGCTATCGGGTGCTACGGTGTGGGGGAGCAAGAGCGGCTATAACTGGCATTGGAGAGTGGTGTGGGGAGATTGTTATTAGCGCCCTGCTTAAAAAGGTCAAGCCATGGCATTGTATGCTGACACAGAGGCCGAGAGGCCTGCGGGCATTGATGGCGGCACAGAAGGCCAGCGGCCAACATTCATGCCGGAGCAGGAGTCAGTGACTCAAGCTACTTCTGGCGTAGGAGTCAGTTTACTTCCATTGGTGGCCACGACAGAAGGCCAGCAGCTGTTAGTTCACTACCATACAGGTGTGAACGAGGGAGGACGATGTCCGACACGTGCACGGTCCGCCGCGCATTCAGCCAAACGCGTTCCCCGTCCAAATTTGCGTCTGGAATGGATTGGCTCGGACGCCTGTGACCGTTTGGGTCTTGCCGCTGGGCGGGTTTTCATGGCCCGCCTGTCCTTTCCAACATGTCCGCGTCGGTCTTGAGAGATGCCCTAAAACTACAGTAGAAAAGTTTCCTCGTGGGGTCGTGAACACGAAGGCCTACCAACCTGAGCGTATTCCATGTAAAACATGGCAGAGTACCAGAGCGCCATTTTATGGTTGCATGTTTCTACAATTCTGACAAAACCGTCTACTGTCTGATTGGCCCTTGAGCAATGAGTAGACCCAGGGGCGTTCGTCTCGTCGGGCTCGGGGCCCTGCGCTCAACATGTGAGCATCCAGCGCTGAAGGAAAAACTATGGACGGTTCCCCGGGTGGCCCAGGGTCCAGTTGGCATGCGTGGCTGCTTGAGTGAGTATACTTGGGAAAACGGGCAAGCGTTCGCGGTACCGGTACGCTGCGGAGTTGACAAAAAAAAGCTCTGCAGGGATCGGGGGATGCGCACACACGTGACTCCCTCCTGCCTTGCCTGGCCCCCATGTACGTCTTGATTTACTCACCAAGCTTTGTCCTCAGACTCCTCTTGCTTCGACCACACAGTCGCTGCACACCAATCACACTCCCATCAAATCGATAGAAATGGTAGCCCGGGTTTCATTGTGCTTTTATTCGATAGCATCGCCACTATGTCAAACCGCCATCATACCACGTAAGAGCATTTCCCCCAAACTCGATTTCTGACTGCACGGAGGATGCTGGCTCTCAGCCGTGTCCTCATATAAAGAATTCAAACATTTAGAAATTCATAAAAATACAAAAAGGCTCTCGATTTCATAGCAGTACAAAACTTGAAAAAAAATTAATATAGTAGTGGGCCCGGCCACGCTCGCCCAGTCCAAGGCGACAGTACATCGTCGCCGCGTAGTCGTTGTCGTCGTTGTCGCTGGGCTGTTGCTTTGGCGGCGACATGGTGTTGCAGCCCTGGCCCGGATCGCCACCACCGCCACCCTAGCCTGAGGCCCCGTCGTCGCCCTCTAGGTCGATGAACATGCCGAGCGCGGCGTGCGCTCGGCCTGCTCGCGTCTTACTACGCAGCGGACCAAGTCTCGGCGAATGCGTCCGTCACTGGCGGCACGGCCTCGAAGTAGGCGCGGTCGGCGATGCGCTGGCCCAGAAACTCCTCCTGGTCCTCCTCGATCTTCAGTTGGAGGGCGGCCACCTTGTACTCCGGCGGTGGCGTCCACTCCTTCTTCACCTGACGTTGGGGCCTGGTGAGGCGCAGGCGGCCATGGGGAGGCGACGGCGCCCCGCGGTCCCTGATGTCGCCGCCGCCTGAGCGCCTGCGATGTTGCGGCGGCGGGCTCTTGTCGCGCGGACCGAACGCGTCGGCCGCTTACGTTGACAGGGGTGGCCCGTGGCGACCAGCCGTTTCACGCACCATCTTCTCCGTTCCTTCCGCCAGAAACGCGGCATTCGGCGCCCCTGCTTGCCCCCACATGGGGGGTGGGTTTGGCCTGGGTGCGCCGAATAACAAAAAAGGCCGCGCCGGTGCCAAATAAAATTTAGTGGTGGGCTGCGCGTCAGTTCAGCAACCGGCACCCCCGATAGTCCTTTAGGGGCATTTTAGGGCCCCGCAAAATAAACTTGCTCTAACGGCATTGCTATAACTAGTCTACACACAATTTTACTCAACTAAGCAAAATGGCACCCTCGCTTGGCATATTTACAAAATCTAGAGCCACTTCTTATATTCCCAAACCAACACGCAAAAGAGCCAACCGCCCGCGCGAGCCGCAGACGCCGGCCTCCACCGCCCCCCCTCCCGCCGCCTCCCCCGCCACTGTTCGGGCCGTGCACCGTGCACCGCCTTTCGCGAGTTGTCTCACTACTCCTCCCATTGTTTTCTTGGCCGCACGAGCTCAACCTCGCCCACCTCGCCCACAGTCTCGTTGTCCGATTTGGACCGGATGAGGCCATCGCCGATACGGGGGGAAACTCGACGCGCACTCCCGGTGCCCCCGCTTGCGTCCCCTCGCCTCACCCCTCGTCCTCGTGCCTTGGCCCGAAGTTGGAGGACGGCAACGCTCCCGCTCGCCTCACCTTGCCCGCACCCCTCCCCTGCCGGCACCCCCTCCCGCTCCGGTTGAAGGAGGAAGCTCGCCCACCCAACCAATGCTTCCTCGCCCTACCAGCGCCCCCTCCCGCTCCCGTCTGATTTTGGCTATGAAGTTTGTATCGGGAAGAAAGGATATGGAAGAAGAGAGGAAAAAATACTCATTGACACATGGGTCCCGCAAATTTGGCAATTGCTATTATAGGAAGGCTACAACAGCTGAAAATATATTGCCTTCCTATACCCTCTCTCTCCTCTTGCTATATGCAAATTTTAACAATCCAATATACAAAGGCTCTTGGAGATGCTCTAAGTGCCAAGTTCGCTTAGATCATCTCATGTTGTCTCCCCCAAATGACGTTGGACGAAAACACCGGATCGATCGTTTGGAGCACACTGTCAAGCCGTGTCGCATTTGGGGCACACATGTTCCTAGTTGCGTGCCCCAACGGCGCCGTTCAATCAAATATAATTTATTTAAATTACGACTAAATATTAATAAATGAGTGAAATTTAACTAAATATAAACGAAAACAAGATCTAACTAATAAGCGTCGCGGTTCCTACCAGAGGGACCAGCCTCATCATCATTCTGGCGGCCGCTGCTTGGCGTCCCACTTTGCTCGCTTCTAGGCCCGCCACGCCTGTGATGCTTCCTGCCGTGCTTCCACCATCATGCGGCGTGCTTCAGCCTCAGGTTGGTGGCTTGCAGCGTGCCACCAGTCATTCCGCTCTACCTTGGTGTGCTCGCGCAACCCCCGGTAGTACTCGTTCTGAGCAATCCGGGCTCGCAAGCGAGCGGTGGCAGCGGCCTCGTTCTCTGTGTTGATGCGAAGAATGGTATGATGCTCCCTCTCCATGAGGAGGCGTGCGTTCTCCTCCACTAGCGGCCTCTACAGGAAGATCTCCGCGTCGTGCTCTTCCAAGTGTTGGTTGGCCGCCTGGTGGAGATGGGCGTTGTTGGCCCTCTTCTGCTCGGTCTATCAAGAGTTGAGGACGACGTGCTGCAGCGGATCAACCGCTGGCCTATTGAAGTGGTGAGTTCAACGAGGTGAAGTCGAAGTTCTAGGAGTCCAGTGGAGTTTGGTTCGGTAGCGGGGATCGGAGCGCGGGGGCGCCTCGGGCATGGGAAGCCTAGCCCAACAGGTAGGCAAACGGCGAGGCATGTCGCTTAGCCAATGGGGGAGCTTGGGGGCGAGAACGATGGAGGATGCGAGCTAGGCGGGGCTAGAGTTTGAGTTGTGGATAGAGGATAGGGGACGTAGATGTATTTATACACAAAAGGCAGTTGGCTCACATTAACGCTACTGCAGAGGCGTAGCGAATGGATGCTGCACCACTATGGCAATGAGACGATTCTCTGCGTCGGCCATGCGCCATTGCGGTGATGAGACGACTCTGTGTCGGCCATGCACCACTGTGGCGGCGATTTGACTCTCTATACCGGCCATTAAACCGCCACGGAGGGGCAGATCACGATATAAATAAGGCTGACAAGCCGTTGTGCCAATGACATGGCCCGCCAACGCCATGTCGTCCGCACATTGCGCCTCACACGCACGAAGCGTCTCCTATGGTGTCGGGATGGCCTAGGCGCGCTAGACACGATTCCGGGCTGCGCCGGATTGAAAACGGTTTTGGAACACACGGCTGAGCGTGTTTTCCTTCTCGGCATGCCACAAAGCCGTCGGAGAACGGTTTGAGAGACACGACCGGAGATGCTCTTAGAGTCCTAGGGCTTGTTTGATTCATAGGATAGGAAAAGTATAGGAATAGGAAAAACATAGGATTAATATGTCATGCCAACTTGAATCCTATGGGAAGAGAAATTCTGTTTGATGTTCCAAAGGAATTTTTCTATGAGGTATGATCTAATGTTTCTTTCCTATAGGAATTGCACTATAAGATTCCTATAGAATTAATTCCTATAGGATGTGTTCCTATGAATCAAACAATAACATAGGAAAAATTCCTATAGGATTCAAATCCTACAATATTCCTATGCAATTCCTATAAATCAAACAAGCCCCTATGGATTAAGAGATTTTTTTTTTGAAAAGTCGAGCAATGTATACATTGGGGTGAATATTTGAATTTAAGTTTAAAGCTGACATGAGTTCAAGTTTAACCTTCGCGTTCTCGAAGAAATTTAACCTCCGTCCACGTGATATATGCTTATTTGTTCATTTTCCTTTTCCTGAGCCCACAACAAGGTGTTTGTTGAAATAATTAACAGTTTTTGTATTAATTTAATCCAAATATAAAACATGACAGTACAATTTTCAAGATTGGCTAGCATACGTATAGTAGATATACACTATACAGGCAAGTGAAAACCTAGCACATCTACACATACAGTAGTACTAGTAATCAACATAGGAAATATCAGAAAGGCAAAAAACACGTACGAGTTTATCGCTGGTATCATACCAGCGGTGAGACATGAGGAGCTCCACCACCGGCAGTAGCAGCAACATCAGCAGCCTTCTTAGCAGCGGCGGCCGACATGGCGATGAGGTCGAGGAAGTCGGACGTAGAGGTCGAAGAAGAACTTGAGCAGTCGCGCCGAGACGTTTCCAAAAACCTTATCGCCTCTCTCCCGGTGCAGGATCAGAGAGACGGAGTTCTAGAGGCCTGCTCTCCCACAGCCGTGCACGCAGCCGGCAGGATGGATTAGCAGAGGGCAGCACAAAGAGGTGGAACGGCGATGCGCATATAGGCGGATGCAATCTAATTGCTAGTGACAACTAGGGTTCGCGTCTGCCAGTTTATATAGTGCGGGTCTGGTAGGACATGGGCAACAGCCCATGACCGAGTCGGCAACAGCCCACGATCCAAAATGACTCATAATTAATACACAATTAATTTTCTCGAACACCAAAATATAAACGACATGCAAAACATGAGCTTGGCTTGGCGAGATTCCCGCAATCCACGGCATGCGCGCGTCGTGTCAAGGCATGGCGTGGCAAGGCGAGGGCTTCTCTTCTTCTCACACCTTAGTCAGTGGTGCAACACTCTATTATTTAAGGTGATTCAACTCCCCTTTCACTAGCAATGTGAGACTAAAGTTTAGTCCCACCTCTTGCCATCCATATATGTTTTGGGGCCTTGAGAATTTCAGAATTTTAGTTACGCTAAGGGCTAAGACGTACTAGTAAATTTCAACAGTGTTTTTCTCTTCCGTAGCAAAAATTTGACCAAATTCATAAATAAACATCTACAATATCAAACAAAAATAATTTCTAAATAATAATATACCTTTGTTTCAAATTACTTATCGGAGATATGTCTAAATACGCATGTATATACACACATTTTAATATATAGTACTCCTGTCGTCCTAAAATAAGTGACTTGTGTTTGTGTAAATTTGCATATATCTGTATACTAAAATGCATCTAGATATGTATAAATCTAGACAACCGAGTGACTTATTAGATAGATACGAATCTAGACAGCCCAGTGACTTATTTTGGGACGAAAGGAGGAGTATATGTGAATCTGAAAAAAAAATGACATCCAATTATTCGGGAGAGACCGAGAGAGGGAGTACATTATGAAAACACGTGTTTTCACGGATCTGCTAATATTGTTTGCCGTCGTGGATGTTAACAGTTGCTAGACAAGCTTTGAAGTAATTGGCTTGATCCATAGGCTTACAGACCCGGAGAGAGTATACACACCTACAACCACTGTTCAGTAATATAAAACATTTTAGTTTTGTGAATCGAATATATCTAAACGTCTTTTAAAGCAACTCTAGCACAGACGCCAAACTCGCCGCACGCTAAAATAACTGCCAGTTTCGTGCGCAGGACCCCGCGCGCCCCTCCAGCGGGCGCTACAAAACGAAGCACGGCAAAAGAAATACAGCGTGCGTGGAAAATCATCGGCGCGCACTTTCTTTCGAACGCCGCTAAGCGCTCGCGCTAGCTCGCACCGCGCGCAACCAATGACCAGAAGCCGCCTCCCGCCGACGCCATGCCTCCCCGGTCAGGATACCGCGGCGTCCGCGCGCGGCCCGACGACACCTTCTACGCCGAGATCAAGACCGGCGACGAGCGTATCGGCCTCGGCACCTTCGAGACCGCGCACGAGGCGGCGCATGTACGACGTCGTGGCGTGGCGGCTCGGAAGCCCGCGCTCGATCATGAACTTCCATGACGTGTGGAACCGCCAGCAGGCAGAGGCGCTCGCGCCGCCACCGCGCCTCATCACGCAGGAGGAGCAGCGCCGCCGCCAAGACGTGGAGCGCCGTCTTCTCATCACCGAGCGGACGAGCATGCGCGGCTGGAGTGGGCGGCGTACTTCCCCGAGGACGTCGCCGCCGAGGAGAAGTGGTACGAGGATCGGAAGGCCGCGAAGAAGGCAGACCGCCTCAGACGGAGGGCCGAGAAGACGGAGAGGCAGACCTTCGCTGAACCACTCTACCTCTATTTTCTGTTCTATGTTTTTAGTTTATCCTATTTTCTAGATCTTCTATTGTACTATTTTTCTGCGAAATCATATTTGTAGCGTTGCATTTTAGCGCGTCTACTAGGAGTTTTTTTTCTATTTTAGGGCACGTCCGTTTTAGTGCTTCCCGTGGAGGAACGAGCAACGCACACTAAACTCAGATGACGCGCGCTGCAAAGCGAATTTAGTGCGTCTAGATTTAGCGCATGTGCTGGAGATGCTCTTAGTGTATAGGTTCGGAATGAACCTATACATTAAAAAATATCTAAATACATTTATTTTACAAAGCTAAAATGTCTATATTTTTGAACAGAGGAAATATAAAGCTTCTCTTTTTATGCTACAGTAAAAGTGAAATAGATTTTGTTTTCCGTCTGCAAATCGATGGCTGCAACAGTTTCCACTCAGCAGAATTACCGGCCAAATGTATAAGTTGTTGCCTAATACTAGTCAATACTAGTCACAATGGGAGAAGTAGATTTTGCAACGGTCGAGAGAAAGCCCCCCGCGTCGCTCCGGCGACACGGGCGGCGAAAACCTAGCCCCCCGCCAGGACCCCCCCTCCCTTCCCCTCCCCCTCCGTCGTCGGAGGAAGCCGGCGGGCAAAGCCCTCACCGGCGGACGACGGCGGCGGGGCCCAAGCTCGGGTGAATGGCGCGCTAATTCCCGGCGCCGCAGCGTGGCGTCTGTGCGTTGGCGCTGTGGGTGGTCGCCTGAAAAACGCACGGGCCTGCAAGGCGGGCGCCGACTACCGCGCCGTGGTGGCGGTGGTGGGACGGCAGCCGGGCGGGTGTGCGTGGTGGTGCAGGGGTGCGTAGGCGCTTGGGTGTCGCGGCGCTGGCAACGGCCACGGCTCTGGCCGGTTTTGGCGCGGGTGTGGTCGTCCTGGCGCTGGGTGTTGCGCCGGCGGCGGCTGGTTTGGCGCGGGTGAGGGCCTCCTAGCGGCACGGATCTGCAGGCCCAGATCTGGGCCCTTTCGGGCCTGATCTGGGTCATGCGGGCCCTGGCCTATGCGGGTCTGTAGTCCCTGGGCGTGCGGCGGGGCGGTGGTCGCTGAACTGGGCGCGTGGCGGCTGGCCTCGCCGTGGAGAGCGGCGTGGCTCCTTCTCTTCCTCTCGGCGGGCGGCGTCAAATCGGGTCTGGCGCTACCGGCTGCAGACGATCAGTGGAGGCCGGGACGGTGGTCCCTAGCGGCGACTGTGGTAGAGGCAGAGAGGCGACAACGGGCGGTGCGGGCCGGCCAGCCTAGGTCCGGGCCCATTCGGGCTCGATCTGGGTTGTGCGGGCCCTTTCCTGCTGGCCCCTGCGCTGGGTGTGTGCGTGAGCTCTGCTCCGCACAGGTTGGGTCGCCTGGGCGATATCGCTGGCAACGGCAACGGCGCCGGCGGCCGGGCGCCCCCCCACTTTCCCTTGGCCGTCCTCCCCGGCCCCAAGCGCAGGGATGATGCTGCTCTGGACGGGTCGAGTGGAGCCCAACGCCTTCTTGGTGGGGCGGCTCGAGGCGTTCTCTGACACCGGCGGCGGGGGTGGCGGTGTTGGGTGGCTGGCGATGCTTCTCTGAGGTGGCTGTGCGCAAAACTGCCGGTGACTCCGCCTAGGGCTAGTGCGGAGGCTCCATGTGAGGAACAGGGTGCTCGGTTGCGGGAGTGAGGTACCAAGCCTCGGGCGAAAGCTCTGCCTTTGGGCTGGTGACGGCGACGCCTATGGGTATCGCGTCCTGTTGAGGCGTCATCGAGGAGCTTCGGCACCTCCCCCGCCCAGGGTATCAGGTTCCGGGTGAAAACCCCAGATTTGGCTTGCCAGATCGGGCGACGGCGGCGTCTTCGACGTCGTACCCTCCATGGTGGCATCGCCTTGGAATCCTGATCCCCTGGTACAAGTCGCTGCTCCTCATCATGGTCTTCGGTCTTGGCCTCATGCGGCATCTTAGTGTAGTTGGAGTGTTGGCCTCTCCAGTGGTATTGCGGATGGCTTGCGCGACGGGGATCCTCCTCGGGCGGCGCAAGCAAGCCTCCGGATGACCGGCGGTGGGCTGGCCTCTGTGGTTGATGGCGGGTCGGTGAAGACTGCATGCTAGTAAGTCTGTTGAGGTTGCAGGGAGGTAGCCATTGCGCCGGCGGCGTACCCCGGATCTGGGCTGAGCCTGGATGGCTCGCGGGATCCAGGTGAGACCCATCTTGGCTGCGAATGGCATGCTCCTAGCGATATCGACGATGCGCAAGCAGTGCGACTTTCATCGGCAAGGGTTCTGTTTGGCGGAGGAGCTCGCTCTGTGACGTCCTGGAGAAGCACTCGACGGATTTCGACCTTAGCCGTAGTCTTGTTTTGAGTGTTGGGTATGTTGTATGTTTGGGTGTTTCGGCCTTTTCTTAGGCTTGTAAATCAAACTCCTTTTTCTATCAATGAATGAAACGCAAAGCTTTTTTGTTTTCGCGAAAAAATACTAGTCACAATGGAAAATCATGTATTATACTACTCCGTTTAGAAATATAAGACATTTTATTTTTATAAAATAAATATATCTAGAGTCCTTTTAGTGTATTGATTTACTCCGAACCGCTTAGATACATTCTATTCACAAAGCTAAAACGTTTTATATTTCTAACCAAAGAGAGTATATGATTCTTAATATATAATATATCTCCATAATGTATAGTATCATATAATATTATTATAGTCTTAGCATATTTATTGTTTTGTAGAATTTCAATGTAAAATTGTGTAAAAGATTTATTTGGAATTAGTTTTTCTAGTTTTACGTGCTATGATATTGTATCTATCTATGATACTACCTCTGTTTGGGATTATAGGTCCCGAGAGCTTTTTTATATTGTTTGAGATTATAAGAAATATCCCATTTATTAGTCTCTCTTGTCCAATGCATGTTGTTCTTTTTTCTCTCACTTCTCTCATGCATGTAGACTATTGGTGCATGCATGAATTAATGAGAGAAAGTTATGGAGTGTCTTGGTATTATCAACTTGGCCCTTATGACTGATAATCCCAAGCAGAGGTAGCACTACTAATATTACTTATAGTGGGAGTAACTTGGGTAATAACATAGTCTACATATATTACCAACTAAACATTTAAATAACATGGCATGCAATTAAATGATGAGAGAGAGTCTTGTGGTAACTAGCTATGCTACCGTAATATCACATATTTCAATACAAAATGAGCATACACTGCAATAAACGAGGCTTTGTATGATAGCACACCTATATTATTTTGCACTATAAAAGTAACTTAGACTAGTAACATAAATTTGCAATAAACGAGGCTTTGCACGATAGCACACCTATATTATTTTGCACTATAAAAATAACTTAGACTAGTAACATAAATTACTTCCCACTATAACCAGTCTAACCTAGTCTTTTATCATTAATTTCAGTGATACGTAAACCTTTTGTACATATGCGATGCATGATACTATGATATTTCATCGTGGCTAGTCTACGGAAAGCTGCCACAGAGTGACCGAACCCAACTGCTTATATAAGTCCATTGGATTATCACGGTTTACGACGCGATGGGCTACAGGTTACCACTAATAAGATTCTCTCTCTGCCTTTACATGTTTTGGACGTGCACGTGGTGTGCCCTCTCCCTCATTTTGCTAGGGACACCGCTAAGTGGGCAGCGAGCTCTATTGGCAGCACATGACACGTCTCACTCACTCCCTTTACACGACCAGGAGGTGCACTGTGTTGGTTGGCAGCTTGTCAAGTTCCATGACTGTCATTTGGGATTGTGCGCATATGCTATAATCTCTTGTTTTTCCTCCTTTCAGTAAATGGTCCGGGCAATATTTTTTATTTAATGATGTTTCCCTCTGTAGAACACAAATGACTAGAGAGAAGATAATCAACATATGTGAAGTAACATCGTTCATAACAGTCTACTCAGTATCAGCCGCAGTTTCACCAGCAGTCAGTTGGACAGTATGGGTATCCCGCTGTGGCAGCGGGTGTTCCCTTCCTGACATCGGGGCAATAGGGGCCATACCCGTATGGTGTGCAGGGGACCGTTGATACTGTTGTGCCGATGGTCATCACTTCGGAGGTTGTTCCTGGTGCACCGGGTTCTGCTGTTGTTGATAAGAAAAATGTGAAGGTTGTGCGCTGCTGGAAGTGCGCGGTCAGTACTCATGCGACTAAGGATTGTAAGGTGGCTCACTACTGTTATATTTGTGATGGTTCCGCTCATCCCACCATGAGGTGCCCTATTCTCAAGCAACCGCGACCAACTCCGTACATGGCCGGTATTGGCAATGAGAGGACCTTGTTTTCTCAGATTCCTGATAATGTGGTGCGTGATCATCTCGGGAATTCTCAGTCTCCCATAGCTCTTGTGAGTGTGACCGGACAGATGGTGACGGCAGATGTTGTTCAGCGACAGATTGCCAGGAGATGTTCGGTGCGTGATCAGTGGAAGTGGGAGGCTTTACCGCATGGCGAGGCAGCCTTCCTTGTGAGATTCCCGTCGTTTGAGGATCTGGACAGGGTGGATGGGATTCAGGTGTCTGTGCCTCAGGGCAATTCTCAGTTGGCTTTCTCAGTTTTTCGTACGATGGAGGTGCCACATAAGTTTGAGCTCAAGCAGGTGTGGCTGCATGTTGAGGGGGTTCCTCATTGTTTGTGTTCTTTCTGGGGTCTATGGGTTGTTGGAGGACTCATGGGGATTACGCTGGATGTTGACTTGTTCAGTTTGCGGCGGCGTGGAGTCATTCGGATCCTGGTGGCTATGACTGATACATCAGTTTTCTCGCAGCTTAGTGATGCTTTGGGTCATTACCTTAAGTAGGATGTTGTGGTTAAGCTTAAGGCCTATGAGCTTCATTTCCGGTTGGAGCCTGTAGGTTATGTCTCGGAGCCGGAGTTCGTTCCTTTCCTTTGGAGGAAGAGGGACGGGGACCAGGATGATGATACAAATGGGAAGGGTCCTGATGATGTTATGGATTTGTCTGATTCGACTAGTGGTTTAAAGGATGCTGGGGACGGCTCTGCTTCAGCCCAGCCTAGTCAGGGGGGATCGATGCCACCATACTCCATTCAGAGGGCACAGCTGTTGGCGCATGATTCTTCCCGTCTGATCGCGGTCACTCCTTTTAATACCTTTCCCGCTACGCCGCGGGGCAAGGAGATTCTTGAGTCGCTTCCGGTGGGCTCTCCTCTTCGCGGTGTCACACCTGCTTTGGCTTCACCTCGAGTCTCTCCTTCTCAGCCGCAGGATGCTTTGCGGGTGGCTTCTGCTGGGACTCAGACTACACCACGGTCGGTGTCACCTGCTCGCTGTAGACCTAATGTTCTGGGTCGTTCTATTCCTCGTCGGGAGGGACCGGTGTTGGAGCCTGTGCTTCAGGAGGTGGTTCTTGGGGCCTCGGCGCGGGGACTGGCCCAGGAGGGGCTGGTAGACCGTGGCACTTCTTCGACCTCGCCCACCGTGGACCAGGACGTGCGACCCAGCTCCTCTTCGATCCAGGCGGGCGGCCTCGGGTTGATTGGGGAGCTGGGGCTTTCGATGACCCGAGCTAAGCTGCTGCCTGGCGATGTTGTTGGAGGGCCGCTGGATGCTGGTCGTGGTCTTGCCGCCCAGGAGGGGCAGTCGGGTCATGACAGCGGCTTGGCCAGGACCAGGATTCACTTGGGGGATGGTTTGCCTCGGGCTCCGTCGGGCCCGTCCCTTGGTGGTGGCGGACTGCTGACTTCGGCGCGGAGGAGCTCTAGGCATGGGCTCGACGCCTCTGGGGCGTAATCCACGGATGAGGATTCGATGGTCAAGGCCATGCGGAGGAAAGCGGAGAAGAACCTCGACTCGCAAGGTATAATGAATTCTACAAAGTCCTTTCTTTCTCCAATTCGTCTATTGTTGATAAGCTGACTAATGTTGGAGTTAGTATGGGTAGATCTGTTAAGGATGTTTCTTTCTCTAGTTCTGTTTTGAGACGTATGGAGGTTGACCGTTTAACGGTTACTCCGAAGACTCATGTTGTTTCTGAGCCTTCACCGATTGAGGAGGAGGAGTTGCATGCCACAATAGATGGTCAACTTCTTTTTCACTTAGTTGGTGAAGTTTTGGAGGTGGGCTTCGATGAGACTGAACTGGGCTCATTATTTGAGCTTACAGCTTCTGGTCGAAAATCGAAGGGCCACAAATCTCGTAAGAGGTCTCGTGTATCCAAATCCCCTATTGTTTCTCAATGAATGGCATGTTCTCAAATAGCAGAGGTCTTCGTGGCTTGGCTAAATATTTGTTCTTTGCTGATTGTATGAGAGATCATAATTTGGATTTTTTTGGGTATTTCCGAGACTGGCAGATGCGATTTCTCACAAACTCAACTCAATCGCCTTTCTGGTGGAGTAGAGTTTACGTGGGTATCGCGGCCGCCGCGGGGTCGATCCGGGGGAATCCTGTTGGGCGTCCGAAATGAGACTATGGAAGTCCTAGCTAGTTTGGTTGGAGATTTTTTTTATTAAACTCCATATCCGTAACAAGGCTGATGACTTTCTATGGTCTCTAGTCGTCATATACGGGGTTGCCCAGGAGGTTTTTAAGGCGGACTTTTTACGTGAGTTGGTAAACCTGACTAAGGATAATCCGTATCCTATTCTTATAGGCAGAGACTTTAACTTGCTCAGATTCCCTCACGAGAAAAGTCGGGGCCGTTTCGATGATCATTGGCCTTTCATGTTCAATGCTATCATAGAAAGCTTGGATTTAAGAGAGATTACAATGATTGGAAGACAGTTCACTTGGGCTAATAGTCTTCCCGAGCCTACATATGAAAAACTGGATAGGGTGCTTATGGATACCGAATGGAAAGATAAATTCCCTATGGTAACCGTTCGTGCCCTCGAACGTATTGAGGCTTTATCGGATCATGCTCCTATTTTATTGTCTGTTGGAACACCACCACGAAAATCTAAATATAGTTTCAAATTTGAACTTGGATGGATAGAACGTGATGGGTTCTAGGACTTGGTGATGGCTATTTGGGAGAAACCTGTTAGTGGTCAAACGCCTATACAACGATGGAACAACAAAATGCGTGCCTTACGCAAATTTCTTCGTGGTTGGGCTCGACATACTGCTGGAATCCTTAAAAAAGAGAAAATACGCCTATCATCTATTATTAATAATTTGGAGGCTTCTGCAGAAGTCAGGCTTTTATCTGCACAAGAGATTGAGCTTAAAAACCAATCAAATGCAGAAATTGCCAGACTACTTCGCGAGGAGGAACTCAAATGGTACCAACGCTCTAAAGCGAGATTCATTCTGGAAGGAGATACGAACACAAGATACTTCCATGCTGTGGCTAATGGCAAGCATAAGAAGAAACTTATTCACTCTCTTATCCAGGATGAAGGTATGATTGAGGGGCAGGAGCAACTTAAATCGTATATTACTAGTTATTATAAATCTTTGTTTGGGGCACCGCCAGAGAATTCCTTTTTGTTGGATGAGTCCCAAACTGCAGATATTCCTCAGGTTTCTGTTCTGAAAACAACTTTCTCACCGCCCCGTATACGGAGGATGAGGTTAAGAAAGCCGTTTTATAATGCAGAACGAATACAACAATATCGTCCAATCTGCCTTCTTAATGTTAGTTTTAAAATTTCCACTAAAGTTGCTATGATCAGACTAAATTCGGTTGCTGACCATGTTGTAAGCCCATCTCAAACTGCTTTCATGCAAGAAAGAAATATCCTAGATGGGGTAGTAACCTTGCATGAAACAGTTCATGAACTACACTCAAAGAAGTTGAACGGTGTATTGTTCAAAAATGACTTTGAGAAGGCTTACGATAAAATTAATTGGTCTTTCCTTCAGCAAACACTTCGTATGAAAGGTTTTTCGGAGGAGTGGTGTGCTCTCGTACAGTCTTTTGTGGCGGGTGGTAGTGTTGCCATTAATGTCCACGATGACACTGGCAAATACTTCCAAACTAAAAAAGGGCTAAGACAAGGGGATCCATTATCGCCTATACTATTTAACATAGTGGCTGATATGTTGGCTATCCTTATCGAGAGAGCTAAGGCTGATGGCCAAATTGAAGGATTGGTTCCTCATTTGGTTGATGGTGGTCTATCTATTCTTCAATATGCTGACGATACAATCTTATTTATGGAACATGATTTGGAGAAAGCTAAGAATCTGAAATTAATATTATCAGTATTTGAGCAACTATCTGGATTGAAAATTAACTTCCATAAAAGTGATTTGTATTGTTTTGGCGAGGCTCAAAACGAGGCCCACCTATATGCTGAACTTTTTGGCTGTAGTGACGGGCAATTTTCAATCAACTATCTGGGAATACCGATCCACTATCGGCGTCTCACGATTGCTGAATAGAAAATCGTTGAGGAAAGACTCCAAAATCGTCTTAATAGTTGGAAAGGAAAATTACTATCCCTTGGAGGAAGACTAGTTCTCATAAATTCAGTACTCACCAACATGGTACTGTATATGATCTCGTTTTTCCAATTGCCTAAAGGTGTCTTGAAGAAAGTGGATTATTTCCGATCAAGATTATTTTGGCAAGGGGATAGTGAAAAAAAGAAATATCGACTGACCAAATGGAATGAGGTTTGCCGACCAAAAGAATATGGTGGACTGGGCATACATGATTTGCAAGTCAAAAACACCGCGCTTCTTGGTAAATGGCTTTTCAAACTACTATCTAAAGATGGTGTCTGGCAAACCATTCTATGGAGGAAATATGTTGGTTCCAAAGCTGTATCTCAAGTGGTTTGGAAACCCGGTGATTCACATTTTTGGGGTTGACTAATGGCGTCCAAAAAATATTTCTTCCGTTTTGGTGTTTTCAATATTAAGGATGGATCACAGGTTAGGTTCTGGGAAGATAAATGGCTTGGCCAAACTTCGCTTCGTGAATAATACCCAGCTCTATACTCGATTGTTAGGCACAAAGAAGATATCCTTTCCACTGTATTGGGATCAGATCCTCCTAATGTGTCTTTCAGACGAAGTCTCTTGGGACCTAGACTTGTATCGTGGAATAATCTTCTAGTACGATTATCCATGATACAGCTGACCGAGGGGGTGGATGAGTTCAAATGGAAATTACTAGAGGGTGGTGAATTTACTATTGACTCATTATATAGAGATCTAATCCAACCTGATATTCTAGTTGTCGATAATTCTAAAATTTGGAACATGAAAATACCCCTTAAAATGAAGATTTTCACTTGGTATCTTCGTAAAGAGGTCATTCTTACAAAAGATAATCTTGTTAAGAGGAATTGGCATGGAAGTACACAATGTGTTTTTTGTCATCATAATAAGACAATTCGGCATTTATTCTTTCAATGTAAATTTGTTCGTACTATATGGTCAATCATCCATGTTGCCTCTGGTTTATCTCCTCCACGCTCGGTTACCAACGTATTTGGTTGCACGGGATACACGATAAATATGAGACTTTATTTAGGGTGGGAGCGCTTGCCATTATTTGGTCGCTTTGGCTATGTAGAAATGACATGATTTTTAATATCATTGTGTCTTCTTCTCTTCAGGTGATCTATCGAGCCACGGCTATCCTCCGATCATGGACTACTCTCCAATGTATGGAGTTTCGCGACTTGTTTGCGGAGGGGTGTACGCGATTGGAGGCCACAACGAGGGATATTTTCTCCCGACATGGATGGCAGCGTGACCTCCGGATAGATCTGCCATAGATCGACGCGTTTCTTCATTTTTTTATCATTCTTGTAATGTTGATACTTTCGTTCTGGTCACTGTGTCTGTGGTTTATCGGCTGTGTGCATCCTAGCTATGCAGAGGCCGGGTGTAAATATTATGATTAATAATAAAGCGTCCATTTCCAAAAAAAAAAATTGCATAAGCATTGCAATATATATATATATATAAAGAATTTCATTTTTATCTCTTTTAGTATTTACACAAAGCCTAAATTTCAGCTTCTTTATTGTTTTTTGCAATCTGCTAGGATTAAGACTGTGTGTTAACTTCTGTAACATATGGTTGCAGATCAAGCATAGACGGAGGCTATATGTGACCAAACTGGCCCTGCTCCTTGAGGATGTCTTTTCCTTGCTTAATAAGCATTGTGTGGAGCTCTTTTCCTTATTGGGCATCAAAGAAATAACCTAATTTAATCGAGCAGTCAGTGTTGGCCCTCCTTGATCTTGTTCCACGCCCTACCACTGATGAAGTATGGATGATTTTATTCTAAGATCCAAGAAATTAATCTTATACTTACATAATAAGAACCCAGGTAAAAGCCGTCAAAAAACTCAATTTGTTTAGATTAAAACCAAAATCCGTTAGTAACACTATTAGTTGCTCCTTTAGCCTGATGGAATACTTTGCTCTTTTGTTTGAATTTATCTAAGGGTATTAAGATATACCACATTGAGTTATTTTTCTCCAATTGATATTACTTATCAGTTACCTTTTTACTGACATTTCAGGCCATGTATCATAAGGCGGAAGTTTAGACAAAAGCTGGTTTGGGGAGCAGCGTGCATCGAGCGACATAGAGTGACCACCAACAACCTTATTTTCAGGATATTGAAGTACTTTAGCAGGGACTATAATTGATTCCTCCTTTAACCTTGATGGGATACTTCGCTCTTTTATTTAATTTATATAAGGGTCTTAAGATATACCATATTGAGTTATTTGTCTCCAAATGGATGTTACTCATCGGTTCTCTTTTTACTGACATTTCAGGCCATGGTATCATCAGGCGACAGTCTAGACCAAAGCTGGTTTGGGGAGCGTCAGACGTCAAAAGCGACATAGAGTGACCATGGCCAACAACCCTATTTTCAGGATATTGAGCAGGGGCTATAATTGACACCCGTTAGTAACACTATTAATTCCCCTTTTAGCCTTGTTGGGATACCTTGCCCTTTTATTTGAATTTATACAATGGTCTTAAGATATACCACATTGAGTTATTTGTCTCCAATGGATGTTACTCCTACTTATCAGTGCTCTTCTTACTAACATTTCAGACAATCATATCATCAGGCGACAGTTTAGACCAAAACGTGCGGTTTGGTCAAGTATATGTAGCAAGCAAACTATGGAGCGCCAAGTGATTGTATTAGTTATGATCCCTTCTCTGCTCCGATTTCACTCCTTTCAGTACCTAGCTTATCCTTCATTTAAGAGTGTTCTCTATTGTTATTGATTGGCTTAGCCCGGTTAGTAAACCTATTGGCATGGGTATACCCTATAGGTACTCGAGCTTGGTATATACGGCCTGAATATGTAGAGGCCCACGGTGTCGCCAAGGTCCAAATGAAGAACTCAAGTAACCTATAGACTCTCGATTGCTTGAAGAACAAGAAGAAGCTAAAGATAGAAAGTTCAAAGGGGAAAACCCTAACCTGTAACCGACTTGACCTGCTACCCGAGACCTAGCCTATCTATATAAAGGCTAGGAGGAGGCGGCGAGGAGAACACACGCAACCCTAGTTTCCACAACCCTCGCCAGATTGCATCTGCGCATCATTGTAATCTTCGATTCCTTTGATAATTCCACGAGCAGACAAGCAGGAGTAGGGACCTCTACGAGGCCTGAACCTGGGTAAATCTTTGATACATTGCAAATGTATCTATAATTTTTGATGTTCCATGCTTGGTTTTATCCACTTTCTTGTGTTTTGTTCCAACTTTGGGGTACTTTTCATATGATTTCTTGGACTAACCTATTAACAAGAGCCACAGTGCCAGATGCCTGTTTTCTGCTGTTTTTGGTTCCAGGAAAGTCAGAAAATGAATATTCTCGGAATTGGACGGGACAAAAGCCAAAGTGCCTATTTTTCCGGAAGGGATCAAGTGCCAGAATACGAGACGGAGAGGGGCTAGGGTCCGGCCGCACCACCTAGCCATGTGGCCAGGCTTGGCCCGCGCCAGGGGGTGGTCTGGCCGACCCCAACACCCCCTCAGCCTCTCCTTCCGCCTATAAGTTGCCCTCGGGACAAAAACCCTAAGTACCCGATCAAAAATCCACGAAAGAGTCTGTAGCCACCGTCATCTCCATCCCTAGATCGGGAGGGATCTAAAGCTCTTCCCGGCACCCTGTCGGAGAGGGGAATTCACCCTGGAGGCCTTCTTCATCACCATGCAAGCCTCCGGTGTGATGCGTGAGTAGTTCATCCTTGGACTACAGATCCATGTAGTAGCTAGATGGCTGGTTTCTCCTCCTTTGTGCTTTCATGTTTAGATCTTGTGAGCTCCGTTCATGATCAAGATCATCTATTTGTAATCCATACATGTTGTGTTTGCGGGGATCCGATGGATATTGAGATGCTATTTCAGATTGATTATTGATTCTATCATGTCTTTGTTATTTGAGATCTTGCATGCTTTCTGTTGTTAGTAGCTATCTTGGCCAAGTAGATGCTAGCAACTCCAAGAGTTAGTATTTATGCTCGATAGTGGGTTCATGCCTCTGGTAATCTGGGGAAGTGACAAAAATCTCTAAGGTACTAGATGTGCTGTTGCTACTAGGGAGAAAACAACAATCCTTTGTTTATAGAATAATTGTATTGTTTACTTTACACTGAGCCATCAAGCATTTTTCTGGCGCCATTGCCGGGGAGTCAAGGACATCTTCACAAGGGGAGTCCCTCATAACCAATCTCTTTACTTTGTTGTTTTTGTGCTTAGTTTCTTTTTGCTTTGTTTGCTTGTTTTGTTCTTCAAAAACACAAAAAAATTAGTTTTACTTGTTTGCTTTCTTTATCAAAAACACACAAAAATTAAGTCTCCTTTAGTTGTCACCTCTCCCTTAGCTCACCATGTTGGTCCCTACATTCACCCTGAAAGACCTTCCAATTGGTAGTGGTTCTATAATTGGTAAAGATAACATTGAAGAATTCTTTAATCATGTTAGTAAGCATGAAGATACTGAGGATAGGTCCCATGTAGAACTTGCTCCAAACTATGAAATTGCTGCAGCTTCTTTAATTCACATGTTAGAAGCTAGGTTTGTTAACCTCAACCCCTTAATGCAAGTAATGTTTCTTAAGCTTAAAGAAATTGAAGACCCTGAGAAGAGGGATTTTATTCTAGAAACTTTGTTTAAGGAGTTCTATGATGTTGCCAAAGAAGCTAGAAAAGTCTTTGAGCATTTCAATATGCTAGGCTCATGTGTAGATGTTGTTGGTACACGAGAAAAGATGTACAAAACCAAACCTAATGGGGAGGAACCTAAGATATCAATACCCTTCAAACTAGTAGCAATACATGATGCCATAGAAAAGAATCTTGATTGGATTGTTCCTGCAAACCCTTTTGATGAGAATAGTGAACCCAAGAGCATTGAGAGAGGTTCCTCTAGAACTTATTTAGATGATATACCTTGTCTTGTTGAAAATATTTCTGGTATTGATCTTAATGCTTCTTCATTTGAGAACACTTGATTCTTTCTTTGCTTCTTATGCCTAACTTAAAGGCGTTAAAGAAAAGTACTTGTTGGGAGATAACCCAAGAGTTTTAGATGAGTCTTGGAAGTTATTACCTCTATAATAACCTCTCCTTATCCTTTTTATTTGCTTTTTGTGCCAAGAGTAACCTCTAACGAGAGTGAAGTAATGATTGGGAAAGTTGCTGTCCCGAAACAGATTTCTGTGCTTCACCGTAAAAATTACTGAGAGAGTTCTGTACGTCGGATTGAGCTGTAATTTTTTATGCTTCTGCCCCAGGTTGTTATCTAACTTTCGTTAGGTCAACACTTTTTGATTTGAAAAAATAGAAGGTCTTCGAAAAAATTCGTCTTTACCTGCTGGTCTGTTTTGATAGATTTCTGCTATTTTCTGCATTTGCTTCTTGTGGGTTCCTTTTTGAGTTATTTTGGGGAATTGAGCTTTTTGAGGGAAGTGCTACAGTAGCTAGTGTTCTAATGGAAGTTTATTTGGTGTTAGAACTGAACCTTGAGACTTATTTATCTTAAGTGCACTAATGTTGCTAATGAGATTGTGTGAAGTTTTGTATGAAGGAAAAATTTCAGGTGTATAGAAGGAATGAGTAATGAGATGAAGGATGGACTAAAGCTCAAGCTTGGGGATGCCACGCGTGTCACCTCAAGAAATATCCAAGAAGTGCAAGCGTCAAAGCTAGGGGATGCCCAAGGCATCCCCTTCTTCATCAATAAAAAATCCAGGTTTCTTCCAAACGCTTCATTTTTATTGCTTCATGCACAGTTGTGTTTTCTTGGAGCATCTTCCTTTTCGTTTTTGTTTTGTTTTTTAGTTTGCTTGGTTTGCTTAGTTTTTATGAATAAATTGGTTGGACCCCCTCTTTCATCCATAGGTTTGCAAATAGTTTGGTTTGGTTTGGAAAAGAGTAGGAAAGTTCATACTTATGTGGTAAAAAGAGCTTGTTTTTTACTGTGGCCTGCGCTTTGTCATGCCATGCTTGATATTGTTTTGGCTTTATGCTTAGTATTCTTTGCTGTAGCATGACTTGTTATAAACAATTGAGATTGCTTAATGTGCCTTGGATGAATCATGCGTTGTTTTAGCATATTAAAGCATAGTATAGTGGTATTCTCCTTTGATGCTTTATTTGGGTTGACTTGGCGCATGCTTACACCATGTTATGACTTTCACAAGTCACCATAGCCTTTATGATCCTTTAGTTTTCAACTTTTAGTATCACTTTATGCTTTCATCAATGATATTTTGTCGCTCTGCATGATTATGGCCATTATTGCTCTCTTAGTTTGTCGCTCCCAGTCTTTTGCTAGCCTCCACCACAAAGTATGAGTTCCACTCATGGATCCAACTCCCTAAACTAAGTTTTTCCAAAGAGTCCACCATACCTACCTACTAGCTTATGCTATTCCAAGTATATTCATGCTTTTGTCTACTTTTCACTTGTTATGAGAAAACTAGTGATTAAAGCTCTCACAAACTTGATGGCACACTTTACTTTATTGCCTCTAATAAACTTGAACCATTGGGTCCTTCTTTGTTGCGTATATGCTTACGCTTTATAAGTTGAAATTAGCAGAACCATGTACCATGGGGAACGCTTTCAACATTGCACTTGTACTTTGTACCCTGTTGATATCATGTTCTTTTGCTTACGGATCCCGGCGGTGTGAAATAAAAGTGGAACTTGTAAGATCATGGAGTTTGTATCTGTGTTAGTGAAACGCCTGGGCCGCTAGCCTAAGCCATGCCTAATCATGGTGGAAACTTGCAGCATCACCATAATGAGCACTCTATGAAGCATCCTCAATAAAAACCTATGCAAATAGCAAATAAAAAGATCGCTGAGATGCTCATTGTCTGCTTGCCTTGTCATTTTGATTATGGGAAAGCTCCGATTATCATGTGCAAGGGTACCCGTTGGCGGTTCTTAATGATACACATATACTTACAATGACAAGAGCTTACTCGTGACTGAAGTTGAGTAGCATGAGGATCGGTCTTCGTAAGTAAGGGGCATGAGATTTCGGTTTATAACTTGTCAAGCATATCCTCTTAGTTGTGTCACTTTAACCTTAATCACCTTCAAGATGCTTATGATAGGGGCAATGAGAGCTGAAAGCTATAAGTACCATAATTTTTGGAAGCTCTTTATGAGACTTGAATCCCTACTTCCTTTTACAAAAGGCCTTTCTTCCACCATTATATTGACTCTCCACTTTCTACCTTTATGCACCTACTTTGAGAGCATAGTGGCCATTCTTAGTTCCATGTGCATTGTCCCAAGACTAGTTGATTGATGCATAACTTGTTATTGCTTGTTTGAAACTATTGTATCTAGTCACTCTTATGAACTTTGAAGGTGTCCTATGCATTTATATTTGCTACTCTATTGAGGGACAAGCTGAATACTATTATGCTATGTTTTCTTTATGTGAAACAAATAAACGCCTTGCAAAGTATTGTTATTCATGAATCTTTTGTTTGTGCTTTTTCATGTTGCATCATAGTTTCTTTGCTTATTGCTAGAACTTTGTCTTTCATGTTATGATCGAAGTACTATGATCTCAGCCTTGAATGTTTTGCAAATACTTTGATCAAGTCTTTGATGGTGCATGTCACCTCAAAAATTATTCTTTCTTTTTATCACTTACCTACTTGAGGACGAGCAGGAGTTAAGCTTGGGGATGTTGATACATTGCAAATGTATCTATAATTTTTGATGTTCCATGCTTGGTTTTATCCACTTTCTTGTGTTTTGTTCCAACTTTGGAGTACTTTTCATATGATTTCTTGGACTAACCTATTAACAAGAGCCACAGTGCCTGCTTTTTTTTGTTTTGGTTCCAGGAAAGTCAGAAAATGAATATTCTCGGAATTGGACGGGACAAAAGCCAAAGTGCCTATTTTTCCGGAAGGGATCAAGTACCAGAATACGAGACGGAGAGGGTCCAGGGGCCGGCCACACCACCTGGCCGCGCGGACAGGCTTGGCCCACGCCAGGGGGTGGTCTGGCCGACCCCAGCACCCCCTCGGCCTCTCCTTCCGCCTATAAGTTGCCCTCGGGACGAAAACCCTAGGTACCCGATCAAAAATCCACGAAAGAGTCTGTAGCCGCCGTCATCTCCATCCCTAGATCGGGAGGGATCGAGCTCTTCGGCACCACGGAGAGGGAATTCACCACAGAGGCCTTCTTCATCACCATGCAAGCCTCCGGTGTGATGCGTGAGTAGTTCATCCTTGGACTACGGATCCATGTAGTAGCTAGATGGCTGGTTTCTCCTCCTTTGTGCTTTCATGTTTAGATCTTGTGAGCTCCGTTCATGATCAAGATCATCTATTTGTAATCCATACATGTTGTGTTTGCGGGGATCCGATGGATATTGAGATGCTATTTCAGATTGATTATTGATTCTATCATGTCTTTGTTATTTGAGATCTTGCATGCTTTCCGTTGTTAGTAGCTATCTTGGCCAAGTAGATGCTAGCAACTCCAAGAGTTAGTATTTATGCTCGATAGTGGGTTCATGCCTCCGTAATCTGGGAAGTGAGAAATCTCTAAGGTACTAGATGTGCTTTTGCTACTAGGAGAAAACAACGATCCTTTGTTCATAGAACAATTGTATTGTTTACCTTACACGCAGTTCAGTAAAGCAATAATCTGTTGCTTGCAACTTAATCTTGGAGGGTTGGGATGATAACCTGAAGGTGGATTATTAGTCATAGATGCAGTTGGATGGCAGTCTATGTATTATGTTGTAATGCCCAATCAAGTCTCAAAGGAGTCAAGATGATTAGTATATGCATGTATTGCTTTCTCGGTGTTTGTCAATTGCCCCGCTGTAATTTGTTCACCCAGCATGTTTTCTATCTAAGGAGAGCCACCTCTAGTGAACTATGGATCCCGGTCCTTTGTCTTTACATACAATCTACAATCTTTTACTACTTTGTGTTTACTTTCTGCAAACTTTTACTTCTTTCCATTCGATACATTTAATCCTTGTTTCCGCAAAACATGGTGAGATTGACAACCTCATCGCAAGTTGGGGACAAAGTTCTGTGGTTGTGTTGTGCAGGTCTCCACGTTGCTACTAGCACCGGTAGTGCGCCCTGCCAAAGCTCAGCTAGTAACACCTTTGAGGTGTTTCCTTGCTCCTACTGGTTCGATTAAACCTTGGTTTCATAACTGAGGGAAACTTTCTGCTGTGCTCATCATACCTTCCTCTTGGGGTTCCCAATGAGCTCTACATCAACACCGCCATCAAACATTTTTCTGGGCATCGTGCACTGAGCCATCAAGCATTTTTCTGGCGCCGTTGCCAGGGAGTCAAGGACATCTTCACAAGGGGAGTCCCTTATAACCAATCTCTTTACTTTGTTGTTTTTGTTTTGCTTAGTTTCTTTTTGCTTTGTTTGCTTGTTTTGTTCTTAAAAAAAAACACAAAAAAATTAGTTCTACAAGTTTGCTTTCTTATTTCAAAAACACAAAAAAAATTAGTTCCTTTCTTAAGTTGCCTTTATGACTAGATCTGCTCCAATCACTATTTCATTATGGATAGCTCACTCAGTTTCCTATTTGGGAACAGTTTTATGACTGCTAAGGTAATAGATGAACCACCGCCTGCTAGAACCTCCATGGTAGAAGAAATTGCTGAACCTGAAAGCTCATTAGATGAAAAAGAGGAGGAGAGTGATGGACAAAAGGAGGAAGAATGGATCTACCCATGCCTACCTTCTAATGAGAGTAACTCTTTGTCCCTTACATTATTTGATTGTCCCCCATGCTTATCAAAGGAGGGTGAATGTTATGTTCCTGAGGATTCTTTTGAAAATGTTTATAATAAAGCTCTAGTGCTTGTAGATCATGAAAAGCATGCCTTATGTGATAGTTATATTGTTGAGTTTATTCATGAGTCTACTGAAAATTATTATGAGAGAGGAAAATATGGTTGTAGAAGTCTTTATGGTAATGAAACACCTCTCTATGTGCTGAAAGTTTTGAAGTTACTTTTGTTTTATCTTCCTATGCATGTCACTTTGTTCTTTGTGCATTTATTTGCATACAAGATTCCTATGCATAGGAAGTGGGTTAGACTTAAATGTGTTTTGAATTTGTTTCTTGATGCTCTCTTTTACTTCAATTCATATTTCCTATGAGAGCATCTTCTCAAATTTTCATGCCTAACTTAAAGGCGTTAAAGAAAAATACTTGTTGGGAGATAACCCAAGAGTTTTAGATGAGTCTTGGAAGTTATTACCTCTGCAATAACCTCTCCTTATCCTTTTTATTTGCTTTTTGTGCCAAGAGTAACCTCTAATGAGAGTGAAGTAATGATTGAGAAAGTTGCTGTCCCGAAACAGATTTCTGTTCTTCACCGTAAAAATTCCTGAGAGAGATCTGTACGTCGGTTTGAGCTGTAATTGTTTGTGCTTCTGCCCCAGGTTGTTATCTAACTTTCATTAGTTCAACACTTTTTGATTTGAGCAACATAAGGTCTTCGAAAAAATTCGCCTTTACCTGCTGGTCTGTTTTGATAGATTTCTGCCATTTTCTGCATTTGCTTCTTGTTAGTTCCTTCTTAAGTTCCTTTGGGGAATTGAGCTTTTTGAGGAAAGTGCTACAGTAGCTAGTGTTCTAATGGAAGTTTATTTGGTGTTAGAACTGAACCTTAAGACTTATTTATCTTAAGTGCACTAATGTTGCTAATAAAGATTGTGTGAAGTTTTGTATGAAGGAAAAATTTCAGGTGTATGAAAGGAATGAGTAATGAGATGAAGGATGGACTAAAGATCAAGCTTGGGGATGTCACGCGTGTCACCCCAAGAAATATCCAAGAAGTACAAGCGTCAAAGCTTGGGGATGCCCAAGGCATTCCCCTTCTTCATCAATAAAAATTCCAGGTTTCTTCCAAACGCTTCTTTTTTATTGTTTCATGCACAATTGTGTTTTTCTTGGAGCGTCTTCTTTTTCGTTTTTGTTTTGGTTTTTAGTTTGCTTGGTTTGCTTAGTTTTCTGAATAAGTTGGTTGGACCCTCTATTTCATACTTTGGTTTGCAAATAGTTTGGTTTGGTTTGGAAAAGAGTAGGAAAGTTCATACTTTTGATTGATGCATAACTTGTTATTGCTTGTTTGAAACTATTGTATCTAGTCACTTTTATGAACTTTGAAGGTTTCCTATGCATTTATATTTGCTACTCTATTGAGGGACAAGCTGAATACTTCGATGCTATGTTTTCTTTATTTGAAACAATCAAACGTCTTGCAAAGCATTGTTATCCATGAATCTTTTGTTTGTGCCTTTTCATGTTGCATCATAGTTTCTTTGCTTATTGCTAGAACTTTGTATTTCATGTTATGATTGAAGTACTATGATCCCAGCTTTGAATGTTTTGCAAACACTTTGATCAAGTCTTTGATGGTGCATGTCACCTTAAAAATTATTTCTTTTTATCACTTTCCTACTCGAGGACGAGCAGGAGTTAAGCTTGGGGATGTTGACACATTGCAAATGTATCTATAATTTTTGATGTTCCATGCTTGGTTTTATCCACTTTCTTGTGTTTTGTTCCAACTTTGGAGTACTTTTATTATGATTTCTTGGACTAACCTATTAACAACAGCCACAGTGCCAGCTGCCTGTTTTCTGCTGTTTTTGGTTCCAGGAAAGTCAGAAAATGAATATTCTCGGAATTGGATGGGACAAAAGCCAAAGTGCCTATTTTTCCGGAAGGGGTCAAGTGCTAGAATACGAGATGAAGAGGGGCCAGGGGCCGGCCACACCACCTGGCCAGCGCCAGGCTTGGCTCAAGGCCAGGTGGTCTGCTGACCCCAAAGGATACATTGCAAATGTATCTATAATTTTTGATGTTCCATGCTTGGTTATATCTACTTTATTATGTTTTGTTCCAACTTTGGAGTACTTTTTATATGATTTCTTGGACTAACCTATTAACAAGATGCCACAGTGCTAGTTGCCTGTTTTCTGCTGTTTTTGGTTCCAGGAAAGTCAGAAAATGAATATTCTCAGAATTGGACGGGACAAAAGCCAAAGTTCCTATTTTACCGGAAGACTTACGGAGCCAGAATACGAGACGGAGGAGGGCCAGGGCCTGGCCACACTCTCCCAGGCGCAGGCTAGCCCTACCCGCGCCACCAGGTGGTGTGGGCCCCCTGGCACCCCCTCGGTCTCCCCTTTCGCCTATAAGAGCCTCCCGATACCAAAACCCTAAGTCGTCAATTAGAAATCCACAAAAAGTTCCACAGCTGCCACCAAGGGAGATTCGGGGACGAAGTCTCTGTTCGGCACCTGACGGGAAGTGCCCCCGGAGCCATCTCCATCGATCTCCACCGCCATCTCCATCACCATTGTTGATCCCCATTATGAGGAGGGAGTAGTTCTCTCTCGAGGCTAAGGGTTCTACCGGTAGCTATGTATTCATCTCTCTCTCTATGCATGATCTTATTGAGACCATGAGCTTGTAATCTATAGATCTACCTTGCTACTCAAGTGCTTTAATAGATCTCTGCTCTCCCCACGTGTGTGAAAGTGACAGCGTGCTCACCATGGTGGCACTTAGGCTAGAGATTACAAATACTTGTTATGAGTTATATTTGGAGTTGGATGTCTTTATGAAATTGTGGTGTTTGTTGGAACCATCTAGAGCTCAAGGTGATAGTGTGGGGTTATCTAGATGGGAAAGGCTTACTTTGAGGTGTGCTGTTATAGCCCTACAATGGATTAGAGTGTCCAACCGGAGAGTAGTTCAGCGTAGTATCATAAAGAGAAGATATTTATATGAGAGTGTTCACTAGTGAAAGTATGATCCCTAGGCCTTGTTTCTAAGCATTGATACACCATTTGCAATTATATCTCATGTTTGCTTGCTTCCTTCTTTATTTCAGTTTGCCTTTAGTCTTTTACCACGTCAACCACACGCCATCAAGCTATTTTCTATCACCGTGACCACTTATAATCATCCATACCACTTGTATTTCACTATCTCTTCGCTGAACTAGTGCACCTATACACCTGACAAGTGTATTGGGTGTGTTGGGGACACAAGAGACTTCTTGTATCTTGATTGCAGGGTTGCTTGAGAGGGGATACCTTTGACCACTTCCTTCCTGAGTTCGATAAACCTTGGGTGATCCACTTAAGGGAAAACTTGCTGCTATTCTACAAACCTCTGCACTTGGAGGCCCAACAACTGTCTACAAGAATAGAAGTGCGTAGACATCAAGCTATTTTCTGGCGCCGTTGCCGGGGAGGTAAGGTAAAAGGTATTCACACCATAGGATTAAAGAAGACGAACCTCCCACGGCAAACGCCTATTTTCTGGCGCCGTTGCCGGGGAGGTAAGGTAAAAGGTACTCACATCCTCCGGTGTGAGTGCTCGAAGTTATTTCCTTTAGATTCTGCAATTTTGTCTTTTTGTTTCTTGTTTTCACTAGTTAGGCTTAATGGAAAACAACAAAAAAATTAGAGAGCTTTATAGTATTTATCTTGAGTTAGGACATGAAGTGTTTGAAGGGAAAATTAAAAAACCTATGGAACTTTATTTGCTTGCTAATAGCAATGTTGTTAGTATGAATTCTTTGGACACCAGTATTGCTAATGCTATGGAAAAGTCTAAGCTTGGGGAAGCTAGTTTTTATGAAAATGATCTTTTTAGTTCCCCAGCTTTGGAAGATAGCTATTCTATTGCTTATGATGATACAAAACCTCCAATATATGATGATTACAATGATGAATATTATATTTTCAGTCCACCTACTATTGAGGAGAAAATTAATGATTACAATATGCCTCCTATATTTGATGATTATGGTGATGAGAATAATAATGATAGCTATTTTGTTGAATTTGCTCCCGCTACAATTAATAAGAATGACTATGCTTATGTAGAGAGTATTAATTCTTTTATGCATGTGGCTCATGAAGAATGTTTTATTTGATAGTTATATTGTTAATTTTATTCATGATGCTACTGAAAGTTATTATGAGAGAGAGAAATATGGTCTTATGCATCTCAATAATATTAAGTTTCCCCTCTTTATGTTGAAAGTCTTGAAGTTGCACTTGTTTTGCTTTCCTATGATTGTTGCTTTGTGCTTTCATGACTTGTTTCTTTACAAGATTCCTATGCATAGGAAGTGGGTTAGACTTAAATGTGTATTGAATTTGCTTCTTGATGCTCTCTTTTACTTCAATTCATATTTCCTATGTGAGCATCTTCTCAAACTATCATGCCTAACTTAAAGGCGTTAAAGAAAAGTACTTATTGGGAGATAACCCAAAAGTTTTAGTTGACTCTTGGAAGTTATTGCTTCAGTAATAACCGCTTCTTATCCTTTTTATTTGCTTTTTGTGCCAAGAGTAACCTCTAATGAGAGAGAAGTAATGATTGGGAAAGTTGCTGTCCCGAAGCAGATTTTTGTGCTTCACCGTAAAAATTCGTGAGAGAGCTCTGTATGTCGGATTGAGCTGTAATTTGTTGTGCTTCTGACCCACGTTGTTATATAACTTTAGTTAGTTCAACACTTTTTGATTTGAGCAACAGAAGGTCCTCGAAAAAATTCTTCTTTACCTGCTGGTCTGTTTTGATAGATTTCTGCCATTTTCTGCATTTGCTTCTTGTTAGTTCCTTCTTAAGTTCCTTTGGGGAATTGAGATTTTTGAGGGAAGTGCTACAGTAGCTAGTGTTCTAATGGAAGTTTATTTGGTGTTAGAACTGAACCTTGAGACTTATTTATCTTAAGTGCACTAATGTTGCTAATAAAGATTGTGTGAAGTTTTGTATGAAGGAAAAAAATTCAGGTGTATGAAAGGAATGAGTAATGAGATGAAGGATGGACTAAAGCTCAAGCTTGGGGATGCCACGCATGTAACCCCAAGAAATATCCAAGAAGTACAAACGTCAAAGCTTGGGGATGCCCAAGGCATTCCCCTTCTTCATCAATAAATATTCCAGGTTTCTTCCAAACGCTTCATTTTTATTGTTTCATGCACAATTGTGTTTTTCTTGGAGCGTCTTCTTTTTCATTTTCATTTTGTTTTTTTGTTTGCTTGGTTTTCTTAGTTTGCTGAATAAATTGGTTGGACCCCCTCTTTCATACATTGGTTTTCAAATAGTTTGGTTTGGATTGGAAAAGAGTAGGAAAGTTCATGCTTTTGTGGTAAAAAGAGCTCGTTTTTTGACTATGGCCTATTCTCTGTCATGCCATGCTTGATATTGTTTTGGCTTTATGCTTAGTATTCTTTGTTGTAGCATGAATTGTTATAAATAATTGATATTGATTAATGTGCCTTGGATGAATCATGCGTTGTTTTAGCATATTAAAGAATAGTATTGTGGTATTCTCCTTTGATGCATTATTTGGGTTGACTTGGCGCATGCTCACATCATGTTATGACTGTCACAAGTCACCATAGCCTTTATGATCCTTTAGTTTTCAACTTGTAGTATCACTTGATGCTTTGATCAATGATGTTTTGTCGCTCTGCATGATTATGGCCATTATGGCTCTCTTAGTTTGTCGCTCCCAGTATCTTGCTAGCCTCCACAACCAAGTATGAGTTACACTCATGCATCCAACTCCTTAAACCAAGTTATTCCAAAGAGTCCACCATACCTACCTACTAGCATATGCTATTCCAAGTATATTCATGATGTTGTTTACCTTCCAAATTAAACTTGTTATGAGAAAACTAGTGATTAAAGCTCTCACGAACTTGATGGCACACTTTACTTTACTCGCTCTTAATAAACTTGAACCATTGTGTCTTCTATGTTGTATATGCTTGCACTTATTTGTTGGGAATTAGCAGAACCATGCTTTCACGGGGAACGCTTTCAACATTGCACTTGGTACTTGTACCTAGTTGATATCATGCTCTTTTGTATATGGATATCGTCTGTGTGAAATGAAAGGGGAGCTTGTAAGTCCATGGAGTTATGTATATGTGTTAGAGAAACGCCTGGGCCGCTGGTCTAATCCATGCTGACATGGTGGAAACCTGCAGCGTAACCATAATGAGCTGTCTATGAAGCATTCTTCTTATAAAAAAAGAGTCCTATATTGAGAAAAAAAGATAAAAGAGAAAAAAAGAGATTATGAAAAGAGGAAAGAGAGAAAAAAGCACCATATTCTCATGGTAAATAAGAAGATTGCTGAGATGCTCGTTGTCTGCTTGCCTTGTCATTTTGACATGGGTATTCTTCCGTATCATCGGGCAAGGGGTACCCCGTTGGCGGTTCTCTATGATACACATGTACTTACAATGACAAGAACTTACCGGTGACTAAAATTGAGTAGCATGAGGAGCGGCCCTCGTATACAAGGGACATGAGATTTCCGACTTATACTTCGTCAAGCATATACACCATAGTTTGTTCACTTTAACCTTAATCACTTCAAGATGCTTATGATAGGGGCAATGAGAGCTGGAAGCTATAAGTACCATAATTTTTGGAAGCTCTTTATGAGACTTGAAACCCTACTTCCTTTTACAAAGGCCTTTCTTCCACCATTATATTGAGTCTCAACCTTCTATCTTTATGCACCTACTTTGAGAGCATAGTGGCCATTCTTAGTTCTATGTGCATTGTCCCAAGACTAGTTGATTGATGCATAACTTGATATTGCTTGTTTTAAACTATTGTATCTAGTCACTCTTATGAACTTTGAAGGTGTCCTATGCATTTATATTTTCTACTCTACTGAGGGACAAGCTTAATACTACTATGCTATGTTTTCTTTATGTGAAACAAACAAACGTCTTGCAAAGCATTGTTATTCATGAATCTTTTGTTTGTGCCTTTTCATGTTGCAACATAGTTGCTTTGCCTTATTGCTAGAACTTTGTCTTTCATGTTATGATTGAAGTACTATGATCCCAACTTTGAATGTTTTGCAAATACTTTGATCAAGTCTTTGATGGTGCATGTCACCTCAAAAATTATTCTTTCTTTTTATCACTTACCTACTTGAGGACGAGCAGGAGTTAAGCTTGGGGATGTTGATACATTGCAAATGTATCTATAATTTTTTATGTTCCATGCTTGGTTATATCTACTTTCTTATGTTCTGTTCCAACTTTGGAGTACTTTTCATATGATTTCTTGGACTAACCTATTAACAAGATGCCACAGTGCTGGTTACTGCTGTTTTACGCTGTTTTTGGTTCGGGAAAGTCAGAAAATGAATATTCTCGAATTGGACGGGACAAAAGCCAAAGTTCCTATTTTCTGGAAGACTTACGAGCGCAGAATCTGAGGCGGAGGGCCAGGGCCTGGCCACACTCCAGCGCAGGCTAGCCTACCCGCCACCAGGTGGTGGGCCCCAGCACCCCTCGGTCTCCCCTTCGCCTATAAGAGCCTCCCGATACCAAAACCCTAAGTCAATCAGAAATCCACAAAAGTTCATGGCCGCCACCACCGAAGTGGAGATTCGGGGGACAGAAAGTCTCTGTTCCGGCACCCTGCCGGGACGGGGAAGTGCCCCCGGAGCCATCTCCATCGATCTCCACCGCCATCTCCATCACCATTGTTGATCCCCATGATGAGGAGGGAGTAGTTCTCTCTCGAGGCTAAGGGTTCTACCGGTAGCTATGTATTCATCTCTCTCTCTATGCATGATCTTATTGAGACCATGAGCTTGTAATCTATAGATCTACCTTGCTACTCAAGTGCTTTAATAGATCTCTGCTCTCCCCACGTGTGTGAAAGTGACAGCGTGCTCACCATGGTGGCACTTAGGATAGAGATTACAAATACTTGTTATGAGTTATATTTGGAGTTGGATGTCTTTATGAAATTGTGGTGTTTGTTGGAACCATCTAGAGCTCAAGGTGATAGTGTGGGGTTATCTAGATGGGAAAGGCTTACTTTGAGGTGTGCTGTTATAGCCCTACCATGGATTAGAGTGTCCAACCGGAGAGTAGTTCAGCGTAGTATCATAAAGAGAAGATATTTATATGAGAGTGTTCACTAGTGAAAGTATGATCCCTAGGCCTTGTTTCTAAGCATTGATACACCGTTTGCAATTATATCTCATGTTTACTTGCTTCCTTCTTTATTTCAGTTTGCCTTTAGTCTTTTACCACGTCAAACACACGCCATCAAGCTATTTTCTATCACCGTGACCACTTATAATTATCCATACCACTTGTATTTCACTATCTCTTCGCTGAACTAGTGCACCTATACACCTGACAAGTGTATTGGGTGTGTTGGGTACACAAGAGACTTCTTGTATCTTGATTGCAGGGTTGCTTGAGAGGGGATACCTTTGACCACTTCCTCCCTGAGTTCGATAAACCTTGGGTGATCCACTTAAGGGAAAACTTGCTGCTATTCTACAAACCTCTGCACTTGGAGGCCCAACAACTGTCTACAAGAATAGAAGTGCGTAGACATCAAGCTATTTTCTGGCGCCGTTGCCGGGGAGGTAAGGTAAAAGGTATTCACACCATAGGATTAAAGAAGACGAACCTCCCACGGCAAACGCCTATTTTCTGGCGCCGTTGCCGGGGAGGTAGTAAAGGTACTCACATCCTCCGTGTGAGTGCTCAAGTTATTTCCTTTAGATTCTGCAATTTTGTCTTTTTGTTTCTTGTTTTCACTAGTTAGGCTTAATGGAAAACAACAAAAAAATTAGAGAGCTTTATAGTATTTATCTTGAGTTAGGACATGAAGTGTTTGAAGGGAAAATTAAAAAACCTATGGAACTTTATTTGCTTGCTAATAGCAATGTTGTTAGTATGAATTCTTTGGACACCAGTATTGCTAATGCTATGGAAAAGTCTAAGCTTGGGGAAGCTAGTTTTTATGAAAATGATCTTTTTAGTTCCCCAGCTTTGGAAGATAGCTATTCTATTGCTTATGATGATACAAAACCTCCAATATATGATGATTACAATGATGAATATGATATTTTCAGTCCACCTACTATTGAGGAGAAAATTAATGATTACAATATGCCTCCTATATTTGATGATTATGGTGATGAGAATAATAATGATAGCTATTTTGTTGAATTTGCTCCCGCTACAATTAATAAGAATGACTATGCTTATGTAGAGAGTATTAATTATTTTATGCATGTGGCTCATGATAAGAATGTTTTATGTGATAATTATATTGTTAATTTTATTCATGATGCTGCTGAAAGTTATTATGAGAGAGAGAAATATGGTCTTATGCATCTCAATAATATTAAGTTTCCCCTCTTTATGTTGAAAGTCTTGAAGTTGCACTTGTTTTGCTTTCCTATGATTGTTGCTTTGTGCTTTCATGACTTGTTTCTTTATAAGATTCCTATGCATAGGAAGTGGGTTAGACTTAAATGTGTATTGAATTTGCTTCTTGATGCTCTCTTTTACTTCAATTCATATTTCCTATGTGAGCATCTTCTCAAACTATCATGCCTAACTTAAAGGCGTTAAAGAAAAGTACTTATTGGGAGATAACCCAAAAGTTTTAGTTGACTCTTGGAAGTTATTGCTTCAGTAATAACCGCTTCTTATCCTTTTTATTTGCTTTTTGTGCCAAGAGTAACCTCTAATGAGAGAGAAGTAATGATTGGGAAAGTTGCTGTCCCGAAGCAGATTTTTGTGCTTCTCCGTAAAAATTCGTGAGAGAGCTGTGTATGTCGGATTGAGCTGTAATTTGTTGTGATTCTGCCCCACGTTGTTATATAACTTTAGTTAGTTCAACACTTTTTGATTTGAGCAACAGAAGGTCCTCGAAAAAATTCTTCTTTACCTGCTGGTCTGTTTTGATAGATTTCTGCCATTTTCTGCATTTGCTTCTTGTTAGTTCCTTCTTAAGTTCCTTTGGGGAATTGAGCTTTTTGAGGGAAGTGCTACAGTAGCTAGTGTTCTAATGGAAGTTTATTTGGTGTTAGAACTGAACCTTGAGACTTATTTATCTTAAGTGCACTAATGTTGCTAATAAAGATTGTGTGAAGTTTTGTATGAAGGAAAAAATTCAGGTGTATGAAAGGAATGAGTAATGAGATGAAGGATGGACTAAAGCTCAAGCTTGGGGATGCCACGCATGTCACCCCAAGAAATATCCAAGAAGTACAAGCGTCAAAGCTTGGGGATGCCCAAGGCATTCCCCTCCTTCATCAATAAAAATTCCAGGTTTCTTCCAAACGCTTCATTTTTATTGTTTCATGTACAATTGTGTTTTTCTTAGAGCGTCTTCTTTTTCGTTTTCATTTTGTTTTTTTGTTTGCTTGGTTTTCTTAGTTTGCTTAATAAATTGGTTGGACCCCCTCTTTCATACATTGGTTTTCAAATAGTTTGGTTTGGATTGGAAAAGAGTAGGAAAGTTCATGCTTTTGTGGTAAAAAGAGCTCGTTTTTTGACTATGGCCTATTCTCTGTCATGCCATGCTTGATATTGTTTTGTCTTTATGCTTAGTATTATTTGTTGTAGCATGACTTGTTATAAACAATTGAGATTGCTTAATGTGCCTTGGATGAATCATGCGTTGTTTTAGCATATTAAAGAATAGTATTGTGGTATTCTCCTTTGATGCTTTATTTGGGTTGACTTGGCGCATGCTCACACCATGTTATGACTGTCACAAGTCACCATAGCCTTTATGATCCTTTAGTTTTCAACTTGTAGTATCACTTGATGCTTTGATCAATGATGTTTTGTCGCTCTGCATGATTATGGCCATTATTGCTCTCTTAGTTTGTCGCTCCCAGTATCTTGCTAGCCTCCACAACCAAGTATGAGTTCCACTCATGCATCCAACTCCTTAAACCAAGTTATTCCAAAGAGTCCACCATACCTACCTACTATCATATGCTATTCCAAGTATATTCTTGCTGTTGTTTACCTTCCAAATTAAACTTGTTATGAGAAAACTAGTGATTAAAGCTCTCATGAACTTGATGGCACACTTTACTTTACTCGCTCTTAATAAGCTTGAACCATTGTGTCTTCTATGTTGTATATGCTTGCACTTATTTGTTGGGAATTAGCAGAACCATGCTTTCATGGGGAACGCTTTCAACATTGCACTTGGTACTTGTACCTAGTTGATATCATGCTCTTTTGTATATGGATATCGTCTGTGTGAAATGAAAGGGGAGCTTGTAAGTCCATGGAGTTATGTATATGTGTTAGAGAAACGCCTGGGCCGCTGGTCTAATCCATGCTGACATGGTGGAAACCTGCAGCGTAACCATAATGAGCTGTCTATGAAGCATTCTTCTTATAAAAAAAGAGTCCTATATTGAGAAAAAAAGAGAAAAGAGAAAAAAAGAGATTATGAAAAGAGGAAAGAGAGAAAAAAGCACCATATTCTCATGGTAAATAAGAAGATTGCTGAGATGCTCGTTGTCTGCTTGCCTTGTCATTTTGACATGGGGATTCTTCCGTATCATCGGGCAAGGGGTACCCCGTTGGCGGTTCTCTATGATACACATGTACTTACAATGACAAGAACTTACCGGTGACTAAAATTGAGTAGCATGAGGAGCGGCCCTCGTATACAAGGGACATGAGATTTCCGACTTATACTTCGTCAAGCATATACACCATAGTTTGTTCACTTTAACCTTAATCACTTCAAGATGCTTATGATAGGGGCAATGAGAGCTGGAAGCTATAAGTACCATAATTTTTGGAAGCTCTTTATGAGACTTGAAACCCTACTTCCTTTTACAAAGGCCTTTATTCCACCATTATATTGAGTCTCAACCTTCTATCTTTATGCACCTACTTTGAGAGCATAGTGGCCATTCTTAGTTCTATGTGCATTGTCCCAAGACTAGTTGATTGATGCATAACTTGATATTGCTTGTTTTAAACTATTGTATCTAGTCACTCTTATGAACTTTGAAGGTGTCCTATGCATTTATATTTTCTACTCTACTGAGGGACAAGCTGAATACTACTATGCTATGTTTTCTTTATGTGAAACAAACAAACGTCTTGCAAAGCATTGTTATTCATGAATCTTTTGTTTGTGCCTTTTCATGTTGCAACATAGTTGCTTTGCCTTATTGCTAGAACTTTGTCTTTCATGTTATGATTGAAGTACTATGATCCCAACTTTGAATGTTTTGCAAATACTTTGATCAAGTCTTTGATGGTGCATGTCACCTCAAAAATTATTCTTTCTTTTTATCACTTACCTACTTGAGGACGAGCAGGAGTTAAGCTTGGGGATGTTGATACATTGCAAATGTATCTATAATTTTTTATGTTCCATGCTTGGTTATATCTACTTTCTTATGTTCTGTTCCAACTTTGGAGTACTTTTCATATGATTTCTTGGACTAACCTATTAACAAGATGCCACAGTGCCAGTTGCCTGTTTTCTGCTGTTTTTGGTTCCAGGAAAGTCAGAAAATGAATATTCTCAGAATTGGACGGGACAAAAGCCAAAGTTCCTATTTTACCGGAAGACTTACGGGCGAATCTGAGAGAGGAGGAGGGCCAGGGCCTGGCCACACTCTCCCAGGCGCAGGCTAGCCCTACCCGCGCCACCAGGTGGTGTGGGCCCCCTGGCACCCCCTCGGTCTCCCCTTTCGCCTATAAGAGCCTCCCGATACCAAAACCCTAAGTCGTCAATCAGAAATCCACAAAAAGTTCCGCAGCGCCGCCACCACCGAAGTGGAGATTCGGGGGACAGAAAGTCTCTGTTCCGGCACCCTGCCGGGACGGGGAAGTGCCCCCGGAGCCATCTCCATCGATCTCCACCGCCATCTCCATCACCATTGTTGATCCCCATGATGAGGAGGGAGTAGTTCTCTCTCGAGGCTAAGGGTTCTACCGGTAGCTATGTATTCATCTCTCTCTCTATGCATGATCTTATTGAGACCATGAGCTTGTAATCTATAGATCTACCTTGCTACTCAAGTGCTTTAATAGATCTCTGCTCTCCCCACGTGTGTGAAAGTGACAGCGTGCTCACCATGGTGGCACTTAGGCTAGAGATTACAAATACTTGTTATGAGTTATATTTGGAGTTGGATGTCTTTATGAAATTGTGGTGTTTGTTGGAACCATCTAGAGCTCAAGGTGATAGTGTGGGGTTATCTAGATGGGAAAGGCTTACTTTGAGGTGTGCTGTTATAGCCCTACCATGGATTAGAGTGTCCAACCGGAGAGTAGTTCAGCGTAGTATCATAAAGAGAAGATATTTATATGAGAGTGTTCACTAGTGAAAGTATGATCCCTAGGCCTTGTTTCTAAGCATTGATACACCATTTGCAATTATATCTCATGTTTGCTTGCTTCCTTCTTTATTTCAGTTTGCCTTTAGTCTTTTCCCACGTCAACCACACGCCATCAAGCTATTTTCTATCACCGTAACCACTTATAATTATCCATACCACTTGTATTTCACTATCTCTTCGCCGAACTAGTGCACCTATACACCTGACAAGTGTATTGGGTGAGTTGGGGACACAAGAGACTTCTTGTATCTTGATTGCAGGGTTGCTTGAGAGGGGATACCTTTGACCACTTCCTCCCTGAGTTCGATAAACCTTGGGTGATCCACTTAAGGGAAAACTTGCTGCTGTTCTACAAACCTCTGCACTTGGAGGCCCAAAAACTGTCTACAAGAATAGAAGTGCGTAGACATCACCCAGCACCCCCTCGACCTCTCCTTCCGCCTATAAGTTACCCTCGGGACGAAAACCCTAAGTGCCCGATCAAAAATCCACGAAAGAGTCTGTAGCCGCCGTCATCTCCATCCCTAGATCGGGAGGTATCTGAAGCTCTTCCCGGCACCCTGTCGGAGAGGGGAATTCACCCTGGAGGCCTTCTTCATCACCATGCAAGCCTCCGGTGTGATGCGTGAGTAGTTCATCCTTGGACGACGGATCCATGTAGTAGCTAGATGGCTGGTTTCTCCTCCTTTGTGCTTTCATGTTTAGATCTTGTGAGCTCCGTTCATGATCAAGATCATCTATTTGTAATCCATACATGTTGTGTTTGCGGGGATCCGATGGATATTGAGATGCTATTTCATATTGATTATTGATTCTATCATGTCTTTGTTATTTGAGATCTTGCATGCTTTCTGTTGTTAGTAGCTATCTTGGCCAAGTAGATGCTAGCAACTCCAAGAGGTTGTATTTATGCTCGATAGTGGGTTCATGCCTCTGGTAATCCAGGGAAGTGACAGAAATCTCTAAGGTACTAGATGTGTTGTTGCTACTAGGGAGAAAACAACGATCCTTTGTTCATAGAACAATTGTATTGTTTACTTTACACGTAATTCGTAAAGAAATAATCTATTGCTTGCAACTTAATACTGGAGGGGGTTCGGATGATAACCTGAAGGTGGATTATTAGTCATAGATGCAGTTGGATGGCGGTCTATGACGAGGTTTAATCTCGTCAATGCCCATTGTTATGGACTTGGGTTTTGGAGAAGATGGGGATGCTGGAGATCGTGGCACGGTTAACAGACAAGCAACCAGGGGACACGAGATTTACCCAGGTTCAGGCCCCCGGAGGGAAAACCCTACTCCTGCTTGTCTGCTCTTTGATTACGGCGGAACCGAAAGTTACAGGGTGCGCAGATTCGATCTGGTGTGGAGGCGTGTACGAAAGTATGGATCTCTCCTGCTCGTTGGCCCCTCCTAGACTTTATATATGAGGAGGCTAGGTCTCAGGTACCGATACGAGTAGGTTACAAGTTGTATTCGAACTCTAGTCTTGCTCTCCAAGGATCCGAAGGCGTCATGGGCCTTGGCCACCCGAAAATCTTCATGGGCCAGCGTATGTCTGCTGTGGGCCTTCCTTGGGCTGGACCGGTATCTTTGAAGTTATGTACCCGTCGGGTATAACCATGCCGATAGCCCCAGTGTTGGTCGAATCGTAGATTGGTGAGGACTCTTCAATCCTTCGGGTGTAACTCATCTTTCAAGAGAATGTGTAGGGATTGTTGATCGTGTGCACGACTCACCCGACGGATCGGGTCGATTAATCGTCTTAGGACAAAACAACACGATCTTCTTGGTGCAAGTCCCTCGACTTGAACCGGAACATATCTTGGCGTAATTTGACTTAGGCGCGGAGGACTTACAAGAGTGGAATTCGGTGATTTTAAATGGTGTACCCAGCGTCCGTCGGGATTTTTTCATCGTACTGCTAATGCAGTTCATACTAGCAGAGCGATCGGTGCATTGCGGGCCATCGGATGATATCTGAGGTCTTATCTTTGCGTCGCGCAGCATCGAATGTTTATCACCGCGGAGGTGTTTGGGTAGCCAAGGAGGATGTTACTCACTTAGCATTAATTGGGGCAGAGTTGCGAAAAGTTTTTGCATGCGGATCCGGAAGATCGCGATCGAAGATTTCATAGGGTGCGCGACCAGCCTCCTATGGGAGTAGCCTCGAGTGTCTGTTCGAGTCGTGAACTCGGCGGACTTTAGTGCAAGCATTGCTCAGTTGTTTAGTCCGTAGGACTCGAAAATTTTCGGATGCTGAAATCCTTCCTCCCTATGGGAGTAGCCCCCGAGTCCGTAGTGGAGTCATGGACTCGACGTAGGACTCGAAGCTCTTGTGTGTGAACGGCCATCGCTCTAGTTTGGAGTAGCCCCCGAGTGTCTGGCGGAGTCGTAGACTCGGGCAGAGACTCGAGTCTTGTATCATGCAACGGTAGTAGGAAAATCTCGTGGGCGTAGCGCTGACCCGGAAGTACATCGGGTGCGCGACCAGCGCTCCTGATAGGAGTAGCCCCCGAGTATTTAGTCGAATCATAGATTTGAGTGAGTACTCTTAGCTGTGTAGCCGAAGTTGGTGCTAGTATAGCTTTTGATGACGTCAGTGCTGACGATCGATGACCTCAAGCGTCTGCTGCGCCAGAGATGACTTGACTTGACGAAGTGTGGGTCCCACTTTCTGACTTTGAATTGACCGGTCACGCGCGGCGTGGAGATGATTACGGCATTTCCTCGATCTCCGCACGTAGTGGACGTCGTGGGAACGACGGTTCGTTTTGGTGCTGACACGTGTACGGCCAGATCTGCCGTTGGCGTTAGGTCTTCTCGATGGACGGCCAGCGTGCGTCGTCTTTGCTGTTATAATCCGTGGTGAAATCGTGGTATGTCTTTTACCGCAGCAGTTCATCATCCATTTCTTCCTTGCGCCGGCGATTCTTGCTGCGTCTTTGAGAGTTCCTTCGCATTTCCTTTGTCTTCGTCGTTGTAACGCCACCACGCCCGTAGCGCCATGGGGAAGAAGAAATCCTCATCTGCAGATTGGGACCAGCGCTGCGGAGGCAAGAAGAAGCGCCGCCGCTGCTCGTGTCACCGATGGTGGCTGGCGGCGATCGAGAGACGCGGAGAGCGATCTTCGCAAGCTTCTTGGCGAGCCTGATCCTTGAGACGCGACGGCCGTGAGACTCCCCGGCAATGAGGTAATCCCCCGTCCCCTATCTGGGTACCGGGTTATGTTCATCGCCTTTGTTTTGCGTGGGTTTTCGTATCCACTCCATGACTTCCTTTGTGGACTGCTCTTCTTCTATGGGGTTCAACTCCATCATTTGTCTCCCAATTCTCTTCTGCACATCGCGTGCTTTATCACACTTTGCGAGTGTTGGCTTGGCATTGAGCCGCACTTTGGCCTTTTCCGGAAGCTGTATTCCGTGAGGAGGCAGTCTGGTTCGGATGGTGTGTATCCTATTGGGGGTTTCATCATCTCTCTTAGTCCCGATGTCCAATTCTTTTCCTTCTCCATGTCCGAATCTGTCCAGTACTGGCGGAGGAAATGGTTCTACATCCGTGACTCCATGCTGCCTGGGCAAGATTTTGGTCTTGTGCCTTTTGACCCCTCCCAGTTAATTGTGAAGAAGAGGTCCTGGAAAAATCACATCTTAGACGGTGAGGTGGCGGAGATAGAGGCCTTGTACCGTCGGGTGGAGGAGCTCCAATTGATTCCTGAGAAGGAGGTGAACGGTGTCGACATTATCCGGGTGTTTCTTGAGCGTCGGGTGCAGCCGCTCAGTGAGCGCATCCAATGTTCCTTTACTCTGGGCGCCGTGATCCGACGAGGGTTTCGAGTGAGAAAATCTCCGAGGTGGAACTTGACAGGGCTCTTCGCGTGCTGTTGAAGTTCAAGGCCGACGAGGAAATCCCGGGGAAGTCGTTGACTCCGCCCTTTTCATCGATGTTGGCCGTGCCAAAGGTGTAGATTTGCGCACGTAGTGCTTCCCTTATGTTTTTGTCAGTTGTGTACCTGTGTCCTTTGTTTGCTAACAAAGTTTCTTCTCATCATGTAGAGCTTCAAAGTGCCAGGCATGGCGCCACCATTGCCCGAAAGGTATCCGAATGCCCCAGATAATGAAGTGGTGGACTCCGTGTCCGAGCTTCCTTCGGCGCGATCTCCGGCGGAGGATGCCGACGAATCGAGTGAAGACCATTCGAGTAAGCGATAACGGAGCTCGAGCGAGTCTTCGGATGCCTCGACTCCTCTGACTCCCAGGAATCCTCGTGTTCTTGAGCGTCATGATGATGTTCAGGGGGGTTCATCTTCTCCTATTCCTGCCGTTCCTGTGCGAGCTGTTGCTCCGCACCCGCCAGCAAAGCGGAAGAAGGAAGAGAAGAAGGAGGAGAAGAAGGAGGAGAAGAGGGCCCGGAGGGCTTCTCCTATCTTTGACCTGAGCGCGTTGGGCTCGTAAGTGTGCTTGTTGCCACTGTTGTCTTTTGCTCACTTGTTATTTTTGCACCTGTGTTGATTGGTTCGTATGTAGGCAATCCTCCGACGGCTCTAGTGATGGAGCGCGCGAGATGATGGGGGAGTCGAACATTGCGTCGCAGCCTCCACAGACGGTGGCGACGTCGGGTGGTGCTGCACCAGTTCCTCTTGTGCAGGAGAGGCTGGTGGTTGCGCCTCAGAATTCAGGCGGGCCTGCGGGTTCGCCGAGCACGTAAGTCTTTCGCTTCATGTCACGGGAGCCCCAGGCGTCGTGCTGATGTTGTGTTCGCTTCTTTGATTTGGGCGGAGCCCCCAAGTCATGCTCTTACTGCTATTGCTTTTTCCTGCAGCCTTGTGTCCGAGAGGCCAAGCGGCTGGTGGAGGAGCACCTGACGCTGGAGGTGAAACTGCGGCAACTGCAAGGTATTCATCTGTTGTGGAGTACTCATCTTGCTATGTCTTGGTCCTGTTTGTTGACACTTGTTTGTTGTAAATGCAGAGGAGCATAACGACTCTCTCCGTGAGGTTGATGCTCTGAAGAAGAGCCTTGGCCAATTGGAGCAGAAGGCCGAAGCTGCCGCTGAGGCGAAAGAGCGCCTTGAGCCATGGAGTCGTGAGAGGGGGGAGGCGGAGAAGCTCATGGCTACTGCCAAGGCAATTTCGGGTGAGTGCTAGCTTTTGCACTTGCTCCTTTTTCTTCGGGTCCTCTTCTATGTTTCTTTTCTTCATGTTTTCTTCTGTTTTATCTCAGATGCCGCAGGCATCGAGTTTGACCGTGGTGCTCTGGAGCACGGGAGTGCTCTGGATGATGCCACTGTGGCGGTCGAAGACCGCTGCAGCACCGTCGTCAACTCCCTTGCCAAGGCAAAGGAGGTCCTTGGTCGCTTCTACCAGGAGCTCTTCCCAAAGGGCGCAACCCTTGAAGATGTGGGTGCTCTGGCAGAGGCTCTGTCGGAAGCGCTACTGCAGCGCATAGCGAAGGGCATGGCGTCCGTCCGGGCTGGCGATAGCCATGGCGGCTGGGCGGAGCTGGACTTGCCCAGATCACTTCTCGGATGCCGGCAATTGCGGATGGATCAGAGGTAGCCTTCGCTGCTTACTCGCCATTGCAGGGCGATATGGGCCCAAGCTCATTGACTTGTTGTGCGAGTGCAGCTGGCAGCATGCAGCGAGGCCAAAGCTAAGCGCTCGGCGACTCGGTGTCCTACGCCTTAGGCATAGGAGATGTAGGGTAGTATGTAGTTTACTTTTGCTGTAAATATCTTTTGTAGCACCATTCTTGAGCCACTTGATGCTTATTTAATGAATTCCTCTGAGTTGGGCTTTATCTTTGGCTGAGTATCTATGTGCCTTCTTTTTCTTCTGCTTTAGGTTCCTTCGGGTGTTGACCCAGTTGGTACTTCATCCGAAAGGCCCTTGCGAGCATCGTTGGATGATTCCTCGCAGCTCGCTTTTCTGCGGGATCGTGTGCGTAGCTTGGAGAGGGATTTGCTTGGGCTACGCGGTCGTGCTGACGTTTGGAAGTCCAAAGCAGACCGTAGTGCAGCCAGAGAGGAATACTTGATGGCGGAGCTGGGTCGGCTGTCGGCATTGCGGTGTAAGTCGATCCTTCTTTTGGGCCGTAGCTTAGTTCTTGGGTGAGCTGCTGGCCTTACTCTTGTTACTCTTTGTTATCGCAGTGCGAATCTTGCTCGAAGGAAGAAAAGGGCGCATTGCTGTTCGAATCAATTGTTTGACTCAAGGACATGGAAGCCGGTGGCTTCTTTTGGGTGGATCGCGATCGTGCCATGGTTCGCGACGGTGCAGGATCGCGTCTTCAGGTTTCGCGGGTGCTCCGCCAGGTCGAATATCGCTGTCCTCGGTGTTGCGTCATGTTTCCGTTGGATGGCGTAGCCGATGACCCTTGCAGGTCTTGGCGAAGTTTGAAGTGCCAGCAATGTCAAGGAGCTGGTGCGGCAGCTTGTCAGGGTGAAGGCTGCCTTGTCTCTTGTGAGGGTGCATCGCCTGATGTAGATTTGGCTGCTTTGTGGCATGGGCCACCTCCTCGACCAGATGGTGGTGAGTGGAATATCGTCCGCATTACTGGCTGTAAGGCGATATGCGAACAGATTGTAGATTTGTTTGAGCAGCATGCTCAGGCTATTCTTCAGAATAGGTAGGACCTGAAAATAAACAGATAGATGTAAAATTTGTATATTGCGGCTGGGCGTGTATGTGCCCTTTGTTGTAAAGGTTCGCTTGTAAGCGAGCACGCGGTGCTTTGATTTAGTACGTGCCCTTTTCGTTTGCACGACATGGTCAGCTACTCAGGTGTACGTTTTGTCCTCGGTCGATGAAATCGTGAGGTGGGGAGCCCCGAGCACGTAGTGCTTTGATTTAATCGTGCCCTTTTTCGTTTGCTGGCGTGGTCAGCTACTCGGTGTACGTTTGTCCTCGGTCGATGAAATCGTGAGGTGGGGAGCCCAAAGTGCGTTAGTAGCATGTAATCAAAGTTGCAGAGAAATAGTCAACCGAAGGTTGGGAGCGAGACACTTAGCTTTATTTGTAGCGTAATGGAGGAGGTACATGGTTCGGCTGAGTAGCCTTGGCTGTAAGCCTTATTGAAAGTAAAAGGGGTACATTGCCCATTGCTATGGGTAGAATCGTCGCAGGTGCGAGACGTTCCATGGGTTGGAGTATGCGACTCCAGACTCCACGTGCTTGAGGCGATAGGCGCCACCTGGGATGACCTCGGTGATGGCATAGGGTCCTTCCCATGGCGACTCGAGTTTATTCGGTCGCTTTTGCTTGAGTCGCAAGACGAGGTCTCCTTCGACGAAGGACCTTGGGCGTATGGCGGCCTGTGATAGTTGCGGAGACTTTGCTGGTACACCGCGGATCTAGCTGCTGCTATATCCCGTGCTTCGTCGAGTGTGTCGACGGCATCTTCGAGCGCGGCCGTGGATTTGGCTTCATTGTAAGCGACGACTCGTGGAGCCTGGTGACGTACTTCGGCTGGTAGCACAGCCTCAGCTCCGTGTACCATGAAGAACGGTGTGTAGCCGGTGGAGCTGTTTGGCGTAGTTCGTAAGCTCCACAGGACAAACGGTAGCTCTTTCGTCCAGTTGCCAGCTTTGTGCTCGAGTGAGCTCATGAGGCGTTTCTTGATGCCAGCGCCGATTAGGCCGTTGGCCTTTTCCACTTGCCGTTTGTTTGCAGGTGCGCCTAACGAGGCGTCGTGATGTTGATTCCGAGGCCTTGCGAAGTCCCGGAATTCTTGGAGATGAAGTTTGATCCGTTATCGGTGATGATCTTTGTCGATGCGCGAACCTGTAGACTATGGATTGAAGAACTTGGCGGTTTTGCCCTTACGGTTGGTGGCGGCATGGCCTCGATCCACTTGGTGAATTTGTCGATCGACCAAGAGGAAGACGTGTCCTCCTTCGAGGATTTTGGCGGTTTGCGATCATGTCAAGGCCCCATTGAGCAAAAGGCCAAGCTATGGGTATGGGTCGGAGTTCGGACCAGTGCGTGCGGTTTGTCGGCGAACCGTTGGCACCGTTGCATCTTCAGACGATGTCGCTGCGTCGCTCATGGCCGTTGGCCAATAGAATCCTGCTCGTAGAGCTTTGGCGACAAGGGAGCGGCTGCCTGCGTGGTGGCCGCAGATGCCCTCGTGGATATCTTGGAGTATGGTCTTGCCATCGCTGATGGTGACGCACCGTTGTAGGACGCCTGTAATGCTGTGTTTGTACAGTTCGCCGTTGATGATGGTGAAGGCTTTGGACCGACGAGATATGTGCCGGGCGTCTGTCGGGTTGTCTGGTAAGTTTCCGTTTAGCAGGAACTGGAGGTATGGACGTGTCCAGGTTTCTTCGACTGCCATGACCTGCATCAGGTTGATCATGGCGACTTCGGTATCCAACTTTTTGGGTCCTTCTTGACCTTCGGGTAGCGTAGCCCCCGAGTGTTCTGCTTCTTCGGGTGATCCCTTGGGGAATTTCCGTTTGATGGATGGCACGCAGATCTGTTTGAGGAACACACCTAGTGGTACTTTTGCACAAGTGGAGCCGATGTTGGCGAGTCTATCGGCCTCCTCGTTGCTCTCTCTTCCGACGTGCCGAAGTTCGCAGCCGTCGAATTCTCCTTCGAGTGCGTTGTATAGTGCGCAGTACGCGATCATGTTTTTCGTGTGTCGCACTCATTCATCGTCTGCTGGGCGACAAGGTTGGAGTCACCGTAGATGACCAGGCGCGTTCGCCGCATATTTTGCCATCCGCATGCCATGGATGAGGGCCTCGTGACCCTCGTTGTTGGAGGCTCTGAATTTCATCGAAGGGCGTACTTCATCTTGTCACCTTGCGGGAGGTCGATGACTCCTGCCCCTGCTCGGCTTCGCGTTTGGAGCCGTCAAAATGCATTGTCCAGATTGCGACATATGCAGGGTGTCGAGCAGCTGCAGCTCCATCCAGTGCACCGGAAGTCCGGAAGGACTTGAGATTTGATTATGTCGCTTCGGTAGATGATGTCCGGTGGTGATAGTTCGATGCCCCACAGACCCGCAGCGTCTGTGGCCTCTGGATTGTTCAGGATGCTGTTTAGGGGTGCCTCGTTGACGACCATCACCTGATGCTCCTGGAAGTAGTGGCTCAGTCGTCGAGCCATCATGAACACGCCGTAGGCCAGCTTCTGGTAGTGTGGTCGCTGTTTTGTTGGAGTAAGAACCTCGCTGAGGTAGTAAATTGGGCGTTGTACCCCATGGGTCTTGCCTTCTTCGGGTCGTTCAACCACGAGTACTGTGCTGACCACCTGGTGTGTGGCTGCTATGTACAGCAACAGGGGCTCGCGCTCTTTTGGCGTGACCAAAAAGGGCGAGGTGGAGAGGAGCCGCTTGAGGTTTTCGAATGCGTCGTTGGCTTCTGGTGTCCACTCGAACTTGTCTGCTTTGCGCAGCAGTTGGTAAAATGGTAGGGACTTCTCGCCCATGCGGCTGATGAACCTTCTTAGTGCCGCTACTCGCCCTGCGAGCTGCTGAACGCCCTTGAGGTTTTTCGGTTTCTCCATTGTCATGATAGCTTTGATTTTCTTCGGGTTCGCTTCGATCCCTCATTGAGAGATGAATTATCCAAGCAGCTGACCTGAGGGGACGCCAAAGGCGCACTTTTCTGGATTGAGCTTGATCCTGTAGCGATCAAGGTTGTCGAACGTCTCGCGGAGATCGTCAATAAGTGTTCTTGCCTCCTTGGTTTTGATGACTATGTCGTCGACATAGACTTGGACGTTGCGACCGATCTGGTCCTTGAGGCAGGCCTGCATGCATCGCTGGTACGTGGCACCCGTGTTCTTTTGCCCGAAAGGCATTGTGTTGTAGCAGTATACTCCGAACGGTGTGATGAACGCCGTTTTCTCTTGATCTTCGACCTTGAGTCGAATCTGATTATAGCCTGAGTAGGCGTCGAGGAAGGAGAGTTTCTCACAACCTGCAGTCGAATCGATGATCTGGTCGATCCGAGGGAGAGGGAAGTGGTCCTTAGGGCAGTGTTTGTTCAGTGACGTGAAGTCTACGCACATCCGCAAGATGTCCGTGTCCTTCTTCGGGACCATCACTGTGTTTGCCAGCCACTCGCTTTCCTTGATTTCCCGGATGAAGTCTGCTGCGAGTAATCTGTTGATCTCTTTGCCGATAGCTTCGGCTCGTGGCTCCGACAATCTTCGGATGGACTGTTTGACTGGCTTGGTGTCTGGGAAGACATTGAGTGCGTGCTCGGCGAATTCCACAGGAACTCTGGCATGTCCGAGGACACCGGTAATTTCCAGCGCCACGGAGGAATTGACGGCGCTTTCCTATCTTGATGTTGAGGTCGTTGGCGATTAGCGCGCCGTCTTGGAGGCATCCGTTGGATGGACTTGTACTTTTTGGTGTTGATGGTGGAGTCGAAAGACATATCAGTGCGTTACGCTTGGTACTGGGGTAGCCCATTGTCTATCACTGGAGCCTTACAAGCTCGTCTTGCATGCGAAAGCGGGAGATTTTGTTGAAATCCTGTCGCATTGGTCCGATCGGGTGAAGCTCCGTGGACTGTGATGACGCCCTTGGTCCTGGCATCTTGAGTAGTAGGTATGCATAGTGTGGGGACGGCCAGGAACCTTGCGAATGCTACTGGCGTCCCGTGATGGCGTGGTATTGCGACGGCCGATCCACCGCCAATTCTAGGCGCTCTGCGAAAGTTGTCCGGTGTCGAAGATGACGTCGAGCCCTATTTTGCCCGGGGAAGATGCCTTCCACAGGACAATGCCATGGAACGTTGTGTCTGATTGTTCCAGGCTGCATTGCGGGATCCGCATAGCTGCTAGAGTGCTTGCGAACATTAGGTTGATGCCGCTGCCACCGTCCATGAAGATGCGACTCATCTCGAAGCCTCCGATCTGCGCCTCGGCACCAGGCGGCATGACACGGGCGAGGATCTGAATAGGGTGATCCGCGAGTGAATGTGATGCAGGACTCCGATCCACTGAGGTACTCAGGGATTGCAGGTGGAGTTATCACGGCCATATTGATTTGGCGGGTGATCTTCTTCTGTACCCTGTTGGTTGGGCGTCCCTTCTGTATCATATTGAGTGCTCCTTTTGGTGGGGGGTATGCGACTCCGGCGTTGTTTTGCGCTGGTGCGGCTGGTTGATGTGGGCCTCCGATAGGCGGCGGAGGAGCTCCGTGTGCTATTTACTTTGGTGCAAGTGCGTTTCCGAACGCAGGAATTGGAGCTTGTTGCCTCATCTGTACCATGCTTTCGCTGAGTTTCTGGAACTCGCGGCAGTCCTTGAGCATGTGGCTAGCTTTCTTTTTGCCATCTTGTTTGTCGATGTAGAAGTGGATGGTGCATGGACCCGAAAGTTTGTCGAATGCTGAAGGTCCGTTGTCGCGATGTGGCGTTACCACGGCTGCGTTGGTCGTCGTTGTCGCGGAAGTTTCGCTGCGATATCCTCCATCGCTGCGGCTGTTGTCGTTACGGCGGTGGCGTGGCCGCTGCGATCATGTCGGGTCCGTCGCGGTCCTCGTGAGCCGGTCTCCTCTTCTGCGGCGTTCGCGTCTTGGCGTAGTCGTCTTCTTCCTCTGATTGCGCCTGTTGGATGCAATCTTCGCCATCTGCCCAACTGTTGGCGATTTCCATGAGCTGGTCGAGTGTCTTGGGCTTTATGCGTCCAAGTTTCTCCTTGAAGTCTGGGCGTTTGACGCCGTCCCTGAAGGCATCGATGGCCCGCTCTTCGAGATGTGTGTCTTGGAGTTCTTGGTCGTGAACCAGCGTAGTATGTCTGGCGAATAGATTCACCCGTTCTCGAGTGCAGGCTCGCAGATCTTGATTGAGGCGGGCCTTTTGCTGGTGCCTTTGAAGTTTCGGATGAAGCTATAAGCGAACTCCTCCCAGCCGGATGGATCCCGATGATAGGCTGCTGAGCGGACCAGCGCGCTGTCATTTGCAGCTGAAGGCATTGCATGGCGGTTTCTTTGTTGCCTCCGTGAAGCTTGATGGATGACAGATGGTCGCTGAGCCAGGACTTTGGATCTTGCGTGCCGTTGAACTTCGGAGTATCCGAAGGAAGCTTGAAGTTGCGTGGCATCTGTGTTCGCGGACGGATCTGCTGAAGCATCGAGCCCCGCAGAGTTCTCCTTCGTCTTCATCCATCTCAGATTCAGACGAGCATGTGCGTTTGGCGCGTGCTTTGTCGATCTTGCGCAGTGTAAGCTTGTCTCTGGCGTCATAGTCGTGTTTGTGGCGGTGCGAGCTCTTCTTCCTTCGAGGAAGATCGTGTTCTTCTTCATCTTCGGATGAGGGAGTGGGGCTCTGGTCGCGCTGGCGGAGCTTTCTTCTTCGGCCCGTGGGAGCATCTTCGTGGGCGCAGCTCCGATTAGTCCTAGTCCGGTGAGTGCGGACCTATGCATGGCCCTTTTGGGTCCCTCCGGAGTGGGTGAGCCGCAAGATCTGTGATGGCTGCCATGATCGCGGCTTGTGGCGTCTTCGGGTGATGTTGCCGTCGGCGTCCATATCCATGAACGATGTGTGGAGGGTTGTCACGTCACGCGCTCCTTGGTCCATGTTTTCCACCGAGTGGTGCTTGTTTCCCTGATTTCCGTTTGTCTGAGCGGGTCCCATGGCGGAGAGCGCTCATCGCGACCGGACTCGAGGCTGCTTTCTTGCGTTTATCGGCGTCTCTGCATCTTGACTTGCTTCTTGTGCTCCTCGATGAGGAGGTAGTGGTATGCCATCAGAGTCACGTGGGGAGTCCAGAGGTAGGACTATTTCGCTGCTGACGGCGGCGGCGTGCTTGACCCATCCTTCTTTGCTAAGTTGGATGAGGTGGCCCCTGTTTTCTCCGTTTGCCGTTTTCGCCTGCGGGTTGGGCGGGTTAGGCGTGTCTTCGTCGGTTTGGATGATTGCGGCGCACAGATAGCGCCTGCAGATTGGTTGGCTGCTGCCGCAGCTTTCGGATTCGGAACCGTAGGTCCCTTCATCCGAAGGTGGATCGCACAGATCGGAGTTGCAGCAGCTGCTGCTGTAGAACTCATCTATTGATGGTGACGTGCGTAGCACGGGATGTGGAGCCCATGAAGCGGGCCTGATCGGCGGCACGGGCATCTGCTCGGGGAGGCGGAGGGTGCCATCTTGTCCCACAGGCGAAGCTCGAACAGAATTTCGAGTCCGTCGCCTACGGGCTCGAAATCCTTCATGGTGGCCGGCGAGTGGGCGGTGAAGTCGAAAGCGCCGAAGAGGAGGTGATTCTCCGTCGCCGAGGAGTTGTAGATCGATCGGGTCGGAACCGTCACGACCGCACAATCAGCAGCCCCAATTCCCACAGACGGCGCCAATTGACGAGGTTTAATCTCGTCAATGCCCATTGTTATGGACTTGGGTTTTGGAGAAGATGGGGATGCTGGAGATCGTGGCACGGTTAACAGACAAGCAACCAGGGGACACGAGATTTACCCAGGTTCAGGCTCCCGGAGGGAAAACCCTACTCTGCTTATGCGCTCTTTGATTACGGGCGGAACCGAAGTTACGGTCTTGTGATTCGATCTGGCGTGGGCGTGTCGAAAGTATGGATCTCCTGCTCGTTGGCCCCTCCTAGCCTTTATATATGAGGAGGCTAGGTCTCAGGTACCGATACGAGTAGGTTACAAGTTGTATTCGAACTCTAGTCTTGCTCTCCAAGGATCCGAAGGCGTCATGGGCCTTGGCCACCCGAAAATCTTCATGGGCCAGCGTATGTCTGCTGTGGGCCTTCCTTGGGCTGGACCAGGTATGCTGAAGTTATGTACCCGTCGGGTATAACCATGTCAGTCTACGTATTATGTTGTAATGCCCAATAAAGTCTCAAAGGAGTCAAGATGATTAGTATATGCATGTATTGCTTTCTCGGTGTTTGTCAATTGCCCCGCTGTAATTTGTTCACCCAGCATGTTATCTATCTAAGGAGAGCCACCTCTAGTGAACTATGGATCCCGGTCCTTTTTCTTTACATACAATCTACAATCTTTTACTGCTTTGTGATTACTTTCTGCAAACTTTTACTTCTTTCCATTCGATACGTTTAATCCTTTGTTTTCCGCAAAACACGGTGAGATTGACAACCTCATCGCAAGTTGGGGACAAAGTTCTGTGGTTGTGTTGTGCAGGTCTCCACGTTGCTACTAGCACCGGTAGTGCTACCAAAGCTCAGCTAGTAACACCTTTGAGGTGTTTCCTTGCTCTCTTGGTTCGATTAAACCTTGGTTTCATAACTGAGGGAAACTTGCTGCTGTGGTCATCATACCTTCCTCTTGGGGTTCCCAACGAGCTCTACATCAACACCGCCATCAAGCATTTTTCTGGGCGCCGTGCACTGAGCCATCAGCAAGGAGGGCCAGTAGGCTCGATGGCGCAACATCTAGCAGAAACATCATCCGATAAATGTTCTTCAAGCAAGACTGCGACTTCTTCAAGAAGTGTAGCACTCGTGATGCACGATCCTGCAGGGTTGCCAGCGCGATTGCACGATCATGATCTACCCAGAAGTATCCACTCTCTTGAAGTTGCTCTTGGGTCAGATCATGCATGCAAATGGCAACCCTATCATTTTCATCCCGCGGATGGCGCGCGCTGACAACTACACAAAGCAATAAGCCGAAGTGTGAGGACAGCACACCATTGCGAGTGACTACAAGGAAAAGATAAGAGTAAGCAAGCTAACATTTAAATTGGTCGCCCAGCTGCGTCACCTCCCCCAAGAGATATTGTTCTCGGGCGGTGGCCTTCTCTGCCTTTGATTTCCATACATCCGCATTACCGGGGAGTACCAGCAATTCACGCTCCAACTGCTTCACGCGATCACGAAGTCGCGAGAATAGAGATAACTCATCCACCCTTGAGCGCGATGGTGCCACAGTATCATCAAGGGGTGGCGAATCCTGAGGTTCCCTCAAAGGATCACTTGATGTGCCCTATCACAAGCCAAGCAAGAAGCAATAAGAAGACCAAATTGATGCACAGACAAAAGATTCGAGTGCATTCAAAGATTGACAAAAAAAAGTATCAGTAGATACACTCGCCAAAGGCATGTTCTCGACAAAAGACATAGGCTATTCAACTATTACAAAGCTACCGAGGAGCAACTGTTTTCTTTGACTTGGACTTTGGCTTTGGGGGCCTCATCGAGTCCGTGGCGGTATCAGATGCCACTGACTTTCCGCCGGCCCCTGACGCCGCAGCCTTTGCCACCTTCTTGGCCCGCTGCAGCTCCTCAGAGTACTTTGCAACTGTGTTGATCAGTTGCGGCCCATACTTGCCACAGGCAGTCGCGAAAGGAGCAAAGACTACCTGCTGGCCATCTACACTAACGGGCATCGCCCTTGAGACCACCGCAGGATCAATTTCGACTCCGTGGGTCTGCACCATAGCGAGTGACATCGATGCACCAGCCGCACGGAGTGAGTTCTTGAAGCTCGCAGAGACGCCCCCGACAAAATACTCCACCAGCTCGTCCATGTTCTCGATCAGCTTAGCCTTGGGCACCAGCTACTCTCGGAGGCAACTGAGCACACCCTTGGCCCTGGAGAGTATCTCTTGCACGGCGGCACTGCGGTCCTCGACTGCTGACAGAGCACCCGCCAAGGCATCATCACGATAGAGGGCCTGCGGGTCGAAGCTCAAATCGCCGGCATCTGTGCATAAACCCACACATGGGTACGCTTGTCAGCGCCAACGACAAATTCGAACAGAGAATGATAATGATATCCAAGAAAGGTACCTGAGAGGGCCTTGGCAATCGAGAAAAGCTGTTCTTCGAACAACTTCTCCCTAGGTGCAATGGAGGCACACATGTCCTCTTTGCGGTTTTGTGCCTCGTCACGTGCCGCGATTGCCTCATCGCGGCTCTTCACAGCCGCGGCGAGTGTCTTTTCCATGGTGGCGGTGTTGCGCAGAAGGGCATTATGCTCAGCTACAAGAACAAAACAAACAGGATTGACTATGAGTCGACTACATGAAAACGACGCAGAAGAAGGAGAAGTGAAGAGCACTTACTTTCTACCACGCGATGGCGCTTATCCAGCATTGCATGCTGGTGACCCATCGCAAGCACCTGCTCCGCCAAGTGAGCGGCTTCTTTCACAAGGAGCTATCACAAAAGGAAAAAGCAACAAAGGATTAGCAGAAGCCATAGATAACATCGACTACAACATCAAAAGAAGAAATACTACACTTACATGATCCTCCAATGACTCCGAAGTCGATTGGTGTGCAGTCATCCGGGCAACCGTCCGATGCTCCCCATCATGCGGAGAGCTGGAAGAGTTGTGCCCGGAGTGGGCCGCCAATGGAGGGGAAGGAGCACGCTCGACCTCTTTCTTGGCCCTTGAGGTTGTGACTCCCGATTCTTTCAAAAATTAGACGTCGCCAGAAGATGACGACGCCTGCTGACAGCAAGACAAAACCAACATCAAGAAAAGGGCAAATCCAAAGAAGAATCAACAAGGACAACTCGAATACTTACCAATCAAACTTATCAAAGTCAAAGGTTGGTTCCCCCGACTCTGACGAGGACTCCTTTGGTAGTCGCATCTTCTTGTGAGAAGATGGCGCCACGGCACTCACAGGAATGGCAGGAATTGGCGACCCCGCACCAACGCCTGCACCTTCCGGAGTCGAAGGAGACGACGCGTCAGAATCCACGTTGCGCGAACGCTTGCGAGTATCCGGACTATCCGACTCGGGGGCTTCCTCCTCCACATCAGATGGGACGGTCGACTTCGACTCGTCCTCTTCCAAGGCTTCACAAGGAATAACCCCCTCAGGAAGAGGGGGCATACAGGGTGACACTGCCTAATCCTGCATACAGACCACAATTAAGCACAAAGCAAAGAAACAACAAAGAACCAATCAAGAAACTAAGCTACTACGTAGCACAACTGTACCTCAGGAGGAGGGTTATGTGGCATCCCGCAAAACCACTACTAGAAAATCGCGTTGTTTTTGTGCATTGCATCGTCATGACCGCATGCTCATGTCATCATGCCACATTGCATTTGAGCATCGTCATCATCTTGCATTTGCTTGCATAAAATTATTTTTGGAAAAACCTAGTTTTGTTTTCTAAACGCCCCGCCTTTGTTCAACACGCAAACCCGGGTCGCCGGAATATTTTTGTTTGTCTGCTATCGGTTTGCAAACGGTGCATTTAGAATTAAATAAAATATTTCATTATTTTAGTGGGGCAATGAACGGGCCGATTCGACCCAACGACCACCCAGTCCAAACAATCGGTCCGCCTAAAATACCTAAGCTACCCAACCTAATCTACCCACCCCTCCGGCCACCTCATCCCACCCAATCCCCACCTGACACCTCACCCTCTCCCTTCCCCCACCCACTCCCACGCCGCCACCTCACCCCACTCCCTCACCTCCACTCCACCTGGTACACACACACACACCCCACCAACCAGCACACAGCCCCCTGGATTCCACCTCCCCTGGCCACCCCGGCCATGAGTCCCACAGGACCTCGGCCCACTGGCCCCACCCACGCTGTCGGCCCTCCTCCCTCCTCTCTCCTCTGCCCCCGCACGCCCACCACCTCGCGCGCGTCCCCAAACTCCCACCGCCCGCAGCCTCCCTCTCGCCTCCCTTCTTCTCCTCTGGGCCGCCCACCGCCTCCCACGCCCTCTCCTCCCGCCGTCCCTCTCCCACCGCTCCCCGCCTTTTTTCTCCTCCGGCCGCCGGCCTTCCAGACCTCCGCCTGCCCTCGGGTCCACCTCCGCCACCGACGCCTCCTTCGCTTTCCTCCGCCGACGAGCTCCTCGCCACGGGCGCCAATCTCAGCCGGCCGACCGCCGCTCGTCCTCCGCCCATCCTCGAGTAGCGCCGCCCGTCCTCCTTCGCGCTGGCTCACCGCTGCCCCTGTGGAGCTCTCTCGCCGCGTCCTGCCGCCCGTAGTCGCGCCCGCAGAACCTCTGCCTCGCCCGCTTCGGCCTGCTCGGGCACGCACGCGTCCGTCGCCGGCCCGTCCCTGCCCCGCGTGCAGCGTCGCCGACCCCCTTTGTGCGCTGCCCGGCCCGTGTGCAAGCGCGACACGCTGCCTGCGTGGTTGCGTAATGTCCCGGATCTCCGACATGGCATAGATGGACAAGCCTCGAAGACCGTTCCCCGGACCGCCATGATCTTCTTTTTTCCCCGAAGACCACCAAGTGCTCCGTCATGGATAAGATGTCCGGACCCCGAAGACCGATCCCGGAGTTCGAAGACCGAACCCTGGCGCGACAAGTACTCCCTCGAGGACGCCGAGTACTTCACCTCGGACACGAGACCCCGGATGCGACAAGATCTGCCCCGTTGATCGAGAATGTTCTGCGAGACCGCTCATGAACCCTGAACCCTGAGACCGACCCCGAACCCCGGAACCAAGATCGTCGAACCCTAATGTGTGAACCCCTTCCCGAAACCCTATTTTATAATATAATACAACTTGTCGCATATTAAATGTTCATGCATGCATATTGTCGTGTGGTTTGGGGGCCTTATGCCGATTCACCTCATAATTAAATATGGGGCCCATATGCGGGCAAATCTATTCTCATATTGGCCTCATTTAAATTTGTGTAGCGAACCGGTGCCATCTTTGCCATGTTAAAACAACATTTAAATTGCGGGGTAGTAAAACAACTTAAGTCACCTAATTAAAATGTCGGGACCCCGGATCCACTTAATATTGCCCAATTGCATCGCACCTTGCCATGTCATACATCATACATGCATCATGCCGATTTTCTACCGTAGTATTAAATATTGCATCCGGTGTTTATTCTAGTGTTTTGCTTCTTCGCGGATAAGGCCGTTGAGTTGATGTGAGCTTCGCCCCGATCTTCGGTTGAACCTTCGACAATGTTTTCAGGCGAGCATCTCCCCCTTTCTACCTATCTTACTTTTATAGTATTTATTTCCCTCCTGTTGATCTATTGCTATCTGTGTTGCGATGCTCTAGTTCCCGTACCTGTGATATCCCGTGCAGCCCTATATTGCCTTGGACACATCCTATTGCCTGTTGCTTGGTAGATAGTTGGACCCGCGCGAAGTAGTCGCTTGCTCAAGAGTTGTTGCGTGTCGTCAAGCACCACAGTTGTTGGAGAAGTGCCGCATGTTCAATGTTGAAGATGATCATGGCTTTACTTATGTTTCACTTTAATTATTGTTTAACAACTAAAATTGAAGTAAGTAAGCAGAGGCATCGGTGGGTGATAGGTAATATTTGGTTTCCGACCGCCCACTTGTGTCCCGTAGGACCCCGAGTTCTTGACACCTGTTCCGAGATCGAGTGCGCTAACCACAGGTGGGGAGATATGGGCCCCCCATTGATTATTACCTGATTTCAAAGTATTGTACTGGGGGCCACAACTAGTTTGAGGTTTTATTTACTATCCTGTACTTATGCCATGTTTTACTGCTTTATTTAAATTGTGCGATGGATAGCACACTGTACTGTTTAGGATCGGGACACGTTTTCGCGGTGTCGACAGTCCCAGTTTTGGGATTTGCTGTCGTTCACAGCCGTCTACCCAAACCCTAAGTCCGTCTCGGAGACCGGCCGACTTGCTGGGTGTACTTAGTGGGTGGCCCCGTGCTTGCTTTTGGGTCTGGGAACGCGTCATGACTTAGGCCCCGCCGACATACCGATGGGTGTATGTTAACCGATCGGCAAAAGGGTCAAGTGCTTGTGGATACTTTGGTGCACCCCTGCAGGGTTAAATCTTTTCGAGAAGCCGTGTCCGCGGTTATGGACGACTTGGAGCACAGTGCTTGATCATAGACAACTATAACTAAAGTTTACTGTCATAAAATGACTTGTATCCGATATGACTAGTAAGTATTGCAACTATAACGGAATGGCTAAGTAAAAGTACCAACAACTGCTGGGTTTTGGGGTTATCTCATGCTAATTGTATCTGACTAGTAAGTGTTGCAACTATCACGGAATGGATAACTAAAATGGCCCACTGCTTATTTTATCAGGATGATTATCTATACCTGACTAGTAATTGCTGCAACGATAATCCAATAAATAAAACTGCCAACTGTGTGAGTTCCTCGGTTGACTTCCTCGTTTGGTCTCGAGGGGGAAACGCCAGGATGGGTTTTGTTTGATGGTAGTATCAGGTTGGTTCCGATTAGGTCTTTCTTACCCCTCTCTGATAGCCGCCAGTTGCATCGAGTCTCTATAGGTTGTTTAGTGCATGCTGCCGCCGATCCACCATACCTTTGTAGGCGAGGACCGCCAATTCTAGCCTCGCTGCATCGGCCTCAAGATCGACGCCTCTTTTTCCTTTGCCCTTTGTCGGCACCCCTTTTGTTTTAGCAGGTTTTGAGATCGACGCGTTAGCGGTGGTTACCTTCCGCTTGGCCTGGGCAGGGTTATGGACGCCATTGGTTATTCTTCAGGGCTCTTAGCCCCATTTGCATCTTGTCCGTAGTCGGACGCTCTATCATTTTCGAGGTGATTTGGATCTTTGTATATAATATCTGTATTCTTGACTCTTTGAGTCGCTGTTATATATCTGTTCTGTGGGTCCTATCGAGGACTGTTGTGTAATGTTATTACTTCGTTTTCCACCCGCACGAAAGTGCCTGGTGGGCACCTTTGAATCGTTTCTATGCGGGTTTGGCGGGTTTTTGCTAAAACTTGCATAGGGTCGATTCTGAGGGTGTTACAGGTTAGCAGCATCGAACCGAGGAACGACTGGTTCACTGGGGAGCACATCCTTGACTGTGTACTTGGTCACCAGTCGAACCCTTTTATCTACCTCACTCGCGGACATGTCATCGGCAGACACGCGGGTGACATCGTCAGCGCTAGCCCACTGAAACATGGGGTGGAGTCTGGCCTGCAGGGGTTGGACACGACGGCGCAGCCACGTGCGAATGAGGGCACAACCTCCCTCCTCTTTGCCTATGCGACTCTTGAGGTCACAGACGCGCTCGTACAGCACATCTGTCTCCGCGGACTCACCGGGCATGACCACATTCTTCCAGGAGCGCCTCCTCTGGCACGGCGTCGCGGGGTCAAAGGGTGCGAGTCCGAAGTGTTCTCCGTCAGCCTTCTCGTCGCGGATGTAGAACCACTTGTCCCTCTACCCTTGGACGGACATCGCCAACTTGATGTCGAAGTATGTGGCAGATGGGTCGACGTAGATTCCGCAGCCGCCTACATCATAGACTACGGAGCCAGACGCCGATTGCCGCTTAAACTTGAAGAGGCGCTTGAAGAGGCCGAAATGCGGCTCGATTCCGAGCCAGCACTCACAAAGAGTGATATAGCAAGCTACGTGGAGGATGGAATTGGGGGACAGCTGATGGAGCTGGAGCCCGTAAAAGGAAAGAAGGCCCCTGAAGAAAGGATGCAAGGGCAACGAGAGGCCGCGAATGATGAACGCTAGGAACATCACTCGAAAACCGGCAGGAGGAGAGGGGGTTACCTCGCCGCCGGGGACGCGCGTGTCGACGACTGCGGCGGACAACACTCCATCTTGGCAAAGAAGACGAAGATCCGAGGACTTGATCACAGATGGATGCCACACGCCATTCGTGACGCGGGTGCCCGTGCCCTTCTTCTTCCCGCCGGTGGCGGTGCTGGTGCCCGCAGTGGCGGAGCCGCCCTTCTTCTTCATCACAGCAGCGGCAACAGCGGAATCGGCCGCAGCACCTCCTTTCTTCTTCCCCATTACGTGGCGGCGATGCGACCGGAGGAAGTAGCTGGGAAATGTGTGGAGCTGGTCCAGCGCCGTGGAGGGAAAAGAGCGGAGAGAGAGCAGAGGAGCAGCGGCAATGGCGATGAAGGCAAAGGATGAATGGAAGTAGATGTGAATTTTACCGTCGCAGCGTCACTACTTAACCCCTAGAAGATGCAATCCAATGGTTCAGAAAAACCCTACCAGACGCGTGGCATTCATCGTGCTCGACACGTGGAGGAGCCAAAACGCGAACCGTCCCCCCACTACTCCCATTACATGCGGAAATCAAGGAGGCGCGGTTAAAATAAAGATTACGCACGCCCGGTCAAATCAGAGTCAGGAAGTGGGACCCACCGCTCGTCACGTCCCGTCAAACTCGCTCACGCGGACAACTGAGGTCATAAAATTGTTAGCACTGACGTCATCAAAACTACGCAGTAGAAGACTTCGACTACTTTAGTCCTTGCTCGAGTCTTCGACTCCACCAAGCACTCGGGGGCTACTCCCATAGGGAGCGCTGGTCACGCACCCTACGATTTTTTCTTCTTCTTTTTGTAGGAACATGGACAATCCAAACAAACCCAACCACTCAAAACACGGTTCGACTATGGACATGGGTTACTCCCATAAGGAGCGCCGGAAGCAAAATCGACTGAAACAAGCAAACAAAAGATGACATAAGTCGCAAAAGTTCTTTAGTTCCTGCCTAAGTCTTTGACTCAACCAGGCACTCGGGGGCTACTCCCATAGGGAGCGCTGGTCGCGCACCCTATGATTATTTGTACAAAGTATTGTGTGTTGATAACGTCCACACTCGAAGTTTATGGCGACACCGCCTCATAATTTTTCCCTACAAAGAGACTGCATCTCCTGGGTCACCCGAATCGTCTCCGCGATGATAAAATTTGGATGCCGCGCTTACAGCTCGAAGATAAGACCTGAATAAGGCCTGGCAACGCATTTAGTGCGCATTACCAGAAATATATCCGTGCCTACAGGTACGATGAACATGCCTTGACGGACGCGTCGAGTGCTCACACCCATACACTGGAATTTGACTCCTGTAAGACCTCCGCGGCTTGAGTCGAATTACACCAGCATTTTTCTGGATTCGAGTCTAGAGACTCGAGTTCGAGTAGATGGCGTTGTTTTACCCTAAGGTAGTTAACTGATACCGGTACATCGGTTAAATCAGGCACGCACATCAACAATTCCTATGATATAAACAAAGCAGTCGAAAAACATACTCAGTCATGTACTCAAAGGCTTCATAAAGTCTCCAGTCGAATCTGCGATTCCACTGGACACTCGGGGGCTACTGACATGGGTATACCCTATAGGTACTCGAGCTTGGTATATTCGGCCTGAATATGTAGAGGCCCACGGTGTCATCAAGGCCCAAATGAAGAACTCGAGTAACCTATGGACTCTCGATTGCTTAAAGAACAAGAAGAAGCTAAAGATAGAAAGTTCAAAGGGGAAAACCCTAACATGTAACCGACTCGACCTGCTACCCAAGACCTAGCCTATCTATATAAAGGCTAGGAGGGGGCGGCGAGGAGGACACGTGCAACCCTAGTTTCCACAACCCTCGCCAGATTGCATCTGCGCACCATTGTAATCTTCGATTCCTTTGATAATTCCACGAGCAGACGAGCAGGAGTAGTGACCTCTACGAGGCCCGAACCTGGGTAAATCTTCGAGTCCCCTGTGTGCTTGTTTGCTAGCCGATGGATGTCTCCAGCGCTCCCTCCTTTTCCAAAATCCAAGTCCATAACAATGGGCATTGACGAGTTAAACCCTCGTCACCTATCTTTTTTCTTCTCGCAAAAAATAAAACTAATTCGTCCCAATATGGAGTCAAATAGAAGGTACCAAATATTGTAATTTGTCCCACATGCACTTGTTTCCTATCTAATCAAATGGCATTATACTGTTTGTACAAGTCATGCAAAGAAGAGAGTATCATTGATTGTCTGCTGCTTTCGGCGTATGCTTGATTGTTGGCCTTTTTAAGCAACTTGGATAATGTGGTTTAATATGACCGTACGAACTTCCTTCACGCATGATTATTGGCAATTATATTTTAACTGAGGATTGATGAATTAAATGTAGTTAGCGCTCAAAGGTGTGCTTACCATTCCATCACATAAGACCAACTTGGATAATCTAATTTTATATGACTGCAATAACTTCCTTCACGCATGATTATTGGCAATTGTATTTTAATTGAAGATTGACGAATTGAATGTAGTTAGCGCTCAAAGGTGTGCTTACCATTCCATCACATAAGACCAATGTGTATTATTGATAATGTCCAATATTAGTGCAGCATTTTCATCACCTTATTGAATTTTCGACAATTATCTTCCGGTCTCAGGCTATTAACACATTGATTAGATATATAGAACTATAGTCCCCTTTTACCATAGAGTTTTGATTTATTTTCCTTTTGTTATATGTGATTAATTTTATTTGCATGTGAATTTGCGTCATCAGCCTATGCATTCCTTTATGTTTTGATAGCCCAAAACCATATTAGACCACACATTATATTTTTCATAGAAAGATTATACCTCCTATGTAATTTGTAGTTAAAACTTCCACTGTGAGTGACTAGGTGGGCATAACATAAACCACAGTAAATGATATAGATGGTTATATATTTGGAAACAAATTGGTGTTTCCACTTTACCGTCTTCTCATCAACATTATATATTTTTATTTGTCATATTTACATGTTGATTTTGATGCGTTGCAGGTTGACTTTTATTGAAAGTACGAGAGCCCTCTGGCTAAAAGACAAATTGTGTAAGCTATATGAATGTGATCTTTCTTTTGTTCGGTTGGACCAAAAGACACCCTTGCTTCAATTCATGCTACAAGATTTTAGGCAGCTTAATGTTATGTTAACTACCTAGACTTGGACTTAGATTTTTTGAAAATATTTTTGTATGACCTCATGAATTAGTTATTATACTATGACTTCATTTTTTTTCTAGCGATGCACGTGTAGTTACAGCTGCTATGTTACTTAAGCTGGCAATGTCATGGCATGCTTCAACACTTTGGAACATGTTAAAATCCAGATATATTTGCATCAATCTCTAACAATCTATTGTCCTAACAGACGGACGCAGCAACGCGCGCCTACATGATCTAGTATAGGATGACTATTCCACTATTTTTGGCCATATAGGCTAAATAATCAAAGCCTCTAATTACATCACGGGCTCTAATTATAACGACTCGACATTAAATTGTGTTTAGAAATCTGGACGAACTAAGTCCATGTGCCTAGATAGACCATAGACGAGTGTTCCTATTGTTGAAAAGAAAAGAAAAGAAAAGAAAAAACAATGAGCAAAACGATTCATATACTCATCTATCAAAATACATATATAACCCATGCAATTATATTTTACATGCACTCCTCCAACCAAATAAACTAAACTACCTTGTTGATAATTAAAAGCTACTTAAATATGCAAAACATCCCTAAAAATAACAAAGAAAAGCTAGCCAAAGCGTAATTAACTGATGTTTTAGCAAAAACATAGTTGTATGAAAAAAAGACATGTCAACTACTACCTCCCCGTAGAAGAAGGCGTTTCATTCTTTTATAAAGTCAAACAATATAAAGTTTGACTAAACTTATAGCAAATCTATCAAAATCTATGATACTATATCGTTATAATATGAAAATATATGTCATGATGTATCTAATGGCACCGATTTGGCATTGTAGATGTTGTTAGTTTTTTCTAAAAACTTGGTCAAAGTTTATATCATTTGACTTTTGAAAAATGCCTTATTTTGCTAATAAAACATCCTATTAGTGATAGGAAAATATTTTACTCAAAATATCGGAAAATACTATCATAATAATGATATATGGAGCGATATATGCACAAAGACACACCAAAGAGAGATGGGCATGGTAAATTGCGGAAATTGTACTCCCTCCGTCCAAGAATAACTGACTTGGATTTATCTGGATTTAAATGTATCTATACACAAAAACACGTTTAGATACATTTGAATCCTGACTAACCCAAGTCAGTTTTGTTGGATGGACGGAGTACTAAGATGGACTTGCTTGGACCATTTGGAGGGCACGTCATCGTATCGATAGAAAAGACTAACAATATATGGACAATTTGAAAGTGGTTCACTAAAGTGTCAACTAATCTCATGTACAAGCTTTCAGCTCTTTAGGTTTTATCCTTAGTAAAAAACCTCTAAAATGTAGTATTGAGAAGATAGTCACCGAAAGCCCAGGAGGAGCGAAAGACGAAAAACCCAAGATCAACGAGTTGAAGACCCAATGATTGGCATTCTTTGATGGTCTTTATCAATAACACAATATAATTAATTAGGGGATATGTCTATGAGAGCAAATTATGTCTTCGCAAATCCTGTTGCTTATATTTTCGAGATATCTTGGAGACAAATAATACTTCCCATTTACAATACAAAATATGTACAAAGCATAGTCTTCTGAATGACCATGGATTGTATGTTATTATTTAACTATGAAGTTTTATAATAATTGATTAATATACCATGTTTTAAAATATAGTTATTGTTTCAATTTGGAAGTTTTATGATAAAATGCGCCACTATATGTATCTGAAATTTTCATGTAAATGTGTATGTTTGTCAAATAAGTGGAGTTTTGCATAATCAGTTATTTATTCCATCAATGAGCATATAAGATGGCACCAATGTTCTACTGCTACAAGTATTGCATGCGTACCAAGTGAAATAGGTATGCACAACAGACCTTTACCCTTGACCTATCCGATCCGCCCCGAAGGAAGGCTCACGTGACAATCAACTGAGATCCCTGAAGCCCATAACGATTCGGGTGAAGCTAAGCCCATGAAGGCATTGACTCCTTGACAAACTAGACAAGATTAGATAGAAAACCTTTAGGGTTACACCCTCAACTTGTAACCGACTCTGACGGTACCCGACACCTAACCTCCTCATATAAAGGCAAGGAGGGACCACCGGGTGGGCAGAAAACTCTCGCCATACACACGACAGATCTAATATGTGCATCCATAGCCATATCGGTGTCATTGTAACCTTCCGTTATCCATCAATCAAGAATAGACAAGCAGGAGTAGGGTTTTCCCTCTAGGGGCCTAAACCTTGGTAAACCTCTTGTTACCTTGTTTGTCTGTTAGCCGACAAAGTCTCTAGCGCATACCTATTTCTCAAAAACCCAAGTCCTTAAACCATGGGCATGATGTGATCACCCCACGTCAATTGGCGTCATCTGTGGGAAGCCTGTGCACTGATGTTGCGACTTCACCGACAATCTATGAATAGTCGGTTCCTGTGGAGCATATCTGCTTCGGTTCCCTCAGCTTCACCATCCTCTCGTCGTCCATGCACCTGTCCTTCGACTGCATTGACGATGGAGCCAATCTAATGATTGGCAATCTACACTTCCAAGTCGGAAAGACCGACACTCTCCGTCTCTCGTGCCAGATACGTTTGGTTCCAGAGCAGTTGGCACCACTATCGATTGCACCTACATCGTGGATCCCGCCACCCCTAGGCACTCTCAGCAAGCTGAATGCCACCTCTTCATCAACCTACGGCTCTGATGGCAACAACAGTTGCGATTCTAACCTGAGAAACTCACTCATGGGATATGACCACGTCGGCTCCAATCTTGAGAGCTGTGGAAGCAACTTTCACCCCAACCGCAACATGTGTGCATCGTTAACGCTGAGAGTATCCCCGAAGACGAAAACGATGCTGACCGCACCAATAATGACACCACCAATGGTGGCCGTCCAACTATCAAACGAACAGTGGGAGAGGATCACGTTGGATCTAAGGAGCACACCCTTGGGATCCGAAACAACACGCGAGGAGCTGTTGGGCTACCACCATCTCCTACAACAGGAGTGCAACCGCCAACAGGCGCAACAAGCTCAGCTCGATGAATGCTAGTGACTAGCTGATGCATTGAGTGCCCTGCGGGCGGAGCTATGCTTTGTAGGTTGATCCTATTCAAAATGGAACCACAACACCAGGGTGCACAAGCGGCGCTCGGGAAGCCACATGGACGAGGGAAAAAGGCGTGAGGTCAGCCAAAGCCTCGACCTCTCCTTCATGTTGATGGACTCTCAAGGTAACATGATACCCAAGACACTCCAAGCCGCCGCCATCCTGGCTACCACTTACCTATTGTCCAACCAACCTCCAACAGGGGATCCTTGAGCCACAATACATAGATCTGCCATCTTCGACCTCGGTCTGGTGGGAGCCGCGCTCATGGGAGAACCAGACAAGGAACCCAAGAAGGAACCCGCAACGATAAGGAGAAACCACTCGCCACCACGAGATGATGATCTGTCGCGGGAACACCGCAGCCCATGGCGATGGGGACATGACTACAACGCTCGTGACAAGATCACACATCGCAAGGTCGATAAATCATGCTCATAACGCGCCTACTATGACTCCACCGAGTGAGACGAAGAATACACCGGGTTATGCTGTGCTAGATGCTTCAGCCGCTCCGTCTGGCAAACAAAGATGTCAAAGGCAACTACTATCGAATAACCTGAAATTCGACGAGCTCCTCAAGCTAAAAACTTGGTTGGACGATCACCTGTTGTCGATCATGTCCCATGCAGGTCGAAAAGCATGGCCATGCAATGCCTACAACTGCAGCTGAAAGGTTTCACACGTGCCTGGCTCCAAAGCCTTCCTGCAGGCTCTATTCGTACCTAGGTGGAGCTGGTTTACACCTTCGTCCGAATCTTTAAATAAACATACAAGCAACATGCGTCCATCAAGGAGCCCCGGGCATGCACCCAATGATCTAGCGAGTCCCTTCGCTCGTACATCCAACACTGGTCCATAATCAAGAACTCCGCGGAGGATATCTCTGAGATGTGAGTAATCCATGCATTTAACAACGGTGTACGCATAAGTGAGCTCAAAGAGAAACTAGGATGCACCAAGCCAAGGACCATCGATCACTTGATGGACATCGCTAACCACTGGGCGGATGGTGAAGAAACCGTCCATAACAGCCGCACACTCTCGAATGATGATGACATGGACAGAAGATACCTAGGCGACCAAGGACGCAGACATGATCGTCGGGGGAAATGCAAGATGCGTGGCTACGAGTACAACGATAGAGTCAACATGTTCGCGACTGGTTACATGGAAATGCGTCATGATGGCAACCGCGGCAGTGGCGACCTCAGCGGTGGTTACCGCGATGGAAAGAACATCGACAAGACGAATTGCGAGTGGCAACACCGCCCTAGCAAAGATGGACCTTCCCCTATGCAAGTTCTGTAGGGTCCTTGTAACATCCACTTCTACATCAATGACGAGGATGGTAAGAAAAAGTCTAGCCACATCCTCAAGGACTACCACCAATTCTAGAAGTTCTAAGATGCCGATGCCTAGTTATAGATAAGCGCAACAAACTAGGGCTACACGTTAGTCCCAGGTCCCATAGCATACGAAGCACCACCCCTCCCTGCTATCAACCAACGGAGCACCACCACATGTGGTCGCGGTGGCTCAAAACAATGGGACTGAGACGTACCCACGCACTTTCAGAAGCATGAGCATGATCCAAAAGGGACACCCCTCTAACAGGAGCCAAAAGGTGATCTACCGGTGACATGGGTATGCCCTACGGGTGCCTTAGATTGTCCTACCCGGTTTAGTCCAGTGGGGGCCCGCAAGACAAGATATGTCTGATATTGAAGCCCATGAAGGCTCGGGTGTCGTAGGCCCATGGAGGACACGACTCCTTGGGGGATTTGGAAAAAGAATAGATAGAAAGTTTAAAGGAAACCCTAATTTGTAACTGACTCGGTGGTATCCTAAGACCTGGATTTCTTGTATAAAAGCTAGGAGGGAACCACAAGAAGGGACTACCGCAAACCCTAGCACATACACCCACCAGATTACATCTGCGTACCATCACCATCAAGGCAACCTTATAACCTTCGGTTCTTCTTCAATAAAGAGCAGACAAGCAGGAGTAGGGTTTTTCCTCTAAGGGCCTGAACCTGGGTAAACATTGTGTCCCTGCATTGCTTTCCTATTAGCCGATTGAGATCTTCAGTGCTCCCCTCTTCCTCAAACCAAAGTCCATAAACTATGGGCATTGATGTGTTAACACCACGTCACCTAGGCTGTGAACATGGCCATAACATCACCATCGGCCATCCGCGAGTACCTCAGCGCATCCGAATCATGCATCACCTATGACAAATCTGACCACACACGTTAGGTCCCACGACTGGGCCACGCCGCCCACGTTATCAAAGCCCAGATCGGTGGTTACGAGATGAGAAAGGTCTGCATGGATGGGGGAAGCAACATCAACCTCATATTTGCTAGCACCTTATGTGCCATGAACATAAACCTGAGAAGCCTCGGGCCATCTGACACCACCTTCCACGGCATCATCCCCTAGGCAAGATCACCGTGGACGTGATCTTCGGCAAGCCTGATAACATCATGCGTGAGAGACTCAACTTTGAAGTAGTTGACTATCTATCGCAATACCACGTCATACTTTGATGGGTTGTGTTCGCTTGGTTCCTAACGGTGCCACACTATGCCTACCTAATGATGAAGATGCCAAGACCCAACGGCATCATCATCGTCCACAGAAGCTTCACACAATCTGATAACTGTGACATGGAGTTCAATAGAATCTCCCAATCATTCGAGATGCAGAGGAACTGGTGCAACTCAAGGAGTCAACACACCATAGCCTCCCCCCTGTGACACATTGGAATGCACCCTAGCAATCCTTTTACTCTAGAGTCGACAAATTAGAGGTTCAGGCCCACTCGATGGATCCCACGAAGACGGCCCTCATAGCAAGCAACCTGAGTTTTCCACATAGGAACTCACACTCGTTGAATTCCTCCATGAGCGTAGGGAGATCTTTGCCTTGTGTCTAGTAGACATGCCAGGAGTCCCTAGGGAATTCGCGAAGCATGCACTCAATCTGTATCCGGATGCTAAACCCATCAAGCAATCGATACGCCATATCTCAGAGCCGAAGATCAAGATAATTGGTGAGGAAGTCAACAGACTACTCGGCGCGAACTTCATCCGAGAGATCAAGGAAAGCACCTAGGTAGCTAACCCCGTGCTAGTCCCGAATAAGGATACATACATACTTCCCATGTGCGTGGACTACACATACCTGAACAAGCACTGCCCAAAGGACCACTTCCCTCTGCCGCAGATTAACCAAATCGTTGACTCCACCGCGGGTTGTGAGCTCTCGTTCCTCGATGCATACTCGGGCTACAACTAGATCCAAATGAAGGTGGAGGACTAGGATAAAACTGCCTTCATCACACCCTACATGGTTTACTTCTACAACACCATGCCCTTTGGGTTGAAGAACGTAGGAGCTACCTATAAAAGGTGCATGCAAGCCTGCCTCAAGGACCAAATAAGCAAGAACATCTAGGTCTATGTGGACTATGTGGTCGTCAAAACCAAGGAGGGAGACACTCTCATCGATGATCTCCGTAGGACATTCGACAACCTCGACTGATACCGGATCAAGCTAAACCCTCTTAAGTACATGTTTGGCATCCTAGCAGGACAACTCCTCGGGTATCTCATATTTACAAGGGGAATCAAAGAAAGCCCGAACAATATAAAGGCTGTTGGGTCCATAGCATAGAAAACAAAAAATTTCCTACGGTGTGAACTACATGCCAAGATCTATCTACTAGGTACAAAGCAATAGGTGGACATACATCCAACGAGAACTTACCCTCGTAGACAACGAGCTTTGTTAACGAGTAGGAACTCGTGGTTGATGTAGTCGTACACTTGCCGATCTCAAGATCGTGATGAAGTCCAGCAGTCCGCCCAAAGACGCCCATCGATCTAGCTCCAGCACCACCAAGTCCAGCACCGCAAAGCAGCATCCGTGATCGCACACACGCCGGTACCCGACAACCTCCGTCCCTCGCCCAAAGAAAGCAGCGGAAGCAGCAACTCCTTTCCAGATAAAGCCACCGGGAACATGTATCTCGCTAATCTGAGACCATGGGGAAATAATACTAGAGGGGGAGAGAGATCCTTCACAAGGAGGTGTGAGTGAGAAGTGAGGAGGGGGTGCCCTTTTATAGGAGGAGGGGGGTGCCCCTCCTTCATGGACGGTGCATGGAGGGGGTGACCCTTCACCTCCTCCATTCATGTGGTGGTAACCCCTCCACATTAAAATGCCCCTTCACATTCTCTTTTAAAGTCTCCACTTTAAATGCATTAAATTTCTCCAAATTTAATGCTCTCTCATTTAATAAAACTCTTTTATTATTTTTATTCAGAATTTTGTTAATTACTTTAATTAACAAACATTCACATAAAACCCCCTACAACATTTCAATATTACATGCAGAACCAATTTCAGCAATTTCACCCGAAACAGCTTTGGTTCATTGAAATAATTCCAGTGCTTTATTAAATCTTTATCTGAAACATATTTTCTCCAAATGGTGTCGGTATCCCTTATGTGTCATCCTACGGTTCGCGAATAATGCATATGATCGAGACCCTCTCCAATCAATAATCAATCAAGGAACTCGAGATCCATACTGACTCCTACACATTCAACGATGACTTCTGTGATCGTGAGAACCTTTAACACTAGTAACTAAATCCCTTTGTCCCGCGATATATTACATGTCCGAGATTCGATCATCGGTACCTCCATACCTAGTTTGATCTCGTTACCGACATGCACTCTTTTCTTGTTCCCGTGATATAACATTCTAGTGATCACATCACTTGCTTGCAAGCTATTTCAATGTGATATCACCGAGAGGGCCCAGAGTATATCTATCCGTCATCGGGATGGACAAATACCACTCTTGATCCATGAGCCTCAACATAACACCTTCAGAAAGTAATCGAACCCACCTTTATAGTCACCTCATTACGTGTGACGCTTTGATGTTATCAAGATACTCTTCCGTGTTAGCAATTAACATGATCTCATGGTCTAAGGATAAAGATTACTGTAGATGATGTTATAGCAATATAAACATAATGACTTTGATCGTAATGCTATACTTCGGATGAATGTTCATCACATTATTCCACCAATGGTGTGACCTTGTTATTAACAACATCCAATGTCCATGATCAGGAAACCTTGATCATCTTGTTAATCAACAAGCTAGTCTATAAGAGAGGCATAAATAGAAACCCTTTTTGTTTATTAAACACACATGTATTGATGTTTCCGATCAATACAATTCTAGCATGTAAAATAAACATTTATCATAAACATGGAATAAGATAATAACCACTTTATTATTGCCTCTCGGGTATATTCCTCTACCTCCCACTTGCACTAGAGTCAATAATCTAGTTTGAAAAACTTTGCGTATTGAACACCTATGGCTTTCTGGTGTTGCATATACGCTATTGCTAGTGGTTAACATAATCTCTCGGATCTGGCCTTCAGGTCCGTGTGTATTTTCATGTCTCATTGCCTCAGACGCATCACTCATTCTCAAATGAGATGGCATTGTATAGATTTGGTCCTTTGGTGAGACCTTTAGTTCGCTCAAAATATGTTGATATTATTGTCACACAATATATCTTCATAGTATTAGCCCACTTTGAACCACACCTAGTTTGATAACAAACTACTTAACACAAATGCCCTCCTTTGCTGCTACTATAGCAGTCATATACTTAGCCTTTTGTTGTAGTATCCGTCACAATGTCTCAACTTCGGAACTCATCCAAATCCATCATGGAACATACTTTCCATTACATTGTGCCACCCATAGTCTAAATTGAGATAAATTTAATTTGTATCTTGTGATAAAACTAGTATCAATGTAACACTTTACAATGAACTACCTTTAACTATTTGTCACTTATACATTATATATTCTTAGTTCTTCCAAAGCTCATAAGAATATCTTTACTATTGTCCAATGATCATCTTATGAATCATTCTGGTATATGCTCATAACATTTAGAGCATAGGACATTCTGGATATATACATATCATGGTATAATCGATCAAAATGTTCATGTGATTTTACTCACCAAGTGTTGAAACACTTGAATTTTGATACAATCCTTTCCATGCAGCAAGAACCTTTCTTGTTGTTTCCATATTGAACCCTTTCAATATCTCATATATGTATGTATGGCACAACCATATTAGCGCCTTAATCTATCCATATAGATATTGATGCCTAATATTCCGGGTTTGCCCAAGTCTTTCATCGAAATCTTATTTTAATGAAATTCTTAACTTGTGTCAATACAAGATACATCATTTCCAATCAACAATATGTCCTCTACATAATGTATTAGAAATATGTCTCAGCGCTCCCACTTAATTTCTTACAAATGCAAGCATCTTCACCATCTCCGATGAATTTAAACTCTTTTAACAGTTTCATCATGGTGAAGATTCCAACTCCGCTATGCTTACTTCAACTATTGAAGTTTACATGCCCTTTTAGCACCCTTTGAATTAACAAAACCCTTCGGACCATCTCATGTACATGTCCTAGGTTATCGTTCTATTAGAAGAACCTTGTTTTGTTTAGTCAACTACCATATACCAAATTATATGTAGTGGTTGCTACATTAATCCGTCAAGACTATGTATCGGTATGAAAGATCAAATCTTGTCATAGTCAACTCCTTGAACATTGTCGTAAACTTCTTTCCGACATGTCGACTATTTCATAGATGTTAAACATCCATGTCTTATTTCTTTATAGATCCAAAAACGACCGATAGGCTTCACGCCTTTCCGGAGGGTCTTCCAAGTTCAGAAACTTGTTTTCTCGTGTATGGATACTATCACGGATTCTATGACTTCTAGTCATTTTATGGAGTCAGGGCCCATCATCACTTCTTTGCATGTAGTCGGTTCATCATTGTTAAAACAATAACGACTTGCTTATCAAATCTTACTATTTGATTCTTACCGACCCACACGGTTCTATAGGAACTCTAATCTCCGAGATCACACCATTTGTAATCACGAGAGCCATGAGCATTATGGCCGCCACCGGGACACTTTCTGGCGCTGCCCTACTTAGCACATATAGCTAAGGTTCAACAACCTTATCAAAGTTCTATTGTCCTCCCACTTAACTTTTCATGAAAAATTCCTTCTCAAGAAACTTGACGTTCCAAGTAACAAACTCTTTTGTCCCTGTTATGGAGAAATTCCCAACAAATTCTTTGGGATAACCTACAAAGACATGCTTATCCGACTTTGGTTGTAAACATTTTACTTATGCATAGCATACCAAAATTTAAGAAAAGACAATTCGGGTTTTATCCCAAACCATAACTCATATGGTGTCATTTCAATGGATCACGATGGTGCTCTTTTCAGTGTAAAAGCGGTAGTCTCTAAAGCTTCAATCCTTAAAACATAATGGCAGTTTTATAAATGACACCCTTGATCTTACCATGTCAAACATGGTTTGATTTTATCTCTCGAATATGCCATACTCCTATGGTTTATCGGGAAACACAAATCATGGAACAATTCCTCAAGTCTTAGGTGTTTTTGCTAAACATGTAACTCAAATATCTTCCTTTATGATCGAATCATAAACTCTTTATTTTCTTGTTACAATGATTTTCCACTTCATCTTGAAAGTCTTTGAACAATTTTCAAATGTTTCATACTTCTTCCTTGTTAAGTAAATATACAGATATATTCACTCAAATTTTCGGAGAAAGCATATGAAGCAAAAAGATCCATCGCATATGGCTACACATAATGGACTATGCACATCAGCATGCACAATTTCCAATAAGCTAGTCATCCGTTCCTCTCTGGCCTATGGACGGAGTTTCAATTATCTTGAGGAAAGTCTCACATGCGTCAATTGATCAAAATCAAAGACTCCAAAAATCCATCAACATGGAGTTTCTTCATGTTTTCTTTCAAATATAATTTAAACAGCAATGTCACTTCATAAGTGATCTTTCAATCATTTGTCTTGCGACATTTTAGCAATAGTGTTTATGGATGTGATTTCTCCAACTAGACTTGTAAAAGTTCATCCATCCTTTATGGAATACGGTAATTATTTGAACAGCCATTGTTCTCATGATACTGGAACAAAATAACAATTATATAAACAAATCTTGAAGGCTTGGTTTGATGACAGCGAAAAACACAATAACACTTTATTTGTTTTCGATGAACATCATCACTCATTCTTTTGCTGTTTACTTAGGCCATTGTAGTTCATGAATTGTGTTGTCCTGTATGACACTTCATACCAACCAATTCGGTATCCAATACCTAAGAACCACATTGTTTAACAAGCAAGAAATATAGCCATAACATGTATATCTTCTATATACCTAAGTTGGACATCTCCAACCTTTTATTTTCTGCCAAATATTTTATAGATTCTCTTTCAGCAATTCCTTTTCTTTTAAAAGAATCTATCAACATCAATAGTGGTGTCATCAACATGACACATGGTACAAAGCGTATATAGTCAAATACTAATATCTTTGGACTTGCACTTTGAAGTGGATCACCATCATCAAATGTTTGGTGTTCTTTCAAAAATCCATTCTTTAGTAATCTATTAGTGTAGTAAACATTTTACTTACATCTTCTATTCATCCTTATCATGACAACTTTCATGATCAAGCTACTATAGCCTATAAGGAAGAATCGCGAGTATAAGATCAGTTCCCAAAACCTTTTTGGTAGATTCGGATGCCTAGCATCTCCATCCTTCACAAATTCTCATACAATATGAGAACATGTATTTTGCTAAATTATACTCTATCATAATGCAACCAAAAACATTGTTTCAGATATCACAATATCTTTCACACATGATGGTTTCTGAAACAATTTTCAGCTCCAATATAATCTTGATATTAAAACAACTTTTTGAATATCAATAATCATGGAGGCAAACATGATACTTTAGATACTAACATTGGAATTCTTACTCTTGATTTAATACTACTTATTAAACTTCATGGAGTAAATAGAGTTTGCTGAAAGTTTGCAATAGGACTTATAAACTTTAAATTGACATTCGAAACAATACGATACCAGTTCGTAAACTAAATATCCAGAATTCTATAGTTCTGTTATCTCATATAAAAACTAAGCATAAGGTATAAAACGAATGCCAATGACTACAACAAACTATGCAAATTCACTTTGATTTAATTTATGACAAATTTGGTTCGACTAATCCAAATTAGAAATGAACTCCCACTCAAAAACGACATCCCTCGTGCCTTTTTGGTGATTACATGAACCAAATCCACTACACCAAGTCCGATCATCACGTGAGTTGATGTAGCTTCAAAGGCGAGCATCTATATGGGCATCATATCAACTATATGACTCATGCTTAACCTTTCGGTCCGTGTTCCGAGGCCATGTCTGTACATGCTAGGCTCGCCAAGTAAGAACCTTAGTACTCGCATGTGTAAAACTATCTTACGCCCGTTTGTATGAAAGCGTAGAGTCAAGTACACCCGATCATCACGTGATGTCTCGAAATACAATCCACAAAACGGTGCATACTTAAGGACGAACACATTTTTATCTTGATATCTAAAAGAGGGATCATCTTACAATGCTACAGAAAGCACCAAACTAGCAGTATAAGATGCTAACATCTAATGTGTAAAGTGAGATGATATGGTCCATGCATTTGATCTCTATCACTTGCATCGTGGTATGATCTCTATCATTCCTTTGTGTGTAAGGCCAAGGTCTATGGAACTTACACGTTGAGTGTGTTGTAAGAGTATCTATCATACATCTACTTACAACAATACCATATCAATACACTAGCCCAGCAACGATCTAAACTAGACACCTCTAATTTATCAATTGCAAGTTTTACGTGGCTTAGGGCTTTCGGAGATAGAACCGTTTTACTACTTAACATGAACCACAACGAGGATAACTAAGTTATTAGCAACTCGTTGTAAATCAGATATTGACTATAGTAGGAGAGACAGGCACCCGCCAGCCACTTATGCAAAACAAGTTGCATGTTAGTCGTGGAACCGATCTCATGTACGATGACATGTAAGGTTGGTCCGGGCCACTTCATCCCACTATGCCACCAATATCCAAAATACATGAAGATGCAATAACATGATCATCATCGCCCACATATCAACATATGTGTACTACCCGTGCTAAGCACCTACGCATAGATTAGGCTCTGATACCACTATTGGGTCTGCAGCATAGAAAACAAAAAATTTCCTACGGTGTGAACTACACGCCAAGATCTACCTACTAGGTACAAAGCAACGGGTGGACATACATCCAACGAGAACTTACCCTTGTAGACAACGAGTTTTGTTAACGAGTAGGACTCATGGTTGATGTAGTCGTACACTTGCCGATCTCAAGATCGTGATGAAGTCCAGCAGGTCCGGCTCCAGCACGTCCATCAGATCCAGCTCCAGCACCACCAAGTCCTGCACCGCAAAGCAGCGGTGCATCCGTGATCGCACACGCCCCTGCACTCGACAACCTCCATCCCTCGCTCCAGCAAAGCAGCGGAAGCAGCAACTCCTTTCCAGATAAAGCCACCGAGAACATGTATCTCGCTAATCCGAGACCATGGGGAAATAATACTAGAGGGGGAGAGAGATCCTTCACAAGGAGGTGTGAGTGAGAAGTGAGGAGGGGGTGGCCTTTTATAGGAGGAGGGGGGTGCCCCTCGTTCATGGCCGACGCATGGAGGGGGTGACCATTCACCTCCTCCATTCATGTGGTGGTAACCCCTCCACATTAAAATGCCCCTTCACATTCTCTTTTAAAGTCTCCACTTTAAATGCATTAAATTTCTCCAAATTTAATGCTCTCTCATTTAATAAAACTCTTTTATTATTTTTATTCAGAATTTTGTTAATTACTTTAATTAACAAACATTCACATAAAACCCCCTACAACATTTCAATATTACATGCAGAACCAATTTCAGCAATTTCACCCGAAAGAGTTTCAGTGTCTATTGAAATAATTCTAGCGCTTTCTTAAATCTTTATATGAAACATATTTGCTCCAAATGGTGTCGGTATCCCTTAAGTGTGTCACCCTACGGTTCGCGAATAATGCAGACATGATCAAGGCCCCTCTCTGATCAATAATCAGCAGCGGGACCTAGAGATCCATACTGACTCCTACACATTCAACGATGACTTCTGTGATCGTGAGAACCTTTAACGCTAGTATCTAAATCCCTTTGTCCCGCGATATATTACATGTCCAAGATTTAATCATCGGTATCTCCATACCTAGTTTGATCTTGTTACCGACATGCACTCTTTTCTTGTTCCCGTGATATAACATTCTAGTGATCACATCACTTGCTTGCAAGCTATTTCAATGTGATATCACCGAGAGGGCCCAGAGTATATCTATCCGTCATCGGGATGGACAAATCCCACTCTTGATCCATGAGCCTCAACATAACACCTTCAGAGTAATCGAACCCACCTTTATAGTCACCCTGTTACGGTGTGACGTTTGATGTTATCAAGATACTCTTCCGGTGTTAGCAATTAACATGATCTCATGGTCTAAGGATAAAGATTACTTCGTATGATGTTATAGTAATATAAACATAATGACTTTGATCGTAATTCTATACTTAGGATGAATGTTCATCACATCATTCCACCAATGGTGTGACCTTGTTATTAACAACATCCAATGTCCATGATCAGGAAACCTTGATCATCTTGTTAATCAACAAGCTAGTCTACAAGAGAGGCATAACTAGGAACCCTTTTTGTTTATTAAACACACATGTATTGATGTTTCCGATCAATACAATTCTACCATGTAAAATAAACATTTATCATAAACATGGAATAAGATAATAACCACTTTATTATTGCCTCTCGGGCATATTCCCTTCAAAGGCGATACTAGCAATGAAATAGCCGACAAACCTCAAGGGAGTTCAACAACTAGCTGGACGCATAGCATCACTCAACCGATTCATCAGAAGGATGGGTGAAAAGCATTGCCCTTCTATCAGATGCTCCTCAAATCATACAAATTCGAGTGGACTGCTGAGGCACAGGTGGCTTTCGAGGACCTCAAACTCCTGTTGTCTGGCTCACCAGTCCTGGTAACTAACAACAAGCAAGAGCCCATGCTAATGTATATCGCCGCCACCAACCAGGTGGTCAGTACCGTGCTCTTCATTGAGCGTGTGGAAGAAGGCAAAATCCACGGGGTGCAGCGACCTGTGTACTACCTTAGTGAAGTCCTTACTCCAATAACACAGCAGTACCCACACTATCAGAAGCTGGCGTATGGTGTCTTCATGATAGCGCTTCGGTTGCACCACTACTTCATGGAGCACCAGATAATAGTGGTCAACGATGCACCACTATCCCACATCCTCAATAACCTAGAAGCGACAAGACGAGTTGCCCTCTGAGGAATAGAACTGTCCCCGCGAGAAATCACCTATGAGGGACGCGTGGCAATAAAATCGCAGGTGCTCCCAGACTTCATAGTTCACTTGATGGAGCTGCAACCAAGAAGAAGGCACTTCATCATCTCCAACCAAGAAGAAGGCACGGTGCTGGTGTCGTCTTGACATACCCGCAAGGAGACAAGATGCGCTACGTGTTGTGCATGAAATTACGTGCCTCCAACAATGAAGCAGAGTACGAGACTCTGATCCATGACATGCGTATGGCCAAGGCCTATGATGCCACATGGCTAATGATATATGGCGACCGCAATCTAGTTGTGCTGTAAACAATGAATAGATGTGACGTAGTCAGCGACAACATGATCGCCAATCGAGAGCTCTACAACTCCCTAGAGGGCAACTTTGAAGAATGCAGGTTCAAGCACATCAGTCGTGAAAGCAACAAGGAGGCCGACAAATTGGCCAACATCGGGTCCACCTGCGCACCCATACCACCTGGTGTCGTCCTGTAGCAGATCATCAAGCGATCAATCAAGACCAAAGCACCTGTTGATCCTCCAGAATCAGCAACACCACTGGGGGCTACGCCACTTGACAACTCTAGAGCACCTGCAATAGCGGAGGCATATCCTGCACCTGAAGGACCAATGGAGGCCATGATAATATAACTAACATGGATGCACCTGTACATTGCGTACTTGGTGCGCAAGGAGCTCCCGAAGAATCCGACCAATGCGCGACACATTACTCATTGCTTGAAGGCCTTTACTATAATCAATGGCGAGCTCTACAAGCGAAGAATCATCGTCATACTTCAGAGGTGTGTCACACTTGAAGATGGTAGGAGCATTATACTCGACATTCATGAGGGCACCTGCAGACACCACGCCGACATCTGCGCACTAGTTGCATAGCCCCTTAGGGCGGGTTTCTACTGGCCAACCGTGGTGCAAGATGCCAAGGGCATCATCAAAAAGTGCAACACCTGCTAAAGATTCACGGAAAAACCGCACACACCAAGTTCAGAGCTACGGCCGATACCCCTTGTCTGTCCATTTGCTCAATAGGGACTCGGCGTGGTGGGCAAGCTACAGAAATCCTCACATGGAAGCCATGTCTACCTCATCATCGCAACTGACAAGTTCACCAAGTGGATCAAGGCAATGCCTGTCACCAACCAAAGCGGCACTTCCACAGTGAAATTATTCAAGTCAATAGTCTTCAGATTCAGGGTGCAACACAACATCATCACCGACATTGGCTCCAACTTCACCTCCAAGGAATTCTAAGGCTTCTACGAGAAGATGGGATAAACGTCAGCTATGCCTCAGTCACACACCCTCAGACCAACGACCAAGTCGAAAATACCAATGTCCTCTTCTGCAATGTCATCAAGAAGCAACTCGTGTGACCCATGGAGAGAATAGTTGGGGCATGACTTGAGGAACTACCCTCGGTGGTGGTGCTATGGAGCCTTTGAATAACTTCGAGCAGCGCCACGGGCTACATGCCATTCTTCATGGTGGACGGCGCAGAAGCAGTACTACCGAATGAGGTGCAGTACAATGTCCCTCGGGTCGTCTACGAGGCCGACTCTATGGGCACACTTGAATATGCTTGTTCGGATGTCTATCAGTAGAACCTCCACAACTACGATAGTCATCAACTGTGGCCCAGGTCCATCTCCGAAGGAGACCTCGTGCTATGGCTCAAGCAAAAGGGCCACCTCTAGCTGGAATCCCCCGGTAGGGACTGTAAATCGTCACTGAAGTGATCCCAGGTGGCGGCTATCTCCTCAAGGACTTAGACACAGGAGTCGCATACTCCAATCCCTAGAACGTCATGCAGCTACGTCATTTCTACACTTAGATTTTTTACTTTTCACTAAGGCTACTTAGCCAGGCTACTCAGCCGAAACATGTACATGCTACCTACTATCAATAAAGATAAATTCCTCTACCGAGATTTGATTCCTTTCCCTTCACTTTTCATGCATCTCGCACTCAGGGACTACGCCTCCTCGAGCACCCTAACATGTTGTCAACTCAACATGCTCAAACACCTGCCGCGATAGTCTAAGTAGCTGACTCTACCTAAACATCGAATCCTTGAAAACTCCAACCTAGATGTATCCCAGCCGATAGGTTAGCAAGGTACCAAGACTAAGGGCGTCGGGCTAACGAAAAGGCCTAGCATCTAGTGCCTCGATTCTAGTCGCGTAAAAGCAGAAATCAAATTACAACAAGCCAACATTCTAATATTCTTTACATGCTACACATATTTCACACATCTTACATTATGTGCAGATTACACTACTAGCACTTACTAAACTCTTGGTTGGCTCGAGTGACGCTAAAGAAAAATTTACTCGCACCAGTCAAAGTGAAGGACTATACTAATAGTTGGGCCACTTGAAGGGGTTCCGTGGTAGAAAACAAAAAATTCCTACGGTACGAACACACCTATCTAAGATATATCTATGCAGATGTATACTAATGAGCGGATATTCGGTGTTCATACCTTTGAAGTCCGAAAGTTGTTAACATTTTGAGGGGAACATGGATGACGTAGTCAAACTCGCCCGACCTCAAGGTCGCGAAGCTCCTCGCGAGTCACCGTTGTCCCTGTGCGATGTAGCCGACCTCATGGTCACGTCGACGTCCAAGATCCAAGAAAAAACACCACAAGTGGCGGTGCCTCATGGATAGACACACATATGGTGTAGAGACGTCTACCGAACTCCATTCTAGCAAAGCAGCAGAAGAAGATTGATCCAAACCGAGTCCAGCAGCACGGCGGCGTGCGTATGGTGGAGAAACCCCTATCCCCGTATGCAATTCCAATCTTGGGAACCACATGAGGGAGAGGGAGAGAGAAAGGCAAAGGCCAATTGATGGGATGGATTTGGGCAGATGGTGCCCCTCTTTATATAGGTGGAAGGGAGGTGTACTACCTCCCTCAAAGTCTCGGGTGGGACTAATCAAGAGGGAGACGTGGGAGGAGGCGCCGACAGCTAGCCCCCACATGGGCCCCATGTGGTGGGGATCCCGCGTGGTCTGATACCACTGAAGGGGTTTCGTGGAAAAAAAAATTCTACTACGAGAACGCATGAAGCCAAGATCTATCTATGGAGAAGTACAGTAACGAGCGAGATATAGTATTCATACCTTTGAAGAATAGACGCGGAATTATGTTCCCGCAAAAACGTTGCTGATGAAGCCGAGCGTATGATACGTCCATTTTGCATCACTATTCTATGTCATAATTTACTGTTACTCATTGATATATTTCATATTGAGAGGTGATACTTATGTTATTTCATCTGTTTTTGCATGGTCAATGACTTTTGGAGCATGGACCGCTGCAGTCAGGATTCTGATGGAAAAGATGCTGTTTGGAGGCAAAATTCGCGAAGATCAGAAAATCCGGGAAAATATACGGAAAATCCTATTTTTCCAGAAGACGAAGGAAGCCAGAAGGGGGGCTGGAGATCGGCCACAGGGGGCCCACACCACCCCCTGGTGCGGGCCACCCTGGGCCGCGCCACCAGGTGGTGTGGCCGCCGTGGTCCACCTCTGGCACTCCCCTCTGGCGTATATTATTCTCCCGAAACCCTAAGACTCGGGGAGGGACCACAAAAAGATTCCGCCGCCTCTGTGAGGCGGAAAACACTGAGAGAGAAATATCTCTCCGGCAGACAGATTTCTACCAGTGGAATTCCTTCCCGGAGAGGGGACATCGTCGCCATCAACACCACCATCAAGCTAGACTTCATCGGGATCATCATCATCATCATCATCACCACCATCAGCACCATCATCACCATCTCCATATTGCTGTAACAATTGGGTTGAATTTTGCATTAGTTCTTAGGGGAAACTTTCCTGGTGTTGATTACTCTTTGTAGTTGATGCTATTGAGTGAACCATTGAATTATTGTTTATGTTCAGATTGTTATACATCATTACTCCATCTCTGATCATGATACATATTATGTCTTGTGAGTAGTTCATTTTGTTCTTCAGGACATGGGAGAAGTCATGTTGTTAGTAGTGGAATTGTGTTGAGAAAAATTCAATAGTTTGATATTTAAGTTGTGGTGTACTTCTTCTAGTGGTGTCATGTGAACGTCGACTACATGACACTTCACCTATATGGGCCTAGGGGCATGCATTGTGTATTTGGCTACTAATCGTAGGGGTTGCCGGAGTGACAGAAACCTGAACCCCCGTTAGGAAACCATTGCACAAGGGACGTAAGGGTCTTAGAGTTTAAAGCTGTGGTTAGCTTTCTACCTTAATTACTTTCTTGTACTTACGGATGTTTGTAAGGGGTATAATCACAAGTATGTATTAGTCCTATGAAGGTCGGTACATTAGCACAGGTTCACCCACACAACACTTAGCAAGCTAAAGAAGATTAATCAACTATATGAAGCGAAAGCACTTGACAGTCTTCCCATGTGTCCTCGAGAACGTTTGGTCATCTTAAATAATACACCGGCTTGTCCTTTGCTGCATAAAGGATTGGGCTACTTGCTGCATTTATTCCTACTGTCTTTTGTTTACTCGTACTTTGTTTACTTGCTTTATCAAAAACCCCTAAAAATCCATTTGCTAAGTATTTGCAGAGAATTCCTGATCCATACCACTAGCCAAAGACCTTCTCGCTTCCTCGTTGGGTTCGACACTCTTACTTATCAAAAATACTACGATACACCCCTATACTTGTGGGTCATCAAGACTATTTTCAAGCGCCGTTCTGGCGAAGCGCTATTGGAGAGTGGAACTGGTAAAGGAAACTTCTACTATGAGTATTGTTTACTTCTATTAGCTGCTTTATTCTCGTTATGGATAATTCCCTGAGGTTCTTATTTGGTAATGCTACTACCACTACTAAGGTAGTAGACGAACCACCACCTGCTGAGAATGATGATTTTAAAATACCTAGAAGAATTATTGATCGTGTTATGGATAACTACTATGTTGGGGATGGAACTGTCCATCCCGGTGATCATTTACTCTTTATACACGAATTATGTGGGTTGTTCAAGTGTGCAGGTATTACTATAGATCAAGTTAAGAAGAAGTTATTCTCATTGTCACTGAAAGGAAGAGCTGAGGAATGGTATAAGCTGCTGAAGAATGGTCAAGCTCTGGAATGGGAGGAAATAGTGCCTCTCTTTTATTCAAAGTTTTATCCTCCTAGTGAGATTCATAAAGATCGGAATCAAATATATAACTTTTGGCCTCTTGATGGAGGGATTACAGCTCAAGCTTGGGGGAGATTGAAGTTACTAATGCTCAAATGTCCCATTCATGAGCTCCCCAACAATATTATTATCAATAACTTTTATGCAAGGCTCCCTCTACATGATAAAGATTTATTGGATGCTTCTTGTGCTGGATCATTCACTCGTATGGAAGAAGAAGCTAAATGGGACCTTCTGGATCGTATTCAAGACAATGCTGAAGCTTGGGAGAATGAAAAAGGTAGAAAGTTAGGTATAAATTATGATTATGAATGTATTGAATCTTTTATGGGAACTGATGACTTTCAAAATATTAGAAATGCTTATGGTCTAGACTCTCAAGCTATTGCTTCTTATTTTAAGGCTTTTGCTTCCTACATTGAAGTGCCTAAAAAGAAGTGGAATAAGTATCATGAACCTTATAAAGATGTTGCTAACAGTGTTCCTGCAAGAAATACTGAAGTTTATACTGCTAATCATGTTTTACCTGAACCTTATATTGAGAAAATGCCTTTCCTAGTTAAGATTAAGGAACATTCTATGATAGCTAGTATGGTTAATGAAAGTATAATCAAAGCTGTTGAACCTGATAAACAAATGGTTGATGAACCTATTATAGCAAATGTGAAAGACTTTGTTACTAAATATGAAGAAGGGGGACACACTATCCTTTGTAAGGATACCTCTAATATTGTTTCACATAGTAGTGTTATGAGAGCTAGTATTCCTGTGTTTTCTGTTAGAATAAGTGATCATTGCTATGATGGTTCTTGTGATAGTTATATTGTTAAGTTTATGCATGATACTGAAAGTTACTATGAGAGAGGGAAACGTGTTCTTATTTATCTCAATAATATCAAGTTTCCTCGTTTTATGCTGAAAGTTTTTATGTTGCACTTCTTTTGCCTTCTTATGCAAGTAGCCTCTGGTTTCAACAATTTGTTTGTTTACAAAATTCCCTTGCATAGGAAGTGTGTTAGACTTAAATTTGTGTATTTTTGCTTCTTAATTCTCTCATTCACTTCAATTCATATTCCTATGTGAGCATCTTCAAAATTATCATGCCCATCTTAATGGCTATAAAGAAAGAGCTTTTTGGGAGACAACCCAATTTATTTTTGCTTTCAGTTTGTTTTTGTTTCTTTGAGTCTTGGAAGTTATTAATTTGGTCATAACATCTGCTTATACTTTTTGTTTGGTTTTTGTGTCAAGATTGACCTCTAATGAGAGAGAAGTAATATTTGGGGAAGTTGCTGTCCCGAAACAGTTTTTTGTGCTTCACCGTAAAAATTTGTGAGAGATCTCTGTATGTCGGATTGAGCTGTAATTTTTTGTGCTTCTGCCCCAGGTTGTTATTTAGCTTTAATTACTTTTGTACTTTTTGATTTGAGCAACAGAAGATTTTCGAAAAAATTGATCTTTACCTGCTGGTCTGTTTTGACAGATTTTGCCACTCTTGCATTTGCTTCTTTATTCGATTTCCTTTTTGAATTCTTTTTGGGTTTTCGGAAGGAGTTTCTACAGTAGCTTAGGTTTTGATGGTTTTCGGTTGAAGTTGGACTCAAAAGGTTTTATCACTTCATATATACTAATGTTGCTAATGAGAACTGTGTGGAGTTTTGTGTGAAAGAAATTTCCAGGTAGTGGAGATAATGGTGTAATAAGGAAGAGAAGGGTTTTATGACTCAAGCAATAAGTGTATGAAGATGAAGATATTGATGTTATTCAAGTGGTGACTCTGGAAGAATCTACTAGATACCAAATTCAGAGACCTGCAAAGCCCGTTTTCAAATAAGGTAATAGTTCTGGTAAGAAAAGCTCCACGAAAATACAATACAATTATATTTTTGCAGTTTTTAGCCAATAAGGAAAGCTACGAAGCGAAAGAGGGACGGAAACGGAGCCAGGGTGGCTCACACCACCCTGTGGCGCGGGGCCACCCCTGGCCGCGCCACCAGGTGGTGTGGCCACTCTGGACTCCGCCTCCGACTCGTTTTCGCCCAGTACCTTCCTTTTGTTATAAACTTCATAATATATAATCCCTCGGATCCCCCGAGGTTCGTATACCGTGTTTTCGTCATGTTTTTGTTTCGATCTATTTCTGCCAGGAACTATTTTTGAAAGCTTAGAAGCACAATGGTGTCCGCCAAGGATAAAGGGAAGGGGCCTATGGAGGAGGATCTCCAAGACCCCGGGAAGGAGAAGGAGATCAAGAGTGAAGGTGAAGAGGAGGCAAAGCACACCGGCGCTACCATTACAAGCATTGGAGTGGTGGCGAACCCTACTAGGATCATGTAATATCCCAAAACTTTAATCCAAGCTTATCAAGATCAAATCATCCAAAAATAGGGTTAACAAAAACTTTTCCAAATTTAAAATGAAAGCATTCATATATGTGTGCATTTAAAATAGGAGTTGTTTGAATTACCATGATTGATTGATCCAATGCTTGTAAAATGTTTCTTAGGTGATTTGAACATCATATACATCATTCCCAAACTTTTCCTAAAGAAAATCAAATCAAAAAGAATTAAAAAGAAGGAATGGTCATTTTGGCAAATTTAACTCTCATGCCTACTTTGGCTATTCCTAGTACTCAATTCTTAACAGAAACAATTCTTGATCTTTGCACCCCTTGCTAGTACACATAATGAGGTACCAAGGCCCACCTTTGGATCTGCTAAAAACATTATATTAACTATTTTAAATGACAGTTTAAAATTGAATCTAATGCATATGCATAGATCACCCCTATTTCAAAAACCATCTTTTTGAGCTCCATTTTCAGAACCCTTGCAACCAGAGACTACCTATCACTAGTGGAGATCACTCAAAAACCCCCAGTTGAATCTCACCTCTAATCCTAGCTCACTGTTTACTACAGGGTTTTGCCCCCAGTTGATCCCCATTTAATCCCCTTGTCCCCTCTTGATCTAACCAGAGCCTAACCAGCATCTTCCCTACCCCCCTGCACTTCCATGCCAAAGCACCCACCGGCACGCCGACAAAGCACTTCATGGCTAAGCTCTCTCCTCCCTCCTCATGTTCAGCAGCTTGCTGCTGGTCCACCTCCACCGCCCAACCAGCCCAGTAGAGGACAGAGCCAGAACCGAGCATGCCGGACCTTGTCGAGCATGCCGACGCCGCCCTAGAGCACGCCCTGTCCCCGCTCGCACAGACCATCCCTTGGCACCAGCCCGCGCCCGCCTCGACCTGAGAACACCCAGACATCCCGTTCACGCCCAAAGCCTCACATCCACCGCCGTGGACACCGCCGCTGCCGCCTTGAGCGCCACCTCGCCTGCATCAAGGCCACCGCCCCTACGGCCGCATTTAAGTCCTAGAGCACCGCCAGGGAACCGCCCATCATTCGCCATCCCCCGCCATGCCGCTAGCTCGCCGTAGCCATGTCGCCACCGTCGATCGCCCATCCCGCTCGGTCTCACCTTCGGGCCTATAAAAGGAGCCCTCCCCAGCCATTCTTCTCCACACCATTCCACTCCCCTCACCTCTCTGAACCTCACCCACCTTTAGCCGAGTAAGCTGGAGCAGAGTCACCGGAATTGAGCCGAGCCGCCGCCTCTGGAGGAGAAGCGCGCCATTGATTTCGATCCCCAAGCTGGCCATGACCATGCCTCGCCGTCATCTTCTACTTCGTTTCCCCGCCTCGCCGACCCCGCTGGAGCCCTGGTACGCCCCCAGTAGACCCCCACCGAGCCGCTAGGGTTCGAGCTCGCCGACGACCTGTTCATCGTCGACGACGACCCTCAGCCGTTGATCTCGCTTCTAATCCTACGTCCCACAGCGCGCGTACCGTTTCGCGTGTTAAGTGCCGCTGACAAGCGGGACCCCTTAGCTCAAGGCTGAGTGCCACTGACCCGGCGCCCAAGTCCTTTCCCGCGCTAGCCCATAGATTCAAATCAGGTTTTTCCTTTTTAGTTAAATCTAGTTTCTGTCCCCTATTTCAAAATTCAATTCAGAGAGTTTTATAAATCCAAATTGTATGAAACCAACTTTGTCTGAAAGGTATTAAAAATGATCTATCCAAGCCCGTTGGATGTAATTCAATTAGAGTTATAGATCTCTCCTAATAAAAATAACAAAACATAAGCTTTTGCAACTTGCAACATTTTTATAAAATCAACCAAGTTAGCTTTTGAGTTGATTCCAACTCTCAAAAATCACATTTCATCATATCTATCTAACCATGTAATAATATTAAGGTTGACATGCAGTGACTTTGGACTAGTACCAAAATAATGCTATATAGGCATTTCTAGTCACTTTAAATCATTAAATAATAAACTTAAACCAAAGTAATATTGATCCAACCCTTAAATCTCATTCCCACATGTTAGAATATGTGGTGAGGACATGTGTCCACATGATCCCATATTTTGGTGGTGAATATTAAAATTTTAGTTAATATTTCAATGAGTAGAAATTACTTTTCTAAAATAAAAAGGATGAAACTATTGAATTAAAACTTGTGATGATAATAGATCACCAAAGTTCTGTTTGGTGATTGTGCACTCCCTATGCATTTATAGACGCTAGTATCGACCAAGCTTTCGAGGAGGAGGAGTTCTACCAAGAAGAAGAAGAAGAAAACTTCAACCACTGCACCAACCAAGGCAAGCTATTGTTAGAAGGCTAGAATTAAACTAGATGGTTTAGCAAAGAGGCCTTAAGCAGGCTTTGATCACACCCCTTTGACTATTAGTACCCCAAGTCTTATTGGCAAGTTTTACCTCCCTTAGTTTACACAAAGTTCTTTACTTAATGTTGAAGGTAGCATAAAAAGTATAAAACTTGACCTACTTAGAAACCTTTAGATGTCACTCTATGGCAGAAGATTGAACCCATCACTTCCACCTTAGTGAACACTCTTAACTTAGTATCTTAGTATAGATCAAAAACTTGAGTCACTCTAGATGGGAATACTTGGTGAAAATGAATTATGAAAACCTTGGAATGATGAGTCATTCTATTGAGATGTTTTGACATGTGTTGAGAAACACAACTGGCTTATGATGAAGAAAATGACGAGGCATGAGCCTTAACCCTTTTATAAACTGATGATTGGATTCGGATGCGATACCATTCCAAATTTACCGTACAACCACATTACCTGAATTGGGTAAGGCTTAGCTGGAAATTTATATGCCTTAGTATTAGTTCCCTCACGGGAGAGGTTTGAGCTGAGGCTACCTCTCAATGTTGTCCACCTATGCAGTGCCCAAGATGACTAATGGTCATGGTTGGGAGGCCATGCTCATAGGATAGGTTCTTGTACTAGGGTGTGTAAAGGGAAGGTTATGTTTGATTATCTGCATACTAAGTATGATGATTCAGGGTTATCCCTGACAGATGTATCGAATCTTGTGGTGAAAGTGTACCACCTCTGCAGAGTGTCAAACTATTCGTATAGCCGCGTCCGTGGTTATGGACAGTTGGAATGGCCATACTGTTTCGTTGTCAGATGTTTTCTACATAACTTGAAATGAATGATGAACTTTGACTTGACCACAACAGGGTTGTGTTTATGATAATAGCTTCCCAACTTAAGTGATTCTAGAACTTTACTTTATCTTTCTTTGCTTCTGAACTCAGCTTAGGTTTCAAACTTAACTTGATAGTTAACTTAGATTCAGCACTTTAACTTAGATTTATACTCCTTGCTAGTAGTAGTTTGTGAGTACTTAAAGAGTACTCATGGCTTTTGTCCCTGGCTATTATCATGGCCAGACTATGAAGGAGATTATCAAGATGATGGTCAGCAGGACGGCTATGATAACTAGGACTATACGCCTTCGTCGACATTACTGTGCTCGAAGATGGACCCCACCGCCACGCTATCGTTTATTTCACGCTTGTTGTATTAAAGATGGATCATGAGATCCTTATTTGTGTAAAACCTTATGTATGGTTTGTAATGGATGATGTACTGTGATATCCAATCCGTTATGTCTCGCAAAAATGGTAATCCTGGGATTGCGAGGTATGGCATAACAGGCATCTGGGATTAAAAATCCGGGTGTTGACAAGTTGGTATCAGAGCCATCCTGACCATAGGAGACCCTAGTTAGAATGGACGTCCAAACCAAAAACTTAGCTTCAAAACCAAAGTGAGTATTTATGAAAAAATATTTCCTCTCTTACCCTTGTGAACTCATTCTTTCTCAAAAATTCATGTTCCTCAAAATTCTTACATTACTACTTAAAATTTGACACCCTTGATCACTTCAGTAACTTCCTCATCCTTAATCCTTGTAGATGGAGACTCAGTTCAGCAAGTTTTATCAGTTGGGAAACGGAGGTCAGCTGATCTTTAAGAGGGATCTGGATTCGCTGTCGGAGTTACTGGGACGCCCACATCCGGTGTTTCTTGGAGCTCAACTTCCAGGACCCCCAGGAGGAAACCTACAGTGGCTAGTCACCGCGGATCTTCGGGGAAGCATCGAAGCACCAACTTCCGGGAGAATTCAGTTCTCCGTGAGAGAGAACAACTGGCTAGATGGATTAGCCAGGGCAATGCATGAAGCTCTCGCACGTCTATGTGCCCTCAGCGTCAACAAGATCCAAGGAACCCGTTTTTCCCACTATGCAAGACGTGACTTCATGGGAATGCCGATGGAGATGCCAAGTCACCCAGAGTTGAGGCGTCAAGTGGAGAACCTTGACTTCTTGCTTCATGACCGACAGCAGGAACTGGACAATGCCAGAGAGTTAGCCAACCAGAACCGTGCCATCGCCGACCAGAAGGCCCAGACTTTCGCACTGCTCGTCCAAGATCGCCAGTCTCTTCGTCGCCAGCGTCCAAAGAATGATCGCACCATCGCCTGTCTTCGCAAGAAGGTGGCCAACCTCGAGACGACCGTCAAAGAGCAGGAAGCTCAACTTGCCGCCAAAGAAGAAGAAGACGAGGGTGAAGACATCCAGGGAGATATGGATTCTTACCTCAGCAACGATGATGACTTTCTGGAGGAGGATGCTGTGGACTTCTACACTGATGATGAAGACTCCGACTTCATCGACGATGAATAGATGCACTAGAGCACTATCGTAGCATGAGATGTAGCATCTCATTGTATCGTAGCTTGCAGAATGGTTCTTCAAACCATCTGTTTTCCCCTTTGCTTGTTGTGGTGTGTGTTGTATCGTGTGCTTGCTTGCATGAATGAAAAAGAAGTTAGTTGAAAAACCTGAGTTTAACTCAAAGTTTTAGCTTTGAAAACCCAAAACCATGAACCTTAGAATTTCCCTCTTACCCCTATATCTATCTCAATCTTCAGATGACTCATGGAAACCAAGGAGGGAGCAGCTCGTCGCAGGACCCAATGCTATAGATCTTGCAGAATCTTATCGCGGATCGTGAAGCAAGCAGGGCCGAGCGTCAAGCCAACTTAGCAACATTGTAGCAGATTGCCCAAATGGCTCTCAACAACCAAGGACATGGAAATCGGGATCACCAAGGATCCAAACTCAAAAAAATTCAGAACACAAATCCCCCAATCTTTAACCAATCTGAAAACCCATTAGATGCCGATGACTGGTTACAGATCATGGAAAACAACTTAGAGGTTGCCAGAGTTGATGAGAATGAGAAAGTTCTCTTCGCCACCCACTATCTGGCGGGAGATGCAAGAGCTTGGTGGACTAGTATCCATAATATGAACCATGGCGGTGATGACACAGGAAGCATTCAAGGTCAAGTTCAGCCGCTTACACGCGTCTTAAGGTCTTGTCAATAGGATGAGAGATGAATTCCAATTGAAGCAAGGAAGAATGACGTGGTGGAGTACCTGATGATTCTTGTCACTTGCCGATATGCACGGATGAGATCAACACGGAGGCCAAGAAGAAGGAGAGATTCTTAAGCGGATGCATGAGATGCGGACTATCCTCGTCAACATCCGTTTGATGATCTCGAAGAGCTAGTCGACTCGCCATTCGGATGGAAGGGAAGATTAACCAGTAAAGCGACAACCGCAAGCCATATGATGTAGCGATGCGGATCCGAGAGTCACCAGAAGTACCGTCCTAACCCCTCACCAGGATATGCACCAAGGAACAACCGACCCCCAAATTCTCGCCCAAGCTACCCCAACCGTAGCGGAGGCAATGTGAAGTCCGTAGAAAACAATCACAACTCTGGCAATGCCAACAATTTCAACCGTGCCCCTACCAAGAGCAACAACAACAACAACACTGCACCCAGAACTGGCAGCAATGCTGTACCTGTCGCAGTCAAGGACACGTCCCAGATCACTTGTTTCGAGTGTGGAGTGAAGGGTCACTACTCCAATGAGTGTCCCAAGAAGACTGCCAATGCCCACATGAATGCCCCAGCTCAGCAGCGTCATGTTCAACCAGGAAGGAGATTTGCCCAGGGGAACCCGCACAACATAGCGTCGTCTCTTCCACATGAACGCAGAAGAAGTCCAGGAAGCGCCAGATGTAGTGCTGGGTATGTTTTCTGTCAACTCAGTTTTAGCAAGAGTATTGTTTGATTCTGGAGCATCGCATTCGTTTGTCACTGAAGAATTTGTATGCACTAGTAAGATTCGCCCAACCAACCTGAAGCATGTCATGATAGTTCAAATCCCCGGTTCAACAACAAAAGCTAGAAAAATTTACAAAGTTGTACCTATCAGAATACATGGGATAGATTTTTATGCCAACCTAATTGTACTTGGAACCAAAGGATTGGAAGTAGTACTAGGTATGGACTGGATGTCAAGGCATAAAGGACTGATAGGCGTGCTAAGAAAGCCATCACCATGACGATGAGTTACGGAGTAACGATGAGAGCATATCTCCGAAACCTTACCCCGTCAATTCAAGTGCAACAAGAGTGTAGCCCTGCCCACCATTGACCAAGTCACAGTAGTCCGTGAATACCCCGACGTATTCCCAAATGAATTGCCAGGTATGCCCTCGGATAGGGATATTGAGTTCATTATCGAACTAATCCCCGGAACCGGACCTATAGCCCAGAGACCCTATACCATGAACCCCTCAGAGTTAGTAGAACTGAAGAAGCAGTTGGATGCCATGTTAGTAACAGGTTTGATTCAACCAAGTGCATCGCCATGGAGATCACCAATGTTATTCATCGACAAGAAAGATGGAGGCAACCGTCTGTGTACAGACTACAGAAAATTGAATGATGTCACCATCAAGGACAAGTACCCTTTGCCAAAGATAGAGGATCTATTTGATCAGTTGACCGGAGCTCAGGTATTCTCAAAGATTGATCTTAGGACTGGTTATCGCCAACTTAAGATTCGTGCAACGGATATTCCGAAGACCGCCTTTACTACTCGCTATGGTTTATACGAGTATACGGTTATGTCTTTTGGATTAACCAATGCCCCTGCTTATTTCATGAATCTCATGAATAAGATCTTTATGAATTTCCTCGATAAGTTTGTAGTTGTGTTTATCAACGACATCCTTATCTACTCCAAGTACGAAGAAGAGCATGATCAACATCTGAGAATCATCCTAGAAATCCCGAGGGAGCATCAGTTATATGCCAAGTTTGGCAAGTGTGAGTTTTGGCTGAAAGAAGTAGGATTCCTAGGCCATATTGTGTCTGCCGGAGGAGTCTCTGTTGATCCCACCAAGATCAAAGATGTCAAAGAAATGGGAAGCCCCAACCAATCAAACCCAAGTCCGTTCATTTCTCAGATTAGCGGGATATTACCGCAATTTCGTAGAAGGATTCTCGAGAATAGCCCTACCAATGACCCAATTGTTGAAGAAGGACAAGAAGTTTGAATGGACAGACAAGTGTGAAGCCAGTTTCCAGGAGCTGAAGAAGATATTGATATCCGCCCCGATTTTGATCATGCCAGACATCAAGAAGCCGTTTGATGTGTATTGTGATGCATCCAAGATTGGCTTAGGATGTGTATTGATGCAAGAAGGCAAAGTCATTGCGTATCTGTCTCGACAACTGAAGCAGCATGAGCAGAACTATCCGACCCATGATCTTGAGCTAGCAGCCGTGGTTCTAGCGTTGAAGACATGGCGTCATTATTTGATGGGTAATCGCTGTGAGATTTACTCAGATCATAAGAGCTTGAAGTATATCTTCACCCAGAAGGAGCTAAATATGAGGCAAAGAAGATGGATAGAGTTAATCAAGGATTATGACCTTGACATTCACTATCACCCCGGCAAAGCCAATGTGGTAGCAGATGCTCTTAGCAGATTGTCGTGTAGGCTTAACACCATGATCAAAGAGAAGCAACCAAGTTTGTACGAGGAGCTGGAGCAGTTCAGGACCGAGTTAGTTAGCAAAGGATTCCTAGCTAGCATTGAACTTCAACCCACTTTGATTAGCCAAATCAAGGAAGCCTAGAAGGGAAATGAAAGTATCGATGGAATCAAACATCGTATTGGTATAGGAAAGGTACCTGGATTCACCGAAGACGAAGAAGGTGTACTGTGGTACAAAGGACGTATCTGTGTGCCAGCAGATTCGGAGCTAAAGGAGGTTATCATGAAGGAAGCTCATGATACTCTTTATTCTATCCACCCTGGAGGAACAAAGATGTATCAGGATTTGAAAGAGCAATTTTGGTGGCACAAGATGAAGAGAGAGATCGGAAGCTACATCGCCAAATGTGACATCTATCAACGAGTCAAAGCAGAGCATCAGAGACCTGCAGGACTATTGCAACCATTGCAGATTCCGGAATGGAAATGGGATTCTGTCGGAATGGACTTTATCACCGGTTTACCTACTTCTAGTAGGGGAAATGACTCAATCTGGGTCATAGTTGATAGGCTGTCCAAGGTATCCCACTTCATACCAGTCAAGACAACCTACCAGAGTGCAAAGCTAGCAGAGCTGTACATTGCTAGTATTGTTAGTCTACATGGAACCCCCAAGACCATCGTCTCAGATCGAGGAACCTAGTTTACTTCAAGATTTTTGCAGAAAGTTCAGGAAGGTTTAGGAACCAAGTTGAATTTCAGTACCGCTTATCACCCGCAAACAAATGGACAAACTGAGAGAGTCAACCAGATCTTGGAGGATATGCTTAGAGCTTGTGTGTTGGAATACGGATCAAAATGGGAAGACCGCCTGCCTTTTGCAGAATTCTCATATAACAACAGTTATCAGGCTAGTTTGCAGATGGCACCATTCGAATTCCTATACGGAAGAAAGTGTCGTACCCCTTTGAATTGGTCGCAAGTAGGAGAGAGTCAGATATTTGGACCCGACATTCTCCGAGAAGCAGAAGAGAAAGTTCACAAAGTCTGTGAGCACCTCAAGACCGCCCAATCCAGACAGAAGAGCTATGCTGACAAGAGAAGGAGAGACCTGACTTTCAATATCGGAGATTTCGTATATCTCAAGGTTTCACCATTGAAGGGAACTCAACGCTTTAGTCAAAAGGGAAAGTTAGCTCCTAGATATATCGGACCTTTCAAGATTCTGAACCGCCGAGGAGAAGTATCGTACCAACTGGAACTGCCTGAAGAGATGTCAGCCATCCACAATGTGTTCCATATCTCGTTACTTCACAAATGCTTGGAAGTGCCTGAGAAGACTGAAGTTTTCAAGAACATCGATCACAGAGCTGTGGAAATCAATAATGACCTGACCTATCGGGAAGTACCCATACGTATCTTAGAAGAAGCCTACAGAACCACTAGGACCAGGAGTATAAAGTTTCTCAAGATTCAGTGGAGCAACCATACAGAGGAGGAAGCTACTTGGGAGCGCGAAGATTACATTAGAATAGAGTTCCCAGATCTCTTTAGTTCCTAGTTTTCTTTGTAAATCTCGGGACGAGATTTTGTTTAAGGGGGGAAGGTTTGTAACATCCCAAAACTTCAATCCAAGCTTATCAAGATCAAATCATCCAAAAATAGGGTTAACTAAAACTTTTCCAAATTTAAAATGAAAGCATTCATATATGTGTGCATTTAAAATAGGAGTTGTTTGAATTGCCATGATTGATTGATCCAATGCTTGTAAAATGTTTCTTAGGTGATTTAAACATCATCTACATCATTCCCAAACTTTTCCTAAAGAAAATCAAATCAAAAAGAATTAAAAAGAAGGAATGGTCATTTTGGCAAATTTAACTCTCATGCCTACTTTGGCTATTCCTAATACTCAATTCTTAACAGAAACAATTCTTGATCTTTGCACCCCTTGCTAGTACACATAATGAGGTACCAAGGCCCACCTTTGGATCTGCTAAAAACATTATATTAACTATTTTAAATGACAGTTTAAAATTGAATCTAATGCATATGCATAGATCACCCCTATTTCAAAAACCATCTTTTTGAGCTCCATTTTCAGAACCCTTGCAACCAGAGACTACCTATCACTAGTGGAGATCACTCAAAAATTTTGAACTCAAAATTCAAAACTTTTTCTCTTGCGGCCATATTATCAAACACTTGGCATGCTTAATCTCACCTCTAATCCTAGCTCACTGTTTACTACAGGGTTTTGCCCCCAGTTGATCCCCATTTAATCCCCTTGTCCCCTCTTGATCTAACCAGAGCCTAACCAGCATCTTCCCTACCCCCTAGCTGCACTTCCATGCCATGCCGAGCACCCCCTCGCCGGCCGACAGCGCACTCGCAGCAGAAGCTCTCTCCAGCCCCTCTCCTCATGTCTAGCAGCTTGCCAGTGGTCCACCTCCACCGCCCAACCAGCCCAGGGTAGAGACAGAGAGCAGAACAGCCAGGAACCGCCGCGCCCGGACCTTGTCGAGCATGCCGACGCCGCCCTAGAGCACGCCCTGTCCCCGCTCGCACAGACCATCCCTTGGCACCAGCCCGCGCCCGCCGCTCCACCTCGAACTGGAGAACACCCCAGACATCCCCGTTCGCCGCCCAAAGCCTCACAACCACCGCTCGCCGTGGACACCGCCGCTTCGGCCGCGCAGAGCGCCACCTCGCCCAGACCGCGCGCCACCGCCCCTACGGCCGCATTTAAGTCCTAGAGCACCGCCAGGGAACCGCCCATCATTCGCCATCCCCCGCCATGCCGCTAGCTCGCCGTAGCCATGTCGCCACCGTCGATCGCCCATCCCGCTCGGTCTCACCGTCGGGCCTATAAAAGGAGCCCTCCCCAGCCATTCTTCTCCACACCATTCCACTCCCCTCACCTCTCTGAACCTCACCCACCTTTAGCCGGAGCAACTGGAGCAGCAGCTCGCCGGAATTGGAGCCGGAGCCGCCGCCCCTGGAGGAGAAGCGCGCCATTGATTTCGACCGCCCCAAGCTCCGCCGCGACCATGCCTCGCCTCGCCGTCGTCTTCCACTTCGTTTCCCCAACTCGCCGACCCCGCTGGAGCCCTGGTACGCCCCTAGTAAACCCCCACTGAGCCGCTAGGGTTTGAGCTCGCCGGCGACCTGTTCATCGTCGACGACGACCCTCAGCCGTTGATCTCGCTTCTAATCCTACGTCCCACAGCGCGCGTACCGTTTCGCGTGTTAAGTGCCGCTGACAAGCGGGACCCCCCTGTTAGCTGAGCCCCGCGCCGCGGAGTGCCACTGGACCGGCCCAAGTCCTTTCCCGCGCTAGCCCATAGATTCAAATCAGGTTTTTCCTTTTTAGTTAAATCTAGTTTCTGTCCCCTATTTCAAAATTCAATTCAGATAGTTTTATAAATCCAAATTGTATGAAACCAACTTTGTCTGAAAGGTATTAAAAATGATCTATCCAAGCCCATTGGATGTAATTCAATTAGAGTTATAGATCTCTCCTAATAAAAATAACAAACAAAAGCTTTTGCAACTTGCAACATTTTTATAAAATCAACCAAGTTAGCTTTTGAGTTGATTCCAACTCTCAAAAATCACATTTCATCATATCTATCTAACCATGTAATAATATTAAGGTTGACATGCAGTGACTTTGGACTAGTACCAAAATAATGCTATATAGGCATTTCTAGTCACTTTAAATCATTAAATAATGAACTTAAACCAAAGTAATATTGATCCAACCCTTAAATCTCATTCCCACATGTTAGAATATGTGGTGAGGACATGTGTCCACATGATCCCATATTTTGGTGGTGAATATTAAAATTTTAGTTAATATTTCAATGAGTAGAAATTACTTTTCTAAAATAAAAAGGATGAAACTATTGAATTAAAACTTGTGATGATAATAGATCCTCAAATGTGTGTTTTAGAATGCTACTTAGCCTAGTTAAGTACTATTTGGTGATTGTGCACTCCCTATGCATTTATAGATGCTAGTACCGACCAAGCTTTCGAGGAGGAGGAGTTCTACCAAGAAGAAGAAGAAAACTTCAACCACTGCACCAACCAAGGCAAGCTATTGTTAGCAGGCTAGAATTAAACTAGATGGTTTAGCAAAGAGGCCTTAAGTAGGCTTTGATCACACCCCTTTAACTATTAGTACCCCAAGTCTTATTGACAAGTTTTACCTCCCTTAGTTTACACAAAGTTCTTTACTTAATGTTTAAGGTAGCATAAAAAGTATAAAACTTGACCTACTTATAAACCTTTAGATGTCACTCTATGGTAGAAGATTGAACCCATCACTTCCACCTTAGTGAACACTCTTAACTTAGTATCTTAGTATAGATCAAAAACTTGAGTCACTCTAGATGGGAATACTTGGTGAAAATGAATTATGAAAACCTTGGAATGATGAGTCATTCTATTGAGATGTTTTGACATGTGTTGAGAAACACAACTGGCTTATGATGATGAAAATGACGAGGCATGAGCCTTAACCCTTTTATAAAACTGATGGTTGGATTCGGATGCGATACCATTCCAAATTTACCGTACAACCACATTACCTGAATTGGGTAAGGCTTAGCTGGAAATTTAGATGCCTTAGTATTAGTTCCCTCATGGGAGAGGTTTGAGCTGAGGCTACCTCTCAATGTTGTCCACCTATGCAGTGCCCAAGATGACTGATGGTCATGGTTGGGAGGCCATGCTCATAGGAGAGGTGCTTGTACTAGGGTGTGTAAAGGGAAGGTTATGTTTGATTATCTGCATACTAAGTATGATGATTCAAGGTTATCCCTGACAGATGTATCGAATCTTGTGGTGAAAGTGTACCACCTCTGTAGAGTGTCAAACTATTCGAATAGCCGCGTCTGCGGTTATGGACAGTTGGAATGGCCATACTGTTTCGTTGTCAGATGTTTTCTACATAACTTGAAATGAATGATGAACTTTGACTTGACCACAACAGGGTTGTGTTTATGATAATAGCTTCCCAACTTAAGTGATTCTAGAACTTTACTTTATCTTTCTTTGCTTCTGAACTCAGCTTAGGTTTCAAACTTAACTTGATAGTTAACTTAGATTCAGCACTTTAACTTAGATTTATACTCCTTGCTAGTAGTAGTTTTCGAGTACTTAAAGAGTACTCATGGCTTTTGTCCCTGGCTATTATCATGGCCAGACTATGAAGGAGATTATCAAGATGATGGTCAGCAGGACGGCTATGATAACTAGGACTATCTGCCTTCGTCAGCATTGCCTGTGCCCCTGAAGATGGACCCCACCGCTACGCTATCGTTTATTTCCGCTGCTTGTTGTATTAAAGACTAGATTATGAGATCCTTATTTGTGTAAAACCTTATGTATGGTTTGTAATGCATGATGTACTGTGATATCCAATCCGTTATGTCTCGCAAAAATGGTAATCCTGGGATTGCGAGGTATGGCATAACGGGCATCTGGGATTAAAAATCCGGGTGTTGACAGATCAGAAGGTCTACATGGATGTCAACTGGAGGGAAACCTCCGCGTCACTGTTTGGCTCCAAGGACACCTTCTCCAAGCACCAAGAGTCCCTTCCATACCTTTATCCATAACCATGCAGGAAAAGAATACTCCAAGAGGGAAGAACGGAAAAAGAATCACAAGAGCTGGGATCCACAATCTGACATGATCATGCACCACATCAAGCACAACTCGGAGTTGATTCGTACCCTTACCGTCGAGATCGAGGACTTGGGGAAATTGGTCAAGAAGCTCACCGAGAGGATACCACCACCACCAAAGGAGTAATTTGTCATCAGGTTTGGCATCCCCTTGGTTTGTTCCAAGCTTGGTGGAGTGCCATGGTATCACATCACTATCTTCTATCTTTTACCTTATTAGTAGAGTCATATCATGAATAGAGAAGTTATCATGTAGAATGGTTTGCATTATGGAAGTGTCCCCTCTCTCGTTAGATATGTATCCCTTGGTGTGAGTTGCCGTTATGGAATATTAATGAGAAGTTCTATCATTTACTCTTTTGCATATCTTATATTAGTTTTCAATTCATGGTTATATGATTGATCTTGTTGTTAGTACTGGTATCACTTTGGGATCATTGAGTTAATTTAGTTGGTTTTGGCAAACCTGGCTCGGTCAGTAGCAGCACTATTTTTGAGAGTGGAATGAAAAGATAAAAGTACTCTTAAAGAAATATAATTTCATCATCTTTCTTTCTTTCTTGATTTGCTCATAAGTTTAGTATTCTCTAGTTAAGATCTTTTGTGCTTCCTAGGAAGATTGCATGTTTGTCTTTATCACTTGTATGTTTGTTTGTTTCCTCCAACTCTTATACTTGCTACCCAGCCTTGCTAGCCAAAAACCTATACCGAGAGGGAATTCTTCTCGTGCATCCACCTCCTTAAACCAAAACCCATGCCATTTGTGTCCACCATACCTACCTATTAGCATTCTTGCTATTCCAAGTAAATTCTTGTTTTATCTACCTCCCAAATTAAACTTGTTATGTGAAAATTAGTGATTAAAGCTCTCACGAACTTGACGACACACTTTACTTTCTTGCACTTAATAAACTTGAACCATTGTGCTCACCTATGTTGCGTATATGCTTGCGCTTTGAAAGTTGTGAATTAGCAGAACCATGCTGTCATGGAGAATGCTTTCAACATTGCACTGGTACTTTGTACCTAGTTAATATCATGTTCTTTTGTCTATGGGTGTCGTCGGTGTGTGATGTCTACGCACTTCTATTCTTGTAGACAGTTGTTAGGCCTCCAAGTGCAGAGGTTTGTAGAACAGCAGCAAGTTTTCCCTTAAGTGGATCACCCAAGGTTTATCGAACTCAGGGAGGAAGTGGTCAAAGGTATCCCCTCTCAAGCAACCCTGCAATCAAGATACAAGAAGTCTCTTGTGTCCCCAACACACCCAATACACTTGTCAGGTGTATAGGTGGACTAGTTAGGCGAAGAGATGGTGAAACACAAGTGGGATGGATAATTATAAGTGGTAATGGTGATAGAGAATAGCTTGGTGGCGTGGAAAAGACTAAAGTAAAACTGAAATAAAGATGGAAGCAAGCAAACATGTAACAGATCTAATAGAAAATGGAGTTTCAATGCTTAGAAACAAGGCCTAGGGATCATACTTTCACTAGTGAACACTCTCATATAAATATATCATCTTCATGATACTACGCTGAACTACTCTCCGGTTGGACACTCTAATCCATGGTAGGACTATAACAGCACACCTCAAAGTAAGCCTTCCCCATCTAGAAAACCCCACACTGTCACCTTGAGCACTAGATGGTTCTAACAAACACCACAATTTCATAGCAACATCCAACTCCAAATATAACTCATAACAAGTAATTGAAATCTCTAGCCTAAGTGCCACCATGGTGTGCACGCTGTCACTTTCACATACATGGGGAGAGCAGAGATCTATTAAAGCACTTGAGTATCAAGGTAGATCTACTAGATTACAAAGCTCATGATCACAATATGATCATGCATAGAGAGAGAAATGAACACATAGCTACCGGTAGAACCCTTAGCCTCTAGAGACAACTAATCCCTCCTGATCATGGGAATCAGCAACGGTGATGGAGATGGTGGTGGAGATCGATGGAGATGGCTCCGGGGGCACTTCCCCGTCCCGGCAGGGTGCCAAAACAGAGACTTTCTGTCCCCCGAATCTCCCCTTCGGTGGCGGTAGCACTGCGGAACTTTTCGTGGATTTCTGATTGATGATCTAGGGTTTTTGCATCGGGAGGCTCTTATAGGCGAGAGAGGCAAGGTCGATGGGTGGCCAGGGGGCCCACACCATGCCCTGGCGCGGCCTGGGCTGGCCCGCGCCTAGGGGTGGTGTGGCCACCCCGTGGCCCCTCTCCGACTCTCCTTCTGGCTCCGTGAGTCTTACGGGAAAATAGTAACTTTGGCTTTTGTCCCGTCCAATTCCGAGAATATTCATTTTCTGACTTCCTGGAACCAAAAACAGCAGAAAACAGGCAACTGGCTCTGTGGCATCTTGTTAATAGGTTAGTCCAAGAAATCATATGAAAAGTACTCCAAAGTGTGGACAAAACATAAGAAAGTAGATAAAACCAAGCATGGAACATCAAAAATTATAGATACATTTACAATGTATCAACATCCCCAAGCTTAACTCCTGCTCGTCCTCGAGTAGGTAAGTGATAAAAAGAAAGAATAATTTTTGAGGTGACATGCACCATCATAAACTTGATCAAAGTATTTGTGAAGCATTGAAAGCTGGGATCATAGTACTTCAATCATAACATGAAAGACAAAGTTCTAGCAATAAGGCAAATCAACTATGTTGCAACATGAAAAGGTGATACGTCCATTTTGCACCACTATTCTATGTCTTAATTCACTATTATTCATTGATATATTTCGTATTGAGAGGTGATACTTATGTTATTTCATCTATTTTTGCATGGTTGATGACTTTTGGAGCATGGACCGCTGCGATGTGGATTCGATGGAAAAGGTGCTGTTTGGAGGCAAAATTCGCGAAGATCAGAAAATCCGGGAAAATATACGGAAAATCCTATTTTTCTAGAAGACTCAGGATGCCAGAAGATGGAGTGGTGGTGGGCCACAGGGGGCCCACACCACCCCATGGCGTGGGCAGGCCTAGGCCGCGCTAGGGAGTGGTGTGGCCACCCTGGCCCACTCCAGTCTCTCCCCTCTGGCGTATATCAACCTCCCGAAACCCTAAGACTCAGGGAGCAACCACAGAAAGATTCCGCCGCCTCTGCGGGGCGGAAAACAGATTTCTGTCGGGGGAATTCCTTCCCGGAGAGGGGAGATCGTCTCCATCAACACCACCATCAAGCTAGACTTCATCGGGATCATCATCATCACCACCACCATCATCATCAGCAGCACCCTCATCACCATCTCCATATTGCTGTAACAATTGCGTTGAATCTTGCTTAATTCATAGGGGAAACTTTCCTGGTGTTGATTACTCCTTATAGTTGATGCTATTGAGTGAACCATTGAATTATTGTTTATGTTCAGATTGTTATACATCATTATTCCATCTCTGATCATGATCCATATGATGTCTTGTGAGTAGTTCGTTTTGTTCTTGAGGACATGGGAGAAGTCTTGTTGTTAGTAGTGGAGTTGTGTTGAGAAAGATTCAATAGATTGTTATTTAAGTTGTGGTGTACTTCTTCTAGTGGTGTCATGTGAACGTCGACTACATGACACTTCACCTATATGGGCCTAGGGGAATGCATTGTGTATTTGTCTACTAATCGTAGGGGTTGCGAGTGTGAAACCTGAACCCCCGTTAGGAAACCATTGCACAAGGGACGTAAGGGTCTTAGAGTTTAAAGCCGTGGTTAGGTTTCTACCTTAATTACTTTCTTGTACTTACGGATGTTTGCAAGGGGTATAATCACAAGTATGTATTAGTCTTGGGTGGGGCGATACATTAGCACAAGTTCACCCACATAACACTTAGCAAGCTAGAGAAGATTAATCGACTATATGAAGCGAAAGCACTTGACAGTCTTCCCATGTGTCCTCGAGAACGTTTGGTCATCTATAGAAATACAACCGGCTTGTCCTTTGCTGCATAAAGGATTAGGCCACTTGCTGCGTTTATTCCTACTGTCTTTTATTTACTCGTACTTTGTTTACTTGCTTTATCGAAAACCCCTAAAAATCCGTTTGCTAAGTATTTGCAGAGAATTCCTGATCCATACCACTAGCCAGCACCTTCTGCTCCTCGTTGGGTTCGACACTCTTACTTATTGAAAATACTGCGATACACCCCCTATACTTGTGGGTCATCAAGACTATTTTCTGGCGCCGTTGCCGGGGAGTGAAGCTCTATTGGAGAGCGGGCGGTAAAGGAAACTTCATGTGAGTATTGTTTACTTCTGCTAGTTGCTTTATTTTCGTTATGGATAATTCGCTGAGTTTCTTATTTGGTAATGCTACTACCACTGCTAAGGTAGTAGATAAGCCACCACCTGCCGAGAAAGATGTTTTCAAAATACCTACAAGAATTATTGATCGTGTTATGGATAACTACTATGTTGGGGATGGAACTGTCCATCCTAGTGATCATTTACTCTTTATACACGAATTATGCGGGTTGTTCAAGTGTGCAGGTATTACTACAGATCAAGTTAAGAAGAAGTTATTTTCATTATCACTGAAAGGAAGAGCTGAGGAATGGTATAAGCTGTTGAAGAATGGTCAAGCTCTGGAATGGGAGGAAATAGTGCCTCTCTTTTATTCAAAGTTTTATCCTCCTAGTGAGATTCATAAAGATCGGAATCAAATATATAACTTTTGGCCTCTTGATGGAGAGAGTACATCTCAAGCTTGGGGGAGATTGAAGTTACTAATGCTCAAATGTCCCATTCATGAGCTCCCCAACAATATTATTATCAATAACTTTTATGCAAGGCTCCCTCTACATGATAAAGATTTATTGGATGCTTCTTGTGCTGGATCATTCACTCGTATGGAAGAAGAAGCTAAATGGGACCTTCTGGATTGTATTCAAGACAATGCTGAAGCTTGGGAGAATGACAAAGGTAGAAAGTCAGGTATAAATTATGATTATGAATGCATTGAATCTTTTATGGGAACTGATGACTTTCAAAATATTAAAAATGCTTATGGTCTAGACTCTCAAGCTATTACTTCTTATTTTAAGGCCTTTGCTTCCTATATTGAAGTGCCTAAAAAGAAGTGGAATAAGTATCATGAACCTTATAAAGATATTGCTAAGAGTGTTCCTGCAAAAAGTACTGAAGTTTATACTGCTAATCATGTTTTACCTGAACCTTATATTGAGAAAATGCCTTTCCCAGTTAAGATGAAGGAACATTCTATGATAGCTAGTATGGTAGATGAAATTATGAATAAAGCTGTTGAACCTGATAAACAAATGGTTGATGAACCTATAATAGCAAGTGTGAAATACTTTGTCACTAAGTATGAAAAAGGGGAACACACTATCCTTTGCAAGGATACCTCTAATATTGTTTCACATAGTAGTGTTATGAGAGCTAGTATTTCTGTGTTTTCTGTTAGAATAAGTGATCATTGCTACGATGGTCCTTGTGATAGCTATATTGTTAAGTTTATGCATGATACTGAAATCTATTATGAGGGAGCGAAAAGTGTTCTTATGCATCTCAATGATCTCAAGTTTCCCCATTTTATGCTGAAAGTTTTTATGCTGCACTTCTTTTGCCTTCTTATGCAAGTTGCCTTTGGTTTCAATAACTTGTTTGTTTACAAAATCCCCTTGCATAGGAAGTGGGTTAGACTTAAATGTGTGTGTTTTTGCTTCTTAATGCTCTCTTTCGCTTCAATTCATATCCCTATGAGAGCTTCTTCAAAATTATCATGCCCATCTTAATGGCTATAAAGAAAGAGCTTTATGGGAGACAACCCAATTTGTTTTTGCTTTCAGTTTGTTTTTGTTTCTTTGAATCTTGAAAGTTATTACTTCGGTAATAACCGCTCCTTATCCGTTTTGTTTGGTTTTTGTGTCAAGATCAACCTCTAATGAGAGAGAAGTAAGATTTGGGGAAGTTGCTGTCCCAAAACAGATTTTTGTGCTTCACCGTAAAAATTCGTGAGAGACCTCTGTCTGTCGGATTGAGCTGTAATTTTTTGTGCTTCTGCCCCAGGTTGTTATTTAACTTTCGTTATATTTGCACTTTTTGATTTGAGCAACAGAAGATTTTCGAAAAAATTGATCTTTACCTGCTGGTCTGTTTTGACAGATTTGGCCAATCTTGCATTTGCTTCTTTATTCGATTTCCTTTTTGAATTATTTTTGCGTTTTCGGAAGGAGTTGCTACAGTAGCTTTTGTTTTGATGGTTTTCAGTTGAAGTTGGACTCAAAAGGTTTTATCATTTCACTTATACTAATGTTGCTAATGAGAATTGTTTGAAGTTTTGTGTGAAAGAAATTTCCAGGAAGTGGAGACAATGGTGTAATAAGGAAGAGAAGGGTTTTATGACTCAAGTAATAAGTATGTGAAGATGAAGAAGAGGCAAAGCACACCGACACTACCATTGCAAGCATTGGAGTGGTGGCAAACCCTGCCAGGACTACATCAATTGGGGGAAAGCTCCTCGTCACAGTTTGGCTCCACGGCCACTTCCTCCACGCACCAGAAATCCTTTCCATACCCTTATCGATGAGCATCAATACCAGAATATGCCCAAAGAGAAATTACCCTCCAATTGGGATTTGCCTCGTTCTAGCCATGTAGGAAAACAAGACTCCAATGAGGAAGAGTGGGGAACGAATAACAAGAGCTGGAATTCTCAACACGACATGATCATGAGCCGCATTGAGCAAAACTCACAGCTGATTCGTAATCTCACCTTCGAGATTGAGGACTTGGGGAAACTGATCAAAGAGCTTGTCAAGAGGATACCACCACCACCAAAGGAGTAATTCATCATCAGGTTTGGCATCCCCTTGGTTTGTTCCAAGCTTGGGGGAGTGCCGCGGTATCATATCACTATCTTCTATCCTTTTACCCTATTAGTAGAGTCATATCATGAATGGAGGAGTTATTATGTAGTATGGTTTGCATTATGGAAGAGTCCCCTCTCTCGTTAGATATGTATCCCTTGGTCTGAGTTGCCGTTATGGAATATTAATGAGAAGTTCTATCATTCACTCTTTTGCATAGCTTATGTTAGTTTTCAATTCGTGGTTATATGATTGATCTTGTTGTTAGTATTGGTTTCACTTTGGGATCATTGAGTTAATTTAGTTGGTTTTGGCAAACCTGGCTCAGTCAGTAGCAACACCTTTTTGAGAGTTGAAAAGAAAAGATAGAAGTACTCTAGAAGAAAAATAATTTCATCATCTTTCTTTCTTGATTTGCTCATAAGTCTAGTATTCTCTAGTTAAGATCTTTTGTGCTTCCAAGGAAGATTGCATGTTTGTCTTTATCATTTGTATGTTTGGTTGTTCCCTTCAACTCTTGTACTTGCTACCCAGCCTTGCTAGCCAAAAACCTGTACTGAGAGGGTATTCTTCTCGTGCATCCACCTCCTTTAAAACCAAAACCTCTGCCATTTGTGTCCACCATACCTACCTAGTAGCATTATTGCTATTCCAAGTAAATTCTTGTTTTATCTACCTCCCAAATTAAACTTGTTATGTGAAAATTAGTGATTAAAGCTCTCACGAACTTGAAGGCAGGCTTTACTTTCTTGCATTTAATAAACTTGAACCATTGGGTCCTTCTTTGTTGCGTATATGCTTGCGCTTTATGAGTTGAAGTTAGCAGAACCATGTATCATGGGGACCGCTTTCAGCACTTCATTGGTACTTGCACCTAGTTGATATCATGTTCTTTTGCTTATGGATCCCGGTGGTGTGAAATAAAAGTGGAACTTGTAAGATCATGGAGTTTATATGTGTGTTAGAGAAACGCCTGGGCCGCTAGCCTAAGCCATGCCTAATCATGGTGGAACCTTGCAGCATAACTATAGTGAGCATTCTATGAAGCATCCTCAATAAAAACCTATGCAAATAGCAAATAAAAATATCGCTGAGATGCTCATTGTCTGCTTGCCTTGTCATTTTGATTATGGGATAGCTCCCGTGTCATGTGCAAGGGGTACCCCGTTGGCGGTTCTCAATGATACGCATGTATTTACAATGACAAGAGCTTGCTTTCGAAGTTGAGTAGCATGAGGATCGATACTCATAAGTAAGGGGCTTGAGATTTCAACTTATAACTTGTCAAGCATATCCTGTTAGTTGTGTCACTTTAACCTTAATCACCTAAAGATGCCTATGATAGGGCAATGAGAGCTGAAAGCTAGTAAGTATCATAATTTTTGGGAGCTCTTTATGAGACTTGCAATCCCTGCTTCCCTCTGCGAAGGGCCTTTCTTTTACTTTGTAGTTGAGTCAGTAAACCTATTCCCTTCTATCTCAGCAAGTATTTTGAGTTGATGTATTTCATTCATTCATATGGTGATTTATTCAATCATGTTTCTTATGTTCCTTGTTTTGCACATTGCTCTTATCTTGACGTTTACTACTTTGAAAGCTTTCTTTGAAAAACCAGCTATTTGTGAACTCCAGCAAATTATCAACTATTCTTCGACCAAGAGCTAAGTTTGCCATTACCAATTATGATTCACTTTGTGTACCTTTATTGTGTTTCCTTTACTCATTACAAGTTGAGTTATATAATAGTGAGTTGTCTTCTATTACGATCTATGTATTTGATGAATGTGATGCTTCTCGTCCGTATTCTTTTATCGACTCTTCACTCCATAAACCCGAGGTCATGTTTATTGAGCTTAGTTTCGCTTGGGGACAAGCGAAGTCTAAGCTTGGGGGGAGTTGATACGTCCATTTTGCATCACTATTCTATGTCTTAATTCACTATTATTCATTGATATATTTCGTATTGAGAGGTGATACTTATGTTATTTCATCTATTTTTGCATGGTTGATGACTTTTGGAGCATGGACCGCTGCAGTCAGGATTCTGATGGAAAAGGTGCTGTTTGGAGGCAAAATTTGCGAAGATCAGAAAATCCGGGAAAATATACGGAAAATCCTATTTTTCCAGAAGACTCAAGATGCCAGAAGATGGAGTGGAGGTGGGCCACAGGGGGCCCACACCACCCCATGGCGCGGGCAGGCCTAGGCCGCGCCAGGAAGTGGTGTGGCCACCCTGGCCCACTCCGGCCTCTCCCCTCTGGTGTATATCAATCTCCCGAAACCCTAAGACTCGGGGAGCAACCATAGAAAGATTCTGCTGCCTCTACGGGGCGGAAAACACCGAGAGAGAAAGATCTCTCCGGCAGACAGATTTCTTTCGGGGGAATTCCTTCCCGGAGAGGGGAGATCGTCGCCATCAACACCACCATCAAGCTGGACTTCATCGGGATCATCATCATCATCATCATCACCACCATCATCATCATCAGCAGCACCCTCATCACCATCTCCATATTGTTGTAACAATTGCGTTGAATCTTGCTTAGTTCATAGGGGAAACTTTCCCGGTGTTGATTACTCCTTGTAGTTGATGCTATTGAGTGAACCATTGAATTATTGTTTATGTTCAGATTGTTATACATCATTATTCCATCTCTGATCATGATCCATATGATGTCTTGTGAGTAGTTCGTTTTGTTCTTGAGGACATGGGAGAAGTCTTGTTGTTAGTAGTGGAGTTGTGTTGATAAAGATTCAATAGATTGTTATTTAAGTTGTGGTGTACTTCTTCTAGTGGTGTCATGTGAACATCGACTACATGACACTTCACCTATATGGGCCTATAGGAATGCATTGTGTATTTGGCTACTAATCGTAGGGGTTGCCGGAGTGACAGAAACCTAAACCCCCGTTAGGAAACCATTGCACAAGGGACGTAAGGGTCTTAGAGTTTAAAGCTGTGGTTAGGTTTCTACCTTAATTACTTTCTTGTACTTACGGATGTTTGCAAGGGGTATAATCACAAGTATGTATTAGTCTTGGATGGGGCGGTACATTAGCACAGGTTCACCCACACAACACTTAGCAAGCTAGAGAAGATTAATCGACTATATGAAGCGAAAGCACTTGACAGTCTTCCCATGTGTCCTCAAGAACGTTTGGTCGTCTATAGAAATACAACCGGCTTGTCCTTTGCTGCATAAAGGATTGGGCCACTTGCTGCGTTTATTCCTACTGTCTTTTATTTACAAGTACTTCGTTTACTTGCTTTATCGAAAACCCCTAAAAATTCGTTTGCTAAGTATTTGCAGAGAATTCCTGATCCATACCACTAGCCAGCACCTTGTGCTCCTCGTTGGGTTTGACACTCTTACTTATCGAAAATACTGCGATACACCCCCTATACTTGTGGGTCATCAAAAGGCACAAACAAAAGATTCATGAATAACAATGCTTTGCAAGACGTTTGTTTGTTTCACATAAAGAAAACATAGCATAGTGGCATTCAGCTTGTCCCTCATAGAGTAGCTAATATAAATTCATAGGACACCTTCAATGTTCATAAGAGTGACTAGATACAGTAGTTTAAAACAAGCAATATCTAGTATGCATCAATCAACTAGTCTTGGGACAATGCACATAGAACTAAGAATGGCCACTATGCTCTCAAAGTAGGTGCATAAAGGTAGAAGGTGGAGACTCAATATAATGGTGGAAGAAAGGCCTTTTTAAAAGGAAGTAGGGATTCAAGTCTCATAAAGAGCTTCCAAAAATTATGGTACTTATAGCTTTCAACTCTCATTGCCCCTATCATAAGCATCTTGAAGTGATTAAGGTTAAAGTGAACAAACTATGGTGTACATGCTTGACGAAGTATAAGTCACAAATCTCATGTCCGTTGTATACGAGGGCCGCTCCTCATGCTACTCAAGTTTAGTCACCGGTAAGTTCTTGTCATTGTAAGTATATGTGTATCATAGAGAACCGCCAACGGGGTACCCCTTGCCCGATGATACGGAAGAATCCCCATATCAAAATGACAAGGCAAGCAGACAACGAGCATCTCAGCATTCTTCTTATTTACCATGGGAATATGGTGCTTTTTTCTCTCTTTCGTCTTTTCATAATCTCTTTTTTTTCTCTTTTTTCTCAATATAGGACTCTTTTTTTATAAGACGAATGCTTCATAGACAGCTCATTATGGTTACGCTGCAGGTTTCCACCATGTCAGCATGGATTAGACCAGCGGCCCAGGCCTTTCTCTAATACATATACATAACTCCATGGACTTACAAGCTCCCCTTTCTTTTCACACCGACGACATCCATATACAAAAGAGCATGATATCAACTAGGTACAAGTACCAAGTGCAATGTTGAAAGCGTTCCCCATGAAAGCATGGTTCTGCTAATTCCCAACAAATAAGTGCAAGCATATACAACATAGAAGACACAATGGTTCAAGTTTATTAAGGGCAAGTAAAGTAAAGTGTGCCATCAAGTTCGTGAGAGCTTTAATCACTAGTTTTCTCATAACAGGTTTAGTTTGGAATGTAAACAAAAGCATGAATATACTTGGAATAGCATAAGCTAATAGGTAGGTATGGTGGACTCTTTGGAATAACTTGGTTTAGGGAGTTGGATGCATGCGTGGAACTCATACTTGGTTGTGCAGGCTAGCAAAAGACTGGGAGCGACAAACTAAGATAGCAATAATGGCCATAATCATGCAGAGCGACAAAACATAATTGATCAAAGCATAAAGTGATACTACAAGTTGAAAACTAAATGATCATAAAGGCTATGGTGACTTGAGATAGTCATAACATGGTGTGAGCATGTGCCAAGTCAACCCAAATAAAGCATCAAAGGAGAATACCACTATACTACGCTTTAATATGCTAAAACAACACATGATTCATCCAAGGCACATTAAGCAATCTCAATTGTTTATAACAAGTCCTGCTACAACAAATAATACTAAGCATAAACCCAAAACAATATCAAGCATGGCATGACAAAGCATAGGCCACAGTCAAAAACAAGCTCTTTTTACCACATAAGCATGAACTTTCCTACTCTTTTCCAAACCAAACCAAACTATTTGCAAACCAATGTATGAAAGTGGGGATCCAACCAATTTATTCAGCAAACTAAGCAAACCAAGCAAACAAAAAACCAAAACGAAAACGAAAAAGAAGACGCTACAAGAACAACACAACTGTGCATGGAACAATAAAAATGAAGCGTTTGGAAGAAACCTGGAATTTTTATTGATGAAGAAGGGGATGCCTTGGGCATCCCCAAGATTTGACGCTTGTACTTTTTGATATTTCTTGGGGTGACACGTGTGGCATCCCCAAGCTTGAGCTTTAGTCCATCCTTCATCTCATTACTCATTCCTTCCATACACCTAAATTTTTTCCTTCATACAAAACTTCACACAATCTTTATTAGCAACATTAGTGCACTCAAGATAATAAGTCTTTAGGTTCAGTTTAAACACCAAATAAACTTCCATTATAACACTAGCTACTGTATCACTTCCCTCAAAAAGCTCAATTCCCCAAAATAACTCAAAAAGGAACCAACAAGAAGCAAATGCAGAAAATGGCAGAAATCTGTCAAAACAGACCAACAGGTAAAGACGAATTTTTGCGAAGACCTTATGTTGCTCACATAAAAAAGTGTTGAACTAACGAAAGTTAGATAACAACCTGGGGCAGAAGCACAAAAATTCACGCCTCAAAAATACTTTCAGATATTTTACACTAATTTTTACGGTGAAGCACAGAAATCTGTTTCGGGACAGCAACTTTCCCAATCATTACTTCTCTCTCATTAGAGGTTACTCTTGGCACAAAAAGCAAATAAAAAGGATAAGGAGCGGTTATTACTGAAGTAATAACTTCCAAGACTCATCTAAAACTTTTGGGTTATCTCCCAATAAGTACTTTTCTTTAACGCCTTTAAGTTAGGCATGATAGTTTGAGAAGATGCTCACATAAAAAATATGAATTGAAGTAAAAGAGAGCATCAAGAAGAAAATTCAAAACACATTTAAGTCTAACCCACTTCCTATGCATAGGAATCTTGTAAAGAAACAAGTCATCAAAGCACAAAGCAATAAGCATAATAAAGCAAAACAAGTGCAACTTCAAGACTTTCAACATAAAGAGGGGAAACTTAATATTATTGAGATGCATAAAACCATGTTTATCTCTCTCATAATAACTTTCAGTAGCAACATGAATAAAATTAACAATATAACTATCACATAAAACATTTTTATCATGAGACACATGCATATAATCATTATTACTCTCCACATAAGCATAGTTATTCTTATTAATTATAGTGGGAGCAAATTCAACAAAATAGCTATCATTATTATTCTCATCACCATAATCATCAAATATAGGAGGCATATTGTAATCATTAATTTTCTCCTCAATAGTAGGTGGACTGAAATTAACATATTCATCATTGTAATCATCATATATTGGAGGCATAGTATCATCATAAGCAATAGAATAGCTATCTTCCAAAGCTGGGGGACTAAAAAGATCATTTTCATAAAAACTAGCTTCCCCAAGCTTAGAATTTTCCATAGCATTAGCAATAATGGTGTCCAAAGAATTCATACTAACAACATTGCTATTAGTATGCAAATAGAGTTCCATAGGTTTTTTAATTTTCTCTTCAAACACTTCATGTCCTAACTCAAGATAGATACTATAAAGCTCTCTAATTTTGTTGTTGTTTTCCATTAAGACTAACTAGTGAAAACAAGAAACAAAAAGACAAAATTGCAGAATCTAAAGGAAATAACTTCGAGCACTCACACTGGAGGATGTGAGTACCTTTTACCTTACCTCCCTGGTAACAGCGCCAGAAAATAGGCGTTTGCCGTGGAAGTTTCTTCTTCTTTAATCCTCCGGTGTGAATACCTTTTACCTTACCTCCCCAGCAACGGCGTCAGAAAATAGCTTGATGTATGCACACTTCTATTCTTGTAGATAGTTTTTGGGCCTCCAAGTGCAGAGGTTTGTAGAACAGCAGCAAGTTTTCCCATAAGTGGATCACCCAAGGTTTATCGAACTCAGGGAGGAAGTGGTCAAAGGTATCCCCTCTCAAGCAACCCTGCAATCAAGATACAAGAAGTCTCTTGTGTCCCCAACACACCGAATACATTTGTTAGGTGTATAGGTGCACTAGTTTGGCAAAGAGATAGTGAAACACAAGTGGGATGGATAATTATAAGTGGTAATGGTGATAGAGAATAGCTTGGTGGCGTGGAAAAGACTAAAGTAAAACTGAAATAAAGATGGAAGCAAGCAAACATGTAACAGATCTAATAGCAAACGGAGTTTCAATGCTTAGAAACAAGGCCTAGGGATCATACTTTCACTAGTGAACACTCTCATATAAATATATCATCTTCATGATACTACGCTAAACTACTCTCCGGTGGGACACTCTAATCCATGGTAGGGCTATAACAACACACCTCAAAGTAAGCCTTTCCCATCTAGAAAACCCCACGCTGTCACCTTGAGCACTAGATGGTTCCAACAAACACCACAATTTCATAGAAACATCCAACTCCAAATATAACTCATAACAAGTAATTAAAATCTCTAGCCTAAGTGCCACCATGGTGTGCACGCTGTCACTTTCACACACATGGGGAGAGCAGAGATCTATTAAAGCACTTGAGTAGCAAGGTAGATATACTAAATTACAAAGCTCCTGATCACAATATGATCATGCATAAAGAGAGAGATGAACACATAGCTATTAGTAGAACCCTTAGCCTTGAGAGAGAACTACTCCCTCCTCATCATGGGAATCAGCAACGGTGATGGAGATGGTGGTGGAGATCGATGGAGATGGCTCCGGGGGCACTTCCTCGTCCCGGCAGGGTGCCGGAATAGAGACTTTCTGTCCCCTGAATCTCCCTTTCGGTGGCGGCGGTGCTGCAGAACTTTTCGTGGATTTATGATTGATGATCTAGGGTGTTTGCATCGGGAGGCTCTTATAGGCGAGAGAGGCAAGGTCGGTGGGCGGCCAGGGGGGGCACACCATTCCCTGGCGCGGCCTGGGCTGGCCCGTGCCTAGGGGTGGTTTGGCCACCCTGTGGCCCCTCTCCGACTCTCCTTCTGGCTCCGTGAGTCTTCCGAGAAAATAGTAACTTTGGCTTTTGTCCCGTCCAATTCTGAGAATATTCATTTTCTGACTTCCTGGAACCAAAAACAGTAGAAAACAGGCAACTGGCTCTGTGGCATCTTGTTAATTGGTTAGTCCAAGAAATCATATGAAAAGTACTCCAAAGTATGGACAAAACATAAGAAAGTATATAAAACCAAGCATGGAACATCAAAAATTATAGATACATTTACAATGTATCAGTGTGAAATGAAAGGGGGGCTTGTAAGTCCATGGAGTTATGTATATGTGTTAGAGAAACGCCTGGGCCGCTGGTCTAATCCATGCTGACATGGTGGAAACCTGCAGCGTAACCATAACGAGCATCTATGAAGCATTCTTCTTATAAAAAAAGTGTCTGATATTGAGAAAAAAAAGAGAAAAAGAAAAAAAGAGATTATGAAAAGAGGAAAGAGAGAAAAAAGAACCACATTCCCATGGTAAATAAGAAGATTGCACTAGTTTGGCGAAGAGATAGTGAAACACAAGTGGGATGGATAATTATAAGTGGTAATGGTGATAGAGAATAGCTTGGTGGCATGGAAAAGACTAAAGTAAAACTGAAATAAAGATGGAAGCAAGCAAACATGTAACGGATCTAATAGCAAACGGAGTTTCAATGCTTAGAAACAAGGCCTAGGGATCATACTTTCACTAGTGAACACTCTCATATAAATATATCATCTTCATGATACTACGCTGAACTACTCTCCGGTGGGACACTCTAATCCATGGTAGGGCTATAACAACACACCTCAAAGTAAGCCTTTCCCATCTAGAAAACCCCACACTGTCACCTTGAGCACTAGATGGTTCCAACAAACACCACAATTTCATAGAAACATCCAACTCCAAATATAACTCATAACAAGTAATTGAAATCTCTAGCCTAAGTGCCACCATGGTGTGCACGCTGTCACTTTCACACACATGGGGAGAGCAGAGATCTATTAAAGCACTTGAGTAGCAAGGTAGATCTACTAAATTACAAAGCTCATGATCACAATATGATCATGCATAAAGAGAGAGATGAACACATAGCTATTAGTAGAACCCTTAGCCTCGAGAGAGAACTACTCCCTCCTTATCATGGGAATCAGCAACGGTGATGGAGATGGTGGTGGAGATCGATGGAGATGGCTCCGAACTTCCTGTCCGGAGTGCGAATAGAGACTTTCTGTCCCCCGAATCTTCCCTTCGGTGGCGGCGGCGCTGCGGAACTTTTCGTGGATTTATGATTGATGATCTAGGGTGTTTGCATCGGGAGGCTCTTATAGGCGAGAGAGGCAAGGTCGATGGGCGGCCAGGGGGGGCACACCATGCCCTGGCGCGGCCTGGGCTGGCCCGTGCCTAGGGGTGGTGTGGCCACCCTGTGGCCCCTCTCCGACTCTCCTTCTGGTTCCGTGAGTCTTCCGAGAAAATAGTAACTTTTGCTTTTGTCCCGTCCAATTCTGAGAATATTCATTTTCTGACTTCCTGGAACCAAAAACAGTAGAAAACAGGCAACTGGCTCTGTGGCATCTTGTTAATTGGTTAGTCCAAGAAATCATATGAAAAGTACTCCAAAGTGTGGACAAAACATAAGAAAGTATATAAAACCAAGCATGGAACATCAAAAATTATAGATACATTTACAATGTATCAGTGTGAAATGAAAGGGGGGCTTGTAAGTCCATGGAGTTATGTATATGTGTTAGAGAAAGCACTGGGTCATTGGTCTAATCCATGCTGACATGGTGGAAACCTGCAGCGTAACCATAACGAGCATCTATGAAGCATTCTTCTTATAAAAAAAGTGTCTGATATTGAGAAAAAAAAGAGAAAAAGAAAAAAAGAGATTATGAAAAGAGGAAAGAGAGAAAAAAGAACCACATTCCCATGGTAAATAAGAAGATTGCAGTAGTTTGGCGAAGAGATAGTGAAACACAAGTGGGATGGATAATTATAAGTGGTAATGGTGATAGAGAATAGCTTGGTGGAGTGGAAAAGACTAAAGTAAAACTGAAATAAAGATGGAAGCAAGCAAACATGTAACAGATCTAATAGCAAACGGAGTTTCAATGCTTAGAAACAAGGCCTAGGGATCATACTTTCACTAGTGAACACTCTCATATAAATATATCATCTTCATGATACTACGCTGAACTACTCTCCGGTGGGACACTCTAATCCATGGTAGGGCTATAACAACACACCTCAAAGTAAGCCTTTCCCATCTAGAAAACCCCACGCTGTCACCTTGAGCACTAGATGGTTCCAACAAACACCACAATTTCATAGAAACATCCAACTCCAAATATAACTCATAACAAGTAATTAAAATCTCTAGCCTAATTGCCACCATGGTGTGCACGCTGTCACTTTCACACACATGGGGAGAGCAGAGATCTATTAAAGCACTTGAGTAGCAAGGTAGATCTACTAAATTACAAAGCTCATGATCACAATATGATCATGCATAAAGAGAGAGATGAACACATAGCTATTAGTAGAACCCTTAGCCTTGAGAGAGAACTACTCCCTCCTCATCATGGGAATCAGCAACGGTGATGGAGATGGTGGTGGAGATCGATGGAGATGGCTCCGGGGGCACTTCCTCGTCCCGGCAGGGTGCCGGAATAGAGACTTTCTGTCCCCTGAATCTCCCCTTCGGTGGCGGCGGTGCTGCGGAACTTTTCGTGGATTTATGATTGATGATCTAGGGTGTTTGCATCGGGAGGCTCTTATAGGCGAGAGAGGCAAGGTCGGTGGGCGGCCAGGGGGGGCACACCATGCCCTGGCGCGGCCTGGGCTGGCCCGTGCCTAGGGGTGGTGTGGCCACCCTGTGGCCCCTCTTCGACTCTCCTTCTGGCTCCGTGAGTCTTCCGAGAAAATAGTAACTTTGGCTTTTGTCCCGTCCAATTCTGAGAATATTCATTTTCTGACTTCCTGGAACCAAAAACAGTAGAAAACAGTAAGGCTGCTCTGTGGCATCTTGTTAATTGGTTAGTCCAAGAAATCATATGAAAAGTACTCCAAAGTGTGGACAAAACATAAGAAAGTATATAAAACCAAGCATGGAACATCAAAAATTATAGATACATTTACAATGTATCAGTGTGAAATGAAAGGGGGGCTTGTAAGTCCATGGAGTTATGTATATGTGTTAGAGAAAGCTTTGGGCATTGGTCTAATCCATGCTGACATGGTGGAAACCTGCAGCGTAACCATAACGAGCATCTATGAAGCATTCTTCTTATAAAAAAAGTGTCTGATATTGGGGAAAAAAAGAGGAAAAGAAAAAAAGAGATTATGAAAAGAGGAAAGAGAGAAAAAAGAACCACATTCCCATGGTAAATAAGAAGATTGGACTAGTTTGGCGAAGAGATAGTGAAACACAAGTGGGATGGATAATTATAAGTGGTAATGGTGATAGAGAATAGCTTGGTGGCGTGGAAAAGACTAAAGTAAAACTGAAATAAAGATGGAAGCAAGCAAACATGTAACAGATCTAATAGCAAACAGAGTTTCAATGCTTAGAAACAAGGCCTAGGGATCATACTTTCACTAGTGAACACTCTCATATAAATATATCATCTTCATGATACTACGCTGAACTACTCTCCGGTGGGACACTCTAATCCATGGTAGGGCTATAACAACACACCTCAAAGTAAGCCTTTCCCATCTAGAAAACCCCACACTGTCACCTTGAGCACTAGATGGTTCCAACAAACACCACAATTTCATAGAAACATCCAACTCCAAATATAACTCATAACAAGTAATTGAAATCTCTAGCCTAAGTGCCACCATGGTGTGCACGCTGTCACTTTCACACACATGGGGAGAGCAGAGATCTATTAAAGCACTTGAGTAGCAAGGTAGATCTACTAAATTACAAAGCTCATGATCAAAATATGATCATGCATAAAGAGAGAGATGAACACATAGCTATTAGTAGAACCCTTAGCCTCGAGAGAGAACTACTCCCTCCTCATCATGGGAATCAGCAACGGTGATGGAGATGGTGGTGGAGATCGATGGAGATGGCTCCGGGGGCACTTCCTCGTCCCGGCAGGGTGCCGGAATAGAGACTTTCTGTCCCCTGAATCTCCCCTTCGGTGGCGGCGGTGCTGCGGAACTTTTCGTGGATTTATGATTGATGATCTAGGGTGTTTGCATCGGGAGGCTCTTATAGGCGAGAGAGGCAAGGTTTGGTGAGGGGGGGCACACCATGCCCTGGCGCGTCCTGGGCTGGCCCGTGCCTAGGGGTGGTGTGGCCACCCTGTGGCCCCTCTTCGACTCTCCTTCTGGCTCCGTGAGTCTTCCGAGAAAATAGTAACTTTGGTTTTGTCCCGTCCAATTCTGAGAATATTCATTTTCTGACTTCCTGGAACCAAAAACAGTAGAAAACAGGCAACTGGCTCTGTGGCATCTTGTTAATTGGTTAGTCCAAGAAATCATATGAAAAGTACTCCAAAGTGTGGACAAAACATAAGAAAGTATATAAAACCAAGCATGGGACATCAAAAATTATAGATACATTTACAATGTATCAGTGTGAAATGAAAGGGGGGCTTGTAAGTCCATGGAGTTATGTATATGTGTTAGAGAAACGCCTGAGCCGCTGGTCTAATCCATGCTGACATGGTGGAAACCTGCAGCGTAACCATAACGAGCATCTATGAAGCATTCTTCTTATAAAAAAAAGTGTCTGATATTGAGAAAAAAAAGAGAAAAAGAAAAAAAGAGATTATGAAAAGAGGAAAGAGAGAAAAAAGAACCACATTCCCATGGTAAATAAGAAGATTGCCGAGATGCTTGTTGTCTGCTTGCCTTGTCATTTTGATATGGGGATTCCTCCGTATCATCGGGCAAGGGGTACCCCATTGGCGGTTCTCTATGATACACATATGCTTACGATGACAAGAACTTACTGGTGACTAAAGTTGAGTAGCATGAGGAGCGGCCCTCGTATTCAAGGGACATGAGATTCTGAATTTACAACTTGTCAATGCATATCCTCATATTTGATCACTTTAACCTTAATCACCTAAAGATGCCTATGATAGGGGCAATGAGAGCTGAAAGCTAGTAAGTATCATAATTTTTGGGAGCTCTTTATGAGACATGCAATCCGTGCTTCCCTCTGTGAAGGGCCTTTCTTTAACTTTTTAGTTGAGTCAGTAAACCTACTCCCTTCTATCTCAGCAAGTATTTTGAGTTATTGTGTTTCATTCATTCATATGATGATTTATTAAATCATGTTTCTTATGTTCCTTGTTTTGCGCATTGCTCTTATCTTGGTGTTTACTACTTTGAAAGCTATTATTGAAAATCAGTTATTTGTGAACTCCAGCAAATTATCAACTATTCTTTGACCAAGAGCTAAGTTTGCCACTACCAATTATGATTTACTTTATGTATCTTTATTGTGTTTCCTTTACTTATTGCAAGTTGATTTATATAATAGTGAGTTGTCTTCTATTACGATCCATGTATTGATGAATGTGATGCTTCTTGTCCGTATTCTTTTATCGACTTTTCACTCCATAAACCTGAGGTCATGTTTATTGAGCTCAGTTTCGCTTGGGGACAAGCGAAGTCTAAGCTTGGGGGGAGTTGATATGTCCATTTTGCATCACTATTCTATGTCATAATTCACTGTTATCCATTGATATATTTCATATTGAGAGGTGATACTTATGTTATTTCATCTGTTTTTGCATGGTTGATGACTTTTGGAGCATGGACCGCTGCAGTCAAGATTCTGATGGAAAAGGTGTTGTTTGGAGGCAGAATTCGCGAAGATCAGAAAATCCAGGAAAATATACGGAAAATCCTATTTTTCCAGAAGACGAAGGAAGCCAGAAGGAGGCTGAAGATGGGCCATAGGGGGCCACACCACCCCTGGCGCGGGCCACCCTGGGCCGCGCCACCAGGTGGTGTGGCTGCCCTGGTCTACCCCTGGCACTCCCCTCTGGCGTATATTATCCTCCCGAATCCCTAAGACTCGGGGAGGGACCACAGAAAGATTCCGCCGCCTCTGCGGGGCGGAAAACACTGAGAGAGAAAGATATCTCCGGTAGACAAATTTCTGCCGGGGGAATTCCTTCCCGAAGAGGGGAGATCGTCGCCATCAACACCACCATCAAGCTGGACTTCATCGGGATCATCATCATCACCACCACCATCATCACCATCAGTACCATCAGCACCATCTCCATATTGCTGTAACAATTGGGTTGAATCTTGCATTAGTTCTTAAGGGAAACTTTTCCGGTGTTGATTACTCTTTGTAGTTGATGCTTTTGAGTGAACCATTGAATTATTGTTTATGTTCAGATTGTTATACATCATTATTCCATCTCTGATCATGATCCATATGATGTCTTGTGAGTAGTTCGTTTTGTTCTTGAGGACATGGGAGAAGCCATGTTGTTAGTAGTGGAATTGTGTTGAGAAAGATTCAATAGTTTGATATTTAAGTTGTGGTGTACTTCTTCTAGTGTTGTCATGTGAACGTCGACTACATGACACTTCACCTATATGGGCCTAGGGGAATGCACTGTGTATTTGGCTACTAATCGTAGGGGTTGCCGGAGTGACAGAAACCTGAACCCCCGTTAGGAAACCATTGCACAAGGGACGTAAGGGTCTTAGAGTTTAAAGTTGTGGTTAGGTTTCTACCTTAATTACTTTCTTGTACTTACGGATGTTTGTAAGGGGTATAATCACAAGTATATATTAGTCCTAGGAAGGTCGGTACATTAGCACAGGTTCATCCACACAACACTTAGCAAGATAAAGAAGATTAATCAACTATATGAAGAGAAAGCACTTGACAGTCTTCCCATGTGTCCTTGAGAACGTTTGGTCATCTTAAGTAATACAACCGGCTTGTCCTTTGCTGCATAAAGGATTGGGCCACTTGCTGCATTTATTCCTACTGTCTTTTGTTTACTCGTACTTTGTTTACTTGCTTTATCAAAAACCCCTAAAAATTCGTTTGCTAAGTATTTGCAGAGAATTCGTGATCCATACCACTAGCCAGCACCTTCTGCTCCTCGTGGGGTTCGACACTCTTACTTATCAAAAATACTGCGATACACCCCCTATACTTGTGGGTCATCAGCGTAGCAGACCTCGAAGTCTAGAAGGCTTCAAGCATCCAGCACCACTAACGACAGTGCCTCATCGAGTTTTACACGCGTGCGGTGTAAAGACGTCTCACGGGCCCCGGTCCAGCAAGGCAGCGGAAGAAGAAGATTCGGACCGATTCCAGCAGCATGGCAACATGCCCTGGGAGAAGAGAACTCTGCCTCGTAGAGCATGTTCCAAACTTGGGAACACGCTTGAGAGGAAGAGAGGGAGATAGATAATGGCATAGGCCGTGGGATGAGAATTGAGGACGAATGACACCCTTATATATAGGAAAAATCTAGGCACTCCCACCCTCTAAGTCCCGGGGTGGGACTAAACCTTGGAGAGGTGGGAGGGGCTGGCTGGTGGTGGGAAGTGCGCCCCACGCGCGCTCCTGGCTCACCTGGTATCTGAACACTTCGGTATCTCCTTTTATTTAATATTTAAATACACTTTATTGTTTCATAATTAAATATTAAAACACTTTATTTAATTCCTCCTTATTCAAAACTCCTTTTAAACAGTATCTGAACACTTCAGTACCTCTCTAGAACACTTCCGGTTCTCTCTCTTCCTATTTCTCTATCGGTATCACATCAACCCGCAACGTCTTTACCCTTAAGCGTGACACCCATCTTGACATGGGTATAACCCTTCGGGTGCCTATTATTGCAACATATGGTGCGGCCCAATGGAATCCTCACCCGAAGATATGCCAAGATCCATGAAGCCCACGACGGTTTGGCTGATACGCAGCCTACAAGGACACAGACTCCTAGTGTAACAAGACAAGGAAAGTACAAGACTAGACTAGATACGAACTCTAACTTGTAAACCAACTCGTATTGGTATCCGAGACCTAGCCTCCCCATATATAAAGGCTAGGAGGGGCTAATGAGGGGGCATCCAATCTTACAATATGCACACCTCTCTCTCTCTCGGCGAGATCGCATCTAGTCGACTCAACGAGTTTGTAATATCCAATGATAATACGAGCAGACAAGCAGGAAGTAGGGTTTCCTCTACGAGGGCCTGAACCTGGATAAATCGCCTCCCTTGTTTGTATGTTATGCCGACGAAACACAAGTCCATAACCATGGGCATTGCCGAGATCATCCCTCGTCAGTTGGCGCCGTTTGTGGGAACGCTGAGCGCTGGAACCATGGATTCGGCGGCTCCCTCTTCACGAAGCAGATCCTCAGCGGTTGGGGTTGGTGAGATCCGTTACTATTAGAGTATTAGGTATATACGGTTGTTATGGTAGTTTAGATAGAGTTAGGATCTGTTTACGTACAGTCCTAACTTGACTCATACTCCAAGATAATCCTCTGTACGCCTGTATATACTTGCCCATGTGGCTCAATAATATATCCATCACATTCCGCTAAACTTATACTCTTTCATGGTATCAGCCTAATCGGTCCAAACCCTAGCCACACGCTCCCGCCGCGCCGCCCCCGGGGGATCGATCTCGATGATCTCCGCCGGGGGCCACATGATCCGTACACAGGGTTCGTCCAATAATCCGTGATCGGCTGCCCTGTAAATATATTTTTCCGATCTTTTGATCGTTTTTCTTTTTTGGTTCACCGATCTTAGATCGGATTGAGTCGCCCACCGCCGTTGTCATCGCCGCGCCTCTACTCCGACCATCGGCATCGAGGATCTACATCGTGTCCGTGCACCTGCCCCCTCCACTGCTGCGCCTGCCTCGGCAGGCTGTCGCGGCCTCACGACAGGCTACCGCGCACCGCGGATGGCTGCTACGCCTTCCTCGGAAGGCTACCGCGGTCACCCCCTCAGATCCTCTTCGTCGTCATCGTCCGGGACTTCACCGACAATGCCGCCATCAAATCCGATCTACGTGTCGTCGTCACGTCGCCGGGTCTTCCTCGCCTACTTCGAGCACCGCCACCGTGCTTCACAAGGTAACCTACAGGGTGCCCTCTCGCCGTCGCAGGTCCCGCCGACTACCCATCGCCACTCTAGGCATCCATCATGACTAACCCAGGTCGCCGCTAGTTTCGCCGCCTTCTACGTCTTCGTCCACTACAACTTCGCCGCCAGCGTCATCGCCTCGTCCCCAACTACACCACCTGCTACTCTACTCCAACAACCGCTGACGGTGCCGTCATATCTCCCTTAGCCGCCATGCGCGTTGCAACCGCTCCGGAGGCTTCCTCTGCTAGTCTTTCTGACATGGCGGCAAGTTCATGATGGTCCCTGCCCCCACACACCTGGTACTGGCAACACCGGGAGTGCCTTCGTCCCCGACGCGTTCCCGAGTCTGGCAAGCTCGGATCAGCGCCTCGTCTTCATCGGCTTCGACAACGTCTTCTTCGGCATCGACCCCTCTACGATCTCCTCGACCGCGTCACCGACGAGTTCTTCTTTGCATACTCGGTTCTGACAAAACCGGAGTGTGTGTTCGTCCCCGATGTGCGCCTAGTTCTGGCAAAACTATGGCCGCACCTCGTCCTCGACGGCTCGGACTGCATCGACTTCGGCATCGACACCCTCAATGACTGCCTCGACGCGTCTCCGTCATTCTCCTCGCGCGCTATGCGCATGCGGCTTCAAGTGTGGCTACCTCGACACCGGCATCGCCGACCATGACATCGACCACGGCGGCCCATCGCACGGCTACCTCGACCATGGCACCGCCTCACGCTCTCGGCTCCCTCGACATCGGCACAAGGGTTATCACCTCGCCTGAGAATCTCACCAGCTTTCTCTACAGTCCAAGCTACCGTGACGCGGCACCGTCCACGACGTTCCTGCTCGGACTGCGGAGGATTTCAGCCTACTGGATGCTACTTCGGTTTATCTCCAGTCTGACCGTCTGCGAGGTTCCAGTTGTTCACGACGCTACCGCTACGACTGCGAGGGAGTGTTAGCGTATTAGGTATATACGGTTGTTATGGTAGTTTAGATAGAGTTAGGATCTATTTATGTACAGTCCTAACTTGACTCGTACTCCAAGATAATTCTCTGTACGCCTATATATACTTGCCCATGAGGCTCAATAATATATCCATCATATTCCGCCAAACTTATACTCTTTCAGTTACGTTCCCATCGATCTTGATCTACGCCCAACCACCCCTCTCCTGGCCTCCGATGACTTTGACCAGGAGACATATCTGATTATCGGGTGCTTTCACTTCCGCATCGGAACGGCGGAAAATCTCTGCCTTTCGGCTCCGATCTACTCGGCTCCGTCGGTAGCAATCACAGCCCTACGATGACACCAACACTTCACCAGTTAATCTGCCTCACCGCGTTCATCTTCGTCAAAATCGCGACGGCCGATTTGATATTCACCGGCAGCAGCAGCGCAGTTCAGTTGATCGGCCGCGGGCGACCTGGCAGGGTGTACGTAGTTCGTGCATGTATCACTTGCGGATTAAAACTCGCCATATCAAAGTTACCCGTGTGTCTAGCTGACTCCGTCCGCCAACCGAACGTGCGTGTGTCAGTTCTGACTCCAAATCGGATATGTACGGCAGCAACTCCCGATATCCCATTATTTTTTGAACCAAAGAAGCAAGGAGCGCATGTGGTGCGATGCACATGCATCAGTTTAGCACAACGGGATTTTTCTCTCTACTCAAACTTATTTTAATTATTATATTTTATTCTATATCCTGTCTACTAATAATTTTCAAGTACAAGGAGATCCAAATCGCAGATTGCAGTCCGCAGAAGTCGACATCCGTATCCATCACGCGACGCCTCGACTACCTCGACCACATTGAATCAACACTCAGGGACTCCGTCGAAGCCGCCACGCAACCTGCTAAAATCTTCGGCTGTGGCAATTCTCCAAAATCTTCGGCTCCGGCGACCTAATAAAACCTTCAGCTCCAACGACCCGTTACAAATCTTCTGTTGCGACACCCCGCTACAAATCTTCTGTTACGGCACCCCGCTACAAATCTTCGGATGCGGCGACCCGCTGCCGTCATCACTTCTGCCATCCCACTGCCGCATCGACTTCATCCACCACGCGATCCGCTACCGCGTCGACATCGTTCGCGGCCGCACCCACTTCGTCCACGGCAACTACTAACAAAAGCTAAGTTCTCTTCTTCGAGTTAATTTTTTCTTACTTTAATCGCACTCAACACACTCGAGGGCTGCACTCTTCAAGTAACCTAAGCGTCATCGACTCCGTTCACTCGAGCACCTCATACGCGACTGCCCGAGTAGCAGACTCTGCCCGAATGTCGAATCCTTGAAAACTCCGACCCGGTTGCAGCCCAACTGACAGGTCGGCAAGGTACTGAGACTAAGGGCGTCAGGCTAACGAAAGGTCTCATGTTACAGTGGAAAAGTGTCAGGTCTGATGGCACCAGAAAATGTTATGATAGATTGAAATGCAATATTCTTTACAAGATGCAAGTGCTTCATAATTCTCTATGTTTTTTTTCAAGGATGTCGACTACATCGAGCTATTTTGTCGGGTCCTCCCACGGAATTGACTAAACACCGCTCGCGTCAACTGGTGGCGCACCCGAGAAAAATCAAGACCCGAGTCGAGAAATTCCTCGGATGAAGAGGGGTAATCTCGGCAATGCCCATGGTTATGGACTTGTGTTTCGTGGAAAAAGAGAGCGCTGGGGATTTCGTCGGCTTAACAGACAAACAAGGGAGGCGATTTACCCAGGTTCATGCCCTCGTAGAGGAAACCCTACTTCCTGCTTGTCTGCTCGTATTATCATTGGAGAGTACAAACTCGTTGAGTCGACTAGATGCGATCTCGCCGAGAGAGAGAGGTGTGCGTATTGTAAGAATGGATGCCCCTTGTTGGCCCCTCCTAGACTTTATATATGGGGAGGCTAGGTCTCGGGTACCAATACGAGTTGGTTTACAAGTTAGAGTTAGTATCTAGTCTAGTCTTGTACTTTCTTTGTCTTGTTACGCCAGGAGTTTGTGTCCTTGTAGGCTTCGTATCAGCCAAACCGTCATGGGCTTCATGGATCTTGGCATATCTTCGGGTGAGGCTTCCGCTGGGCCGCACCATATATAGCAATAATAGGCACCCGAAGGGTTATACCCATGTCACATCTGGTACGGGAATATACAGACATGATCGAGGGATCTCTTCGATCAATGAACAACAATGACATCTGGAAACACATGATGGCCACTGTATATTCCATGAATTTGGTTGTTTGCTTGAACCTTCTAAACGTCGAGTCTTATTCCTTTTGCACAATGATACCTGGTTTGTCCAAGAACCGATCTCATGCATCTATATACAGTTCGATATTGTTACCGACAAACATGTTTACCCATTTCCATGATATTACGTCCTCGTGACCTAGTCACATGCCTGCAAGCTCGTTGATGTAATCTTATCGAGTGGGCCCATAGTATATATCCGTCACTCGGATAGGCAAATCCCTATGTTGATACATACGCCTCAACTATTCCTCTGAAATATCCAATGCACACCTTTATAGCCACCCAATTATGGTCATGGTGGTTGATGTGATCAAAACAGCCGCGGGAGATAGTGATTAAACACGATCTCATGGTCAAAGGATTAAGTCACTATGCTTTGCTAGATATCGCAACATTGAACATTGTGACTAGAGATCACATTGCAATTCGATGGTCGAGTGTGTCCATCACTTAAGTAAGTGACCTTGTTGTCACTTGCCTTTCTAGTCAAATCATGATCGGGAAACCTCGATCATCATGTGCCCAACAGACTAGTACTAGAGGATACTAGGGACCTATTTGTTTATATACCACACCTGCATTAACGTTTTCGCTTAATATAGTTATAATATGATACAAAACTATTATGAACATTAGAGATATATCAATAAAACAACTTTATTTATTGGCCTCTAGGGCATATCTCCTTCACTCTCCCACTTGCACTAGAGTACAATTACACTAGTTTATATCAGGCAATAATCTAACACCAATAGCATCCCGGTGTTGATCATGCTTTTCCTGTGGAAGAGGCTTTGTGAATGGATCAGCTACACTCACATCTATATGTACTTTGCAAACTCTAATGTCACCATTTTCTATGTAATTTCTTATTAAATGGTAACAATGGTGTATGTGCTTGGTCGTGGAGTGAAACCTCTAGTCCTTCGCATTCGCAATAGCCCCCATGTTGTCACAGTAGATGCACATAGGATCTTGCGCGCTTGGGAACACTCCAAGTTAAGTAATGAACTTCCTCATCCAAACAGCTTCATTAGCTGCTTCTGTGGCAGTCATGTACTCTGACTCCATTGTAGATTGAGACACCGAGTTTTGTTTCTCACTCCTCCATCTCACCACACCACCATTCACCAGGAACACGTACCCTGTTTGAAACTTTGAGTCATCTAGATCCGTGTTGAAGCTTGCATCCACGTAACCTGTTATGGAAATCTCTTGTTCACGTCCTCCATATAATAAAAGCACATCCTTAGTTCTTTTTAGATACTTGAGGATATTTTTAACTGCATTCCAATGAACCGATCCAGGGTTAATTTGCAAACGGCTTGTCAAGCTAAGAGCCAGGGCAATATCTCGTCTAGTGCTCATCATGACATACATGATGGAGCCAATGGCCGAGGCATAAGGAATGTCTCCCATTGCTTCTCTATCATGATCTGTTACTGGGATTAAGTCACACTCACCATATTACCTTTCACAACCGGCAATGAACCCTTCTTTGCCTTATCCATGCTGAAACATATCAGAAACTTTTCTGGGTAAGTGCTTTGATAAGTGCCAGCAGACTCTTTGATCTATCTCTATAGATCCTAATGCCTAGTATGTAGGCAGCTTCACCTATGTCCTTTATAGAGAATTTACTGTTTAAATAATATTTTACGCTTTTCATAAGATTCACGTTCATTTCTACTAACAATATACCATCCACACATAGTACCAGGAATGCCACTAAACTCTCATTCAATTTCTTATATATACAGGCTTATTCTGTGTTCTAGACAAATCCAAAACTTTTGATGGCTCCATTAAATCGAAGATTCTAGCTCCGAGATGCTTGCTTCAGTCCATAAATGGATCTCTAAAGCTTGCATACTTTACCAGCATCCTCTAGATTGACAAATCCTACAGGTTGCATCATATACAACTCTTCATCAATGTTGACATTCAGGAAGGCGGTCTTCACATCCATCTGCTATATTTCGTAATCGAAATGTTCAGCAACTGCTAGTAGAATCCGAATAGACTTCAGCTTTGCTACAGGAGAGAATGTCTCTTCGAAGTAATTTCCTTTAATTTGTCGGAAACCTTTTGCGACAAGTCGAGCTTTGCAGACAGTGATGTTTCCGCGAGTGTTCATCTTTTTCTTGATGATCCATTTATTCTTGACAACCTTTCGGCCTTTGATAATAACTACCAAGGTCCATACCTGGTTGTCATACATGGAATTCATTTTGGATTCCATGGCTTCTTGTCATTTCTCAGGTTCATGGCCTTCCATTGCTCCCGTGTAGGTTACAGGTTCATCATGTTCAAATAACATGACCATGTTCACAAGATAACTATACCAATAAGGGGTGGCACGTTTTCTTGTTGACATGCGGGGTTCGATAGCAATCTCCTCATGAGGTTCATGATCATCGTCATTTTCTCCCACATCAATTACTGAGGGTGGCTCGAAAATAGCTTTTGTTGTGACACTCGGTATTTTAAGATCAGGGTTGATAATCTCATCGAGTTCTATCTTCCTTCAACTTACACCTTTCGCGAGAAACTCTTTCTCGAGGAAAGTACTATTCTTTGCGACAAATGTTTTACCCTCATCTTGGTTGTAGAAGGTATATCCAATAGTTTCCTTTGGATATCCTACAAAGATGTATTTTTCCGCTTTCGGTTCGAGTTTGTCAGGCTGTAGTTTCTTAATGTAAGCCTCACATCCGCAAACCTTCAGAAAAGAAAACTTTGGCTTCGTACCATGCCATATCTCATACGGTGTTGTCTTCACGGCTTTGGGCGGTGCCTTGTTTAAAATGAATGCAACAGTCTCTAGTGCATATCCCTAGAATGATACAGATAAGTCGGTAAGAGACATCATAGACCATGCGTTATCCAATAGGGTGCGATTATTTTGCTCGGATACACCATTACTTTGTGGTGTTCTAGCCAGCGTATGTTGTGGTACAATTCCACAAGCCTTCAGATGTGCGCCAAACTCGTCTCAAATACTCGCCCCCTCGATTAGTACGAAGGTGTGCTTGATTTTTTTGTCGACTTGATTCTCAAGTTCACTCTAAAATTCCTTGAACTTTTCAAAGGTTTCAGACTTGTTCTTCATTTAGTAGATATACCCGTATCTACTCACATCGTCAATGAAGGTGACAAAGTAATGATACCATTGCGCGTGGAGATGCTTATTGGTCCACATACATCTGAATACATGACTCCCTAATAGGTCTACAACATGTTCCATCATACCATTGAATGGCGTCTTGGTCATTTTACCCATGAGGCATGGTTCGCATGTGTCGAGAGATTCAAAATCTAACAACTCCAGAAGTCCAGCATAGTGGAGCTTATTCATGCATTTTACACCTATATGACCCAGACGACAATGCCACATATACATGGAATTATCATCACCATGCTTGCATCGCTTGACACATATTATATGGAGGTGTGTATCATCACAATCAAGATTCAATAATAATAAACCTTTACTTTGTCGCATGTGAGCATAAAATACATTATCCATATAAATAGAACAACCATTTGTCTCTGGTTTAAACGAATAATAGTCTTGCAACAAGCTAGATCCACTGGAAATATTCATGCTCAAGGCTAGTACATAGTAACAATTATTCAAATGTAAAACTAATCCCGAAGGGAGACGTAGAGGGAGAGTGACGACAACAAGGACTTCAACTCTATTGAAGTTGCCGACGCGCATCGTCACCTCATCCTTCACCAGGCATCACTTATTCCGCAACTCCTATTGAGAGTTACATATATCAGAAACAGAACTATTATCAAATATGCAGGTGTTTCTCCTGGCACCAGTAAGGAAAACATCAATAATGTGTATATCATATATACCTTTCTCTTTGGCAACAATCTTGCCAGCCTTCTTATCATCTAGATACTTGGAGAAGTTGTGCTTCCAGTAAACCTCACCCTTGCAGTAGAAGCACGTGGCACCGGTCTTGACCTTGAGCACCCTAGAGGAAGAGGCAACAAGCTTGCCATCTTTCTTGGGCTAGTACCTCCTGCCCTTTCCCTTCTTGGCAGATTTCTTGAAGTCAATAGTTTTGTTGACCATCAAGACATTGTGCTCCTTTCTGATTTCCACCTCAGCGCGCTTGAGCATGGCGAACAACTCAGAGAGGTTTTTTTCCATACCCTGTATGTTGTAGTTCAACACAAAACTCTTGTAGCTAGCACTACAAGAATCTGGGTGGTTCATGAAAATCTGATATCATCGTGGATAGGGGTCAAAACATCGTAGATGGCCATCCGCGATGAATTCTACGACAAAAAAATAGCTCATGGACCTCACGTCATAATTCAATCCGTGACGTTTTTTCTGTCTGAAAACGTCGGGCCGTCCATGATGTTCCTCCAATTTTGTCGCGACAAACTAGACCGGCCCGGCTCAGGCCCGATCTTTCATGATGTTTTTATTTCGTCATGGATGATGCCACATGGTGGATGGCACCGTGAGCTGCCGTCAACGACGTTTGCTGATGTCATGTTCGCCGTCTACGATGTCATCTACTTGCTGACGTTTTTTTTCCGTCATGGCCTGATTCCGCTAGCACCGTTTGCTAACGTCATACTTTCATTTGCTTATGTCATCCTTCCCATTTCGTCACGCTGACGGAGCCGAATTTTGTTTTCATCACGGCATTAAGCTAGCCAGCTTACGCGTGGCCGACTATTAGGGCGACAAGTGGACCAATAGGAAGGAAACATGTGGTCCATCTACAACATGAATCGTGTACCAATCAGAGCTGGACATGTATCTCCAACGCATGACGAACTCAATTCGTTAGGGGCAGAAGAGATGATGTTTCTATTTCGTCGAGGACATTGACGAGTGAAAGTGCGCCACGTCGGTGTCTATCGGTGACGGAAATATTTTCGTTAACTAAACAGGCATGACGTTTTCATTTACGTCGGAGAATGCTGTCAACTTTGCTAGATTGCACCGTCCAGATCAAAATGACAGAAATTGCAGGGCACATGTTTCAGGGGACATAAATAGGTTCGCATATAAGTTTCCAACAAAATAAAGAAAAGAGCCTAACAAGCTTTCAGTCACACCACTAGTTCACTTACGCAATATAGCTAAGAATTGCTGAAGTAATGCATTTATAAGGTCTGTGAAGTTCACAAGTGCTTTCCGCGCTTCATTCTTTGCTTCTATCTCCTTCAGCAATGCTGCAATGTGTCTGCCTAGTGCCTCATTCGCTGCTCTCTCAGCCCCAAGTTGTGCTTCAAGGAGAGAGTTGGTTGGTCTTGAAGCATGGATCCTTTCATCAGTGGAAGCAAGGGGTTAATCCTCAATGTCATCTTCTACAGCAGATGGCGCCACTGTGCTTCTAATGGGTGCCTGATAGTTATAGAAGCAAATGTTAGAAAACTAGCAAGAAAATTCCAAGCACATCTTCATGGACAAACAGGGTATTGAATTATATGAAGATGACAAAGATGGACCTGGTATAGCTTCTTCCACACTTCCTACGCTTGCTTCAGGGCTTCTACCTCGCCAGCTGGTTTCTCCGTCTGCAACTCCACAATAGCACTGCGTAGTGTCACATTCCCTGCACTCTGAGACCCGAGTTGCGCTTCAAGGAGAGTCTTGGTTGGTCTTGAAGAATGGATGCTGATGTCCTACGACAGCGTATAGTGCACCGTGTCGGTGGAAGGAGGTTGTTCAGCCTTAGTGATATCTTCTATAGCATTAGGCGCCATCTTGCTTTCCATGGTTGCATACTGAGTTTTAGGAACAGAATCAAACATTAGAAAAATAGCCAGCAAATTACAAATGATCATACTCATTTCAGAGACAAATATGGCATTGAATTTTTGAAAGATGAGAAAGATGAAAAGTATTCTAGAGGGCTTACTGTTGCTTTTTTCACACTATGATTGGAGAAGCCCCGGTTGTCACAAAAAAAAGTCACTGCGATAAGGTTGTCTATTTCTTGTTAGCCTGTTTAGTAGATAAGGGCCTACACAAAGAGAGAGCATAGAGAATAAGAGGCAGTCCTTGCTAAACACAAATAGGGGGAAGTTGAGTAGACAAGACTTGACCTAGTTCCTAGGGCCAGTCCAAGAATCAACAAGATTGCACCACTCTGCATTGTTCATGTGTTTAATAGGAGAAATCCTTGTTACTTCATTCAGTGGGAGGGGGTCAAAAAACTTCTTCTTCAGGAGATGCCTTTGAATTCTTGCATGCCTCATTAACTGCTGGTTGCAAGCAACCTGCACATATGGGTGTGATGCATCCATGACAAACTTTTGCTAAAATAAAACATCGTGCATCAGCCTCTGCTTGAACAATAATGAGAAGAAAAGGGCAATTGAGTCACAAAACATACGAAAACTCTATCATAGAACTCTACTCTGACATCCGGCCTCTCCTTGTACTCTTTTCAGCAAGGGAAGATAGGCATACCAGTCCTGACTGTTTTTGCACACTCAGTGGCAAACTTGGAAGCAATAGTTCTTCCTGGAGGAATGACAAATGGAAGCTTTCCTCCTTTGGACATGTTCTCACGCTGGTTCCCCATGTTTTCCATCAAGACAATTTGAGGATCAGCATGTTTAATAGTGTCTTTAGAAGGATGATGGCAAAAATCATCTACAAACATATAATGTGGAGTTAGTGTTCTACCATAGAATAAGTGCCATTCAAACAATATAATGTGCTTTCCTTGGGGAGTTGGTTGCTTGCATGGGGCAGCTGTCTGCTCGTCTTGGACTGTTGTCTTCCTGCCATGGAGTGCTGCCATCTCGATTTGGGCTGCTACCTTCTCTCCTTAAGCATCTGGATCTACAAGACTCTGAGTTTCTTGTGAAGAGGTCTCAACACTTGGCGGTCTTGGTGGGCACCGTGGAGAACTTGGAGGTGGAAGTACTTCTGGTGGATTCCCTTGGACCTAGTATGTCTCGTACTTTATGTCGAGACAGCCATGCTAGCCAAGACACGCTTCTGAGCAGCTGATCCACCACCAGCAGCCATCCTTGTCATGACGACAGGTTTCTTCTTATATTTCCTCTTCTCAGTTTACACAATTCAAAGGTAGTCAATTTGGGATAATAAAAAGCACAACATATATGGAAAATTAAGTAACCAAATAATTACACAAAAGATGAGTAGGCACGTAAGGGGACTACCTCCATCTCATCATCATCCTCCTCTTTAGGATAATAGTCAGATCCAGAGCATTCATCCTTGCTCTTTTTAGGGGAGAATTCAGTGGGAGATGCATAAACAAGGGGCCTAAGACCCATTTTTTTTTGCATCCGCGCATTGTTTCTCGTGATGTTTTCTAGCCGTCTTTCTTCCACGGGATGCAATTATGGTTCTATCATGAATAAACAACTCTTAAGTAAGCTACAAAAATATAACCTATGTCCTATGGTATTGATTGTTCTATACTAATCATAATGTACAATAGTCCACTATGAGGAACTTCTACTCTAAATCTCATATCACAAGACTAATGATGAAGCAGCCAAAGCAAAGCAAGAGACAAAACGATGAACAAGCTAGACAATTCACCAATTGGTTGTAGTAATAAGCAGAGTGGGACAATAAAACATATGCAGGATAAGCATCAATAGTGCAATTAAATAGGAAACATAACCTACTATACTGATTGTTCTATAGAACTCATCATGTGACAGCTCAATATGATCAATTTCTACTATGATCATAAGGCATATGATGAAGCAGCCAAACTAATGCAAAAAAGCAAGATAATGCAACATTTATCATACACAAATAGATCATAAGCCGAAATAGTATACATGCAGTTAAAGCGGATAATCACAATAAAACATAAGCAGGATAAGCAACTATCATGCAAATAAACAAAATATAACTTATGGTGTTGATTGTTCTATAGTATCATCATGTAATAGAGTCCACTATGAGCAATTTATACTCTGATCAAAAGACATAGGATGAAGCAGCCAAACCAATGGAATAACCAAGATAACGCAAACTTTATCTGTATGTAAACTAATCATAAGTCGAATACTCTGAATCTCACTTATCAATTGTTTGGTTGGTTGCACTAATAAGCAGGACAAGACAATTAAACATCAAAAGGATAAGCATCTTTCATGCAATTAAAATAGGCAATTAAACAAGTCATGGCATATGATGTTGATTGTTCAATAGTAATCATCATGTAAAACAGACTTCTGTGAACAATTTATAATCTGCTCATCAGACATGTCATGAAGCAGTCAAACTAATGCAACAGATAGGATAATGCAACCCTGATCACAAGACTTGTAAAATCACAAGCAATTTCACAGGCAGAACAAATAAGAGAGAATAACTGCAAAAAATAGGTAAATTGGTGGCATGAACAGGATAATGAATAGCATTTCTCAGACAACGTAAAAAAACATGAGCATCGAGGATGAGCGTGTTTGCTTGCATGTAGGCTATAGGGCCTTTTTGATACCACGTTTCTTGCAGTGACCCGGGGCACGTGGCATCGAGATGGACGGCGAGGTAGCAGACCTTGTTGACGAGGTGGGCGATGAGGTGGACGAGCCTTGTCAGTGTGGTGACAGGCCTTGTCAGCGAGGTGGATGGCGAGCTGGACAGGGAGGTGGACGACGAGCTAGAAAGCGAGATGGACGGTGAGGTGGACAGCGAGCTGGCCGACTTTGCGGGTGAAGTGTACATCGAGGTAGTAGACAAAGTCAGACGGCTATCGGCAAGGTGGATGACCGGCAAGGTCGACAGACGTGGTGGAAAACCGGGACAGTGAGGAGGGGCTAGGGTTTGTGCTAGGGTGACGGAGAGGTTACTATTGGAAGGACGGACGGAGACAAGGGGATTAAAGGCAGAGGACGGAGGGACGAACAACAGCGAGGGGAAAAGGGAGAGGACGACGGGGAGGGAGAGAGGAAAGGGGTAGGATGGCACCGAGGGTGGTGGGGAAATTTGGATCTGTCTCATTTTGGCGAGGGGATAAAAAGGGTTTTAAATAGATTACGTAAATTACCTTTGCGCGAATGCTTGGGTGGTGCTGTGCGGGTGGGCTCAAAGGTAATTGCAGCTTGAGAAATTTTCGTTTGCGTAGAAACTCTCTCGCGCTGGCGCCAAATTTCGCGTGGGTGGGAGAACCTGACCTGGAAATTTGGGGTTAGTGTCCTAGCCGTCGGATGCATGATGGAGGGTTCAAATAAATTAACCATATTTTAGAAAGTCTTCACTAAAAGGGCCTGGTGAAGAAAACTATAAATTATTAACGAATAAATCTTGAAAAAAAGTAATAATGTGGACTACTAGTTTATAGTTTGGCTTGTATAATGATCTCAAAAGAGGTAACGTATTTTGGATAATATATTCAAATTTAGATAAGATTCGAAATGCGGTTTTGAATAATGGACTTCTCCGGATTAGGGTTGAACAATGGACTTTTATCCTTATTTTGTTTTTTAGGTCATAGCAACACGTATGGTATATATCAAAGTTTGAGCCCAAGAAGATGCATCACAGAGACCAAAATACATAGGAAAAGCAGCTTGTATATCCATGTGTTGCACCACCAGTATGATAGAAGTTGCATGCATTATCACAGAATCCCTAGCTATATGTGTGTGGTCTCATGTAGATATCAATGTGGTTTTGTAAAAACACACATGCAATATGGTCATGTGAATAACTAGTACTGGATATATCAATGTGGTTAGAGAATGAACACATGCATAACTCTAGGGGGATCCATGTGTGTCAGACCAAAATTAAACATATATAGGAAATAAATAACCAACTTCCATGTTGCACTACCAGTGTGTGACAGAAGTTACATCATAGAATCATGTAGATATATCAATATGGTTTAGGAAAAGAACACATGCAATGTCTTTAGGGGTTCAATGTGTCAAAAACTATGGTCACGAAGACAAAAATACATAGGACAAGTAGCTTCCACATTGCATGCTGCACCAGTATGTGACAGAAGTTGCATCACAGAATCCACTGAAGTATGTGTGTGTGGACATCATGCATATGAAGTGGTTTTGGAAAAGAATACATGCAATGTGGTCATGTGGTCAATGACTCTAGTGGATATATATCAATGTGGTTCAGGAAAAGAACACAACATACAATGACTGTAGGGGATCCATAAGTCAAATTATGGCCACAAAGACCAAAAACACATATATAGCTAGGAAATCAGCTTCCACATTGCATGTTGCATCAGTGTGACAGAAGTTAAATTACAGAATCCACTGGAGTTTGTGTGGTCATGTAGATATCAATGTGGTATCTATTATTTATTTATTTATTAAAAGTACATTACGGGTTAACCAGAAATTAGAGAAATAGGCTAGAAAATCCCACAAAAATTAGAGATATTTGGCCATCAATTAAACCGATGTGAAAATCATAGCCATCAAACCGTGAGTCACTTATTAGAGGTACAAGTATTTACCCATCAATGCCATTAAGTTATTCTACGGTACCCCTTCAATCTAAAAAAAGAGTAGGAGTGGCTTTCAAAAAAAAAGAGTAGGAGTGAAGCAAACAAAACGTCTAGGTTGCCTCTTGATCTTCAACATCACGCCGCCACCACGCCCGCTGGGGCCTGCTCGCCCAAGATGTAGTCCGATGAATTTTCCACGTCCCCACGCACTCATTTACGACAGCCGCCTCTGCATATTCCGTTCCTCATTTGTTGCCACCACCGCTATACACTAGTAGAAAACGGACCTTTGGTCCAGGGGTATTAGTCCCAGTTTTGCTACAAACCGGGACTAATGCCCCGGTCCCAACGGCTAGATCTGGCCCCAGGGGGTGGAAGGCACTAGTCCTGGTTAGTCCCGGTTTTAGACACGAACCGGGACTAAAGGCCTGGCTATATCTTCTTCCCCCACCTTCCCGAGCCACCATTTCAAGCTGGTGGCTCCTCTCTCTCTTTCTTGCTTCAAGCTCGAGTTCATACCCAATTTTTTCTCAAGATTTGTCTATATTTTATGGTACCCCATCTATCCAAAGGTTCTAAAAGGTGAGCAACTTCATCCTTTGAACTCTCATTGCTATATTAGCTCATTTCATGCTCTATCTTGTAGATGGATTTGTGGATTTAGTTTGGTAGTAATTTTTGCAATGAACATGAGATCGATGTTTAGATTCTATCTTTAATGTAAGGAACTCTAAGGTAAATATCACAATATGTGGATTCTATCTATATATCTTGTTTTGGCACATAGTCTCGAAATTTGATTTTAGAAGTACACACATGCGTGAGTTCATCATTCTAACTAGCTGGGCAAAATATCCTTCTTCATTTACCTGCGTTCAACAAACTGAAAAAATTGTAACAAAGATAGGGTTAGTTCATAAAAGCTTGATAAGAAGACATCGTAGTACATCTTTGAGAAGCTCCTCGAAGATGTGTGAGGATAGGATCCTAAGACATCTTCGAGAGAAGCTCCACCGTAGTGGTGTCCCTCTCGCACCATCTTGGAGTTAATAACTTCTCTAGCTATAGATTAATACGCTGGGTAACTAAAACAATTCACATATTAGGGAGTGCCTCTATGGCGAGCGCCTCGAAGATGTCTGAGGACAGGATCCTAAGACATCTTCGAGAAGCTCTGCCGTAGTGGTGTCCCTGCTCTCGCACACCATCTTTCAGTTTATATCTTCTCTAGCTAGCGCAGTATGCTGGTGGAGCTAACTAATTTCACATATTAGAGAGTGCCTCTACGGCGAGCTCCTCGAAGATGTCTGAGGACGAGGTCCTAAGACATCTTCGAGAAGCTCCGCCGTAGTGGTGTCCCTGTTCTCGCACACCATCTTGCAGTTCTTCACAAGAATGCATACCTATTTATAGATTAAGCAGCACAACATAGTGTCGGGCACTAAATACATAATGTCGACACACTCACCCCTAGTGCTGCCACCCACCCAAAATAGTGTCGTCATTTACTGGCTTAGTGTTGCCCACTGAGAACATAGTGTCGACATGTTGTCGCCACATCCACATTTAGTCCCGGTTGGTTCCTCCAACCGGGACTAAAGGTTCATCATATCTTTAGTCCTGGTAGTTGGCTTTAGTTTTGTTTTTTAGATTAGTACTAATTAATTATGATTATGTTTGATGTACTTAATTAATTATATAATGCAGATGAGCCGGCAATGGATGTACGCTGACCGACTCTCTAGCGAGTTCATTAAAGGCGTGCATTCTTTTCTCCTTGTGGCCGAGGCAAACAAGCAGAATGGTTTTATGTCTTGTCCATGTGGTGTCTGTCGGAATCATAAGGAATACTCTTCCTCAAGAGTCCTTCACAGCCACCTATTCCAGTCCGGTTTCATGACCGGCTATAATTGTTGGACCAAGCACGGAGAAAGAGGGGTTATGATGGAAGACAACGAAGAAGAAGAAGAGAATGATAACGACTACCCTACCATGTCCCCTGAATACGATGGTACTACAATGGAAGACATTGATGAAGAAAAAGATGAAGAACGGGCATCAGATATGCCCGATGATGATCTTAGTCGGGCCATTGCTGATGCCCAGGAAGAATGCATAACTGAAAGAGAGAGGTTAATGTTCAAGCAGATGTTAGAGGATCACAACAAATTGTTGTACCCAAATTGTGAAGATGGGCATAAAAAACTGGGTAGCACACTGGAATTGCTGCAATGAAAGACAGATAACGGTGTGACTGACAAAGGATTTAAAAAGTTGCTGAAAATAATGAAGAAGTTGGTTCCAAAGGATAACGAACTGCCCGCTAGTACCTACGAAGCAAAAAAGGTTGTCTGCCCTCTAGGATTAGAGGTGCAGAAGATACATGCATGCATTAATGACTGCATCCTCTACCGCGGCGAGGAGTACGAGAATTTGGATGCATTCCCAGTATGCACTACATTGCGGTATAAGATAAGACGAGATGACCCTGGTGATGTTGAGGGCGAGCACCGCATGAAGAGGGTTCTTGCCAAGGTGATTTGGTATGCTCTTATATTACCACGGTTGAAACGTTTGTTCAGGAACAAAGAGCATGCCAAGTTGTTGCGATGGCACATGGAAGATCGTAAGAAAGACGAGATGTTGAGACACCCCGCTGATGGGTCGCAGTGGAGAAAAAACGAGAGAGAGTTTCTGGACTTTGCAGGTGATGCGAGGAACTTATGGTTTGGTCTAAGTACAGATGACATGAATCCTTTTGGGGAGCAGAGCTGCAGTCATAGCACCTGGCCTATGACTGTGTATCTATAACCTTCCTCCTTGGTTGTGCATGAAGCGGAAGTTCATTATGATGCCAGTGCTCATCCAAGGTCCGAAGCAACCCGGCAATGACATTGATGTGTACCTAAGGCCATTAGTTGAAGCACTCTTACAGTTGTGGCACGGATAAGGTGTACGTGTGTGGGATGAGAACAAGAAGGAGGAATTTGACCTACGAGCGTTGTTGTTCGTAACAATCAATGATTGGCCTGCTCATAGTAACATTTCAGGACAGACAAACAAGGGATACAATGCATGCACGCACTATTTAAATGAGACTGAAAGTATATATTTGGATAAATATAAGAAGAATGTGTACCCGGGGAATCGTCGTTTTTTCCGCCCACGCACACCCTAAGAAAGAAAGGTAAGCATTTCAATGGTGAGGCAGACAGCTGGTGTAAGCCTATTCGCCGTACTGGTGATGATGTATTTGATATGGTGAAGGATTTAAAAGTAATCTTTGGAAAGGGTTCTGGTAGACAATCTGTTCCGAAGGACGATGTCGGACACACACCCATGTGGAAAAAGAAATCTATATTTTGGGAGCTACCCTATTGGAAAGTCCTAGAGGTCCGCTCTGCAATTGACGTGATGCACCTGACGAAGAATCTTTGCGTGGCGCTAGGCTTCTTGGGCATGTATGGGAAGAGCAAAGATACACACGAAGCACGGGGACCAACAACGTATGAAAGACCGGCGGCATGCATCCAGAGCTGTTTGAAGGTCTGCTAGCTACGCTCTTACCAAAGAAGAGAAGGAAATCTTTTTGAAGTCCTTACGATATCAAGGTCCCGTCTGGTTTCTCGTCGAACATAAAGGGAATAATAAATATGGCAGATAAAAAATTTCAAAACCTAAAGTCTCATGACTGCCACGTGCTTATGACCCAGCTGCTTCCGATTTCATTGAGGGGACTCCTGCCGGAAAATGTTCAAGTACCCATTGTGAAGCTATGTGCGTTTCTCAATGCAATTTCTCAGAAGGTAATCAGTCTAGATAGTCTACCAAGGTTACAGAAAGATGTGGTCCAATGTATTGTCAGCTTCGAGTTGGTGTTTCCACCATCCTTCTTCAATATTATGACGCACCTCCTAGTTCACCTAGTCGAAGAGATTAACATTCTCGGTCCTGTATTTCTACACAATTTGTTCCCCTTTGAGAGGTTCACGGGAGTGTTAAAGAAATATGTTCATAACCATGATAGGCCAGAAGGAAGCATATCAAAGGGATATGGAACAGAGGAGGTCATTGAGTTTTGTGTTGACTTTATTCCTGACCTTAAGCCCATCGGTGTTCCTGAATCACGGCATGAGGGTAGACTTAGTGGAAAAGGCACGCTAGGAAAGAAAGCAAGGATATGTATGGACGGATATTCTCTCACTAAAGCACACTGCACAGTTCTGCAAAGTTCCACCTTGGTGGCTCCGTATATCAAGGAACACAAGAATATTGTACACTCCAACAACCCGGGGAAGTCTGGCTCTTGGATTAGAGATGAACACATGAGGACTTTTGGCGGTTGGTTGCAGACACATCTCATGAATGACATAAAATGTTGGAGAGCAGTTGTACTTGTTGGCCAGTTCACCATCTTCGACTATATTGACTTTTCAAGGGTACGAGATAAATGGGAATAGATTTTACATGATCGCCCAAGATAAAAAGAGCACCAATCAAAATAGTGGTGTCCGATTTGATGCAATAGACGAGAATGGGAAAAAGGATACATATTATGGTTACATAGAGGAGATATGGGAACTTGACTATGGACCTTATTTTAAGGTCCCTTTGTTTCGGTGCAAATGGGTCAAGCTGACAGGAGGCAGGGTTGAGGTAGACAAGAAATATGGAATGACAGCAGTGAATCTCAACAACCTTGCATATAGAAATGAACCATTTGTCCTAGCCAATGATGTGGCTCAGGTTTTTTATGTGAAGGACATGTCTACCAACCGAGAAAAAGGAAAGATAAGCAAAAGAATACAACATACGATGAGCCAAAGCGCCACATAGTTCTTTCAGGAAAAAGAAACATCGTGAGGGTGGAGGATAAGACAGACATGTCAGAAGATTATGATAAGTTTCATGATATTCCGCCCTTCGCTGTGAAGGATGACCCAAGCATCCCGTTAAGTAAGGAATATGCTCCATGGTTACGGATTAGAAGAAACCCCTAACAATAGAGATGTGTGGATGTTGGTGATGTACAATATTATTAAACCTTTATTTTTAATGATCTGCTTATATATATGGATATGAACTATCTCGATCTCAATAGTATTGCAACTTGCTGTGGCCAGCCAGTTATTAATATTAAAACGTAAAAAATAGTCATAATCATATCTAGCCCTGTAGTAGACAGCTTTAGGGTCATCTTCGAAATCGTCATCGTCATCGTCGTTGCTCATAGCACGCGGCTGGATCCTCAGCCCTTCCCTAGCTTGTGCATGGGGGAACGGGGGAGGGGGCACCTACCACTCTGTCCTCGGATTCACGACGCGCAGGGGAGGGGGCTCCTGGATGACCACCCCAGTACGCCCTAGGCCTTCAGCACCACCACCATTCTTGTGGCTATGCGGCTGGTGAAAGTGCGGGTACCTCGGGCAAGGATGGTCTCCCATGGCGATGTAGCGCATCACACCGGCGATAGTCCGGTTCGCCCATCGCAGGCGGCGACCGGCCTCGTTGTGGTTCACTGGGGGCAGGCCATCACCCTCGTACCTGGCAATCTCCCTTTCCTGTCAGTTTGTGAAGAAGGCATTACAGGTGTCGAGGTTGTCGGGATCCCAATGGGGATCCATCCGTTGCTCTAGCGTGAGCTCGAGATAGAAGTGGTTCGTGATGGCCGCCAGGCGGGCCGAACCTTGAGGCAGGAGAGCAGAACCCCTCGGCTCGGCATCCGGTGGCGGACAGCCGGTACCCCGACGGGCATGGGTAGCTAGAGGCGCACATCGCCTCGGTCTCCTCGAGCATCAGAAAGGCCCAGTAAGCGGTGTCCATTGTTGTGAGAGAGAAAGTGTGGATGTGTGGATGGACATGGCAGTCGGCCTAGATATAGAGGGAAATGGCGGGAGAACATGGCGGGAAGCGGGGGAAATGGCGGGAAAACATGGCGGGAAGCGGGGGAAATGGACGGAAAACATGGCCGGAAGTGGGGAAAATGGCGGGAAAACATGGCGGAAAGCAGGGGAAATGGCGGGAAAACATGGCGGGAAGCAGGGAAAATGGCGGGAAATATGTTTTAGTCCTAGTTACTAGGTTTAGTATTAAATATTATATTTCTAATGAGTATATTATTTTTTGTGAATAGTTTGGTATATTATATGTATTTTTTCTATTTTTAAATAATAAACTATATTTTTCCAACATTTGTACTAAATATAATACTTGTTAAACAATAGATAATTTCATTTAAGTCGTATAATAAAGTATGATAATATATTTAAATTATAAATCTTCTTTTTCTAATTTTTTTGATATATAATACATAATTTTCTGAAAACTATAAACTATTTTTCTTTTTGGCGCCAAAAATCACCTTTAGCCCCGGGTTGTAATACAAACCGGGGCTAATGGTCCCCCTTTAGCCCCGGTTTGTATTACAAACCGGGGCTAAAAAATGTCTGTGTGAGTAAAGCGTGAGCTAAAACACCTTTAGCCACGGGTGGTAATACAAACCGAGGCTAAGAAATCATCACCCCTTTCACCGGGTCGTGCCACGACCCGGAGAGCATTCACCTTCTTCGGAGGATCGCCACGCCATCCGCCCTGCCGTGGAGAGGAGCTCACGCTCGCTCATCCATCCATGCTTGGAGCTTAGTGCCATACCGTCTCGCTACATCTTCATCTCACCATCCCACGCCGTCTACCTGTGCCTCGCCGTCTTCAGGTGATCACCGTGCAGCCCCGACCCGTTAATTTTGGTTAATTAGGGTTAGTTAATTTTGGTTAGTAGTAGTGTTAGTGTGTTAATTAGTAGTATTAGTATTTAGTTAGTGTTAGTGGTATTAGTATTTAGTTAGTGTTAGTGTTAGTGTTATTAGTAGTATTAGTATTTAGTTAGTGTTAGTGTTAGTGTTAGTATTTAGTTAGTGTTAGTGTTAGTAGGATTAGTATTTAGTTAGTGTTAGTGTTAGTAGTGTTAGTATTTAGTTAGTGTTAGTGTTAGTAGTATTAGTATTTTGGTTAGTGGTAGTGTTAGTAGTATTAGTATTTAGTTAGTGTTAGTAGTATTAGTATTTAGTTAGTATTAGTATTAGTATTTATCTAGGGTTAGTTAGGGTTAGTTAGAATACTTAGTTAATTAGGTTTAGTTTAGTTAGTGTTAGGTTTAGGGTTAGTAGTAGTATTAGTATTTAGTTAGTATTAGTATTAGTATTTATCTAGGGTTAGTTAGAATACTTAGTTAATTAGATTTAGTTTAGTTAGTGTTAGGTTTAGGGTTAGTGTTAGTAGTATTAGTATTTAATTAGTATTAGTATTAGTATTTATCTAGGGTTAGTTAGGGTTAGTTAGAATACTTAGTTAATTAGGTTTAGTTTAGTTTGTGTTAGGTTTAGGGTTAGTGTTATTAGGGCAATACTTAGTGATTTAGTTACTGTTTATGTTTTATGATTGTTTATTGCTATAATTTAGTTATGCCGCGTCCTCCTCGTCCGAGCCTACTAGACTCCGTCGGTTCCGGGGATGTCCGAGCCTGGGCTCCGTCGGGTTGGTACTGGGAGGTGCTACCTGTCGAGACTCGTACCTTGGTGAGGAATCCGAGTATCATCGTCGACCCGGAGCTTCTTTGGTGGCGTCCACGAGGTCTACGAGCGGTGCAGAGGGAGCCGGCCCCCGAGGAGGTGGTACATCGTCGTATGAGGGAGGAGGACAAGCATGTACGGCGATATATGTATCTTTTGGAGACTAGGTTCTCCAATATCTGGCAGGTTCACGGATCTCACCCGAGCTATTCTCCGGTGATGGTTCCTCTTCTCTGGCTGCAGAGCTACCGTAGCACAGAACGCGGCAACCGAGTTTGCTAGTTTGATATGAGCGAGATGTATTAATAACGTACTTTGTATTATGAGCGAGATATGAGTGAGATGTATTAATAATATACTTTATCTTATATTATTGTACTTTATCTTAATGCAAAATTGTTTCATTATTAGTACGTAATCTTTTTTCTGTATCCAAGTTGTCGCAATTGTAATATTCTTTTACTTAATGCAATATTCTTTTTCTGTATTAGTTAAGCTATGGACGGTAGACAGAATGAAGAGGAGCTTCTCAACATGATAGATGAGGGTACTGGGGGTTCTTATTACAATGGCTCCGAGTATCTTAATTTGTCTGGAGGAGACGATGGTGGAGACGATAGTGGAGACGATGGTGCTGACCATGGTGGAGACCATGGTGAAGACACCATAATAATAACAAACTCTGTCAAGGTATATAAAGCCTCTATCGATCGATCACTAGTATAGATGCACTAATTGATTCGTATATATGTACTGACGAATGTATCTTCTCTTAGACCTCCGCTTCCGGCCAATCTTCTACAAGGACAAGAGGCCCGACACACAAGTTGCCCGCTGATGTCCGTTTTAGCATTGACTTAGTCTCTCCGCTGGGTCAATTGTTGGAGCCCAAAGAATCTGTGAATGCATTTATAACTCAATGCGGAGTGATTGTTAGACACACCGTCCCGATCACCACACGAAATTGGAACAAGCCAGGAAAGAAAAAGAATCCAGCTGGGGCTAGTTTTGTAGATGACTGAGCGAGAGATGCGATGTGGAATATTCTCATGACACATTTCACCCTACCAGTCTTGGAGAATGATGAGGTCACACAACAAATGACGAGGAAAGTCAAGCACTTTGCTCTTAATAAGATGGGTGAACTATTCAAGGAATGGAAGAAAAGATTGTACCATAAGTATGTCTTGAAGAAAAAAACTCCTCCATTCACTAGCCCACTAGAGATGCAGCAGGATAACTAGGCCGCATTTGTGGAATACAAGAACTCGGCACCAGCTGTGGCAATGTTAAAAAAGAATAAGATAAATGCAGCCAAAAAGAAATATCACCATCATATGGGCACATGTGGCTACAGGAGTGCCATGCCTAAGTGGGATAAAGTTGAGGCTGACCTGGAGGCTAAAGGGGTCACTCCAGCTATGTCTCGTTGGCCCAGGAGGTCAAGAAATTGGGTACTCAGGCATGGGGCATCATATGACCTAGAAACAGGCGAGATTGTTGCAGCCAAAGAAGTTTCTTCACCCAAGAATGAACTTATTAAAGTGATAAAAGAGGTTGAAGAGGGAACGTTTGTTCCTGACAGAGAGAACAATGAGATGACAAAGGCTCTCGGGAATCCTGAAAAGGCTGGACGAACAAGAGGGTTCAGACCTTCTTGTCCATGGGCTATCGGGTTTCCCGAGGACCTTGACACATACAGAAGCCGAGAAAGAAAAACAAAGCGGCAAAAAGAGGAGGATGCGAAGCGGTTCACAAGGTTTGAAGCCATGCTGCAGGAGCATCGCCAGGAGCTTAATGAACTTAAAGGACTCCGATAGCAAAATCCGGCACTAGACAGTACGGTCGGGCCATCACAACGGAAAAGCAGCGTGGCTTCCACGGAGGGACACGGTAATGATGGAACGATGGATGTGTACCCCGTGGATGCAATTAAGGAGAAGACTAGTTGTGAGCTGCATGTTGAACTGAAGAACATATCCATGAAGGTGGCAGTCGGCTTTGCTTTACCTTCTGCACCGGGAGCGACCTACCATTGCAATCCGATTCCAGCTGGCTATGCTTGTGTCGGTGTGGATGAAGTTCAACCGATGTGTCAGTCACTACAGCTTGACATCCCTGGAGGTGAAGGGGAGACGACACTGGGAGAAGTCACGAGTGTCTTCATTGTTTGGAAAAAAAGAATACATCAAGTTTCCAGGCTCGACACCAAGGCCACCTTCTCCACCGAGAAACAATCCATCACCTCCAAGGCCACCGTCTCCTCCCAGTAAAAGTCCACCTCCAAGGGCACCGTCTCCTCTCAGTAAAAGTCCACCACCTCCAAGTCCAATCCATGACCCCAACACGAGTCCATCTCAATCTACGCCGCCGCCTCCACCCACTAAGGGCCAAAAGCGGAAGAATAGCACCGCTCCGTCGAGCGATAACCGACGCCCAAAGCGACAGTTGTCACCCCTCCCAAGAGTACCGCCGGTTCCTCCCAAGAGGGCTTACGACCTGACCGATGAGGAAACCGGTGCGGTCGTACGGGCCGAAGTGGATGCTCATTTTAAAAAGAAACAAACCTGAGCCAGAGGTCCAAATAAAACCGGAAACCAAGGAGCACTTTAGGAAATTACTGACGTAGTCATCCCAAGCTTAGTTAAATGCGCCAGATGACTATACACGATGTCTTTAGAAGACACTGAAACAGAAGATATCAAGCGGTAGAGGAAGCATCACAAAAGAGGTTTCCCAGTAGGGGGAACAAGCAGGGGTCTCGGTAAGTAGTACGAGCTAAGTCCACGCATCTATTTAATTCTAGTTTATGTGCATTTATCATGCTAGAGTTATTATTTGATTGAATTCTATTCTTGTAAAGTGCGCGAGGCAGCCACGGGGGACTAATCTATGTGGATTCTACGTGTGCGAGTTCATTCGCACCACTACTGAGAAGCCCTTGGAAAATGTTCGAGTAAGTAAACAATATATTCACCCTTTATTACAAAAAGTTGTGTTGAGTCTAATTCATATGATCGCCTTCTTTATATAGTTGGAGGCGATGCGGGACAAACTCCTACCAGAGAACCGCCTAATAGCAATCCAAACGAAATTTGCTGGATTTTTTATCGACGAGGTCATAGACCCACGCGGAGAATACTCTCTAGATAGACCCTAAAGCATCCATGTAATGATCTCCATGTAATCAAATAGACAGGCTCTGGACCCGATTGGAACTCCATGTATGCTTGTAAGGGAAATTATATTATATATTGCATCAATGTGTACAAGTACTGTGTAGTAGTGTTCTGTATGTATACGAAAACTTGTTTCTAATAAAAACACAGAATAAAAAATAATTGAACACAAAATGAAAAGAAAAACACAAAACCCTAAAACCGCATCTCCTGCCGCGGCAGCCAAATGGCCCAAAACGCTGCCGCGGCAGGGAACAAACCGGGACTAAATGTCCTCCAGCCTAGCGCGGCTCGCGGGGCCACGTGGTGGACCTATAGTCCCGGTTCATAACAGAACCGGGACTAAAGGTCCTGTCTTTGGCAGGACCTTTAGTCCCACTTTGGCAGCCCCGGTTCGAATTCTGGGACTAAAGGTCCTTACGAACCGGGGCTAATAGCCTGGTTTCTACTAGTGGTATTTGCCTCCGTGCAGCCGGTTGACCCTCTTACAAGGCATGCACGGATCATTGTCATCCGGTTTCAATTTACACATGAAGCGAGAGATTGATCCGCCTCAGTGCACTCAGGCCGACTTCTTTTCAGCTTTTAGAGCAGATTCTGAGCCTAGAATCGTACAAGCCCAAAAGAATGGGTCTGATTCTGGCCAGGTTATTTCCACCGCAGAATCCAATTCCTTTGTAGACTCAGAATCTGGTCCTCGGTCGCTTGTGTGCAGATTCCCGGGATTTTCCACCTGGGACCGAAAGGTTATTCACATTTGGACATGTGGTTGGTTGTTATTACAGAGGATGCCACCGCTTAGAAAGGAGAAAAGAAAAAAAAAAAGGGCCCAACTCGAACGCATCGCTCCACGCCTCCACGCCATGTCCACTGCTCACCCGAACGAGGGTTCCTCCGTCGAGGCCGCCGCCGCTGAACCGACCCCGCCTCGCTGCTCCGGCGCGGACGACCTCCGGCGACGACGACCGTCGCCTCCGCCTCACCCCGCCTCCTCGCCCACATGCGACCTACGGCCGCCGCCGCACCCACCTCCATGTCCAGCTGACCCGTGCGACCGGCGTCCAGATGCTAATCGAATCTGTTAGGGTTATGTGTGTGCGTGTAGTTGATTCTAATTTCAGTGTTACGATTTCAGTTTCCGTTTCAGTACTACGATTTCAGTTTGCGGGTAACAGGTGCTACTACGATTTCAGTTTCCGTTCAGTGTAGTTCACCTAATTTCAGTGCTACGTTGATTCTAATTTCAGAGTTATCTGATTTAAAATCAGTTATTGTACTAAAAGATATTTATTTTATTTCAGCATATAATGAATTTTATATAACTTAGTATCATCTCATTTGATCATAATTGTAATTTAGGGGTGTTATAGCTTTTTATTTTATTTTGGGCATGTAATAAATCATACGACTAATAGTATCATCTCATTTGACCTATTTTATAATCTTTTTTAATTATTTCTAGCTCATTATATACTAAAAACTAGCATACATATGTAATTTAGGACGTTATAGATATTTCACAACTCAACACGTCAAATAAGCCAAATGTCTAGAAGCCTAAAAGAATGGAAGGAACCAGATTCTACGAGCTTCTTCCCACCACAGCTTCTTCCCATCATTTTTCAAAAACTAGCTTCTCTAGAATCACAAGCTGAAAAGAAGTCGGCCTCAGCCGGCCAACTCTCCTCCTGTGCATGCACATGGATCAACGTCCTCAGGTTATAATTCTATACACGCAGCCAACCAGATGGATCCATGGAGAATTAAGACTTGCATCATGCACACAGCCGGACAACCAAAGCCTGGTAACAGGACTGAGTGGTCCTGTGCCGGCGGTCAACTCTTCGGTCGTTCCTGATGTGAGAACACCACCAGTTCATGTCACGCAATATGCACGAGCAGATGTTCGTCTGTGTTGAGAAAACCTCTCAGGTTTCAGCATGAAGCCCAGCAACAAGAGCGTAGAAGGCAAACCAGACTAACAAGTACTACCAGGTCAGCTCTTGCCGTGGATTAAGATCGTCTTGCCTCAGGTTATTAAATTAACTACTCCCTCCGTCTAGAAATAAGACTTCGATTTGTCTTGATTCAAATGTATCTGCAAACTAAAATATGCTTAGATATTTTTGAATCTAGACAAATCTAAGTCGGTTATTTGTGGACAAAGGAGTATTATGGTAAGAGAAAACTGCAATGCTAATGTTAATGCATTCAGGTTGATGCCCAGCAATTAGTTCGACAACGGGAAGTTTATTTGTGCGCTCCTGGGCATCAAGATACCATCACATTGTCACCTTGCAGCATAGCCAAATGGGGACACCACTAAGCTGCCTGCTATGTCCTAATTAAATTTTCGTGAGACATCTATTAAATACTAAAACTACATGTGAATTATAGACAAAATTTGACAGATCAATTATATTGCTTAAATAACATAATAGTTGTGTTTTTAGATTCAGTTAATCGATTAGTTAATATATAAAAAAATATAGTTAAATTTTAGCCTTTTAGAAAACCTATAGTAAATTGGTAAATGATATATTGCTTAAATAACATAATAGTTGTGTTTTTAGATTCAGTTAATCATATAGTTAATTTATAAAAAAATATAGTTAAATTTTAGCCTTTTCGAAAACCTATAGTAAATTTGTAAATGATATTTTACAAAAAATTCTTTAGAGCTGGTGCAAGTCACATGTTAGCTTTCTTGCCCACGTGATTTTGGTACTTCACCCTAGATGTTTATCTTCTTTACTTGGTACATGCGTAAGGCTTGTATAATGCATCGGTGAACATATTATAGATGGATATGTGTAGGTAAATATATATAGCAAAATAGCATATGAATTAATTCAGCTATTGTAAGCTCTAATTCTATTGATTTGCATCTATTAAAAACCCACAATGAAAAATATATCACAGCTTATTGGTCGCTATACTTTGTCCAATTAAGAAAAAACCACGGTTGCTCAGAACATATACATCAGAATCTTCTACAATAGGCCTCAACATTTGATTGCTCTAATATAGCACATTATACTTTGTTAGCCAGACAAACTGACGGACAAAGATTTAACTGAAATATTTTCAAATATTAAGGTTAAGGAATTATAAAGGTAGGACACCTTAGGGAGAAACAACTATTTGGAATGATTATGAACATAACGTTCTATGGATTTTGGATATAGAAAGGATTCTTTTTCGATAACGAGATAAAGAAAGTATGACACTTGGGTGATGAGATGCGGTGTAGAAAGATTGTGAACATCACAATCTCTCGATTTCAAAACATTTTATCTTTTGCAGATATAATGCTAGGCTGATATCTTTTCACTGATTTGCACATCTAATTTATATACAGAATTTAAGGGCACTCTCACATTTCGCCAAATTGAGTGGACATGGTCCAATTTTCTCTAGGTATTTGTTTGCAATCTAAACATGCCACAATTAAACATATTCAACCCATATAGTTGTGATCCTTCTGTAAGCGGAAGTGGTTGTAGGAGTATCATCATTTGAATAGAGATATGTTAGCCTTGATGTGTATGATTGATTCTTATCAATCATTAGATTGCCATCCAAATTTGAATGTTCTGCAACCTGTTGGGACAATTGAAACTTACCATATGTTCTATGCTTAAGAACAACAATTGCATACATGGTATGTTTTTTTCCTTAATGATATAGTACATAACTTTCTTCAACTTATTTCTGAGAAAATAAAGATCACTAAAGATGTTGCCTGCGCATGCGCGCGGGCCACCTTCCTAGTTATTGGAAAAGAACACATGCAATATGCTCATCATGTGGTCTACCAACAATGACTCTGGTGGCCATATCAATGTGGGTTAGGAAACGAACACATGCATGCAATATGACTCTAGGATAGATACATGGTCATAGAAACCAAAAACACATAGGAATTAAATAAAGGAGCTTCCACATTGCATGCATGGTTGCACCAGTGTGATAGAAGTTGTGCATCATCACAAAATCCACTAGAGTATATGCATGTGTGTGGTCATGCATATGTAGAGATATCATTGTGGTTTTGGAAAAAAACAGTTTACATATATGAAATGTGGTCATGTGATGGATCAGTGACTCTAGTGGATATATATTAGTGTGTACTGGTTTAGGAAAAGAACACACATCATGCAATGTCTCTAGGGAATCCATGTGTTAAACCATGCATGGTCACAGAGACCAAAAACACATAGGAAAGCAACATATTGCATGTTGCACCAGTGTGACAGAAGTTGCATCACAGAATCCACTGGAGTATGTGTGTGGGTCATGCATGTAGATATCATGTGGTTTTTGGAAAAGAGCACATGCAATGTAGTAATGTGGATCAATGACTCTAGTGTGGATATCAATGTGGTCTTTAGGAAGAGAACACACACATGTAATTAATTAATGACTCGAGCAGCTAGGGGATCCATGTGTCAAACCATGCACGGTCTCACAGAGACCAAAAAACACATAGGAAAGAAACTTCCACATATTGCATGTTGCATCAGTGTGTGTGTGTGACATAAGTTGCATCACAGAATCCACTAGTGTGTGTGGTCATGTAGATATATCAATGTGGTTTTGGAAAAGAACACATACAATATGGTCATGTGTGGATTAATGACATCTAATAGTGTGGATATCAATGTGGTTTAGGAAAAGAACACATGCAATGACTCTAGAGGTTCCATGTGTACAACCATGGTCATAGAGACCAAACACATAGGAAAAGCAACTTCCATACATTGCATGTTGCACCAGTGTGACATAAGTTGCATCACAGAGTGTGTGTGGTCATGTAGATATCAATGTGGTATTGTTGTAAAAGAACACATGCAATGTGGTCATCATGTGGATCTATCAATGACTCTAGTGGCCATATCAATGTGGGTTAGGAAAAGAACACATGCGTGCAATATAACTCTAGGAGAGATCCATGGTCACATAGACACCAAAAACACATATGAATTAAATAAAGGAGCTTCCACATTGCATGCATGGTTGCACCAGTGTGATAGAAGTTGTGCATCATCACAAAATTCACTTGAGTATATGCATGTGTGTGGTTATGCATATGTAGAGATATCATTGTGGTTTTGTAAAAGAATATTGTACATATATGCAATGTGGTCATGTGATGGATCAGTGACTCTAGTGGATATATATCAGTGTGTACTGGTTTAGGAAAAGAACACACATCATGCAATGTCTCTAGGGGATCCATGTGTGAAATTAAACCATGCATGGTCACATAGACCAAAAACACATAGGAAAGCAATATATTGCATGTTGCACCAGTGTGGGTGACAGAAGTTGCATCATAGAATCCACTAGAGTATGTGTGTGGTCATGCATGTAGATATCATGTGGTTTTGGAAAAGAGCACATGCAATATAGTCATGTGGATCAATGACTCTAGTGTGGATATCAATGTGGTTTTTAGGAAGAGAACACACACATGCAATAAATTAATGACTCTAGTAGCTAGGGGATCCATGTGTCAAACCATGCGTGGTCTCACAAAGACCAAAAACACATAGGAAAGCAACTTTCACATATTGCATGTAGCACCTGTGTGTGTGTGTGACAGAAGTTGCATCATAGAATCCACTAATGTGTGTGGTCATGTAGATATATCAATGTGGTTTTGGAAATGAACACATGCAATATGGTCATGTGTGGATTAATGACATCTAGTAGTGTGGATATCAATGTGGTTTAGGAAAAGAACACATGCAATGACTCTAGGGGTTCCATGTGTACAACCATGGTGACAGAGACCAAACACATAGGAAAAGTAGCTTCCACACATTGCATGTTGCACTAGTGTGACAGAAGTTGCATCATAGAGTGTGCGTGGTCATGTAGATATCAATGTTGTTGGGACATGCAGAGATAAACAAAACTTTTTCCATACGCGGTGATCCCAAGATCTAGCTGAGGTAGTAGGCCACGAGAATTACCACCAGACGCGCAGTTGCGGAATCGATGAAGCACGTTGCTTGATGAAGTGCAGTCCTCACGATCCATTCTGATCCACGATCGTCGAAGTGCTGATCGCACAACACCTCCGACGGTATCCACACGTACAAGGAGGAGCGCCAATGTTGGACTGCTAGGTCCGGTACGGCGGCGACAGGACTGGAGTGGGGCTAGGGTTTCCAACACATGGAGTGACCTAACCTTGTGCTCTAAGCACCTGCGCCCTAGCTTATATAGGGACTGAAAGTGGGCTCCACTCACTTGTGGCCCATTCAATAAAAAGGCACATATTAGTCATTGCGAGTCCAACTCACTGACTTAGTCCCATGTATTTATTTGGGTCCAACCCAAATAGATTTCCGGTTTGGGTCTAACCCAAACTTGCTCCCACTCTTAAGTGTGTGACCCGATAGGCTTATGGTAACTCGGACACGATCTGAGTCTCACTCGAGATCGATCAGCCGGTAGTGGCTCCTAGCAGAACGTGTCGACTCCTAAGTACCAAAAAGTCATGATGACATACCTTCCAATGCGACTTTCGTCTGAGTCCCTTTTGCCTCACGATATACCTTGTTGAAATATAGGCGAATAATCGTCATCCCTTAAATAGTTTGACTCTCTTTCTCGGTCTGAGATAAGTGATTCATCCGACTAACTCTTAGTCGGTCGCCTCGGTTAACACTTAACCGAGTCGCGCATGGCCATGCTTTCCGAATCATATCTTCCGAGAGGGCCTAGAGAATATCTCTCCAGCCGGAGGGGCAAAATCTCATCTTGGTCATTCACATCACACAACTTGATTCTCACTCGACCTGAACTCTGCCTTTATAACTTCCCAGTGACGGAACAACGTTTGACAGAACCTAAGTCGGTGATCCTCAAGTCGGATTGTGCAATAACCTCAGGTCTAAGGATCACATTGATTAAGACATACAAATGACAACTTGTTTGTTGTACCTCAATATGGGTCAGTCCGTCTCGCTAAACTCTTTAGTCGAATCCGTGTAAGTCGGAATAGCATCTCCATTCCCATGACAAGTGGAATCGAGTCATCTGCCAACTTTCACATTAGTCTAAGTTGTGTGTCCATCACAACCTCAACGACCAAGGACAATTAGTATGAACAACATGAATATGAAGTTCCACAATTTTGATAGAAGGCCAACTATACGGCGGGAACGAATTGTTCTGGCCATATAGTTGTGTCCGACCACAAAAACGCACGGGAAGGTACCTCCAACTCCAAAACTTCAATCCTTTTTCTCTCTGCTACCTCCAAACTCTCTCATAACCTCAAGAGATCTTCATCTCTGTTCAATTTTGTTCGATTTCCTTGCACACGAGTGATCTACAGTATGTTTCTCCTCCGATCCTCCAATTACTTTTTGCAAATTCATCTTCGATCTATTGTCATTATCAGTCTAGGGTGAGACCTACTATGAACCAATTGCCATGATTTTCTTGCCTAGATTATTATTTTGAGGAGATTCTTTAGTGTTCTATGATGAGGAATATGATGTACTTACTGTTGTTGGATCAAAACGTTTTATTTTTGCCTTTCTTCAATGTTCTAGATGATAAACACAAGGAGCCAAACTCATGCTCGTGCCACCGCTAGCGCTTCTCGGGCTGTCACTCAAGAATGCATGGGGATACGGTTCAGGGATGAGCCCCATCGTGATCGCTTCAACAGGATCAAGAAGCACAAAGTTGAAGACCACCAAGTGGGCTTGCCCCATTATATTGAACCAACTCGGTTTTTCTGATGACTTCAATTTAGTTTGCAATAGAGCTGGCTTGCAAAACTTCGTGTACAATAATGTACCGACTTATCGCCTCTTAACCATTGAATTCCTAAGTTCGTTGCAAAACACCGTTAAACAATGGAAAGGAGAGGATACTATTTCTTTCCGACTTATGAACAACAACTACACTTTAACTTTATATGAATGGTGCGCATTTTTTAATTTGCCAAACAATGATGTTCATGCCTTACGCGCATCCTTTACTGGCTTAGAACCTACCCCTGAACAATACTATAATGGAATGAGTTTTACTAGTAGAGTGAACAAGGGGAAGAATATTCAACATCCTGCAATTCGCTATTTGTTGTACGTTATTGCTAACACCTTGCAGACACGTAATGAGTTCACGAGACTCAACGAGGAGGACATCCTAGTCCTTGCAAAGGCTGCTTACATCAACTGCGGCTTGTCACTCAACTTGAGCGCCATCCTTTTGCGCTACCTGGAGCACCAAGCCTCCCAGAGCCAAGGACCAATCATAGGTGGAGGCATCATCACCGTGCTTGCCACTGCTCTAGGCATCGACCTAGGTGAGTTGCAACCTGTGCTAGGTGAGACACATGTTGGTTTCTCCACTTTGATAGCCTGTGGAATGCTCACTAGGAGAGGTGGTGTTTATTATTTGCATATTGCTGGAGCTGGGCGTCTCTACCTCGCTCCTATGCCTAATGGTCTTTTCTCTATCGAGGAAGGACGTTTGCTATATGACTTGCAGGTTGAGCAACACCAACCCGAGGAGGAGATTCTGGAGGAGGATGAGGACCAAGAGGAGGATCAAGAAGTTCCTTATCAAGAGGAGCAGCCACAAAATCGGTTCGCCACATACCAAGATTTCTAAGGACTTGGAGGGACTATGGATAGGATGCATAGCCTCTCTTTGAACCTCAAAGAATCAACTAGTAACCTCTCAACTCAATTTGCGAACTGGAGTAACGACTTTTTCCCGCCACCACAATGATTTGAAGGGCTTGCGAAAGCCTAAGCTTGGGGAAGTTTCCTCATGTATCTTTATTTGGCGTTCATTTGCTTTTATTTTATTTCGAGGTTGTGTTTTTATTTGAGATAAGCACTCGTGTTGGTTTCCCCAACACTTTATTTTTAGTTCTTTCTATTTTCTTTCGAGATTTTCTAGCCGAGCTTTGCAGCCAATTTTATATTCTTTAAACTCCCTCTCTTAAAAACCACAAAAATATTTCTCCATTTTTCCTTATTTTCCCTCTTTCTTTTCTTTCCTCCTCGAGGTCTTCATGTATTTGCAGGAGAGTGATCGACTTTGAGTTTCCAAGAAACAAATAAAAAAGGAAGAGAGAAGTGGAACCAAACATGAGAGGTATGCATTATGACTCCCCACTTTTGAAGTTTGAGAAACCCATGTTAGTTAGTAGTAAATGTTGAGATATTATATTGTTGGATTGAGTCTTTGTATTGTAGTAAGATTTTCGTTTGCATGGGTATTTAATTGGGTATGTTTTGTTCCAACTCTCGTAATTAACCAAGTCTTGCCTAAAAATTGCTAAACAATTGTAATAAGAAAAAGTCTCACAATTGAAGGCTTGGGTGTTGTAGTGCTTAGTCTTGAAGGCTTATTTCTAGAGACACTCAACACCACTAAAAATGTTGATTGACTTAATATTTCTCTTTAAAAGGATTTGTTCGATTGAATTAATGTTTAGCGGTTTTTGTGAGCATGCCAAGGTTTGACTTGTTAATCATAAGAATGATATAGCTTTATGTGTGTCAAACTTCATGGGATGCCAACAACTCCGCTGGCCTAGGGACGATCTTCATGGAGGAAACTCCTAGATTTTGGCTATGAGTTGATTAAACACTTGTAGAAACAATGCTATAGTGGGTAAGATTCTTGGCACTCCCGAGTAGCTGTAATCATGATGGAATCACTCCTCTGGCTGTTATGAGAAATCATTATGCAAAAGTAACAAAAACCTTAGTGATGTTACGAGTGTCCATCACAGCCCGATAAACTAATTTTTTTTTGACATGCCCTCAGTTACTCAATAACTGAAATTCTTGAAGGACAATGAATAGAAAAGTAGTGCTTGAAAAGTCTTGATTTATTGATGTGGGAGAATTGAGATACTCTAGTGTATATGCTTTTCATGACAACTCACACACTCTTAATTTACATGATTATACTTTATTGTTCAAAGGCACGCCTATGAGTTGATTACTTGACATGGAATAAAGTTTACTCATTTGAATCATCCATGTTGACAATAATTTTGCTGCACTATAAGGATGCATGAAACCCGTATGATATACTTGCCATTACTCTATCTATGCTGAAGTTTTTCGGATTTATGAAGTGGAGGAAACATGAGACTACTAATCATGAGTAAGATCACCATCTCGTTATTTCAGTTTAAATGCTGAGTTCCTTTTTGATTTTGGTTTTCTTGCTCGGGGACAATCAAGTTTAAGCTTGGGGAGGTTGATGGATCTGAAATATAGCCATCCACGTCCACATTTAAACTCAATATTATTTATAATTTTGATAAAATATCTCTCTAAATCCTGCCACTAATGCCTAATATTCAAAGGGGTATGCAATCCTTTCTTTTATATTTTTCCTGCGCAGATAATGTCGTTTAAAGGAGAGAATCACTACATTAAAGTCAAAGATACAATATTTCCAACAACCAGAAGAAACCAAGAGCTGTAAAGCAGAGGCAGACGCTTTAACAGCCAACCATACGACCGGAGCAAAATTCCGGCCGTATAGCTCCAGTCGTATAGTTGGTGCCACCACCGTTAGGTCAAACAGAACAACATTCGTGAAGGGATCCCTATATAAAGAAGTCTCGGGTGATGAGAAAACAAGCCAGACCTCACCAAAAAGTCTCTACGACAGATCATCAGCGGCCTCCAGATCTCAAAAACCTTCTCCATCTCCATAGCCATATTCCACCACTTGTAATAGTAGATCTCTTCTCCGACTGGTGACATTGTAAGACTATTGCTATCAATCTTATGATTTTTATTACAATGTTTATGATTGTTGATCTCATCTCTATTGTGAGTAATTCTCCTTGGGCTAAAGGCTTCGGCCTAGCCATGTAGAGTGTGTGCATGTTATTTATCATAGATGGGATCGTGTATTAGTTTGTTTGACATGATGATTATTGTATCCTCTCTTACCTCAATCCAAGGACTTTTCAGGTACCCAAGACCCCGAGGGTTGATCCAGGTATAGGGAGTATGAGTAATGACTGATCTGCAGGTTGGGAACCCCAGTGACAGAAGGGGTAGTACGGCTGCATGTGAGGGATTTACTTGGGATTAACAGTGACATCACTATGCATATCATTAGTTCTCTTTCTTTTATGGATGAGCTAGTAGGTTATGGCTATAAGCGGTTGCAGAGAGATAGCAATTATGGATGCACTGCCCACATATAATTTATCTTGCTCTAACAAGTACATGCATACTTTATTTCTATCTTTTATTCCCATCAGATGTTTTGCACAGCTACAGGTGAAACTGAATGCCCTAGGCCCTCTCTCCATCATCGACAACAACAAAAAGACGCAATCTATTGGTTCGGTAAAAACACAAAAGGAATTCTAAAACTACCGAAGGTATGTTAGAGTAACTTCACTATGCATTCGCTTCCCGAGGATTCGATAACCTAGGTCTACTAGGGAAAAAGAGGCTATACTACATCCATAATCCGAATTGAAGGTATCAGGATCCGACTGCAGAAGCATATGGAATCGCACTCATCCTACTTCACTCATCAGTTGTCGAAGGACACTGAGTCTTGCTAAGTTTCACGCCATGGGACATCGGTAAGAACCCCTTCTTAGACGATTCCCTGTTGAACTTCTTCAACACTTTGTCCAAATATGTACTCTGACTCAATCCAATGAGCCGCCTTGATCTATCTCTATAAATCCGGATTCCTAGTATGTAAGTTGCCTCACCCAAGTCCTTCATCAAAAACCTCTTTTCCAATGATTCCTTGGTTTCTTGCAACATCTAGACATCATTTCCAATCAGTAATATGTCATCCACATATAAGATTAGAAAGTTTACTTTGCTCCCACTAAATTTCTTGTATAAACAAGAATCATGATCACTCTTGATGAAGCCAAACGATTTGACTACCTCATCAAAGTGAATGTTCCAACTCCGAGATGCTTGCTTCAACCCATAAATGGATTTCTGAAGCTTGCATATCTTTTCAGCATTAGCCGGATCGACAAAACCCTCGGGATGTATCATATACACGTCCTCGGTTAAATTTCCATTAAGAAAATCCATCTTGACATCCATATGCCATATCTCATAATCGAAATAGGCTGCTATAGCTAACATGATCCGAATTGATTTAAGCATCGCTACGGGTGAGAAAGTCTCATCGTAGTCAACTCCTTGAACCTGTCGGAACCCCTTCGTGATAAGCCACGCTTTATAGACAGAAACATTTCCATCCATATCAGTTTTCTTCTTAAAGACCCATTTGCACTCGATGGGTCTTGCACCATCTGGCAGATCAACCAAGTTCCAAACTTGATTTTCATCCATGGACTTTAACTCGGATATTATTTTCTGGCGCCGTTGCCGGGGAGGTAAGGTAAAAGGTACTCACATCCTCCGGTGTGAGTGCTCGAAGTTATTTAATTTAGATTCTGCAATTTTGTCTTTTTGTTTCTTGTTTTCACTAGTTAGGCTTAATGGAAAACAACAAAAAAATAGAGAGTTTTATAGTATTTATCTTGAGTTAGGACATGAAGTGTTTGAAGAGAAAATTAAAAAACCTATGGAACTTTATTTGCATGCTAATAGCTATGTTCTTAGTATGAATTCTTTGGACACCATTATTGCTAATGCTATGGAAAAGTCTAAGCTTGGGGAAGCTAGTTTTTATGAGAATGATCTTTTTAGTCCCCCAAGCACGGAGGAGAAAATTTACTTTGATGATACCAAACCTCCAATATATGATGATTACAATGATGAATATGATATTGTCAGTCCACCTACTATTGAGGAGAAAATTAGTTATGATTACAATATGCCTCCTATATTTGATGATTATGGTGATGAGAATAATAATGATAGCTATTTTGTTGAATTTGCTCCCACTACAATTAATAAGAATAACTATGCTTATGTGGAGAGTAATAATTATTATATGCATGTGGCTCATGATAAGAATATTTTATGTGATAGTTATATTGTTAATTTTATTCATGATGCTACTGAAAGTTATTATGAGAGAGGGAAACATGTTTTTATGTATTTCAACAATATTAAGTTTCCCCTCTTTATGTTGAAAGTCTTGAAGTTGCACTTGTTTTGCTTTCCTATGCTTGTCGCTTTGTGCTTTCATGACTTGTTTCTTTACAAGATTCCTATGCATAGGAAGTGGGTTAGCCTTAAATGTGTTTTGAATTTGCTTCTTGATGCTCTCTTTTACTTCAATTCATATTTCTTATGTGAGCATCTTCTCAAACTATCATGCCTAACGTAAAGGCGTTAAAGAAAAGTACTTATTGGGAGATAACCCAAAAGTTTTAGATGAGTCTTGGAAGTTATTACTTCAGTAATAACCTCTCCTTATCATTTTTATGTGGTTTTTGTGCCAAGAGTAACCTCTAATGAGAGAGAAGTAATGCTTGGGAAAGTTGTTGTCCCGAAACAGATTTTTGTGCTTCACCGTAAAAATTCGTGTAAAATCTCTGTATGTCGTTTTGAGGCGTAAATTTTTGTGCTTCTTGCCCCAGGTTGTTATCCAACTTTCGTTAGTTCAACACTTTTCGATTTGATCAACATAAGGTCTTTGAAAAATCGGTTTCTATCTGCTGGTCTGTTTTGACAGATTTCTGCCATTATTTGCATTTGCTTCTTGTTGATTCCTTTTTGAGTTCTCTTTGGGGAATTGAGCTTTTTGAGGGAAGTGCTGCAGTATCTTGTGTTTTAGTGAAAGTTTTATTGGTGTTGAAACTGAACCCATAGACTTATTATCTCGAGTGCACTAATGTTGCTAATAAAGATTGTGTGAAGTTTTGTATGAAGGAAGAATTTCAGGTGTATGGAGAAAATGATGTAATGAGATGAAGAATGGACTAAAGATCAAGATTGGGTATGCCATCCCGTGTCACCCCAAGAAATATTCAAGAAGTACAAGCATCAAAGCTTGGGGATGCCCAAGGCATCCCCTTCTTCATCAATAAAAATCCCAGGCTTCTTCCAAACACTTCATTTTTATTGTTTCATGCACAGTTATGTTGTTCTTGGAGCATATTCATTTTGTTTTTGGTTTTCTTTTGCTTAGTTTTATTAGTTTGCTTGAATAAATTGGTTGGACCCCCTCATTCATGCATTAGTTTTCAAATAGGTTGGTTTGGATTGGAAAAGAGTAGGAAAAGTTCATCTTAAGTGGTAAGAGGAGCTTGTTTTTGACTGTGGCTTAGACTTTATCATGTCATGCTTGATATTGTTTTTGCTTTATGCTTAGTGATTATTGCTGTAGCATGACTTGTTACAAATAATTGAGATTGCTTAATGTTCCTTGAAAGAATCATGCGTTGTTTTAGCATATTAAAGCATAGTATTGTGGTATTCTCCTTTAAATGCTTTATTTGGGTTGATTTGGCGCATGCTCACACCATGTTATGACTATCCCAAGTCACCATAGCCTTTATGATCCTTTAGTTTTCGACTTCTAATATCACTTTATGCTTTAATTAATAATGTTTTGTCGCTTTGCATGATTATGGCCATTATTGCTCTCTTAGTTGGTCGCTCCCAGTCTTTTGCTAGCCTCCATAACCAAGTATGAGTTCCACTCATGCATCCAACTCCAAATAAAACCAAGTTATTCCAAAGAGTCCACCATACCTACCTATTAGCATTTGCTATTCCAAGTATATTCATGTTTTTATCTATCTTCCAAATTAAACTTGTTATGAGAAAATTAGTGATTAAAGCTCTCACGAACTTGATGGCACACTTTACTTTTCTTGCCCCTAATAAACTTGAACCATTGTGTTGTCTATGTTGTATATGCTTACACTTATATGTTGGGGATTAGCAGAACCATGCTATCATGGGGAACGCTTTCAACATTGCACTTGTACATTGTACCTAGTTGATATCATGCTCTTTTGTTTATGGATGTCGTCGGTCTGAAATTAAAGGGGAGCTTGTAAGTCCATGGAGTTATGTATGTGCGTTAGAGAAATGTCTGGGCCGCCGGTCTAATCCATGTTGTTATGGTGGAAACCTGCAGCATAACCATAATGAGCAATCTATGAAGCATTCTTCTTACAAAAAAAGAGATTGAGATTGAGAAAAAATAAAAAAAAGATGAGAAAAGAGGAAAGAGAGAAAAAGCACCATTTTCCCATGGTAAATAAGAAGATTGCTACGATGATTATTGTCTGCTCGCCTTGTCATTTTGATATGGGGATTCTTCCATATCATCGGGAAAGGGGTACCCTGTTGTCGGTTCTCTATGATACACATGTACTTACTATGACAAGAACTTACCGGTAACTAAACTTGAGTAGCATGAGGAGCGGCCCTCATATTCAAGGGACATGAGATTGCCAACTTATACTTTGTCAAGCATATACTCCATAGTTTGTGTCACTTTAACCTTAACCATCTAAAGATGCTTATGATAGGGGCAATGAGAGCTGAAAGCTAATAAGTACCATAATTTTTGGAAGCTCTTTATGAAACTTGAATCCCTGCTTCCTTCTATGAAGGCCTTTCTTTTCCTTTTATGTTGGGTCTCCACCTTCTATCTTTATGCACCTATTGAGAGAGCATAGTGGCCATTCTTAGTTCTATGTGCATTGTCCCAAGACTTGTTGATTGATGCATAACTTTGATATTGCTTGTTCTTAAACTATTTGTATCTAGTCACCCTTATAAACTTTGAAGGTGTCCTATGCATTTGTTTGCTACTCTATGAGGGACAAGCTGAATGCCACTATGCTATATTTTCTATATGTGAAACAAACAAACGTCTTGCAAAGCATTGTTATTTATAAATCTTTTGTTTGTGCCTTTTCATGTTACAACATAGTTGCTATGTCTTATTGTTAAAACTTTATCTTTCATGCTATGTTGAAGTACTATGATCCCAACTATCAATGTTCTACAAATACTTTGATCAAGATTATGATGGTGCATGTCACCTCAAAAATTATTCTTTCTTTTTATCACTTACCTACTCGAGGACGAGCATGAGTTAAGCTTGGGGATGTTGATACGTTGCTAACGTATCTATAATTTTTGATGTTCCATGCTTCTTTTATATCTACTTTCTTATGTTTTGTCCACACTTTGGAGTATGTTTATACACTTTCTTGGACTAACCTGTTAACAAGATGCCACAGTGTCAGCTACCTGTTTTCTTCTGTTTTTTGGTTCCAGAAAAATCAGAAAATGAATATTCTCGGAATTGGACGGGACAAAAACCAAAGTTGATATTTTACCGGAAGACTCACGGAGCCAGAAGACGAGACGAAGGGGGTCCATAGGGCGTCCACACCACCCCTTGGCACGGGTAGCCCTAGGCCGCGCCAAGGCATGGTGTGGCCCCCCTGGCCGGCCACCGACCTTGCCCCTTCGCCTATAAGAAACCCTTGGGACGAAAACCCTAAATCGACCAGCCTCCAGCCACGAAAAGTTCCACAACGCCGCGGCCACCGAAGGGGAGATTTAGGGGACTAATGACCCACAAGTATAGGGGGTGTATCGCAGTATTTTCGATAAGTAAGAGTGTCGAACCCAATGAGGAGCAGAAGGTGCTAGCTAGTGGTATGGATCAGGAATTCTTTGCAAATACTTAGCAAACGGATTTTTAGGGGTTTTCGATAAAGCAAGTAAACAAAGGACGAGTAAATAAAAGACAGTAAGAATGAATGCAGCAAGTGGCCCAATCCTTTATGTAGCAAAGGACAAGCCGGTTGTATTTCTATAAATGACCAAACGTTCTCGAGGACACATGGGAAGACTATCAAGTGCTTTCGCTTCATATAGTCGATTGATCTTCTTTAGCTTGCTAAGTGTTGTGTGGGTGAACCTGTGCTAATGTACCGTCCCATCCAAGACTTAATACATACTTGTGATTAAACCCCCTTGCAAACATCCGTAAGTACAAGAAAGTAATTAAGGTAAAACCTAACCATAGCTTTAAACTCTAAGACCCTTACGTCCCTTGTGCAATGGTTTCCTAACGGGGGTTCAAGTTTCTGTCACTCCGGCAACCCCTACGATTAGTAGCCAAATACACAATGCATTCCCCTAGGCCCATATAGGTGAAGTGTCATGTAGTCGATGTTCACTTGACACCACTAGAAGAAGTACACCCCAACTTAAATAACAATCTATTAAATCTTTCTCAACGCAACTCCACTACTAACAACAAGACTTCTCCCATGTCCTCAAGAACAAAACGAACTACTCACGAGACATCATATGGATCATGATCAGAGATGAAATAATGAAGTATAACAATCTGAACATAAACAATAATTCAATGGTTCACTCAATAGCATCAACTACAAAGAGTAATCAACACCGGGAAAGTTTCCCCTATGAACTATGCAAGATTCAACTCAATTGTTACAGCAATATGGAGATGGTGATGAGGGTGCTGATGGTGATGATGGTGGTGATTATGATGATGATGATGATCCCGATGAAGTCCAGCTTGATGGTGGTGTTGATGGCGATGATCTCCCCTCTCCGCAAAGGAATTCCTCTGGCAGAAATCTGTCTGCCGGAGAGATCTTTCTCTCTCGGTGTTTTCCGCCCCGCAGAGGCGGCGGAATCTTTCCGTGGTCACTCTCCGAGTCTTAGGGTTTTGGGAGGAAGATATACGCCAGAGGGGAGAGGCTGGAGTGGGCCAGGGTGGCCACACCACTGGCGCTGGCTTGCGCCATGGGGTGGTGTGGGCCCCCTGTGGCCCACCTCCACTCCATCTTCTGGCATCTTGAGTCTTCTGGAAAAATAGAATTTTCCGTATATTTTCCCGGATTTTCTGATCTTCGCGAATTTTGCCTCCAAACAACACCTTTTCCATCAGAATCCTGACTGCAGCGGTTCATGCTCCAAAAGTCATCAACCATGCAAAAACAGATGAAATAACATAAGTATCACCTCTCAATACAAAATATATCAATGAATAATAGTGAATTAATACATAGAATAGTGATGCAAAATGGACGTATCGTGAGAAGAAAGTCTCTATTAAGACTTCTCACGACGGGAAGTGCCCCTAGAGCCATCTCCATTGATCTCCACCACCATCTCCATCGCCATTGCTGATTCCCATGATGATGAGGGAATAGTTCTTTCTCGAGGCTAAGGGTTCTACCGGTAGCTATGTGTTCATCTCTCTCTCTGTGCATGATCATATTGTGATCATGAGCTTTGTAATCAAGTAGATCTACCTTGCTACTCAAGTGCTTTAATAGATCTCTGCTCTCCCCATGTGTGTGAAAGTGACAGCGTGCACACCATGGTGGCACTTAGGATAGAGATTATAAATACTTGTTATGAGTTATATTTGGAGTTGGATGTTTCTGTGAAATTGTGGTGTTTGTTGGTACCATCTAGAGCTCAAGGTGACAGTGTGGGGATATCTAGATGGGGAAAGCGGACTTTGAGGTGTGTTGTTATAGCCCTACCATGGATTAGAGTGTCCAACCGGAGAGTAGTTAAGAGTAGTATCATAAAGAGAAGATATTTATATGAGAGTGTTCACTAGTAAAAGTATGATCCCTAGGCCTTGTTTCTAAACATTGAAACACCATTTGCAACTATATCGGTTACATGTTTGCTTACTTCCATCTTTATTTCAGTTTGCCTTTAGTCTCTTCCATGCCATCAAGCTATTTTCTGGCACCGTTGTCTTATATCTATACCACTTGTATTTCACTATCTCTTTGTCGAACTAGTGCAACTATACACCTGACAAGTGTATTGGGTGTGTTGGGGACACAAGAGACTTCTTGTATCTTGATTGCAGGGTTGCTTGAGAGGGGATACCTTTGACCACTTCCTCCCTGAGTTCGATAAATCTTGGGTGATCCACTTAAGGGAAACTTGCTGCTGTTCTACAAACCTCTGCACTTGGAGGCCCAACAGCTGTCTAAAAGAATAGAAGTGCATAGACATCAACATCACATGCACATAAGCCATACCATTCACAACATCATCCTGCAAAAACAAGTTATGCATAGATGTGATATCTACCGGCATTGTGAAACTCACAACAACATCTAAGGCACTACGATGGGGCGATGCTGGCGGTCCCGCAAGCCGGATAGCGGGCAGGGATCGAAGGAGCAGTGTGATGTCTGCAAGTGCACAGATCGTTTGTAGCTAGTTTCGAAGTATAGATATCGATCCCACAGGGAGCCCAAAGGTAAGTGTTTATGAGTGAAGTCTCTGTCACACCCAAAGCTGTCACAGGTCTTCGAGTGAATTCACTGCAAGTGTTGAAATAAGAATGGAGTTTTGATTAAATGAGATGTATTTAAATAGAACTAAAATGTAAACTTCGGAAATATAAAGCATGAAAGTAAAGAATGACTTGGTTGTTTGTTGTTTTCTGTAGATGGCAAAAGAAGGCGCGGGGAGATTCAGTTCATGGTGATAGTGACTGTGCTAGGTGGATGAATGATAAATGTAACAATCATAATCTTATAAGTATATGTGAAGGTGAGCAACCCATAATTAGCCAGAACTCCTCTTGGTAGATTTCATCCCAACTTCAGTAATCCTACTAGTCTGTTACCAAAACCATGGTCAGACACTAGACAATTAAAACCCTTCAGGTTTCTTAGCGATTAAGCTCCTTGGACCGGACTAATGCAATAAGCAAAGTGGTTCCTTGTTATCATTGAGTCTACTAGTTTTCCATTGATATCCCCGTGTCACTCGGGGGTCGTCGGTCTACTAGCGAACAAGATCCTATCTATGTAGAACAAAGCATTATGTTATCTAGGCCCTTATGGACAACAAGCATTAGGCATCCCACAGATAGTCAAGCACACATAATATAATAATTAGAATCAATCACAAGCTAATGGAAAATATATGAAGGCACATCACATCTCACCAATCCCCTACATCTCCCACGCCCAAGATCTTATTGAGACATGAGAGAAGAACGGATCATCGATATAATTAAATAAAGGGAATCCTTCTTGATATTACCGTGGAGATCCACAATAAGAATATAAAATTATCAAACACAACTCAAGATAGGAAGAAACAATCTCAAACCCTAGTCTTGCAAGGTGAAGATCCCTCTCTCTCTCAAGTACAAGTAATGGCTATGGGGGTGTATTGGCTAGGAGGTCAAAGATCGTGGAGCGAGATGAAGAACGTCTTCCCCTTCTTCTCTGGATCTCTTCTTTCTCCCTTCTGGATGGGATGGCGGCTGCTACATTGAGTTTTTCACGTATGGCCACTTAACGGAAGTTGTCCCTTTTGACAAGACAGACGCGGCAACTATACGCCGGGAACTATATGGCCAGAAAATGTTCCCGCCGTATAGTTGCTCGTTAAAGCCTCTGTATGCTCCCCTCGAGTGCTTCCAAAGAGAGACTTGCTTGTTTTCGCCTGAATATTGTGTTTCTCTAGTTAAAACCTCCTGTTGACGTTCAGAACCTGAAACACACATTAAAAACCAAGTTTTCTTTGCTACCAAAGTATTAGCGTTAGGTAAAGCTAGAAAACAATCAAATCCGGGAGAAAACAATCAATAAAATCTATCAAAAGTGGGTCGAATCTCACAACTATCAACTCCCCCAAGCTTAGATGTTGCTCGCCCTCGAGTGACAAGGAAATAAGGAAGAATAGCGGAGATTCAGGACTGAAAATAAAAGAACTTACAAGTTTGAATTGGTGTCAAATTATTTTCTTCACAATCCCTGCAATCTTAAACATGATCATACAAGTATTCACAAGATTTCACTGAGTCCACTTCCTAACCATGTATATCTTGTTAGAAAATAAATCATATGCCCAACCAAGTGTCAAAATTTTACCTAGGAAAGCGAGACAAATTCTTTTGGTGTCTCTCTTCGTTGAGAGATGAAAAATTTTTGCTCATGTTTGTTTAATCAACTAAGAGTACTCAAGTTGGCACTAAAACATTCAATTTAAGAACAACTCGTCTACTCCCATGTCAAAATTTCAAGACTCTCAAAGCACCTTTTTCCTTTCTTTTGCCTTTCAAAAACTTCAGCTCTTTCATAGAGAAATCATGCCACTATTTTTAACATGTTAATTGGGACTGTGTTGTGCACTCGTGACCATGCCAATAAATAATTGTTGAGCAATAATGGGTCAGAGGAGTACTACAATTTCACTTGGAACGTGAAACCATGAGGAGACTAAATTTTTCACCCATCATAGCATTACTCCTACAAATGTTTACATAACTCAATAGCCAAAATCAAGTGGTTTCCCACATTTAGATCGTTCATTGGCCAGCAGAGTTAATAGTTCCCCATGGAGCACTGATACATTGCAAATGTATCTATAATTTTTGATGTTCCATGCTTGGTTTTATCTACTTTCTTGTGTTTTGTCCACACTTTGGAGTACTTTTCATATGATTTCTTCGACTAACCTATTAACAAGATGCCACAGTGCCAGTTGCCTGTTTTCTACTATTTTTGGTTCCAGGAAAGTTAGAAAATGAATATTCTCGGAATTGGACGGGACAAAAGCCAAAGTTCCTATTTTCCCGGAAGACTCACGGAGCCAGAAGGAGAGTCGGAGAGGGGCCACAGGGTGGCCACACCCCCCCCCCCAACAGGCGCGGGTACCCCCAGGCCACGCCAGGGCATGGTGTGGGCCCCCTTGTTGGCCACCGACCTTGCCTCCTTCGCCTATATATTCCTTCCGAGGAAAAACCCCTAGATCGTCAATCAGAAATCCACGAAAAGTTCCATGATCTGCCGCCACCAGAAGGGAGATTGGGGACAGAAAGTCTGTTTTGCACCTGCAGGGAGGAAGTGCCCCCAGAGCCATCTCCAGCGATCTCCACCACCATCTCCATCACCATTGTTGATTACCATGATGAGGAGGGAGTAGTTCTCTCTCGAGGCTAAGGGTTCTACCGGTAGCTATGTGTGCATCTCTCTCTCTATGCATGATCTTATTGAGATCATGAGCTTGTAATCTATAGATCTACCTTGCTACTCAAGTGCTTTAATAGATCTCTGCTCTCCCCATGTGTGTGAAGTTGACAGTGTGCACACCATGGTGGCACTTAGGCTAGAGATTTCAAATACTTGTTATGAGTTATATTTGGAGTTGGATGTCATTATGAAATTGTGGTGTTTGTTGGATCCATCTAGCGCTCAAGGTGACAGTGTGGGGTTATCTAGATGGGTAAAGCGAACTTTGAGGTGTGTTGTTATAGCCCAACCAACGATTAGAGTGTCCAACCGGAGAGTAGTTAATAGTAGTATCATAAAGAAGAATATATTTATATGAGAGTGTTCACTAGTGAAAGTATGATCCCTAGGCCTTGTTTCTAAGCATTGATACACTGTTTGCAATTAGATCTGTTACATGTTTGCTTGCTTCCTTCTTTATTTCAGTTTGCCTTTAGTCTTTTCCACGCCATCAAGCTATTTTCTATCACTGTTACCACTTATAATTATGCATACCACTTGTATTTCACTATCTCTTCGCTGAACTAGTGCACCTATGCACCTGACAAGTGTATTGGGTGTGTTGGCGACACAAGAGACTTCTTGTATCTTGATTGCAGGGTTGCTTGAGAGGGGATACCTTTGACCACTTCCTCCCTGAGTTTGATAAACCTTGGGTGATCCATTTAAGGGAAAACTTGCTGCTGTTCTACAAACCTCTACACTTGGAGGCCAACAACTGTCTACAAGAATAGAAGTGCGTAGACATCAAGCTATTTTTTGGCGCCGTTGCCGGGGAGGTAAGGTAAAAGGTACTCATATAGGGGAAGGAGGCAAGGTCGATGGCCAGCCAGGGTCCCACACCATGCCCTGGCGCGGCTTAGGGGTACCCGCGCCTGGGGGGGTGTGGCCACCCTGTGGCCCCTCTCCGACTCTCCTTCTGGAACCAAAAACAGCAGAAAACAGGCAGCTGGCACTGTGGCTCTTGTTAATAGGTTAGTCCAACAAATCATATGAAAAGTACTCCAAAGTGTGGACAAAACATAAGAAAGTGGTTAAAACCAAGCATGGAACATCAAAAATTATAGATACATTTGCAATGTATCAACATCCCCAAGCTTAACTCCTGCTCGTCCTTGAGTAGGTAAGTGATAAAAAGAAAGAATAATTTTTGAGGTGACATGCACCATCAAAGACTTGATCAAAGTATTTGTAAAACATTCGAAGCTGGGATCATAGTACTTCAATCATAACATGAAATACAAAGTTCTAACAATAAGACAAAAAAACTATGATGCAACATGAAAAGGCACAAACAAAATATTCATGAATAACAATGCTTTGCAAGACGTTTGTTTGTTTCACATAAAGAAAACATAGCATAATAGTATTCAGCTTATCCCTCATAGAGTAGCAAATATAAAGCATAGGACACCTTCAAAGTTCATAAGAGTGACTAGATACAAATAGTTAAAAACAAGCAATATCAAGTTATGCATCAATCAACTAGTCTTGGGACAATGCACATAGAACTAAGAATGGCCACTATGCTCTCAAAGTAGGTGCATAAAGGTAGAAGGTGGAGACTCAATATAATGGTGGAAGAAAGGCCTTCATAGAAGGAAGTAGGGATTCAAGTCTCATAAAGAGCTTCCAAAAATTATGGTACTTATAGCTTTCAGCTCTCATTGTCCCTATCATAAGCATCTTGAAGTGATTAAGGTTAAAGTGAACAAACTATGGTGTATATGCTTGATGAAGTATAAGTTAAAAATCTCATGTCCCTTGAATACGAGGGTCTCTCCTTATGCTACTCAAGTTTATTCACCGGTAAGTTCTTGTCATTGGAAGTACATGTGTATCATAGAGAACCGCGAACGGGGTACCCCTTGCTCGATGATACGGAAGAATCCCCATATCAAGACAAAGCAAGCAGACAACGAGCATCTCATCAATCTTCTTATTTACCATGGGAATATGGTGCTTTTTTCTCTCTTTCCTCTTTTCATAATCTCTTTTTTTTCTCAATATAGGACTCTTTTTTTATAAGAAGAATGCTTCATAGACAGCTCATTATGGTTACGCTGCAGGTTTCCACCATGTCAGCATGGATTAGACCAGCAGACCAGGCGTTTCTCTAACACATATACATAACTCCATCGACTTACAAGCTCCCCTTTCATTTCACAACGACGACATCCATATACAAAAGAGCATGATATCAACTAGGTACAAATACCAAGTGCAATGTTGAAAGCGTTCCCCATGACATCATGGTTCTGCTAATTCCCAACAAATAAGTGCAAGCATAGAAAACATAGAAGACACAATGGTTCAAGTTTATTAAGGGGTGGAAAAGTAAAGTGTGCCATCAAGTTCGTGAGAGCTTTAATCACTAGTTTTCTCATAACAAGTTTAATTCGGAAGGTAAACAAAAACATGAATATACTTGGAATAGCATAAGCTAGTAGGTAGGTATGATGGACTCTTTGGAATAACTTGGTTTAGGGAGTTGGATGCATGAGTGGAACTCATACTTGGTTGTGGAGGCTAGCAAAAGACTGGGAGCGACAAACTAAGAGAGCAATAATGGCCATAATCATGTAGAGCGATAAAACATCATTGATCAAAGCATAAAGTGATACTACTAGTTGAAAACTAAAGGATCATAAAGGCTATGGTGAATTGAGATAGTCATAACATGGTGTGAGCATGCGCCAAGTCAACCCAAATAAAGCATCAAAGGAGAATATCACTATACTATGCTTTAATATGCTAAAACAACGCATGATTCATCCAAGGCACATTAAGCAATCTCAATTGTTTATAACAAGTCATGCTACAGCAAAGAAATACTAAGCATAAAGCCAAAACAATATCAAGCATGGCATGACAAAGCATAGGCCACAGTCAAAAACGAGCTCTTTTTACCATATAAGCATGAACTTTCCTACTCTTTTCCAAACCAAACCAAACTATTTGCAAACCAATGTATGAAAGAGGGGGTCCAACCAATTTATTAATAAACCTAAGCAAACAAAAGCAAACAAAAACCAAAACGAAAACGAAAAAGAAGACGCTCCAAGAACAACACAACTGTCCATGAAACAATAAAAATGAAGCGTTTGGAAGAAACCTGGGATTTCTATTGATGAAGAAGGGGATGCCGTGGGCATCCCCAAGCTTTGACGCTTGTACTTCTTGGATATTTCTTGGGGTGACATGCGTGGCATCCCCAAGCTTGAGCTTTAGTCCATCCTTCATCTCATTAATCATTCCTTCCATACACCTGAAAATTTTCCTTCATACAAAACTTCACACAATCTTTATTAGTAACATTAGTGCACTCAAGATAAATAAGTCTTAAGATTCAGTTCTAACACCAATAAACTTCCATTATAACACTAGCTACTGAAGCACTTCCCTCAAAAAGCTCAATTTCCCAAAAGAACTCAAAAAGGAATCAACAAGAAGCAAATGCAGAAAATGGCAGAAATCTGTCAAAACAGACCAGTAGGTAAATACGAATTTTTTCGAAGACCTTCTGTTGCTCAAATCAAAAAGTGTTGAACTAACGAAAGTTAGATAACAACCTGGGTCAGAAGCACAAAAATTCACGCCTCAAAAAGATGTTCAGAGATTTTACACGAATTTTTACGGTGAAGCACAGAAATCTGTTTCGGGACAACAACTTTCCCAATCATTACTTCTCTCTCATTAGAGGTCAGTCTTGGAAAAAAAAGCAAATAAAAAGGATAAGGAGCGGTTATTACTGAAGTAATAACTTCGAAGACTCATCTAAAACTTTTGGGTTATCTCCCAATAAGTACTTTTCTTTAACGCCTTTAAGTTAGGCATAAGAAGCAAGAAAAAGAATCAAGTGTTCTCAAATGAAGAAGCATTAAGACCAAATTTTGTTTTCATATGAGAGGCAATAAAATCTTCTCTCTCTTCTGAGGGAAGTGTTCTATACCTTTATTGAGTGGGAGTTGATATTTAATGGTGCCTTCTTTCATATCAATAATGGCACCAACAGTTCTAAGAAAAGGTCTTCCTAGAGTAATAGGACAAGAAGCATTGCATTCAACATCCAAAACATAGAAATCAACGGGGACGTAGGCATTGTTAACCATAATAAGAACATCATTAATACTCCCCATGAGTTTCTTTTTAGCATTATCATCAAGTGGGACATTCAAATAACAATCTTCAAGTGGTGGCAAATCAAGCATATCATAAATCCTTCTAGGCATAATAGAAACACTACTATCAAGATCACATAAAGCTTTGAAATCAAAGTCATTCACTTTTATATTAATGATGGATTCCCAACCATCTTCTTGTTTTATAGGAATAGAAGCTTTATGTTTCATCTTTTCTTCTTTAATCTTTATGAGAGCATCAGTAATGTGTTTTGTAAAGGCCATGTTCATAGCATTAGCATTAGGACTTTTAGCAAGTTTTTGTAAGAACTTAATAACTTCAGAGATATTACATCCATCAAGATCAAAATCAAAATTATCATCTAGAGTGGTAGAACTATTACTAGCCTTAACACTAGTGGTAGTGATAGTAGAAACACTAATGTTTCTAGCAATTTCATCTTCTCTTTCCCACTTGGCATGTAATTCAGCTAATAGTCTAACATTTTCATCAATTCTAACTTGTATGGCATTAGTAGCTGCAAAGGGATTATCATTAGTTTTAGGTTTAGAAGCCATTTTATTAATCAAAGAGGATTGAGCTTCAGACAAAGATGATATATTTCTTTCAGCATTAGAAAGTTTCAGTTGTAAACTAGGAATTTCCCTATTTAAACTCTCAAGTTGATGGCTAATGTTCTTCAAAATGATAGATTGTTCCTCCATAGTTTTAGTAAATAGTTGATTTTGCTCATATTGCATTTGCATGAAGTTCTTAGTGGCTCTTTCAACTTCTAAAATTCTTCCTCCACTAGGTAATCCAGGTTTACCATTATAACCATAAGTATTATTAGGAGGGTAAGGCCTATAATTGTTATTACCATAAGCATTATTGCCAAAATTATTATTTCTTATGAAGTTCACATCAACTTGCTCTTCTTGAGAAACCAAAGAAGCTAAAGGAACATTATTTGGATCAATATGGGCTTTACCATTAACAAGCATAGACATAATAACATCAATCTTATCACTCAAGGAGGAGGTTTCCTCAATAGAATTTACCTTCTTACCTTGTGAAGCTCTCTCAGTATGCCATTCAGAGTAGTTAACCATCATATTATCCAGAAGCTTTGTTGCAGCACCCAAAGTAATGGTCATAAAGGTACCTCCGGCAGTAGAATCCAATAGGTTCCTTGAAGAATAGTTTAATCCTACATAAAAAGTTTGGATGATCATCCAAGCAGTCAGTCCATGAGTGGGACAATTCTTAACCAAAGATTTCATTCTTTCCCAAGCTTGAGAAACATGTTCATTATCAGATTGTTTAATCTTCATTATTTCACTTCTCATAGACACACTCTTAGCAGGAGGATAGTATTTTCCAATAAAAGCATCTTTGCATTTAGTCCAAGAATCAATACTATTCGTAGTTAAGGAATTCAACCATTCTTTAGCTTTTCCTCTCAAAGAGAAAGGAAACAATTTCAACTTAATAATATCACCATCTATATCCCTATGCTTTTGCATCTCACAAAGTTCAACAAAGTTATTTAGATGGGCAGCAGCATCTTCATTGCCAATACCAGAAAATTGTTCTCTCATAACAAGATTGAGTAAAGTAGGTTTTATCTCAAACAAAGTAGCTTCAGGAACAGGTGGAGCAATAGGTGTGCTCATAAAATCATTGTTGTTGGTGCTAGTGAAGTCACACAACTTAGTGTTTTCAAGAGTAGTCATTTTTTGTGTTTTTAATAAAGAAAGCAAACTTGTAAAACTAATTTTTGTGTGTTTTTGATAAAGAAACAAGAAAACAAAGCAAAAAGAAACTAAGCAAAACAAAAATAACAAAGTAAAGTGATTGGTTATGAGGGACTCCCCTTGTGAAGATGTACTTGACTCCCCGGCAACGGCGCCAGAAAAATGCTTGATGGCTCGTGATTGATGAGATCGTTGGGGAACCCAAAGAGGAAGGTATGATGAGCACAGCAACAAGTTTCCCTGAGTTATGAAACCAAGGTTTAATCGAACCAGTAGGAGCAAGAAAACACCCCAAAGGTGTTGCTAGCTGAGCCTTGGCAGGGCACACTACCGGTGCTAGTAGCAACATGGAGACCTGTACAACACAACCATAGAACTTTGTCCCCAACTTGCGATGAGGTTGTCAATCTCACCGGTTTTGCTGAAAACAGAGGATTAAACGTATCGAATGGAAGGAAGTAAAAGTTTGCAGAAAATAAACTAAAAGTAGTAAACAGTTTGTAGATTGCATGTAAAAGAAAGGACCGGGATCCATAGTTCACTAGAGGTGGCTCTCCTTAAGATAGATAACATGCTGGGTGAACAAATTACAGCGGGGCAATTGACAAACATCGAGAAAGCAATACATTCATATACTAATCATCTTGACTCCTTTGGAACTTGATCGGGCATTACAACATTATACATAGACCGCCATCCAACTGAATATATTACTAATAATCCACCTTGGTTATCATCCGAACCCCTCCGATTAAGTTGCAAACAGCAGTTATTGCTTTACAATTGTGTGTAAAGTAAACAATACGATTGTTCTATGAACAAAGGATTGCTGTTTTCTCCCTAGTAGCAACAACACATCTAGTACCTTAGAGATTTACGTCACTTCCCAGTTACGGAGGCATGAACCCACTATCGAGCATAAATACTAACTCTTGGAGTTGCTAGCATCTACTTGGCCAAGATAGCTACTAACAACGGAAAGCATGCAAGATCACAAATAACAAAGACATGATAGAATCAATAATCAATCTGAAATAGCATCTCAATATCCATCGGATCCCCGCAAACACAACATGCAGAATTACAAATAGATGATCTTGATCATGAACGGAGCTCACAAGATCTAGACATGAAAGCACAAAGGAGGAGAACCAGCCATCTAGCTGCTACATGGACCTGTAGTCCAGAGATGAACTACTCACGCATCACACCGGAGGCTTGCATGATGATGATGAAGGCCTCCAGGGTGAATTCCCCTCTCCGGCAGGGTGCCGGGAAGAGCTTCAGATTCCTCCCGGTCTAGGGATGGAGATACCGGCGGCTATAGACTCTTTCGTGGATTTTTTGATCGGGTCCTTAGGGTTTTGGTCCCGAGGGCAATATATAGGCGGAAGGAGAGGCCGAGGGGGTGCTGGGGTCGGCGGACCACCTGGCGCAGGAGCCAGGCCATGCATGCAGCCAGGTGGTGTGGCCGGCCACCAACCCTTCTCCGTCTCGTATTCTGGCATCTGATGACTTCCGGAAAAATAGGCACTTTGGCTTTTGTCCCGTCCAATTTCGAGAATATTCATTTTCTGACTTTCCTGGAACCAAAAACAGCAGAGAACATGCAGCTGGCACTGTGGCTCTTGTTAATAGGTTAGTCCAAGAAATCATATAAAAAGTACTCCAAAGTGTGGACAAAACACAAGAGAGTGGATAAAACCAAGCATGGAACATCAAAAATTATAGATACATTTGCAATGTATCAGCGGGATATATTGTTCTGCCCGTATAGTTGCAGCGGCGCCACCAACTAGGGTTTCTTTATGTGGACTACAGCTATATGGATGCAACTATACGGCCGGATCGTAATGATCCCGCTATATAGTTGGTCGTTAAACCGTTTGTACCCTCGAGATAAATTTCTAAAACATGCATCGATATCTATACGACCGGAACTATACGGCCGGAATTTTTATTCCCGTTATATAGTTTGTCATTAAACTGTCAGTACCTTTGAGAAGATATTATACGAAGGCATCAATATCTATATGACCGGAACTATACGGCCGAAATTTTTATTCCCACCGTATAGTTGGTCGTTAAACTGTCAGTACCTTTGAGAAGATATTGTACGAAGGCTTCGATATCTATACGACCGGAGCTATACAGCCGGAATTTTTATTCCCACTGTATAGTTGGTCGTTAAATTCTCTGTGTCTTTGAAGAAAATTTGTTGATGGCAAAGATAGCTATACGACCGGAGCTATATGGCCGGAATTTTTATTCCTGCCGTATAATTGGTCGTTAAACCAACAGTAGTCATCAAAAAATTTCTATTTCTTCGAGAATACCTTCTTATCCCGAAACTTAGCGAAATACCTTATTGTTGACAGAAAATTGACAGTAGAAACTGTCGACCAACATTAGCGTATGAAGAGCAGAATTTTAGTCTTTGTAGATAAACTCAAACTTTTATTTTTATTCTTATTCTATACTCATTCAATTGATGTTTCTACTACTTTTTGACAGCTGCATCTTCACGGGCGCGCTTCCACAAGAATGTCTGCGAAAAAGTGGTAGGAATGCGATGAACTTTATTCTCTAGTTTATTTTATTGACGAGATGGGTTGACTCCTATTAAGCATTTTATTAAGAATGGTTGAGTAACTCAACCCCTTCTCTGTTCTTGAATTGTTACCTTGGGTTGCCCCTTATCAGAGGCACTTACCACATGAACTCGTTTGGCCGGTGGAATATATCTTTCTCCAGCTTCTAGCTTCTTTGGAAATTACCGGATGATTTCAGCATCATAAACATTGTAGGGGGTCGGGCTCTTTTGTTGCTTTATTTTGTTGTTGCTTATCGCTTTTCTTATTTTCTACTACAACAACTTCATCTTCCTTGCTTATCTCTTCTTCTTCTCTTGGATCAACTGTCTCTGCATTAGAGTCATAATGGTCATCCTGTGCATCATTTTGGTCCTCCTTGGTTTGATCTTGTGTTCTTGAGTAGTTTCATCTTGAGGATCCACCAATGTATCATCTTCTTGGCTTGCTTCGAGCAAGGGTTTTTCCTTTCGCTCTTTTTCAGCTTCATATTCTGGTGGTCCTAATGGTCCTGGAACAACTACACCTCTTCTTGTGACAACATTAGTAGGAACAAGAATATCTTTATCATCTCGAAGAAAAATTTGATAACCAGATGCTATTTGTTCACACTGGGTTTCAATCATACTAAGATACTTGTGAAATAATTTTATTTCTTGGCCAATCTCATCATAATTTTCCGTGAGTTCCGCCAAAATCTCTTTGTTTTTTTTTGAAAGTGCTTATGCATGTTATTATGAGATTTTGCTTGTCGATGTTTTAATCCTTGAAAAACTTTTCTAGTTTCATCTTCTTCAGTTAAAACTTGTAACAAGTCTACTTTGTTTTCCTTAACAAGTTCAGAAGGTATACCTTTCTCCTTCATTGTTTTGCGTACTTCAGGCATCAGATTATGAGTTATCCGAAGTATCCCCTTTCCCAGCTTAGTGCCAAAATCAAGGTTATATAAAGAATCATTCTTAGCCCTAGTAGACATCAATTCCAAACATTCTTTAATAGTTAAAGTATTTATTGATCCTCCTGCTGAGAAATCAAGCAACTCTCTACATTGAGTATTGAGATCGTGGTAAAATAAATGGCAAATAGTTGATTCAGAATAGCCATGATTGGGAATGCTATTGATCATTCCAAAGAATCTATCCTAGGCTTGTGGGTAGTTTTATCCAATGTTCTGACTAATGTTGCCTATATTCTTTCTTAGCTCAGTTACCTTTTTAAAAGGATTAAACCTATTTATGAATTTAACAATGTAGTTATCCTAACATTTAATGTAATGGCGAGGGAGAGAATATAACCAGTCTAGAGCCTTACCTTTAAGAGACCAACGAAATAATTTTAGACGAGAGAAGTATCTTAGCAAACCTTTTGGTCCAAGTGTTGTTATCACATCGTCGAACTCTCTAAGATGCCTCCCTGGGTCTTCACCTTCCCTTCCACTGAAAGCTTTTTCCTGCAAGATTTTAATAATTCCACCATTCTAACTCCAGGATTAGGGAATTCTATTGGTTGTTTAAGAAATGCAGAACTTGGAGCACTATATTCTCTGAGAGTTTTCTCAGGTTTCATGGGAATTGTCCTGTAAATAGACATGATTTCCATAATATCACTCCGGTTTTCAACTTTAACTTTATTCGATCTTAAAAGTTTTTCAATAATTCCTTCGCGCCTTTGAGCAGGCACACACTCAATATAAGCCGGTAGATAGGTCCTACCAGAGCATGTGGACCCTTTGTCTCCTAGGGAGAACATTTTATAGCAGGGACACCAAAAATGTCAAAAGACAAACACTTAGCGCTTAGCTCCCTAGCAATGGCGCCAGAAAATAGCTTGATGTCTACCGGTGCACAGATCGTTTGTAGCTAGTTTTGAAGTATAGATATCGATCCCATAGGGAGCCCAAAGGTAAGTGTTTATAAGGGAAGTCTCTGTCACACCCAAAGTTGTCACGGGTCTTCGAGTGAATTGACTGCGAGTGTTGAAATATGAATGGAGTTTTAATTAAATGAGATGTATTTAAATAGAACTAAAATGTAAACTTCAGAAATATAAAGCATGAAATTAAAGAATGACTTGGTTGTTTGTTGTTTTCAACAGATGGCAAAAGAAGGCGCGGGGAGATCCGGTTCATGGTGATAGTGATTGTGCCAGGTGGATGGACGATAAATGTAACAATTATAATCTTATAAGTATATGTGTAGGCGAGCAACCCATAATTAGCCGGAACTCCTTGATGTCTACGCACTTCTATTCTTGTAGACAGTTGTTGGGCCTCCAAGTGCAGAGGTTTGTAGAACAGAAGCAAGTTTTCCCTTAAGTGGATCACCCAAGGTTTATCAAACTCAGGGAGGAAGTGGTCAAAGGTATCCCCTCTCAAGCAACCCTGCAATCAAGATACAAGAAGTCTCTTGTGTCCCCAACACACCCAATACACTTGTCAGGTGTATAGGTGCACTAGTTCGGCGAAGAGATAGTGAAATACAAGTGGTATAGATAATTATAAGTGGTAACGGTGCCAGAAAATAGCTTGCTGGCGTGTGGTTGACGTGGGAAAAGACTAAAGGCAAACTGAAATAAAGAAGGAAGTAAGCAAACATGTAACTGATCTAATTGCAAACGGTGTATCAATGCTTAGAAACAAGGCCTAGGGATCATACTTTCACTAGTGAACACTCTCATATAAATATATTCTTCTTTATGATACTACGCTGAACTACTCTCTGGTTGGACACTCTAATCCATGGTAGGGCTATAACAGCACACCTCAAAGTAAGCCTTTCCCATCTAGATAACCCCACACTGTCACCTTGAGCACTAGATGGTTCCAACAAACACCACAATTTCATAAAGACATCCAACTCCAAATATAACTCATAACAAGTATTTGTAATCTCTAGCCTAAGTGCCACCATGGTGTGCACACTGACAACTTCACACACATGGGGAGAGCAGAGATCTATTAAATCACTTGAGTAGCAAGGTAGATCTATAGATTACAAGCTCATGATCTCAATAAGATCATGCATAGAGAGAGAGATGAACACATAGCTACCGGTAAAACCCTTAGCCTCGAGAGAGATCTACTCCCTCCTAATCATGGGAATCAATAATGGTGATGGAGATCGATGGAGATGGCTCAGGGCACTTCCGTCTGGCAGTCTTGGAACAGAGACTTCTGTCCCCGAATCTCCCCTTGATTCTTGCGGTCTGTGGAACTTTTCGTGGATTTCTGATTGACGATTTAGGGTTTATGCATCAGGAGGAATATATAGGCGAAGGAGGCAAGGTGGTGTGACCAGGGGCCACACCATGCCTGCACGCACTGGGGTACCCGCGCCTAGGGGGTGTGGCCATGCCCTGGCCCTCCTCCGTCTCGTATTCTGGATCCGTGAGTCTTCCGGTAAAATAGGAACTTTGGCTTTTGTCCCATCCAATTCTGAGAATATTCATTTTTTGACTTTCCTGGAACCAAAAACAGCAGAAAGCAGGCAACTGGCAGTGTGGCATCTTGTTAATAGGTTAGTCCAAGAGATCATATGAAAAGTACTCCAAAGTGTGGACAAAACATAAGAAAGTAGATCAAACCAAGCATGGAACATCAAAAATTATGGATACATTTGTAATGTATCACTCCTCTTGGTAGATTTCATCCCAACTTCAATAATCCTACTAGTCTGTTACCAAAACCATGGTTAGACACTAGACGATTAAGACCCTTCAGGTTGCTTAGCAATTAAGCTCCTTGGATCGGACTAATGCAATAAGCACAGTGGTTCCTCATTCTCCTTGAGTCTACTAGTTTTACATTGATATCCCCGTGTCACTCGGGGGTCGCCGGTCTACTAGCGAACAAGATCCTATCTATGTAGAACAAAGCATCATGTTGTCTGAGCCCTTAATTGGACAACAAGCATTAGGCATCCCATAGATAGTCAAGCACACATAATATAATAATTAGAATCAATCACAAGCTAATGGAAAATATATGAAGGCACATCACATCTCACCAATCCCCTACATCTCCCAGGCCCAAGGATCTTAGTCACACATGAGAGAAGAACAGATCATCAATATAATTAAATAAAGGGAAAGAATCCTTCTTGATATTACTGTGGAGATCCATAATAAGAATAGAAAAGTATCCAACACAATTCAAGATAGGAAGAAACAATCTCAAACCCTAGTCTTGCAAGGTGAAGATCCCTATCTCCTCAAGTACAAGTAATGGCTATGAGGGTGTATTGGCTAGGAGATCAAAGATCGTGGAGCGAGATGAAGAACGTCTTCCCCTTCTTCTCCGGTTCTCTTCTTTCTCCCTTCTGGATGGGATGGAGGTTGTTGTGTTGTGTTTTTCACGTATGGCCTCTTCACGGAAGTCTCTTTTGACAAGACAGAGGCGGCGACAGCTATACGGCGGGAACTATACGGCTAGAAAAATGTTCCCGGCGTATAGTTGCTCGTTAAAGCCTCTGTATGCTCCCCTCGAGTGCTTCCAAAGAGAGACTTGCTTGTTTTCGCCTGAATATTGTGTTTCTCTAGTTAAAACCTTCTGTTGACGTTCAAACCTAAAACACACATTAAAAACCAAGTTTTCTTTGCTACCGAAGTGTTAGCGTTAGGTAAAGCTAGAAAAAGATCAAATCCGGGAGAAAACCATCAATAAAAGCCATCAAAAATGTGTCGAATCTCACATCAATAAAAACCATAAAAATGTGTCGAATCTCACAACGCCCTATGATTTTTCCGAAAAAGCAGATCTCATCTGTATTTCAAACATGGATTTCGTCATCAGATAAAACAATTTTACCCAAATCCTATCTGGACTCTGATTCGACCAAACCCTTTGATCTTTCATCACCACATCTGGATTTATGTGTCACAGTCTACCCCGATGGCGGAAGCCGACCGGTAGGGGTATGTCGTTCCACGACCTCTGTAGTATGATCATGGAAACCGGATCGTCCAATTCCCCGAGTACAGTTGATCCAATCAACCTCGTACAAAACCGATCTATCTCATAGATCGACCACCAAAACTGCAATTAGATCCAATCTAACGCTAACCACATATCACATATGTGCGATCTCGAGCCTAAAATCAGAAGCTTTCGCTCTAATACCACTATTGGGCCACACAGATAAACAAAACTTTTTCCCTATGCGGTGATCCCAAGATCCAGCTGAGGTAGTAGGCCATGAGAATTACCACTAGACGGGCAATTGTGGAATCGATGAAGCACGTCGCTTGATGCAGTGCAGTCCTCATGATCCGTTCTGATCCATGATCATCGAAGTGCTAATCACAGAGCACATCCGCTAGTATCCACACGTACGAGAAGGAGCGCCGGCATTGGACTGCTAGGTCTGGTACGGAGGGAACAAGAATAAACTGGGGCTAGGGTTTCCAACACATGGAGTGACCTAACCTTATGCTCTAAGCACCTATGCCCTAGCTTATATATGGAGTGAAAGTGGGATCCACTCACTTGTGGCCCATTCACTAAAAAGGCCTATATTAGTCACTGCGAGTCCAACTTGCTGACTTAGTCCATGTCTTTATTTGGGTCCAACCCAAATAGATTTCTGGTTTGGGTCTAACCCAAACTTGCTCCCGCTCTTAAGTGTGTGACCCGACAGGCTTATGGTAACTCAGATACGATCCGAGTCTAACTCGAGATCGATCAGTTGATATAGCAGAACGTGCCGACTCCCAAGTACCAAAAAGTCATGACAACATACCTTCCAATGCGTCTTTCGTCTGAGTCCCTTTTGCCTCACGATATACCTTGTCGAACTATAGGCGAATAATCATCATCCCTTAAATAGTTCGACTTTCTTTCTCGATCAGAGATAAGTGATTCATCCGACTAACTCTTAGTCGGTTGCCTCGGTTAATGCTTAACTGAGTCACGCATGGCCATGCTTTCCGAATCATATCTTCCGTGAGGGCCTAGAGAATATCTATCAAGCTAGAGGGGCAAAATCCCATCTTAGTCATTCACATCACACAACTTGAATCTTAGTCGACCTGAGCTCTGCCTTTATAACCGCTAGTGACAGAACAAAGTTTGACAGAACCTAAGTCGGTGATCATCAACTCGGATTGTGCAATAACCTCAGGTCTAAGGATTACATTGATTGAGACATACAAATGACAACTTGTTCGTTGTACCTCAATATCGGTCAATTCGACTTGCTAAACTCTTTAGCCGAATCCGTGTAAGTCGGAATAGCATCTCCATGCCCATGACAAGTGGAACCGAGTCATCTGCCGACATTCACATTAGTCTAAGTTTTGTGTCCAACACAACCTCAACGACCAAGGACAATTAGTATGAACAACATGAATATGCAGTTCCACAATCAAATCACATATTCAATGATACATATTAGTATTTCATACATGGACAATAACTTTATGAATACATTGGGAATAACATCATACATGATTGCCTCTAGGGCATATTCCCAATAGTCTCCCACTTGCACTAGAGTCAATCATCCGACATCATATGTCTAGGCATCTAATGCCCATAGCTCTCAAGTGCACCTCATGCTTAGGCTATGGTAGCGGCTTTGTCAACGGATCTGCAACATTTGCATCTGTGTGTACCTTGCATAACTTGATATCACCCTGATCCACGAACTGGCGAATCAGGTGGTACCGCATGAGTATATGTTTGTTCTTCTGGTGTTGTCTAGGTTCCTTGGCTTGTGCGATAGCACCATTGTTGTCACAATACACGTCTAATGGATTGGACGAGCCCTAAACCACACCAAGATCCATGAGGAAATTCCTCATCCAAACGGCTTCCTTTGCCGCCTCCGAGGCAGCAATATACTTAGCCTCTATTGTAGACGTAGACACCGTCTCTCGCTTGGAACTCTTCCAGCTCACAGTCCCTCCGTTTATCACAAACACATATCCATATTGCGAACGAGAATCATCCGAGTTAGTGAGATAACTCACATCCGTGTAACCCCTTACACTGAGTTCATCCTCACCTCCATAAACCAGGAACATATCATTAGTCCTTCTCAAGTACTTAAGGATATTTTTAGCCGTTACCTAGTGGATTTATCCAGGGTCAGCCTGGTACCTGCTCACAACACTTAGAGCATAGGAAACATCCGGCCTAGTACAAATCATAGTGTACATGATGGATCCGACTGCAGAAGCATACGAATCGCACTCATCTGACTTTGCTTATCAGTTGTCGAAGGACACTGAGTCTTGCTAAGTTTCACGGCATGGGACATCGATAAGAACCCCTCCTTAGATGATTCCATGTTGAACTTCTTCAACACTTTGTCCAAATATGTACTCTGACTCAATCCAATGAGCCGCCTTAATCTATCTATATAGATCCGGATTCCTAATATGTAAGTTGCCTCACCCAAGTCCTTCATCAAAAAACTCTTTTCCAATGATTCCTTGGTTTCTTGCAACATCTGGACATCATTTCCAATCAGTAATATGTCATCCACATATAAGATCAGAAAGTTTACGTTGCTCCCACTAAACTTCTTGTATAAACAAGAATCATGTTCACTCTTGATGAAGCCAAATGATTTGACTACCTCATCAAAGCGAATGTTCCAACTCCGAGATGCTTGCTTCAACACATAAATGGATTTCTGAAGATTGCATACCTTGTTAGCATTAGCTTGCATACCTTGTCAGCATTTCTGAAGAACACATGCAAATGTGGTCATGTGGATCAATGACTCTAGTGGATATATCAATGTGGTTTAGGAAGAGAACACACATGCAACTAATGACTCTAGGGGATCCATGTGTCAAACCATATGGTCTCGCAGAGTCCAAAAACACAAAGGAAAAGTTGCATCACAAAATCCACCGAAGTTGCCTAGATGATACCTATCTCAACTTTTGTACATATTCTAGAAACACATGCAAAATATGGAGGGATTCAGACGCCCTGATGCTCGGTTTTCAATGAAACCCTAGACCGTGGGTGTAACACCCTCGAATCGGCCCTATGCAAGTTTTATCCCTTTCCGCCAAACCCGCATAGAAACGATTCAAGGACACCCACCAGGCACTTTTGTGCGGGTGGAAAACGAAGTAATACCATTACACAACAGTCCTCGATGGGACCCACGGAACAGATATATATACAACAACGACTCAACGAGTCAAGAATACAGATATACAATACAAAGACCCAAATCACCTTGAAAATGATACAACGTCTGAGTACGGACAAGATGCAAATGGGGCGAAGAGCCCTGAAGAATAACCAATGGCTTCCATAACCCTGCCCAGGCCAAGCCGGAAGGGTAACCCTGCTAACGACGTCGATCACAAACCTGCTAAAACAAAAGGGGGTGTCGACAAAGGCCAAAGGAAAAAGAGGAGCGTCAGTACTGAGGCCAATACACGGCGAGGCTAGAATTCGGCGGCTCTTGCCTACATAGGTATGGTGGGCTGAAGCGGCAGCGCAGCAGCACTAAACAACCTATAGAGACTCAGTAAAACTAGTGGCTATTAGAGAGGGATAAGAAAGACCTATCCGGATCCAACTTGATAGTAACACCAAACATACCCATCCTGGTATTCCCCCTCGAGACCAATCGAGGAAGTCAAGCCGAGGGACTCACACAGTTGGCAGTTTTATTCATTCGATTATAGTTGAAGCACTTACTAGTCAGATATAGATAGCATGAGTCATCCTGATAGCATAAGTAGTGAACAGTTTTAATCACCATTCCGTTGTAGTTGGAACATTTACTAGTCAGATAGAATTGTCCTGAGGAATCCCAAAACCCAGCATTGGTTGACACTTTTATCTCATTCCATTGGAGTTACAATACTTAGTAGGCAGGTATAGTATGACACGGGTCACCACAGATCCACCAGCTGTTGGCATTTTTAATATCCATTCCGTTATACTTGAGCTGATTACTAGTCACATATTAAGTCAAATTTATAGCACTACTTTAGTTATGCTTGTCTATGATCGAGATACTGTGCTCCAAGTCGTCCATAACCGCGGACACGGCTTTCAGAAAGTTTTACCCTGCAGGGGTGCCCAAATAGCAACACACACTCATCAACCTCGAAAAAACCAACTCAAAAACCAATGAGGCATTCACGACAAAGCGATCATAGGATTCATAAAATATTTCAGGGGGCCACCCCATTAAGCTACCCGCAACGAAGTTGGCCGGCTCCGAGACGGACCCAAGGTTTGTGTGGACGGCTGTAAATGGCTGGGAACCCGAAAGTGTGACTTGGCTTGTCGATACAGCAAAAACATGTCACGATCCTAAACAGTACAGGTGCTCCACGCACAATCGTAAATAAAGCAGTAAAGCATGGCATAAGTACAGGATAGTAATAAAACCCCAAACTAGTTTGTGGCCCCAAGAAATAGAAATGAATCAAGCTCTGGCTCAGGGGGGGTCCATAAGGCCTCCCGGATGTGGATAATGCGAAAATCAAGGAACAGGTATCAAGTACTCGGGGTCCTACGGGACACAAGTGAGCGTGGAAGAACCAAATAACATCTATTGCTCACTGATGCATCTGCATTAGTTATATCTAGCATTTTAATAGTTGTATTTATAGTCATGATCAACTCCACCATAAACATCTGCCAGCATTCCAACAACTGTGGTACTCGACAACACAAGATCACACCTGAGCAAGCAACTATGACTCGCAAGGCCAGCTATCTACCATACAACAGGTAATAGGAGGTGTCCAAGGCGATATAGACGCTGCACGGGATATATCAGGTACGGAACACTAAAGCATCACGACACGGATAGCAATAGATCAATAGGAGGAAATAAAGACTATAAATGCAAAATAGGTAGAAGGGGGAGAGATGCTCGCCTGGGAAAACACTGTCGACGGATCATATCTGGAGAACTTGTCGATACTCGCATCAACTCATCGGCCTAATCCGTGAAGAAGCAAACACTAGAAGAAACACCGGATGCAATATTTAATACTACGACAGAAGATCCGGCATGATCATGATAAGATGCAGATGCGGTGCAATTTGGCAGTATTAAGCGAAACCGGGGTCCCGACAATTAATTACACGGTTCAAGTTATTTAGACACCCCGCAAATTAAATGTTGTATTAACAGGGCGAAACATGGCATCGGTTCTCTACACCAATTTAAATGGAGCCAATATAAGACTAGAAAAGCCCGCATATAGACTCCATATTTAATTTAGGTGAATCGACTATTTTACCCAACCCACCAGATGACATGAATGCAAGCATGAACATTTTAATATGCGACAGATATATGTCATATTATAAAAATAGAGGCTTAGGGTCACACATCTGAGTTCGGAAGATCTTGGGTGCCGAGGGGTTCGGGTTCGGTCTCAGGGTGCTAGGATTTGGGGGTTCGGGTTCGACAGGATCGGTCTTGCGGTCCGTGAAGGAGTACTTGTTGCATCTGATGGATCGGTCCTCGGGGTCGAAGAACTTGGCGCGCCGGGGTTCGGTCTTCAGATCCGAGTAGAAGAACTTGGCGTTCCGGTGGCGATCTTGGCGGTCATCAGGTTCTCGGCAAACTTGGCATCCGGTCCTCGGGGATCAGATCTGGTCTTTGGGGTATGGGGGTCTTGGTTCCGGGTAGGCGATTTTGAGGTGCATCCTTGTCTTCGGGAGATCTTGGCGAAACCTTGAAACCGCACTAGCACCAACGTCACGACGGGAGAAGAGAGCACTAGGACACACCATCTTGTAGCACTAGAACCGAGTGGCATTGCCAACACCTGCAGAACACGTCGAGGGAGCAGCGACGGGTAGCGGCCGACGAGGATCGGGCGTGCCCAGCAAGGGTCAGAGCGGGGCTCACGAGGTGGGGTCCGCGGCGGCGCCAAGACCTAGAGAGAGTGGGTGACTGTGGGCTCGATGGGGTGGCGGTCGATGACAAGAAGAGAGGCAGCTCCGGTACTGCAGGGCGACCTCGAGCGCGCTTGCTGGCGCGAAGGAAGAGGCCGACGCGGGGCTTACGGAAGGGCTAGCGACGCGGCGCTGCAGAGGGCGTGGAGGCCATGGCGAGAAGGAGACGGGGACGAGCTGGGTCTCGGGTTCGGCGAGGCACAGGAGGGGCCTCGACCGCGAGGCGGCAGCACGGCCGGGCCGGAGAGACGGCGCCAGGGGATGGAGACAAGGCTGCGCGGGGTCAAGGTGCCCGCAGGCGGGCCCGGCAACATAGGCCGCGGCGGTGGTTCTGGGAGAAGGCGGCGGAGGAAAATGCGGCGATGACGCGGAAGGAGAGGGCGGTTCGACGGCACATCGATCGACGGGGCGGCACCGAGATGAGCGCCGGCGAGCGGAGGCGGAGGAGGCTCGGCATGGGCCAGCTCGAGGGGGAGGTTGCCGGGGAAGGAAGGCCGCAGGGGAGGAGGGTGGTCGGCAGCAGAGAAGCTTGAGGAGGAGGAGCGAGGATCTTGGTTGCGGCAGCCTTGCGCAGGGCAAGCAGCGTGAGGGAGAGGCGCTCACGTGCGGGAAAGGGGGGAACGAGGAGGGTGAGGTGGCGACGTGGATGGTGGGGCTGGGAGCGGGAGACGTGCGTGCGAGGGAGGTGAGAGAGGGGTTGTCGGGGGAGGTGGACTTTGGGAGGCGTGGCGATCGGTGCCAGGGGAGGTGGGGATCTGGGCTGGTCGGGTGGTGGGGTGAGGAAGCGTGCGTTTGTGTGCTGCGTGTGTGAGTGTGTGTGTCCACCGGTGAGAGTGGCAGGTGTGAGGGAAGTGGGGCCAGGTAGGGGAGGTGGCGCACAGGGAGTGGAGGGAGTGAGGTGGCGGCTAGGCCAGGTGGCGGGCAAGGTGGTGAAGTGGACAGGCGGGTGGGAGAGAGAGGAAGAGAGAGAGAGAGAGAGATAGAGAGAGTGGCGGCGGGTGGGGAGATGGTTTGGGGTTAGGGTTTGGTTAGGATTGGACTAGGTTTTGGTTAGTTTGGACCGGGTAGTAGGTTGCTGGCCTGCTGGGCTTTTGGCCTGGCAGGCTGGCGGCCTCCCCGGTAAAACATTTTTATTTAACTTTTATTTTTAAAATACTTTTGCAAATAATTTTTAGGCAAATAAAAGACCCGGGCTAGAGACAGGGGTTTTGATTTGAATAAAGACAGGGGATATTTTAGAAAACAAAACTAGGCGTTTAGAAATAGTTTTAGACAAAAACATATGCATGATGATGACGATGCTCAAATGCAATGTGACATGATGACATGAGCATGCGGTCATGATGATGCAATGCACAAAAAACAACGTGATTTTCTAGTAGTGGTTTTAGCGGGATGCCACAATTCGACACCACTAACAATGGATCTCGCCCTCGAGATCCGCCTCGTGGTACCGGGAAGAATTGGCTAAGCCGGAGGTACGTATGACGGCAGCACTAAGCCGGAGGATTGGTTGATAAATTATGCTACGGATGTGAAAATTGCTACAGGCAACTTGAGATGGGATGTACGATACGTACCCCAGATGTTGGAGGGCCCGGCAAGGGTATGGCTGAACAATTTGCCACCCAGAAGCATTAACTGCTGGATAGATTTTGAAGAGATGTTCATCAGCAATTTCTCGAGTACGTATCAGAGGCCGAATAGGCCACAGACACTAGCTATGTGCAAGCAAAGACCGAATGAGACGGACCGGGAGTTTTTAACCCGGTGGTGTACCGTGAGAAACTCATGTGAGGGCATGATAGAATCACAGGCCATAGCGTGGTTTGCACAGGGATGCAGATATGCAAGCGAACTGTGGCAAAAGTTGCAAAGGAAGATGCCCACCACGTTGGCTGAGATGATCTGGATTGCTGATTCGTATGCTTTGGGTGATCCGACCCAACCAAGGCTCGTGTCAAACGAGGCGAATGATGAGTACTACCAGAGAGAGGGAGCTGGATCATCCCGGAGAAATGACTACAGAGGTAAAAGAAGAGATGACAGACCGGATCACCGGTACAGTTCTCAACAAGTTGCAGCTGTGAATCAAGATCAGCCCGGAACAGGGAGCAATCAACGTCAGAAAACTGGAGGGCAGCAATGGACACCAAGGAATGATGGCAAGAAAACTTGGACGCCAGAGCAGAAGAAACAGTGGCAAGAAAAGAAGGACCGTCCGAGGTACACTTATGAGTCGATGTTGGATCAGCCGTGTACGTTTCACACGCCAAATCCGAGTAACCCAGCGGGTCATACAACGAGGCAATGTGAGTGGATGCGTAAGATAGAACAAGGTGGTTCGGGGAATGCTCAGGAACCCCGGAATGATCAACCTCGGCAGGAGTTACCCCGGCGGCAATTGCTCTCTAGAGCGAACATGCAACAGTTAATGTTGCCTCCCCCTCCGCCGAGGTATGACAACAATGAGAGAAGGGATGCAGTGCATTAGGTGGAAAATCAACACCAGCCGGATCATAGGTACCCCGGAAATGAGGGGAGGAATGAGTACAGGGAGCATCATCAGAGTTACTGTGTATTCACCACCGAGGAAACAGATAGTAAAAGCTTGCAGCGCCGACATATGGAGGTGAATGCAGTAATGCCTGCAGTGACAAGGTATATGCCTTGGTCTGACCAAGAAATTATTTGGAGCATCAAGGATCATCCCAAGCTTATGCCGAGTCCTGGTTCATATGCGTTAGTACTGGACCCGACATTCATTGGGCCTAACATCAATGTGAGGTTCTCCAGGGTACTGATTGACAATGGCAGTAGCATTAACATCATGTATGCGGATACAATGCGCAAGTTGGGTATCTCGGAGACATGCTCCAGGCTACAAGGACAACTTTCCATGGTATTGTACCAGGCATTTCTTGTGAGCCCATAGGCAAAGTCCGGGTTGACGTGTTATTCGGCACGAGAGATAATTGCCGAACTGAGAATCTGGAGTTTGAGGTGGCGAACTTGGAAAGTGCGTATCACGCGTTACTCGGAATACCAGCATTGAACAAGTTCATGGCAAGCTGCTACATCAGTTATCTGAAGATGAAGTTGCCCGGGCCAAATGGAGTGATTACCATTGCTGGAGATTTCCGACGTTCCATTGAGTGTGCCTCAGCCGGGTCTAACCTAGCCGAGTCACTCGTGATTGTGCAAGAGAAAAGAAAAATCCAAGAGGTGGCGGCATTAGCTCAGTCCGCGCAGTAGTATATGCCGGCGCTGAGTAACCCGCATGGAAGTGTCTCCTTCCAGGCCGCGAAAGATACCAAGAAGATTCCCATTGATGATATGTTCCTAGAGCGCACCGTAACAATTGGTGCCGGGTTGAATGATAAATAGGAAAGCGAGCTCGTCGACTTCCTCCATGAGAATCGGGATATTTTTGCTTGGTCTACACAAGACTTGCAAGGTGTTCCGAGGGAGTTGGCCGAGCACTCTTTGAACGTGAGACCCGGAGCAAGGCCGTGAAGCAACCTCTCCGCCGCTTCGCCGAGGATAGGAGAAAAGTCATTGGAGACGAGATAGCTCGGTTGCTAGCAGCAGGATTTATCATGGAAGTACTATATCCGGATTGGCTCTCTAATCTGGTGCTGGTGGAGAAGAAGAAGAAGAAGGATGATCCGAACGTGGCAGTGGTTTGGCGTATGTGTATCGATTACACGAACCTGAACAAGGCGTGTCCGAAAGATCCATTTCCACTGCCGAGGATAGATCAGGTCATAGACTCAACCGCGGGATGTGAACTGTTGTCATTCATTGATGCATATTCTGGTTTCCACCAGATACCTCTGAATCCGGATGATCAAATAAAGACCGCATTTATCACCCCGTACGGGGATTATTGCTATCGCACCATGTTGTTTGGTTTACGTAATGCAGGTGCAACGTACCAAAGATGTATGCAAAAATGTTTGCACGACCAAATAGGTCAAAATGTACAAGTGTATGTGGATGATGTGGTTATCAAGACCAAGGAAAGCAAAATGCTCCTTGATGACATCAGGCAGACATTCGCGAACTTAAGAAGGTTCCGAATGAAGCTTAACCCGGAAAAATGTACCTTCGGTGTCTCGGCTAGAAAATTACTCGGATTTCTCGTCTCCAGCCGAGGTATCAAAGTTAATCCAACTAAGATCCGGGCCATTGAACGAATGGAGCGGCCGAAGTGTCTTAACGATGTCCAGAAGTTCACTGGGTGCCTAGCATCATTGAGTCGGTTTGTATGTCGGTTGGGAGAAAAGGCATTGCCTCTCTACCAACTCATGAAAAAGCCGGATAAGTTCGTTTGGACGCCACAGGCCGATGAAGCCTTTGCCCACTTAAAAAAGATGTTAGCCACTGCACCAGTGTTAGCCTCTCCACTATCAAAGGAGCCAATGCTGATCTACATAGCCGCAACCAACCGAGTTGTAAGTGCAGTGATTGTAGTAGAGCACGACGAAGAGGGTAAGTCAGTGCAGAGGCTAGTGTATTACTTGAGCGAGGTATTATCTGCCTCAAAGCAGAACTACCCGCACTTTCAAAAGGTGGCATATGGTGTCTATATGGCGGCAAAGAAGTTAAAGCATTACTTTGAGGAGCACCCCATCAAAGTAATATGTGAGGCTCCCATATCCGAGATAATGGGTAACAAGGATGCAAGTGGTCGAATCGCGAAATGGGAAATCGAATTAGCTCCTTATGTGCCACAATATGACAGAAGAGAAGCAATCAAGTCTCAGGCTGTGGCGGACTTTTTTGTGGATTGGGCCGAGGTACAATACGAACCACCGCCACCAGATCTGAACTACTGGAGGATACACTTTGACAGGTCAAAAACAAAAACCAGGCTAGGTGCCGGAGTTGTGCTTACCTCGCCAAAGAAGGACCAGCTGAAATATGTGTTGCAAATCCATTTCGCGGCATCGAACAATGTCGCAGAGTATGAAGCACTTGTGCACGGGCTCAAGGTAGAAAAAGAGATTGGTATACGTCGGATCATATGCTTTGGTGACTCGGATTTGGTGGTACAGCAAGTATTAGGACTGTGGGATGCCCTTGATCCAAATATGGCATTGTACAGATTTCATGTACAAAAGATATCTGGTTACTTTGAGGGGTGTGAATTTCACCATGTACCCCGGGTGGAAAATGAGGCTACCGACATGTTGTCGAAGCTCGGATCAACCCGACAAGCAATTCCACCAGGTGTAGCATTAGAACACCTCAGAAAACCATCTATCAGGTCATCCCCAGGAACCGACTCGATCTATGTCCCGGAAGATACAGAATACGGAGCTAAGCCCATGGACATTGACATGGGAGGTGGTGCGCGAAATCCGGGGACTGCATCAGCAAACTCGGGGACTGCCTCAAAACCCGGGCTACCTCACTAGGACCGGGGACTACCTCAACCCGATGATCCGGTTGAAGTTATGCCGGTGGATCAGATGGAAATTGACGAGGATGTGTTTCCTGTACGAGCAATACCAGCTTGGGCACTGCCTATATTTCAATTCCTGAAATATGGAATGTTACCCACTGAGGAGGTGTTATCCAGGCAAACTCAGAGGATAGCAAAAGCATACACAATTATCAATTCCGAGCTGTACAAACGGAGTGTGACCAATGTCCTTCAGTGATGCATTGACCCGGAAGAAGGGCTTGACATCCTCCGAGATATACACCAAAGAGAGTGCGGGCATCACGCCTCATCCCAAGCCTTGGTGGCAAAAGCGTTCCGGCATGGATTCTACTGGCCAAGTGCCTTAGAACAAGCAGAAGATCTGGTGAGAAAATGCAATGGTTGTCAGAGGTACGCTACCAAGACACATATGCCAATGTCAGAACTTAAGACCATACCAATTACATGGCCATTTGCCGTATGGTGCTTGGATATGGTTGGCCCGTTCGAACCAGCAAGGGGAAACATGACTCACATTTTGGTCATGGTGGACAAGTTTACGAAGTGGATCGAAGTAAAGCCTATAAGGAAATGTGATGGGGCTACGGCCGTAACGTTTCTCAAGGATATAATATTGAGGTACGGTTACCCACACAGTATCATAACGGATAATGGAACAAATTTTGCGGAAGGAGCATTTGCACGCTTCTGCCGGGACAAGAAGATCCGACTCGACGTTGCCTCGATAGCCCACCCCGCATCGAACGGACAAGTGGAAATATCCAATGGATTAGTACTATCCGGGATAAAACCCCGGCTCATTGAGCCGCTGCAAAGATCAGCGGGGTGCTGGATAGAAGAACTACCAGCGGTACTGTGGAGTTTAAGAACAACTCCGAATCGATCAACAGTTTTTTCTGGTATATGGGGCAGGAGCTGTATTACCAGCCGACATAGAGCATGATTTGCCTAGGGTCACCCAATACACAGAAGCCGAAGTGCAAGAAGCCCGGCAAAATGATGTTGATCTGCTGGAAGAAGCGAGAGAACTGGCATTGTCCAGATCCGCCATATATCACCAAAATCTCCGACGCTATCATAGCCAGAAAGTAAGCCCCCGAGTCTTTCGGGAAGGCGATCTGGTGCTCCGGTTGGTACAGCGTACTGCCGGCATTCATAAATTATCCCCCCCCCCCATGGGAAGGGTCGTTCATCGTGAGCAAAGCATTGCACAATGACTCTTATTATCTTATAGATGCAAAGCCACAGGAAAAGAACAAGGCGGACAGGTCCGGCGAGGAATCTAAGCGCCCATGGAATGTAGCTCTACTTCGTCCTTTCTACACTTAGCAGAGAAGTGTATGTATCTGAGTCTTCTCATATGTCGGTATGTATGCCGGCAATGAGCTTATGAATGAAATATTGGCACCTCGAGCAGTAACTCGGGGACTGCCTTAATAATATTTGTTGTTTTTTATTTTTATGTTAGCTGGAGTAAGTTGTTCTACTTAACTCGGATTAGTAGTGTGTGAGCACCAAAAACCCAACTCTTTGACTTCCTGCTGTCCAACAAGACTTGGCTTCATGGCAAGCAAGAGAACAAGTTTGGAATTGCGTAGCACATGAAAAACGACTAAGGAAAAGAACTTAATCGATCCGACGTTTGTTTTTCGGACTAACCTTGTATTTACTTTCAAACTATTATGCTAAATTATTTCGATCTAACCCTAAAAGTTTCTAAGTATTGTTAAAACAATTTTGGAAGCTCGGATTCGTAAGTCGTAAAACCGAATCAAGGTAGACACGAACTGAGCCAGAAGATTGGACGAACAAGAAAATGAAATTCGGGGACTACGCCCAAGTTAATCCGGCATACAAACTTAGTAGCAAACTATTACATAAGTACGGGATACATTTCCACCCGGCATACCGGGGATCTGATAAGTTTTCAAGTGTTTTTACTTAAGGAGCAGCATGAGGAGGAAGTTCGGCATCATCTTCGCCTTCTTCGATATCCGAGGCATCGTCCTCTCCATCCTCGTCTGAACCATCTTCAACATTCTCGACCTCTTCGTCGCTAGCGGCTTCCAGGAAGCTCGGACCCTCAGTCCATTCGTGAATGGGAGAATATTCAATGAGGCTATGGGCGCAAGCCTGGCGCCGAGCTACCCATTACGGGTCATTGGTCCACTTGGATCCGGCGCGCAGGCACGTTAGGAGGCTGAGATCGATCTTCTCATACCACGTGAGTATGTGGTGAAGAACGGTCTCAGCTGCAGCACGTCCAGCGGACTCCCTCCAGAGGTCAAGCTGAGTCTCGATCTCCGACAGCTTTTCAGCAAGAAGTGCGATTCTCTTCGGAGCGCTCTCACCGGGCCAGAACGTGTTGAAGACTCGGACAGAAACATCGAGGAGATCCTTGCCGTAGTTCTTGATGATTTCCACGCGAGATGACAGGCTGACCAATAGGTCCTCCATGTCAAAGGGAATGCTCTCACCATCAGGAGCGACGGGAGTACCCCTCTCTCGGCAGAAATTGGCGACAGCAGCGCTCGCAATAGGAGTACCCTCTGGAAAGTGGCCTGAAAACAAGGCAAAGGAAGAAGCTGAGGAAAAGACATGTGAAGTAACCCGAAGAAGTATGTCGGATAAGGGAAAGGAACTTACGTGAAATGTGACTGTGGATCCGGGTCAATTCATTGATGCAATTATCGCGTCTTTGGCGGAGCTGCACCAGTTCAGTATTCGCCGACTCAAATTTGACGTCGGCCTCCCGGAGAAGTTCGCGGTCCTTAAAAATTTGGAGGTTGAGGCGCTCGCGTTCTTCGGTGTAGTCCTGGCCAGCCTTTTCAAGCTCGGTTTGGTGCTTCACCTTCATCTTCTTCATTTCTGCCTTTAGCTTGGCAATCTCGTCGTTCTTGGTTCGGAGGTGGGCAAGCTCATCATCTTTCTTTTTGAGCTCGGCCTGATGCTGCCCTGCTTGTTCGAGAAAATGCAGCATCATGTCAGGAACAGGCACACTATCTTCAAGAGATGCTGAAATAGTGTGTTGACCCGGCAGAGCCGAGGTATGAATGTTTGCCAAGCCAAGAAGAAAAGAAGATGGAAAGCACAGCAGGGTCGGACAAAAAGGACTTAACGTTGATCTGCTCCAGGTTCTTTCGCATAATCTTGTTCTCAGCCTCCACCCCAGCTGCGGAAACCAAATAATGAGATTAGTTCGGCAGAGGAAGATGAAGGAAAACGGAGAAGCGCCAAGGGAGAAACTTACCCCTTTTCTCATGCTCAGCGAGATGTGCATTGTGCTTTGCGAGTATCATCTTGTGGGTATCCAGAAGACGCTAGAACTCAGCACTCCGGTGGTTGGTGGTCACCTGAAGAAAATACAAAAATTTGGCTTAAGCCTTGTGCATATTCGAAGTGTACAAGATCCGGGTCAAGTGGAACTTAACCCGGCTCTAGGTGTGTGCATATTCAAAGTGTACAAGATCCGGGCCAAGTGGAACTTAACCCGCCTCTAGGTGTGTGCATATTCGAAGTGTACAAGATCCGGGCCAAGTGGAACTTAACCCGGCTCTAGGTGTGTGCATATTCGAAGTGTACAAGATCCAGGCCAAGTGGAACTTAACCCGGCTCTAGGTGTGTGCATATTCGAAGTGTACAAGATCCGGGCCAAGTGGAACTTAACCCGGCTCTAGGTGTGTGCATATTCGAAGTGTACAAGATCCGGGCCAAGTGGAACTTAACCCGGCTCTAGGTGTGTGCATATTCGAAGTGTACAAGATCCGGGCCAAGTGGAACTTAACCCGGGTCTAGGTGTGTGCATATTCGAAGTGTACAAGATTCGGGCCAAGTGGAACTTAACCCGGCTCTAGGTGTGTGCATATTTGAAGTGTGCAAGATCCGGGCCAAGTGGAACTTAACCCGGCTCTAAGTGTGTGCATATTTGAAATTGTCAGGGAGCTACGTTAGTTTTCTAAGGAGCGTCCGGCCGAGTAACAAGTTACGGCCCCGGAGGCTCGGGGACTAATGGTTATATCGCTAGTGCATGCTAAGGAAAAGGTGAAATAACGTACCTCCATCATCCGACCCGCGAGGTTAATCGCCTTAGAGGTTGTGTTCAGCGAATTCGGCGGGACCGAACTTCTCTGGGAGATCGTCGTTACAGACGAACTCCGCCTTGTTCCAGTTATTCATAAACTCGATCAAGGTCGGAGGATATCGCTCACCGCTAAGCATGTGGGGCGCCACCAAGCCCCTCGCATGTGCCTCTCTCCTCTCAACCTGAGCAAGGGCCGGACTAGTGTGCAGAACAAGTTGCTGCGCACTAGTTGCCTCGACAGGAGGGTCCTTCGATGCTGGAGCCTTCTAGGCAAGCATGGACACGAGGGTGCGCTGTCTAGACCCGGTGGACGCTGCCCTGGTGACGTCAGGGGCTTTCTTGCCTTTGGCTTGCTGAGAGGAGGAAGTGGTTGCGGTAGATTTCCCCCTAGGAGCTGCCTGGGTACTTCCTCGCCGAGACTGAGAAGACTCGGACGAGGCGGAGGAGCTTGGCGCTGGTGCCCTTGTTGCTGGTGCCGGAATTGGTGCTGGTGCTGGTGCTGGTGTCGGTGCTGGTACGGAGGTAGTCTCAGTAGTTGCTGGTTGCGGCGGAGCCGAAGTGGTGGATGCCGCTGCCTCGGCTGGATCCGTCTCCCCCGCTCCAGGGTCGCCCCCCTCTTGACGAGGCGGGCTGGAACCCGGAGCAGCCGCAGAACCCTATGGAATAGGGCTCAGCGGGCGTGACTCGTCGTCATGAGGGGGAGAAGGGCTAGGTCGGAGCAGTGAAGAGATGCTAGATCCACTCTGGGGAACATCCTCCGCAGCACTGCCCAACCAAACAATGTCAGAAGAGAGACTAAAACAATACAAGGAAGAATAAGTTGCAGAGGGAAAAGAGGCTTATGCATCCGAGGTCAGGGGCTCCTTGGGTTTCCGAGCCCTTCGTGCTGGGGCCTTGCCTGCAGGCTTGGAAGCAGTTTTGTCTCCGGATTTCTTTCTCCTTTTAGAGGGCTGAGAAGGTCCGGAGGAGGAACCTGATGTAGCTCCACGCCTCTTCTTTGGCGCTGCCGGAACTGGTTCACCCGTGGCAAGGGGAGGGTCCTCGTGGATCTACCCACCGGGGTTAGCTGATGCCGGAAAGGCGAAAGAAAGGGGACAGCATCAACAGGTTCAATCACCTCGATATCCGAGTCACCTTCATAATCGGGCCAATCTCTAATAGAAGAGGGTTTACCGGTGGGTCGCTTCGTAGCGTCGGTCATCGGGAGGAACATCTCCTGGTCTGGCTCTTCCTTGTCCGGGATCTCCCGGTCGGGCGCCCATTTAAGAGTCGGATCGGTGCCGTCCTCGAGGGTCTGTTGAAGGAATAGCTGAGGAAAAGAATGAACAACGGAGTCAAAAATGGAACAGTGACCGACATATAATTAACCCGGAGTAAATTTGTGCCACGAAGCTTACCGAGGAAGGAAGCCTATCGCAGCAGAAATGCTCAATTCCCCACGTCCATTCAGTGGAGAAGTCCTTGTGGGTGGTGAAGAGAGCCTTGACCCGGCGATAGATCTCCGAGTTGCTCAACTCGAAGGACGAGGTCCGGTTGGGGTCGCGGCCGAAGCTCATATGGCACACCTTGTAGGTGCGCCTCTGGAGGGGGGAGATTCGGTTGCGCACGAACGTGATCATAGCATCCTCGTTGCGCAACCCAAGCTTCTTCAGCTCCGCAAACCTCTTGTTGACCTGGTTGGCCAAGGCTGTGGGCTTCTTGGGGACAACGTCCCACGACTCTAGGTTAGGTGGACCCGGAGCATAGGGAAGCAGCCGATCAAGTCTTCAGTGCCCTTGTTCCGGACATAAAAGAAAGTCCGGGCCCATCCTTTGCAGGAGTCCAGCCCGGTGACTCGAGGGAAAACGGATAGCCTCCGAGGTGAGATGGATCCAGCTCCGAATTGAGTGAGCTGCTTGTCCTCTAGATCTAGCTCTACATTCGGAATGACATTACGACGAAGGCCGAAAAACCGGATCCATAGCTCCTTCATGGGCCATAATCCGGCGTAGCCCTCGATCGTAGAGGCAAAGGCAGAAAGAGAAGTGATTGCATTGGCAGGAAGGTGGTGCGGCTGGATTCCGTATGTGCTTAACCAGTCATGAAAGAAATCGCTGACCGGCAAACCGAACCCCCATTGGAAGTGCGACAAGAACACAACATACTCACCCGGATTGGGTGAGGGGGCGAGTTTGGTGGAGGCAAGGCGCGCGATGACGCCGGCGGGGATGCGTCTGGTCCGGTAGAGCTGGTCCAAGTCATCTTGGCAGACCCAGGACCCAGCCCACGCACCACGGTCCGCAGCGGCGGAGTCATCCTCCATCTCTTGTTCAGCAACGACGAGCTCCTCCTCCGTCATCTGATAATTGCTGCCCTCGCTGGCGCTAGCGGCGGCGGGGGGCAGAGGCCTAGATTGGCAGCGACCCGTGGTGGAGGAGGCACGTAGCGGTGGCAGCGACATAGAAATATGGGGGAAAAGATGCGGCGGCAACGCAGCTGCTTGGGAGCACTGGTGGCCGCGCAGTCACGAGGAAGACGAAGAAGAAGAGCAAAGGGCAGAGGGGCGCAGTAAGGGGAAAAAGCTTAAGTGATGCACCCCTCCCCTATTTAACCTCTCCCACGAGGAGAAAGTGGGACCGCGTCCTGCGGGCAAGCCACACGCAGTGGCCGTGTACCACCCACATCGACCAATCAGCAAGGAGCCAGACGGAAGGCCACAGAGTGGAGTTGGTCCCGTGACGTGACGCGTTGATGTGGTAAACGAGGAGTCAGGGGTGACGTGACCCGCGCACAGTGATGACTGACAATTACTGCGACCGTTACTATGTTGGCCCTTAAAATAAGACAACATAATGATTAGCCTCCACGTGCGTTGGCGTACGAGAGAAGGAAGCAAGACCCGGATAGGACCGTGGTAACCCGGCCAGCAAGTGAAAACTTGGAATGTGCAGAGGGAAAGTAAAACCATGAGGTCCGAGTTGAAGTGGTAACCCGGCCGGCAAGTGAAAACTTGGAACATGCAAGGGGAACATAAATCCATATAACCCGAGACAAGGAGGTAACTCGGAAATAACGTCCAAAGGTCAAACATAATTGAACCTGATGTGGCCTTAGCGGCCGAGGCAGCTAAGACCGCACCAGCTTCGGGGACTAATGTTGGGGGGATACCCCCGGGTAGGGTCACGCTGGGGTATAAAGGCCGAGTTAGCCGAGGTTCGGCAAGGCCAAAGCGGATGCTGGCCGGGTCACCTCAAGGCAGGCCGAATCACGGGGTAACCCGGACCAGGGGGCGTTCCCCTAACTAAGTCTCAACCGACTTAAGCAGTAAGTCGGAAATGCATGTTTAACTTGTATGCAGGAAAAGGTGTGGCCGGATCAACTATGATCCGGGGCACATCTAGCTTCTAGGAGAAGGAAGGAATCTCGCTGGTCAAAAGAAGCCCCGGTACGCACTGCCTGAGCAAAGCAGACAAGGGCAGGACCACCGGGGCATGGCCGACAAGGGTGACGATACCCATGTCTGCTGACGTGGGCGCCACAGAGGCTCACGTAGCCTCTGCATGTGTGACGCAAGGGAAAAGTAACCCGGTCGGCTTACTACTTTGGGAGATGGCATATTCTTAGGAATATGCCTCCACGTATGCCCTAAGTGGAGACCGAGCCCCCCCATATAAGGAGGACTAGGGCTTCTGTAGAGGGGGTTCCGATTTTTCTAGTTTGGCTAGGTCTTTAGGTGTGATCTGTGAGCGAGAGTAAGAGAGCTCCTTCTTCCTCCTCTCGCCAATACAGCTCTAGGAGCACTTGTAACCTTGGAGGCAAAGCAAATATAAACTTCTGTGTGGAGAATCACTCCACTATCCCTCCCTGGATTCCCCTAGCGTGTATTAGTCCCCACCTTCAGCCTATCCATGGCATCTACCGTGAACACCACCATGACAATCGGCGATCTGAATCTTCTCGCTTCGTGTAGATCCCCGCGACACCACTAACCAGAGGTCCTTGTCCGTGATCATCGAGAGAACACTCCGGGAACAAAAAGCGAAGGTAGAGGTATCCACAAATAAAGCCACCTCTAGCTTCCGTGGACGGAGTAAAATTGCTGGATCCATGGATTCAATATACAAAAGCGAATGATAAGAGTAGTCGGATGGTGATCAGTCCATCGCGCACCCAAACCATTACTCTGCACATGAATAGGAGAATTATGCAACCAACTCTCAGAATTAGACTGAAGATCTCGACAAACGAGGTTCAGAAACAAAGGAGTGATGTCGGCTCTGCATCGGATCTGGCGTAGATGAGGTTGTCGCGTTGGAAACACCGGAAGGCACAAAAGAGGAACAACGAATAGGCCAACAGATGAAGGATTCCTCAGATAGCACGAAGACGGATGTAGAAGCACCGTTACCAAAAGAGGAAGCGGAACCCTGAAGGTACGATGGAAACCCAACCACGAGAATTCCTGGACTTGAAGAGAAGATAAGAGTAGAATCAAAACACGCAGAGGTAAGAGGAGAATAGCAGAGGGGTAAGGAGTAAAATCAGACCTAATCAGATCTATCCAACTGATTTTTGCAAAAAATGTTTTGACACTCTACTTCGGTCGTTAGCTAGGTTATCCTACAGGCTGCACTTGTGGGGTATCGTAACTTCTCAGCTCTGATACACTCTGTAACACCCTCCAATCGGCCCTATGCAAGTTTTAGCCCTTTCCGCCAAACCCGCATAGAAACGATTCAAGGACGCCCACCAGACACTTTCGTGCAGGTGGAAAACAAAGTAATACCATTACACAACAGTCCTCGATGGGACCCACAGAACAGATATATATACAACAACGACTCAACGAGTCAAGAATACAGATATACAATACAAAGATCCAAATCACCTTGAAAACGATACAGCGTCCGAGTACGGACAAGATGCAAATGGGGCTAAGAGCCCTGAAGAATAACCAATGGCGTCCATAACCCTGCCCAGGCCAAGCCGGAAGGGTAACCCTGCTAACGACGTCGATCACAAACCTGCTAAAACAAAAGGGGGTGCCGACAAAGGGCAAAGGAAAAAGAGGAGCGTCAGTATTGAGGCCAGTACACTGCGAGGCTAGAATTCGGTGGCTCTCGCCTACATAGGTATGGTAGGCTGAAGCGGTAGCGCAGCGGCACTAAACAACCTATAGAGACTCAGTAAAACTGGCAGCTATTAGAGAGGGATAAGAAAGACCTATCCGCATCCAACTTGATAGTAACACCAAACATACCCATCCTGGTATTCCCCCTCGAGACCAAACGAGGAAGTCAAACCGAGGAACTCACACAGTTGGCAGTTTATTCATTCGATTATAGTTGAAGCACTTACTAGTCAGATATAGATAGCATGAGTCATCCTGATAGCATAAGTAGTGGGCAGTTTTAATCACCATACCGTTGTAGTTGGAACATTTACTAGTCAGATAGAATTGGCCTGAGGAATCCCAAAACCCAGCATTGGTTGACACTTTTATCTCATTCTATTGGAGTTACAATACTTACTAGGCAGGTATAGTATGACACATGTCAGCATAGATCCACCAGCTGTTGGCATTTTTAATATCCATTCCGTTATACTTGAGCTGATTACTAGTCACATATTAAGTCAAATTTATAGCACTACTTTAGTTATGCTTGTCTATGATCAAGATACTATGCTCCAAGTCGTCCATAACCGCGGACATGGCTTTCAGAAAGCTTTACCCTGCAGGGGTGCACAAATAGCAACACACACTCGATTAACCTCGGAAAAACCAACTCAAAACCCAACGAGGCATTCACGCAAAAGCGATCACAGGATTCATAAAATATTTCAGGGGGCCACCCCATTAAGCTACCCGCAACGAAGTTGGCCGGCTCCGAGACGGACCCAAGGTTTGTGTGGACGGATGTAAATGACTGGGAACCTGAAAGTGTGATTGGGCTTCTCGATACAGCGAAAACGTGTCATGATCCTAAACAGTACATGTGCTCCACGCACAATCGTAAATAAAGCAGTAAAACATGGCATAAGTACAGGATAGTAATAAAACTCCAAACTAGTTTGTGGCCCCAAGAAATAGAAATGAATCAAGCTCTGGCTCAGGGGGGGTCCATAAGGCCTCCCGGATGTGGATAGTGCGAAAATCAAGGAACAAGTATCAAGTACTCGGGGTCCTACGGGACACAAGTGAGCGTGGAAGAACCAAATAACATCTATTACTCACCGATGCCTCTGCATTAGTTATATCTAGAATTTTAATAGTTGTATTTATAGTCATGATCAACTCCACCATAAACATCTGCCAGCATTCCAACAACTGTGGTACTCGACAACACAAGATCGCACCTGAGCAAGCAACTATGACTCGCAAGGCCAGCTATCTACCATACAACAGGTAATAGGAGGTGTCCAAGGCAATATAGAGGCTGCACGGGATATATCTAGTACGGAACACTAAAGCATCGCGACACGGATAGCAATATATCAACAAGAGGAAATAAAGACTATAAATGCAAAATAGGTAGAAGGGGGAGAGATGCTGCTGAGGAAAACACTTTGAAGCGGATCATATCCGGAGAACTTGTCGATACTCGCATCAACTCATCGGCCTAATCCGCGAAGAAGCAAACACTAGAAGAAACACCGGATGCAATATTTAATACTACGGCAGAAGATCCGGCATGATCATGATATGATGCAGATGCGGTGCAATTAGGCAGTATTAAGCGGAACCGGGGTCCTGACAATTAGTTACACGGTTCAAGTTATTTAGAAACCCTACAAATTAAATGTTGTATTAACAGGGCGAAACATGGCATCGGTTCTCTACACCAATTTAAATGGAGCCAATATAAGACTAGAAAAGCCCGCATATAGACTCCATATTTAATTTAGGTGAATCGACTATTTTACCCAACCCACTAGATGACATGAATGCAAGCATGAACAATTTAATATGTGACATATATATGTCATATTATAAAAATAGAGGCTTAGGGTCACACATCTGGGTTCGGAAGATCTTGGGTGCCGAGGGATTCGGGTTCGGTCTCAGGGTGCCGGGATTTGGGGGTTCGGGTTCGACGGGATCGGTCTTGCGGTCCGTGAAGGAGTACTTGTTGCATCTGATGGATCGGTCCTCGGGGTCGAAGAACTTGGCGTGCCAGGGTTCGGTCTTCGGATCTGAGTAGAAGAACTTGGCGTTCTGGTGGCAATCTTGGCGGTCATCGGGTTCTCGGCGAACTTGGCGTCTGGTCCTCGGGCATCGGATCCGTGGTCTTTGGGGTACGGGGGTCTTGGTTCCGGGTAGGCGATCTTGAGGTGCATCCTTGTCTTCGGGAGATCTTGGCGAAACCTTGAAACCGCACTAGCACCAACGTCACGACAGGAGAAGAGAGCACTAGGACACACCATCTTGTAGCACTGGAACCGAGTGGCATTGCCAACACCTGCAGAACACGTAGAGGGAGCAGCGATGGGTAGCGGCCGACGAGGATCGGGCGTGCCTAGCAGGGGTCAGAGCGGGGCTCACAAGGTGGGGTCCGTGGCGGCGCCAAGACCCAGAGAGAGCGGGTGACTGTGGGGCTCGACGGGGTGGCGGTCGACGATGGGGAGAGAGGCAGCTCCGTATGAGGCGACCTCGGCTGCGCTTCTTTGGCGAAGGAAGAGGTCGACGCAGGGGCTCGGAAGGGCTCTGGCGGTTGTGCAGAGGGCGCGGAGGCCATGGCGAGAAGGAGACGGGGACGAGCTGGGGCTCGGGTTCAGCGAAGCACAGGAGGGGGCTCGACCACGAGGTGGCGATGCGGCCGGGCCAGAGAGACGGTGCCAGGGGATGGAGACGAGGCTGCGCGGGGTCGAGGTGCCCGCCAGCCCAGCAACATGGCAGCGGAGTTACAGGAGAAGGCGGCGGAGGAAAGGCGGCGACGACGCGGAAGGAGAGGGCGGTTCGACGACACAGCGATCGACGGGGCGGCACCGAGATGAACGCCTGCGAGCGGAGGCGGAGGAGGCTCGGCATGGGCCAGCTCGAGGGGGAGGTTGCCAGGGAAGGAAGGCCACGGGGGAGGAGGGTGGTCGGCAGCGGAGAAGCTCGAGGAGGAGGGGCGAGGCTCTTGGCTGCGGCGGGCTCGCACGGGGCAAGCAGCGTGAGGGAGAGGCGCTCGCGTGCGGGAAAGGGAAGGAACAAGGAGGGTGAGGTGGCGACGTGGATGGTGGGGCAGGCGAGGCGTGCGTCTGAGGGAGGTGAGAGAGGGGTTGTCGGGGGAGGTGGACCTGGGGAGGCGTGGCGATCGGTGCCAGGGGAGGTGGGGATCTGGGTTGGTCGGGTGGTGGGGTGAGGAAGCGTGCGTTTGTGTGCTGCGTGTGTGAGTGTGTGTGTCCACCGGTGAGAGTGGCAGGTGTGAGGGGAGTGGGGCCAGGTGGGGAAGGTGGCGCACAGGGAGTGGAGGGAGTGAGGTGGCGGGTGAGCTAGGTGGTGAAGTGGACAGGCGGGTGGGAGAGAGGGGAAGATAGAGAGAGAGAGTGGCGGCGGGTGGGGAGATGGTTTGGGGTTAGGGTTTGGTTAGGATTAGACTAGGTTTTGGTTAGTTTGGACCGGGTAGTAGGCTGCTGGCCTGCTGGGCTTTTGGCTTGGCAGGCTGGCGGCCTCCCCGGTAAAACATTTTTATTTAACTTTTATTTTTAAAATACTTTTTTAAATAATTTTTAGGCAAATAAAAGACTCGGGCGAGAGACAGGGGTTTTGATTTGAATAAACACGGGGGATATTTTAGAAAACAAAACTAGGCGTTTAGAAATAGTTTTAGACAAAACATATGCATGATGATGACGATGCTCAAATGCAATGTGGCATGATGACATGAGCATGCGGTCATGATGATGCAATGCACAAAAAACAACGCGATTTTCTAGTAGTGGTTTTAGCGGGATGCCACAGTGGGCCCCACAGATGATCTACCCCTAGATTATTTCTCCAGATGAGGGTTGAACAATGGATTTTTATCCTTATTTATTTTGGTTAGTTTTAGGTGCAATACCAAAGTTTGAGCCCAGGAAGATGCTGGATCATGCGCATGCATATCGATATATGTGAGAGACCATGCTTACCAGGGCCTAGATAATGCCTATCTCAACAACCCATCACACTTTTGTACATATATCATATAGGAAACACATACATGCATGCAAGTTCTTCCAACACTTAGATCCCAAACTAATCTATACATCCCAAAATATATACTACGTACACAAAATAAACTATAAACTAATCTAGTTTAAACACATACTTTATCACCACCACTTGTTGTCGTCCTTGACTTGCTTCCCCTTCAACCGCTTGTTGTCGCCACCGTTCCAAGTTTCCTGCTCATCCTGATACCACTTTCTGTCCTCCTCGCGCTTCTTCTCGTGTGCTAGCTTGCAACCAGGGCATAGCTCTGTCGCGAAAACCCCCGCCTTAACCATCCCATCTTTCATGGCAATGAGCTTAATGTACAAATCGTACGCCATGTAGGCATCTCTGGCTGCATACTCGAGGCGCACCGCTAAGGCCGCATCAGGTTCATTTATGTTCGAGCCTCGGACGTTTAATTACGAGTTAGCTCCTTATCTCGGATTATATGGATTTACTTTCCCTTCGCACGTTCCAAGTTTTCACTTGCCGGCCGGGTCACCACTTTGGCTCGGATCCCATGGTTATCATGGTTTGATCCGGGCCCCGTTTCCTTCTCTCATACGCCAACCCACGTGGAGGCTAATCATTACCTTGTCTTATTTTAAGGGCCTGCACAGTAACCACCGCAGTAATTGTCAGTTTCACTGTGCACGGGTCACGTCATGCATGCCTCCTCGTTTACCGCAACAACACGTCGCGTCATGGGATCACTTCGATTCTATGGACCCCTGTGTGGCTTTTCTCTGATTGGCTGATGCCGGTGATACACGGCCACACCGTATGGCCCGTCGGCGCAGCGCGATCCCACTCATCGATCACTGGGGGTGGTTAAATAGGGGAGGGGCGCGTCCCTTAGAGTTTTTCCACCTCTGCGCCCCTTTGCCCGTTGTGTTTTCTCCTTCGTCTTCCCTGCGACCACGCCACCACCAGTGCTTTCTAGCAGCAGCGCCGCCGCCGCACTCTCCCCTTGCTTTTGCTTCGCAGCCACCGCTGCGCAACTGCTTAGCCACGGGTCCTCGTCAATCTAGGCCACAGATCCCCGCCGCCGCTAGCTCCAGCGAGGATAGCGAATACGAGATGACGGAGGAGGAGCTCGTCGTCGTCGAGCAGGAGATGGAGGAGGACGCCAAGCAGCCGTGATCGTGGGCGGTTCGTGGGTCTGTCAAGATGACATTGGTGGCTCTACGGACCAGGCGTATTCTCCGGCGTTGCGCTCGTCTCCCCTCACCGCCCCTCACCCAATCCGGGTGAGTTAGTTGTATTCCTGTCCCACTTCCAATGGGGATTTGGTCTCCCGGTGAGCGATTTCTTCCGGGATTGGGTTAGGACGTATCACCTGCAGCCGCACCATCTCCCAGCGAACGCAATCACCTCTCTTTCTGCCTTTGCCTCTACGATCGAGGGCTACATCAGACTATGGCCCACGAAGGAGCTGTGGATCCGGTTCTTCGGCCTCCATCGCAACGTCGTCCCCAATATCCACGTAGAGTCGGAGGACAAGCAGCTCACCCAGTTCGGAGCTGCCTCCATCTCGCCCCGGAGATTTTCAATCTTTCCTCGGGTCACCGGGCTTGACTCCTGCAAAGGATGGGCCCGGACCTTCTTCTACGTCCGGAATGAAGGTACCGAAGATTTGATTCGGTTGCTGCCCTACGCTCCGGGCCCACCTGATACGGATTTCTAGGAGGAGGTCCCCAAGAAACCTACAGCTCTGGCCAACCAAGTTAACAAGAGGTTCACGGAGCTGAAGAAGCTCGGATTGCGCAACGAGGATGCTATGATCACGTTCGTGCGCAACCGAATCTCTCCCCTCCAAAAGCGCTCCCACAAATTGTGCCACATGAGCTTCGGACGCGACCCCAACCGAACCTCCTCCTTTGAATTGAGCAACACCGAGATCTTTCGCCGGGTTAAAGCTCTTTTCACCACCCACAAGGATTTCTCCGCCGAATCGACGTGGGGAATCGAGCACTACTGCCGTGACAGGCTCCCTCCCGCAGTAAGCTTCGCGGGGCAAACTTATTTCGGATCAAGTATGTGTCGGTTTTTGTTATATTTCTGACTCTGTTCTTCATGCTTTTTCTCAGCTGTTCCTTCAGCAAACTCTCGAGGATGGTACGGATCCGACCCTTAAGTGGGTGTCGGACCGAGAAATCCCGGATGAGGAGGAGCCGGACCAGGAGATGTTCCTCCCTATGACCGACGCCACCAAACGACCCAGCGGTAAATTCTCTTCTCTTAGAGATTGGCCCGATGATGAGGATGACTCGGATATCGACGTGATTGAACCCGTTGAGGCTGTCCCTCTTTCTTTTGCCTTTCCGGCATCAGCTAACCCCGGTGGGCATATCCACGAGGATCCTCCACTTGCCACGGGCGAGCCGCCGGTGGCATCGAAGAAGAAGCGGATCCGCATCAAGTTCTTCCTCCGAACCTTCTCAGCCCACAAAAGGCAAAAGAAGGCGGAGACAAGACTGCCTCAAGCGGGCAGGTAAAGCCCGGCACGGAGGGCCCGGAACCCAAGGAGGCCGAGACCTCGGATGCGTAAGTCATTTTCCTGCGCAACTCACTTTTCCTTGCATCGGGTAATTTCCTCGACATCATTCTCTTTGCAGGCCTCTGTGGAGGTCCCTCGAGCGGATCGAGCATCTCTTCTCCCTTGGTCCGGCCCTTCTCCTCCTCGTGACGGCGAGTCACGCCCGAAACCCTATTAGGAGGGCTCTGCGGCTGCTCGAGTTCATGATACCTCGTGAGGAGGCGACCTCGGGAGGGAGGGTCGGTTCGGCCGAGGTGACGGTGTCCACCACTTCGGCATTGCCGCAACCAGCAACCGCCAAGTCTATCACAACACCAGCACCAGCAGCAGCTCCAGTACCAGCAACCGAGCCAGCACCTGCCCCGGCACCAAGGAAACCAACAACAGCTCTAGTGCCAAGTTCCTCTGCCTCTTCCGAGTCATCTCAGCCCCGGCGAGGAACCATTCTAGCATCTTCCAAAGGGAAATCCACCGTGGTTACTTCTTCCCAGCAAGCTAAAGGCAAGAAGGCTCCGGATACTGCCAAGTCTACATCCGTCGAGGCAGGCGGTGAACCACCCGTCGATGCTTCCGAAGAAATCACCAGCAGCAACGGATGTTCCCGCCGAGCCAACAGATGCGCAGCAGATGGTTCTGCACACCAGCCCAGCTCTTGCTCTAGTTGAGAGGAAGGAAGCTCATGCGAAGGGCTTGGTGGCACCCCACATGCCCACTGGTGAACGGTACCCTCCGAGCCTTATCGAGTTCGTCATGAACTGGAACAAGGCGGAATTCGTCCACAACGACGATCTCCCGGAAAAGTTCGGCCCCGCAGAATTTTCTTCCCAGATGAATACTGCCGCCAAGGAAATTAACCTCGCGGGGCAAATGATGGAGGTATGTAAACTTCAAAACCAACGTAGATAATAGTCTGGTTTGGGAAAAGTCCTTTACATGCTGTAGATAATAACCATTAGTCCCCGAGCCTCCGGGGGAGTAGCTTGTTACTCGGCTGGATGCTCATTAGAAAACCAACATAGCTGCATGTAAACTTCAAATATGCACACACCTAGAGCCGGGTTAAGTTCCACTTGGCCCGGATCTTGCACACTTCGAATCTGCACACACCTAGAGCCAGGTTAAGTTCCACTTGGCCCGGATCTTGCACACTTCAAATATGCACATACCTAGAGCCGTGTTAAGTTCCACTTGGCCTGGATCTTGCACACTTCGAATATGCACACACCTAGAGCCGGGTTAAGTTCCACTTGGCCCGGATCTTGTACACTTCGAATATGCACGCACCTAGAGCCAGGTTAAGTTCCACTTGGCCCGGATCTTGCACACTTCGAATATGCACCAAGCTAATTTTACACTTCTATACTTCTTTCAGGTAACGACCAATCACCGGAGCACCGAATTTCAACGCCTGCTTGATACCCACAAGATCCTCCGTGCAAAACATGTTGCACTTGGTGCAGCACATGAAAAGAGAGGTAATTTTCTCCCTCGGCACCTCTCCATTTTTCTTCATTTTCTTCCGCCGAACTAATCTCCTCATTCGGTTTCTGCAACTGGGGTGGAGGATGAGAACAAAATTATGCGGAAGAACTTGGAGGAAATCCGGGGTATGTCCTCTTTTGTTCGACCTTGTAGTGTTTTCCATTTCTTCTTCTCCTTGGCTCGGCAAACTTTCACCCCTCGGCTTTGCCGGGTCAACATACTATTTCAGCATCGCTTGAGGATAGTGTGCCCGTGCCTGATATGATGCTGCATTTTCTCGAACAAGCAGGGCAGCATCAGGCCGAGCTGAAGAAGAAGAATGATGAGCTTGCTCTCCTCCGGACTAAGGACGACGAGATTGCCAAGCTCAAGGCCGAGATGGAGAAGATGAAGGCCCAACACAAAACCGAGCTCCAAAAAGTTGGCCAGAACTTCACCGAAGAGCGTGAGCGCCTTACTCTCTAGATCTCCAAGGGCCAGGACCTACTCAGAGAATCCGACCTCTAGCTTGGGTCGGCTAACGCTGAGCTTGAGTAACTTCGTAAAAGACGCGATGCCTGCATCAACGAGTTAACCCGAATCCATAGCCACATTTCTCATCAGTTCCTTTCCCTTATCCGACATACTTCTCCGGGTTACCTCATATGTCTTTCCTTCACCCTCTTCCTTTGCCTTGTTTCCAGACCACTTTCCAGAGGGTACTGCCATTGCAAGCGCCGCTGTTGCCAAATTTCACCGAGAGAGGGGTACCCCCATTGCTCCTGATGGTGAGAACATTCCCTTGGACATGGAGGACCTATTGGTCAGCTTGTCCTCTCGCGTGGAGACCATCAAGAATTACGGCAAGGATATCCTCGACGTTGCAGTGCGCATCTTCAATACGTTCTGGCCCGGAGAGAGTAGCCCGGAGACCATCGCAACTCTCGTCGAGAAATTAATGGAAGTCGAGACCCAGCTTGACCTCTAGGGAGAATCTGCCGGTCGTGCTGCAGCTGACACCATCCTTCATCATATTCTCACATGGTACGAGAAGATTGACCTCAGCCTCCTCACACACCAGCGCACCAGATCCAGATGGACCGATGATCCGGAGTGGGTAGCTCGGTGCTAGGACTGCGCCTACAGCCTCGTCGAATATTCTCCTATTCATGACTGGATTGAAGGGCCGAGCTTCCTGGAATCCGCTGGGGACGAGCAGAATGAGAATGTTGAAGATGGGTTGGATGAGGACAGGGAAGATGATGCTTCAGATATTGAAGACATCGACGACGACGCCGAACCTGCTCCTCCTGCTGCTCCTTAGTTCTAAAAAACTTGAAAATTTATCAGATCCCCGGTATGCCGGGTGCAATTGTATGCTGGATATGTGATATTTTGCTACTACGTTTTTGTGCCGGATTAACTTGGGCGTAGTCCCCGAGTTTCATTTTCTTGTTCGTCCAATTCTTTGGCTCGGTCCGTGTCTACCTTGATTCGGTTTTACGACTTACGAATCCGAGCTTCAAAAATTTTCTTAACAATACTTAGAAACTTTGAGGCTTGGCTCAAAATAATTCAGCATAATAACTTGAAAATAAATACAGGGTTAGTCCGAAAAAACAAATGTTAGCTCGAATAAATTCGTTTCCTTAGTCGTTTTTCATGTGCTACGCAATTCCAAACTTGTTCCCATGCTTGCCATGAAGCCAATTCTTGTTGGACAGCAGCAAGTCGAAGGGTTGGGTTTTTGGTGCTCACACATTACTAATCCGGGTTAAGGAGAACGACTTATTCCAGCTACCGCATAAGAAATTACGACAAATATTATTAAGGCAGTCCCCGAGTTACTGCTCGAGGCGCTGCTATTTCATTGATAAGCTCATTGCCGACATACATACCAACATATGAGATGACTCGGATACATACACTTCTTAGCTAAGTGTAGAAGGGAAGAAGTAGTCCTACATTCCACGGTCGCTTGGATTCCTCTCCGGACCTGTCCGCCTTGTTCTTTTCCTGTGGCTTTGCATCTATAAGATAGTAAGAATCATTGTGCAATGCTTTGCTCACAATGAACGGCCCTTCCCATGGGGGGGGATAATTTATGCATGCCAGTAGTACGTTGTACCAACCGGAGCACCAGATCGCCTTCCCGAAAGACTCGGGGGCACACTATCCGGCTATGATAGCGTCGGAGATTTTGCTGATATATGGCGGATCTGGACAGTGCTAGTTCTCTCGCTTCTTCCAGCAGATCAACATCATTTTGCCGGGCTTCTTGCACTTCGGCTTCTGTGTATTGGGTGACCCTAGGCGAGTCATGCTCTATGTCGGCTGGTAATACAGCTTCTGCCATATACCGTAAAGAATGGCGATAGCCCGTTGATCGATTCGAGTTGTTCTTAAGCTCCAGCATCACCGGTAGTTCTTCTATCCAGCACCCCGCTGATCTTTGCAGCGGCTCAATAAGCCGGGGTTTTATCTCGGATAATACTAATCCGTTGGATCTTTCCACTTGTCCATTCGATGCGGGGTGGGCTACCGAGGCGACATCGAGTCGGATCTTCTTATCTCGGCAGAAGCGCGCAAATGCTCCTTCCGCAAAATTTGTTCCATTATCAGTTATAATACTGTGTGGATAACCGTATCTCAAGATGATGTCTTTGAGAAATGTCACGGCCGTAGCTCCATCACATTTTCTTATAGGTTTCACTTCAATCCATTTTGTAAACTTGTCCACCATGACCAAAATGTGTGTCATGTTTCCTCTCGCTGGTTTGAACGGGCCAACCATATCCAAGCACCATACATCAAATGGCCACGTAATTGGTATGGTCTTGAGTTCCGACATAGGCATATGTGTCTTGGTATGCATCGACAACCATTGCATTTTCTCACCAGATCTTATGCTTGTTCCAAGGCACTTGGCCAGTAGAATCCATGTCGGAACGCCTTTGCCACCAAGGCTCGAGATGAGGCATGATGCCCGCATTCTCCTTGGTGTATATATCGGAGGATGTCAAGCCCTTCTTCCGGGTCAACGCATCTTTGGAGAACATTGGTTACACTCCATTTGTATAACTCAGAATTGATGATTGTGTATGCTTTTGCTCTCCTCTGAGTTTGCCTGGATAACACCTCCTCAGCGGGTAACGTTCCGTCTTTCAGTAATTGGAATATAGGCACTGCCCAAGCAGGTATTGCTCATGGAGGGAACATCTCCTCATCAACTTCCATCTGATCCACCGGCATAACTTCAGCCGGATCACGTTGAGCAGTGCCTGGGTCTAGCGAGGTAGTCCCCGGGTTTGCCGAGGCAGTCCTCGGGTTTGCTGATGCGATCCACAGGTTTCGCATTACCTCCCGTGTCAATGTCCATGGGCTCAGCTCCGGATTCCGTATTTTCCGGGACATAGATCGAGTCAGTTCCTGGGGACAGCCTGATAGATGGTTTTCTGAGGTGTTCCAATGCTACACCCGGTGGAATTGCCTGTCTGGTCGATCCGAGCTTCGACAACATGTCGGCAGCCTCGTTTTCCGCCCGGGGTACATGGTGAAATTCACACCCCTTGAAGTAACCAGATATCTTCTGCACGTGAAATTGGTATAGTGCCATGTTTGGATCCGTATGCCCCATACTCGGACACTGCACCACCAGGTCCGAGTCGCCAAAGCATATTATCCGACGTATGCCAATCTCCTTTGCCACTTTCAGCCCATGCACAAGAGCCTCATACTCAGCGACATTGTTCGATGCCGCGAAATGGATCTGCAATACGTACTTTAGCTGATCCTTCTTTGGCGAGGTAAGCACGACCCCGGCGCCTAATCCGGTTTTGGTTTTCGACCCGTCAAAGTGCATCCTCAAGTAATTCGGATCTGGTGGCGGTGGTTCGTATTGTACCTCGGCCCAATCCACAAAAAAGTCCGCCACAGCCTGAGATTTGATCGCTTCTCTTCAGATTAGGCGCATAAGGGCTAGCTCAATTGCCCATTTGCGATTCTGCCACTCGCATCCTTGTTACCCATTATCTCGGATATGGGAGCTTCACATATTACTTTGATGGGGTGCTCCTCAAAGTAATGCTTTAACTTCTTCGCCGCCATATAGACACCGTATGCCACCTTTTGAAAGTGCGTGTAGTTCTGTTTTGAGGCAGACAATACCTCGCTCAGGTAATACACTGGCCTCTGCACCGACTTACCCTCTTCATTGCGTTCCACTATGATTACTGCACTTACAACTCGGTTGGTTGCGGCTACGTAGAGCAACATTGGCTCCTTTGATAGTGGAGAGGCTAACACTGGCGTAGTGGCCAACATCTTTTTCAAGTGGGAAAAGGCTTCATCGGCCTTTGGCGTCCAAACGAATTTATCCGACTTTTTCATGAGTTGGAAGAGAGGCAGTGCCTTTTCTCCCAACCGACATACAAACCGACTCAACGATGCCAGGCATCCAGTGAACTTCTGGACATCGTTAAGACACTTCGGCAGCTCCATTCGTTCGATGGCTCGGGTCTTAGTTGGATTAACTTTGATACCTCGGCTGGAGACAAGAAACCCGAGTAATTTTCCAGCCGGGACACCGAAGGTACATTTTTTCGGGTTAAGCTTCATCCGGAACCTTCTCAAGTTCGTGAATGTTTGCCTTATGTCGTCAAGGAGCGTTGCGCTTTCCTTGGTCTTGATAACCACATCATCCACGTATACTTGTACGTTTTGACCTATTTGGTCATGCAAACATTTTTGCATACATCTTTGGTACGTTGCACCTGCATTACGTAAACCGAACGGCATAGTGCGATAGCAGTAAGCCCCATACGGGGTAATAAACGCCGTTTTTATTTGATCATCCGGGTTCAGAGGTATCTGGTGGAAGCCAGAATATGCATCAATGAATGACAACAGTTCGCATCCCGCGGTTGAGTCTATGACCTGATCTATCCTCGGCAGTGGAAATGGATCTTTTGGACACGCCTTGTTTGGGTTCGTGTAATCGATACACATGCGCCAAACCACTGCCACGATCGGATCGTCCTTCTTCTTTTCTACCAGCACCGGATTAGAGAGCCAATCCGGATATAGTACCTCCATGATAAATCTTGCTGCTAGTAACCGAGCTATCTCGTCTCCAATGACTTTTCTCCTATCCTCGGCGAAGCGGCAGAGAGTTTGCTTCACTGGCCTTGCTCCGGGTCTTACGTTCAAAGAGTGCTCAGCCAACTCCCTCGGAACACCTTGCAATTCATGTGTAGACCAAGCAAAAATATCCCGATTCTCATGGAGGAAGTTGACGAGCTCGCTTTCCTATTTGTCAGTTAACCCGGAACCAATTGTTACGGTGCGCTCTGGAAACATGTTATCAACTAGAATCTTCTTGGTGTCCTTTGCGGCTTGAAATGAAATGCTGCCATGCGAGTTACTTAATGCCGGCATATATTGCTGTGCGGACTGAGCTAATGCCGCCACCTCTTGGATTTTTCTTTTCTCTTGCGCAATCACGAGTGATTCGGCTAGGTTAGACCCGGCTGAAGCACACTCCATGGAACGTCGGAAATCTCCAGCAATGGTAATCACTCCATTTGGCCCGGGCAACTTCATCTTCAGATAACTGATGTGACAGCTTGCCATGAATTTGTTCAATGCTGGTCTTCCGAGTAACGCATGATATGCACTTTCCAAGTTCACCACCTCAAACTCCAGATTTTCAGTTCGGCAGTTATCCCTTGTGCCGAATAACACATCGACCCGGACTTTGCCTATGGGCTCACAAGAAATGCCTGGTACAATGCCATGGAAATTTGTTCTCGTAGCCTGGAGCATGTTCTCCGAGATGCCCAACTTGTGCATCGTATCCGCATACATGATGTTAATGCTACTGCCATTATCAATTAGAACCTTGGAGAACCTCACATTGATGTTCGGTCCAATGAATGTCGGATCTAGCACTAGCGCATACGAACCTGGGCTCGGCATAAGTTTAGGATGATCTTTGATGTTCCAGGTGATTTCCTGGTCCGACCAAGGCATGTACCTCGTCACTGCTGGCATGACCGCATTGACCTCTATATGTCGGCGCTGCAAGCTCTTTATATCTGTTTCCTCGGTTGTGAATACACAATAACTCTGGTGATGTTCCCTGTACTCATTCCTTCCCTCGTTTCCGGGGTACCTCTGATCCGGTTGTTGCTGATTTTCCACCTGATGCACTGCATCCCTTCTCTCATTGTTATCATACCTCGGCGGAGGGGGAGGCAACATTAGCTGTTGTGTGTTTGCTCCGGAGAGCAACTGCTGCCGGGGTAACTCCTGCCGAGGTTGATCATTCCGGGGTGCCTCAGCATTCCCCAAACCACCTTGCTCTATCTTTCGCATCCACTCACATTGCCTCGTCGTGTGACCCGCCGGGCTATTCGGATTTGGCGTGTGAAACTTACACGGCTGGTCCAGCATCGACTCGTAGGTATACCTCATACGCTCTTTCTTTTCCTGCCACTGTTTCTTCTGCTCTGGAGTCCATGTCCTCTTGCCTTCATTTCTCGGAGTCCATTGCCCTCCCGTTCTGTGGCGTTGGCTTCTCCCTGCTCCGGGTTGATCTTGATTCACAGCTGCAACTTGTTGCGAACCATAGCGATGGTCCGGTCTATCATCTCTCCTTTTTCCTCTGTAATCATTCCTCCGGGATGACCCAGCTCCATCCCTCTGATAGTATTCCTCGTTTGACTCGTTTGAGGCGAGCCTAGGTTGAGTCGGATCGCCCAAAGCATACGAATCGGCAATCCGGATCATCTCTGCCAGCATAACTGGCATTTTCCTTTGCAACTTCATCCAAAGCTCGTTGTCGTATCTGCACCCTTGCGCAAACCACGCTATGGCCTGTGATTCTATGACACCCTCACACGAGTTTCTCACGGTACACCACCGGGTCAAGAATTCACGATCCGTCTCATTAGGTCTTTGCTTGCACATTGCCAAGGTCTGCGGTCTATTCGGTCTCTGATATGTACTCGAGAAGTTGCTGATAAACATTTCTTCAAAATCTATCCAGCAGTTGATGCTTCCAGGTGGTAAATTATTCAGCCATACTCTGGCCGGGCCTTCCAACATCTGGGGCACGTAGCGTACAGCCCATCTCAAGTTGCCAGTTGCAATTTTCACCGCCGTAGCATAGTTTATCAGCCAATCCTCTGGCTTGGTACTGCCGTCATACATCTTCGTGCCTCTGGGTAACTGGAAGTTGGGTACCGGTGGTTCCTTCATGATCCGGGGTCCAAAGCACGCTGGACCCGGAGTACCTTGACATTCGATTTTTTCCGACCTGTACAGGCAATCCAGTTTTAACCTGGCGTCATCCGGCATTAAGTCCCTGCTTCCCAATCTTGACCCTATCACATGATAGTGCAGTGCAGGGTACCTGCTCACCATCTCCGAATCACCGTCGTTGTACCGGTTTTGCTCCCGCTGCGCACCTTTCTGCTGCATACCTCGGCCGGCGCTTTGCTCTTGCCTTGGTATATTCCGCTGCTGTGGTTGTCCTGCTCCTGCGGAGTTGCACTGTCCGGCATTGCCGTTGGCAGCGTTCCCTTGACCGGCATTGCCTTGGTCGTGATTATCTCGGCCAGCTTCACCTTGGCTCAAACTCCGTCGATCATCACCTTTCCGCATCTCTTTTTCTTTTCCCGCACGGGTTGGGTCATACGGGACAATCTGTTTGTTCCGTCTGGCCGAGGTTACTACCTCTTCTCTCCTTGGACCGCCATGAGGCGATGATGCGGCTCCAGCGGATTTCTCTGAGTTACCCATCACCGAATGGACGATCTTGGAAGCCCCAGCTCTCTCCGGGTTAGCTCTCAACAGCTCCTCGTTCTGCCTGTTCGCGATCCGAACCAGCTCGTTAACCCTGTCTTGCTGTCTTTGACGGGCCTCACCCGTCAGACCCTCTAGCTCGGATGCAGCCGCATCTGCTGCTCTGAGGTTCTTCGCCGGGGTACTATACTTCGGCAACCCCACAGACAGATAGTTTTCCGACCCTTCTGCTCCATCATCACCTTCTCTGTTCATCTCACTTATGAGATTTCTCCCTTTTTCCCTTACTGCATCAACCTTGTTTGCCTTTGCGTACTCACGCAGCGTCATGTTCAGCGACTGTTGAGCCACGGCTATTTTCTTTGCGCCCTCCAGTATCTTTTGCCGAGTTTCCTCTAGCTCGGCCTGCGCCTGAGCCGGATCTACCACTGCTGCTACCGGTTTAGCCAAGCTATCCATAGCTTCCCTCAGTACGTTCTGAGGCCTCTCTAGTGGAGGTCCTCTACCTTTCCTCGGTGCCTTAGGTGTTACCTCCGGGTCTGGCACTGGGTCCTTGCTTGCGCCTGCACCTGGCGCAGTCATCATCACCTCCGCATGGTCCGGGGAGCGAGCGATACGCGCCCCGCGAGCCACAGTGAGGGGTGGTTCCCCCGCATCGACGACGCGACGCGGATGAACGCACGAGACGTCCACAGCAACGTAGACCTTGTGCGCGCCGAGCTTGACGAAGAGGCCGTTGCGCGGAAGCGGGCGCGTGCCGAAGCAGCCAGCGTTGTCGCTGACGAAATCCAACGCTCCAAAGCGCTGAACGAGCCCGGAGACGATGCGTTCGCCGGTGCCGATGAAGTTTCCCGTCTGGATCTTCACCCCTGCTAGCGCCGCTAGCCCCACGGTGGGCGCCAACTGTCGTGGTGGTGTCACGGCAGATGCCATGGATAGGCTAAAGGTGGGGACTAATATGCGCTAGGGGAATCCAGGGAGGGATAGTAGAGTGATTCTCCACACAGAAGTTTGTATTGCTATATCTTCAAGATTACAAGTGCTCCTCGAGCTGTATTGGCGAGAGGAGGAAGAAGGAGCTCTCTTACTCTTTCCTAGATCTCCTAGCCCTAAGGAATCACCAAATCAACCAGTGCTCAACCAACCCCCCCTACTAGAACCCTAACCCCCCCTTATATAGAGGAGGTTCGGTCCTGGCTTAGGGCATACGTGGAGGCATATTCCTAAGAATATGCCCCCTCCCAAAGTGGTAACCCGACCAGGTTGCTTTTGTCCCGTGTCACACATGCTTTAGCGACGTAAGCCTCTGCGGCGCCCACGTCAGCCGACGCGAGCGTCATCACCCTTGTCGGCCATGACCCGGTGGTCCTGCCCTTGCTTTATTCGCTCATGTAGTGCGTACCGGACCTTCTTTTTTGACCAGAGAGATTCCTTCCTTCTCCCAGAAGCTAAGCGAGGATTCGGATCATAGTAGATCCGGCCACACCTGTTCCTGCATATAAGTTATACAAGCACTCTTGACTTACTCCTTAAGTCGGATCAGACAATGTTAGGCGACCCCCTGGTCCGGGTTACTCCGTGATTCGTACTGCCTTGAGGTGACCCGGTCAGCATCCCCCTTGACCTTGCCGGACCTCGGCTAACTCGGCCGTTATACCCTGGAGTGACCCTACCCGGGGGTACCCCCCAACACCATGTGGGATTTTTATCAACGCACGAGAAAGCATAGTTGTGTTATTTGTGATATCCACGCTACTGAAAGTTATCCCTTTCCTACACAAGAACTCGACCAGAGCAGGATAATGCTTCTCAGTTGGTTTACTCCTGCAGTTAGAGGGTTTTAGGGATGTAAGGGGACAAGGGATGCAAAAGTGGTGATCTCAAATTTAAATTTCACATACCTGAAGAAGTGGTAAACGAGGACCTCCTCATGTATGGCGATTTGCACGACGGCGATCTATTGTGGAGGATCTTTTCGCTTATTTGCACGGTTGTACTCCAAGTCTAGCCCCACGAACTTGTACTTCTCTTTCTCAAGCAATTATTCATACCTGGTGAGAGTTATCTCCATAGTCGCTTCATCATTTTTGTACACCACTGTCAAAGTCGTGGTGCCATGGGCAGGGATGAAGTGGGTCTCTATTGTGCATTTCCCATCGTCCATGCCTACAAGGAAATGTGTGACAGGAAATGATTGCAAGTAAATGCCTACGAGGAAGAGGAAGAAGAAGAAGAACCGATGGTTCTAGAACATAGGAATGAGCAAGGAAGAGGAAGAAGAAGCGCACAGGAATAACTATAGAGATCGTGGATACATGGTAATAATGAATAACTGCAGCTTCGGTTCGAGAACTCACTGTGGTTACGTGGAGATCGTGGCAGTGTTGCCGGTTCAACAAGTGGGGGTGGTTCCTGTGAGAATATGGAAATAGTTGTGCATTTTTTCATGCGAGAAATCATTTATATTTTCTCTTTCATAATTAAACATAATGAAGTTAGTACAACCCAAGAGATTTGAACAAAAGAGATTTGCTAGTTTAACATACAACAACACAAAAGTTTCTGAGGATGCATTCTTGAAATATAAATTCTAATGATTTATTCAGAAGTTCTAAGCTACAACCGACATCTCAGAGCCAACGCTCTCGTCTTCGTCCTCCTCCTCCTGCTCGTCGCTGCCGTCTTCCGCATCCTCATGTTCCTCTGCCGGACCGGTGACCACCTTAATAATCAGCTTGATATAGTGCCTCATCACCTTGACCTGGACGACAAGCAGATCATCAAGGCAAATTATGTTTTTAGCATAGAATTCAGTCCAGGGGTTGTGAACTCAATGTAATCATCATATACTTCCGATATGTGATATCACCCCAAGATTTTTAGGCCTTTGTCACAATTATTCATCATGCATACACAATAGAACCCTTTCTTTGGGATTTGGTGTTCCCTTGTGCATGTGAAAGGAATTTCCTGAGTAACAAAAATATATAAGAGATCTTAGTTAACTGGCCACCCTGATAAATTTACAAAATAAGAAGGAAAAGCATAGGAAAACGTGATTAACTAACCATCTGATAAAGATCATTTCATCCTGCACCTGGTGCATCAAGAACTGAGGGATATCAAAGGCCTCATCTTCACCCAGGTCTCTTACAAACTCCTTGCCGAATGCCCAAGATATGGAATTCATTTCAGAACAACTGACATTACATGGGTGCTGAAATATAGATTTCTCTAGTGTCACCTTGCAACAATCTTCAGTCTTATAACACCCTGATCATGCATATGAAATTGAAGAAGGTTTGTGTGTAAGGAACATATAAATTAAGAAAGTAGTCATTTGTGTAAGAAAAAACCAATTCAATGCAAAGAAGTCAATACATACACTAGTCTTGATCAACCCAAGCTTTGACAACATTATCAACATTTGACACTTCAACAATAAAGCACCTGTCTACTCTATCATATGCAAATGTGAGAACATCATTTTGTTCAATGTTATAAGCTGCATAGAACCTCCTCCAATATGGCCCACATAATGCTACCGACCTCCCAAAATTCCCACCATACAGCACATAGAAGTAGTATTTATCAATTGTTCTGTTTTGATCATGGCGGTCACTCCGAGCAAGGATCCAGGTCAGATATGGACCAAGAGCGAATTGCCACATACGCTCAGCGAAACAACAAGGAATACCCTGCATATATTTGTGAAACAGAAAAAAAACCCATAAGATCATGAACATAAAGCAATATATATGGAAATTTAAAATAAGATATGTATATGAAAATCGAGAATACTTACAAATCCCTCTACAAAAAAGGTGATCTCACCCTCATTCTAAAATACATCACATGGTCTGTGTTTCCACTCCTACACCAGGTAGGTTGCTGCTGAGATGTCACACATTCGTTTTGAGCCATATTCCTTTTTTTTAACACAAAAATTACAAAAGATCAGGAAAATAAATGATATGATGTTACTAATATTATCTCTGAACACTACTACTAGTGTCAAAATATATAAATGGTATGATGTTACTAATATCACTACAACTAGTGCAGTTAAAAATATCTAAACTAAACTCTAAATTTGCAGTAATGATATTTTGAGGAAAAACTACATTATCCAAGCTAGGAAAATTATGGGATTTATACCCAAGCTAGGAATATTAATGACACTAATTACATTGTACTTTATCTAGTGTATATATATAGTACTAATGGCAATTAGTACTATATATGTGCAGAAATACAACTAGTCTGCAGTTCTACATAGATAATCCTGCAAAAATACAACTAATGATGTGCATATTGTACTAATCTACAGTAATGCATACACATACTGAAGATTGTTATTAACAAAATATCAGCACAAATTGTACCTGATGGCTCGGTGTTGATATGGAGCTTGTTGGGGAACCCCAAGAGGAAGGTATGATGAGCATAGAAGTAAGTTTCCCTCAGTTATGAAACCAAGGTTTAATCGAACCAGTAGGAGCAAGGAAACACCCCAAAGGTGTTGCTATCTGAGCGTTGCCAGGGCGCACTACCGGTTCTAGTAGCAACATGGAGACCTGCACAACACAACCATAGAACTTTGCCCCCAACTTGCGATGAGGTTGTCAATCTCACCGATTTTGCTAAAAACAAAGGATTAAACGTATCGAATGGAAGGAAGTAATAGTTTGCAGAAAGTAAACACAAAGCAGTAAACAGTTTGTAGATTGTATGTAAAAGAAAGGACCGGGATCCATAGTTCACTAGAGATGGCTCTCCTTAAGATAGATAACATGTTGGGTGAACAAATTACAGCGGGGCAATTAACAAACATCGAGAAAGCAATACATGCATATACTAATCATCTTGACTCCTTTGGAACTTGATCGGGCATTACAACATTATACATAGACCGCCATCCAACTGCATCTATGACTAATAATCCACCTTCAGGTTATCATCCGAACCCCCTCCAGTATTAAGTTGCAAGCAACAGATTATTGCTTTACGAATTGCGTGTAAAGTAAACAATACGATTGTTCTATGAAGAAAGGATTGTTGTTTTCTCACAGTAGCATGACACATCTAGTACCTTAGAGATTTCTGTCACTTCCCCAGATTACCAGAGGCATGAACCCACTATCGAGCATAAATACTAACTCTTGGAGTTGCTAGCATCTACTTGGCCAAGATAGCTACTAACAATGGAAAGCATGGAAGATCACAAATAAAAAAGACATGATAGAATCAATAATCAATCTGAAATAGCATCTCAATATCCATCGGATCCCTGCAAACACAACATGCAGAATTACAAATAGATGATCTTGATCATGAACGGAGCTCACAAGATCTAGACATGAAAGCACAAAGGAGGAGAACCAGCCATCTAGATACTACATGGACCCGTAGTCCAGAGATGAACTACTCACGCATCACACCGGAGGCTTGCATGATGATGAAGAAGGCCTCTAGGGTGAATTCCCTCTCAGGTGCCGGGAAGAGCTTCATATCCCTCCCGATCTAGGGATGGAGATGACGGCGGCTACAGACTCTTTCGTGGATTTTTGATTGGGTACTTAGGGTTTTGGTCCCGAGGGCAATATATATGCGGAAGGAGAGGGGGTGGGTGGCGGACCACCCCACCTCGCAAAGCCTGGCTGCGCGGCCAGGTGGTGTGGCCGTCCCCTAGCCCTTCTCCGTCTCGTATTCTAGCATCAGGTGTCTTCCGAAAAAATAGGCACTTTGGCTTTTGTCCCATCCAATTCTGAGAATATTCATTTTCTGACTTTCTTGGAACCAAAACAGCGTAAAAGCAACTGCAATCGTGGCTCTTGTTAATAGGTTAGTCCAAGAAATCATATGAAAAGTACTCCAAAGTGTGGACAAAACACAAGAAAGTAGATAAAACCAAGCATGGAGCATCAAAAATTATAGATACATTTGCAATGTATCAACATCCCCAAGCTTAACTCCTGCTCGTCCTCGAGTACGTAAGTGATAAAAAGAAAGAATAATTTTTGAGGTGACATGCACCATCAAAGACTTGATCAAAGTATTTGTAAAACATTTAAAGCTGGGATCATAGTACTTCAATCATAACATGAAAGACAAGGTTCTAGCAATAAGACAAAGAAACTATGATGCAACATGAAAAGGCACAAATAAAAGATTCATGAATAACAATGCTTTGCAAGACGTTTGTTTAATTCACATAAAGAAAACATAGCATAATAGTATTCAGCTTGTCCCTCATAGAGTAGCAAATATAATTGCATAGGACACCTTCAAAGTTTATAAGAGTGACTAGATACAAATAGTTTAAAACAAGCAATATCAAGTTATGCATCAATCAACTAACCTTGGGACAATGCACGTAGAACTAAGAATGGCCACTATGCTCTCAAAGTAGGTGCATAAAGGTAGAAGGTGGAGACTCAATATATAAGTGGAATAAAAGCCTTCATAAAAGGAAGTAGGGATTCAAGTCTCATAAAGAGCTTCCAAAAATTATGGTACTTATAGCTTTCAGCTCTCATTGCCCCTATCATAAGCATCTTGAAGTGATTAAGGTTAAAGTGAACAAACTATGGTGTACATGCTTGACGAAGTATAAGTTAGAATTCTCATGTCCCTTGAATACGAGGCACGCTCCTCATGCTACTCAAGTTTAGTCACAGGTAAGTTCCTGTCATCATAAGTACATGTGTATCATAGAGAACCGCCAACGGGGTACCCCTTGCCCGATGATACGAAAGAATCCCCATATCAAAATGACAAGGCAAGTAGACAACAAGCATATTAGCAATCTTCTTATTTACCATGGGAATATGGTGCTTTTTCTCTCTTTCCTCTTTTCATAATCTCTTTTTTTATTTTTCTCTTTTTTCTCAATATAGGACTTTTTTTATAAGAAGAATGCTTCATAGGCAGCTCATTATGGTTACGCTGCAGGTTTCCACCATGTCAGCATGGATTAGACCAGTGGCCCAGGCGTTCCTCTAACACATATACATAACTCCATGGACTTACAAGCTCCCCTTTCATTTCACACCAACGACATCCATTGACAAAAGAGCATGATATCAACTAGGTACAAAGTACCCGTGCAATGTTGAAAGCGTTCCCCATGACAACATGGTTCTGCTAATTCCCAACAAATAAGTGCAAGCATATACAACATAGAAGACACAATGGTTCAAGTTTATTAAGGGCAAGAAAAGTAAAGTGTGCCATCAAGTTCGTGAGAGCTTTAATCACTAGTTTTCTCATAACAAGTTTAATTCTCATCACAAATAACAAAGACATGATAGAATCAATAATCAATCTGAAATAGCATCTCAATATCCATCGGATCCCCGCAAACACAACATGCAGAATTACAAATAGATGATCTTGATCATGAACGGAGCTCACAAGATCTAGACATGAAAGCACAAAGGAGGAGAACCAGCCATCTAGCTACTACATGGACCCATAGTCCAGACATGAACTACTCACGCATCACACCAGAGGCTTGCATGATGATGAAGAAGGCCTCTAGGGTGAATTCCCCTCTCCGGCAGGGTGCCGGGAAGAGCTTCAGATCCCTCCCGATCTAGGGATGGAGATGACGGCGGCTACAGACTCTTTCGTGGATTTTTGATCGGGTACTTTGGCCCCCAGCCCTTCTCCATCTCGTATTCTGGCATCAGATGTCTTTCGGAAAAATAGGCACTTTGGCTTTTGTCCCGTCCAATTCCGAGAATATTCATTTTCTGACTTTCCTGGAACTAAAAACAGCAGAAAACAGGCAGCTGGCACTGTGGCTCTTGTTAATAGGTTAGTACAATAAATCATATGAAAAGTACTCCAAAGTGTGGACAAAACACAAGAAAGTAGATAAAACCAAGCATGTGAAGGGAATATGCCCGAGAGGCAATAATAAAGTGGTTATTATCTTATTCCATGTTTATGATAAATGTTTATTTTACATGCTAGAATTGTATTGATCGGAAACATCAATACATGTGTGTTTAATAAACAAAAAGGGTTCCTAGTTATGCCTGTCTTATAGACTAGCTTGTTGATTAACAAGATGATCAAGGTTTCTTGATCGTGGACATGGGATGTTGTTAATAACAAGGTCACACCATTGGTGGAATGATGTGATGAACATTCATCCGAAGTATAGCATTACGATCAAGTCATTATGTTTATATTGCTATAACATCATACGAAGTAATCTTTATCCTTAGACCATGAGATCATGTTAATTGCTAACACCGGAAGAGTATCTTGATAACATCAAACGTCACACCGTAACAGGGTGACTATAAATGTGGGTTCGATTACTCTGAAGGTGTTATGTTGAGGATCATGGATCAAGAGTGGGATTTGTCCATCCCGATGACGGATAGATATACTCTGGGCCCTCTCGGTGATATCACATTGAAATAGCTTGCAAGCAAGTGATGTGATCACTAGAATGTTATATCACGGGAACGAGAAAAGAGTGCATGTCGGTAACGAGATCAAACTAGGTATGGAGATACCGATGATCAAATCTCGGACATGTAATATATTGCGGGACAAAGGGATTTAGTTGCTAGCGTTAAAGGTTCTCACGATCACAGAAGTCATCGTTGAATGTGTAGGAGTCGATGGATCTCGTGTCCCGCATTGATTATTGATCGGAGAGGGGTCTCGATCATGTCTGCATTATTCGTGAACCATAGGTTGACACACTTAAGGGATACCGACACCATTTGGAGCAAATATGTTTTAGATAAAGATTTAAGAAAGCGCTGGAATTATTTCAATAGACACCGAAACTGTTTTGGGTGAAATTGCTGAAATTGGTTCTGCATGTAATATTGAAATGTTGCAGGGGGTTTTATGTGAATGTTTGTCAATTAAAGTAATTAACAAAATTCTGAATAAAAATAATAAAAGAGTTTTATTAAATGAGAGAGCATTAAATTTGGAGAAATTTAATGCATTTAAAGTGGAGACTTTAAAAGAATGTGAAGGGCAAATTTATGTGGAGGGAGTTACCACCACATGAATGGAGGAGGTGAAGAGTCACCTCCTCCATGCATAACCATGAAGGAGGGGCACCCTCCTCCTATAAAAGGCCACCCCCTCCTCACTTCTCACACACACCTCCTTGTGAAGGATCTCTCTCCCCCTCTAGTATTATTCCCCCATGGTCTCGGATTAGCGAGATACATGTTCTCGGTGGCTTTATCTGGAAAGGAGTTGCTGCTTCTGCTGCTTTGCTGGAGCGAGGGACGGAGGTTGTCGGGGTACCGGACGTGTGTGCGATCATGGATGCACCGCTGCTTTGCGGTGCTGGACTTGGTGGTGCTGGAGCTGGATCTGATGGACGTGCTAGAGCCGGACCTGCTAGACTTCATCACGATCTTGAGATCGGCAAGTGTACGACTACATCAACCACGAGTTCCTACACGTTAACAAAGCTCATTGTCTACGAGGGTAAGTTCTCATTGGATGTATGTCCACCCATTGCTTTGTACCTAGTAGATAGATCTTGGCGTGTAGTTCAAACCGTAGGAAATTTTTTGTTTTCTATGTTGCGGACCCAAGGTGGTATCGAGCCGATCTATGTAGGTGCTTTGCACGGGTAGTACACATATGTTTATATGTGGGCGATGATGATCATGTTATTGCTTCTTTCATGTATTTTGGATATTGGTGGCATAGTGGGATGAAGCGGCCCGGACCAACCTTACATGTCATCGCACATGAGACCGGTTCCACGACTGACATGCAACTTGTTTTGCATAAGTGGTTGGCGGGTGTCTGTCTCTCCTACTATAGTCAATATCTGATTTACAACAAGTTGCTAATAACTTAGTTATCCTCGTTATGGTTCATGTTCGTAGGTAAGAACGGTTCTATCTCCGAAAGCCCTAAGCCACGTAAAACTTGCAATTGATAAATTAGAGGCGTCTAGTTTAGATCGTTGCTGGTCTAGTGTATTGATATGGTATTGTTGTAAGTAGATGTATGATAGATACTCTTACAACACACTCAACGTGTAAGTTCCATAGACCTTGGCCTTACACACAAAGGAATGATAGAGATCATACCACGATGCAAGTGATAGAGATCAAATGCATGGACCATATCATCTCACTTTACACATTAGATGTTTGCATCTTATATTGCTAGTTTGGCGCTTTTAGTAGCATTGTAAGATGATCCCTCATTTAAATATCAAGATAAAATGTGTTCTTCCTTAAGTATGCATCGTTCTATGGATCGTGTTTCGAGACATCACGTGATGATCGGGTGTTCTCAACTCTACGCTTTCATGCAACGGGTGTAAGATAGTTTTACAAACACGAATATTAAGGTTCTTACTTGGCGAGCCTAGCATGTACAGACATGGCCTCGGAACATGGACCAAAAGGTTAAGCATGAGTCATATAGTTAATGTGATGACCATATTGATGCTCGCCTTTGAAGCTACACCGACTCACGTGATGATCGGACTTGGTGTAGTGGATTTGGTTCATGTAATCACCAAAAAGGCACGAGGGATGTCATTTTTGAGTGGGAGTTCATTTCTAATTTGGATTAGTCGAACTCAATTTGTCATAAACTAAAGCGAAGTGAATTTGCATAATTTGTTGTAGTCATTGGCATCTGTTCACTACCTTATGCTTAGTTTTAATTGAGATAATAGAACTATAGAATTCTGGATATTTACTTTACGAACTGGTATCGTATTGTTTTGAATGTCAATTTAAAGTTTATAAGTCCTATTACAAACTTTTAGAAAACTCTATTTACTCCATGAAGTTTAATAAGTAGTATTAAATAGAGAGTAAGAATTCCAATGTTAGTATCTAAAGTATCATGTTTGCCTCCATGATTATTGATATTCAAAAAAAGTTGTTTTAATATCAAGATTATATTGGAGCTGAAAATTGTTTCAGAAACCATCATGTGTGAAAGATATTGTGATACCTAAAACAATGTTTTTTGGTTGCATTATGATAGAGTATAATTTAGCAAAATACACGTTCTCATATTGTATGAGAATTTGTGAAGGATGGAGATGTTAGGCATCCGAATCTACCAAAAAGGTTTTGGGAACTGATATTATACTCGCGATTCTTCCTTATAGGCTATAGTAGCTTGATCATGAAAGTTGTCATGATAAGGATGAATAGAAGATGTAAGTAAAATGTTTACTACACTAATAGATTACTAAAGAATGGATTTTTGAAAGAACACCAAACATTTGATGATGGTGATCCACTTCAAAGTGCAAGTCCAAAGGTATTAGTATTTGACTATATACACTTTGTACCATGTGTCATGTTGATGACACCACTATTGATGTTGATAGATTCTTTTAAAAGAAAAGGAATTGCTGAAAGAGAATCTATAAAATATTTGGCAGAAAATAAAAGGTTGGAGATGTCCAACTTAGGTATATAGAAGATATACATGTTATGGGTATATTCCTTGCTTGTTAAACAATGTGGTTCTTAGGTATTGGATACCGAATTGGTTGGTATGAAGTGTCATACAGGACAACACAATTCATGAACTACAATGGCCTAAGTAACCAGCAAGAGAATGAGTGATGATGTTCATCGAAAACAAATAAAGTGTTATTGTGTTTTTCGTTGTCATCAAACCAAGCTTTCAAGATTTGTTTAAATAATTGTTATTTTGTTCCGGTATCATGAGAACAATGGTTGTTCAAATAATTACCGTATTCCATAAAGGATGGATGAACTTTTACAAGTCTAGTTGGAGAAATCACATCCATAAACACTATTGCTAAAATGTCGCAAGACAAATGATTGAAAGATCATTTATGAAGTGACATCGTTGTTTAAATTATATTTGAAAGAAAACATGAAGAAACTCCATGTTGATGGATTTTTGGAGTCTTTGATTTTGATCAATTGACGCATGTGAGACTTTCCTCGAGATAATTGAAACTATGTCCATAGGCCAGAGAGGAACGGATGACTAGCTTATTGGAAATTGTGCATGCTGATGTGCATAGTCCATTATGTGTAGCCATATGCGATGGATCTTTTTGCTTCATATGCTTTCTCTGAAAATTTGAGTGAATATATTTGTATATTTACTTAATAAGGAAGAAGTATGAAACATTTGAAAATTGTTCAAAGACTTTCAAGATGAAGTGAAAAATCATTGTAACAAGAAAATAAAGAGTTTATGATTCGATCATAAAGGAAGATATTTGAGTTACATGTTTAGCAAAAACATCTAAGACTTGAGGAATTGTTCCATGATTTGTGTTTCCCGATAAACCATAGGAGTATGGCATATTCGAGAGATAAAATCAAACCATGTTTGACATGGTAAGATCAAGGGTGTCATTTATAAAACTGCCATTACGTTTTAAGGATTGAAGCTTTAGAGACTACCGCTTTTACACTGAAAAGAGCACCATCGTGATCCATTGAAATGACACCATATGAGTTATGGTTTGGGATAAAACCTGAATTGTCTTTCCTTAAATTTTGGTATGCTATGCATAAGTAAAATGTTTACAACCAAAGTCGGATAAGCACGTCTTTGTAGGTTATCCCAAAGAATTTGTTGCGAATTTCTCCATAACACCGAGGACAAAAGAGTTTGTTACTTGGAACGTCAAGTTTCTTGAGAAGGAATTTTTCGTGAAAAGTTAAGTGGGAGGACAATAGAACTTTGATAAGGTTGTTGAACCTTAGCTATATGTGCTAAGTAGCAGCCGGAAAGTGTCCGGTGGCAGCCACAATGCTCATGGCTCTCGTGATTACAAAAGGTGTGATCTCGAGATTAGAGTTCCTATAGAACCGTGTGGGTAAAGAATCAAATAGTAAGATTTGATAAGCAAGTCGTTATTGTTTTGACAATGATGAACCGACTACATGCAAAGAAGCGATGATGGGCCCTGACTCCATAAAATGACTAGAAGTCATAGAATCCGTGATAGTATCCATACACGAGAAAACAAGTTTCTGAACTTGGAAGACCCACCGGAAAGGCGTGAATCCTATCGGTCGTGTTTGGATCTATAAAGAAATAAGACATGGATATTTAACATCTATGAAATAGTCGACATGTCGGAAAGAAGTTTACGACAATGTTCAAGGAGTTGACTATGACAAGATTTGATCTTTCATAGCGATATATAGTCTTGGCGGATTAATGTAGCAACCACTACATATAATTTGGTATATGGTAGTTGAATAAACAAAACAAGGTTCTTCTAATAGAACGGTAACCTAGGACATGTACATGACATGGTCCGAATGGTTTTGTTAATTCAAAGGGTGCTGAAAGGGCATGTAAACTTCAATAGTTGAAGTAAGCATAGCGGAGTTGGAATCTTCACCATGTTGAAACTGTTAAAAGAGTTTAAATTCATCAGAGATGATGAAGATGCTTGCATTTGCAAGAAATTAAGTGGGAGCATTGAGACATATTTCTAATACATTATGTAGAGGACATATTGTTGATTGGAAATGATGTATCTTGTATTGACACAAGTTAAGAATTTCATTAAAATAAGATTTCGATGAAAGACTTGGGCAAACCCGAAATATTAGGCATCAATTCTATATGGATAGATTAAGGCGCTAATATGGTTGTGCCAGACATACATATATGATATATTGAAAGGGGTCAATATGGAAACAACAAGAAAGGTTCTTGCTGCATGGAAAGGATTGTATCAAAATTCAAGTGTTTCAACACTTGGTGAGTAAAATCACATGAAGATTTTGATCGATTATACCATGATATGTATATATCCAGAATGTCCTATGCTCTAAATGTTATGAGCATATACCAGAATGATTCATAAGATGATCATTGGACAATAGTTAAGATATTCTTATGAGCTTTGGAAGAACTAAGAATATATAATGTATAAGTGACAAATAGTTAAAGGTAGTTCATTGTAAAGTGTTACATTGATACTAGTTTTGTCACAAGATACAAATTAAATTTATCTCAATTTAGAATATGGGTGGCACAATGTAATGGAAAGGATGTTCCATGATGGATTTGGATGAGTTCCAAAGTTGAGACATTGTGACGGATACTACAACAAAAGGCTAAGTATATAACTGCTATAGTGGCAGCAAAGGAGGGCATTTGTGTTAAGTAGTTTGTTATCAAACTAGGTGTGGTTCAAAGTAGGCTAATACTATGAAGATATATTGTGTGACAATAATATCAACATATTTTGAGCCGAACGAACTAAAGGTCTCACCAAAGGACCAAATCTATACAATGCCATCTCATTTGAGAATGAGTGATGCGTAGAGACGCAAAGACATGCAAATACACACGGACCTGAAACTGTCAGATCCAGAGATTATGTTAACCACTAGCAATAGCGTATACGCAACACCAGAAAGCCATAGGTGTTCAATACGCAAAGTTTTTCAAACTAGATTATTAACTCTAGTGCAAGTGGGAGACTGAAGGGAATATGCCCAAGAGGCAATAATAAAGTGGTTATTATCTTATTCCATGTTTATGATAAATGTTTATTTTACATGCTAGAATTGTATTGATCGGAAACATCAATACATGTGTGTTTAATAAACAAAAAGGGTTCCTAGTTATGCCTCTCTTATAGACTAGCTTGTTAATTAACAAGATGATCAAGGTTTCCTGATCATGGACATGGGATGTTGTTAATAACAAGGTCACACCATTGGTGGAATGATGTGATGAACATTCATCCGAAGTATAGCATTACGATCAAGTCATTATGTTTATATTGCTATAACATCATACGAAGTAATCTTTATCCTTAGACCATGAGATCATGTTAATTGCTAACACCGGAAGAGTATCTTGATAACATCAAACGTCACACCGTAACAGGGTGACTCTAAAGGTGGGTTCAGTGCTCTGAAGGTGTTATGTTGAGGCTCATGGATCAAGAGTGGACTTTGTCCATCCCGATGATGGATAGATATACTCTGGGCCCTCTCGGTGATATCACATTGAAATAGCTTGCAAGCAAGTGATGTGATCACTAGAATGTTATATCACGGGAACAAGAAAAGAGTGCATGTCGGTAACGAGATCAAACTAGGTATGGAGATACCGATGATCGAATCTCGGACATGTAATATATTGCGGGACAAAGGGATTTAGTTACTAGCGTTAAAGGTTCTCACGATCACAGAAGTCATCGTTGAATGTGTAGGAGTCAGTATGGATCTCCAGGTCCCGCTGCTGATTATTGATCGGAGAGGGGTCTCGATCATGTCTGCATTATTCGCGAACCGTAGGGTGACACACTTAAGGGATATCGACACCATTTGGAGCAAATATGTTTCAGATAAAGATTTAAGAAAGCGCTGGAATTATTTCAATAGACACCGAAACTGTTTCGGGTGAAATTGCTGAAATTGGTTCTGCATGTAATATTGAAATGTTGCAGGGGGTTTTATGTGAATGTTTGTTAATTAAAGTAATTAATAAAATTCTGAATAAAAATAATAAAAGAGTTTTATTAAATGAGAGAGCATTAAATTTGGAGAAATTTAATGCATTTAAAGTGGAGACTTTAAAAGAGAATGTGAAGGGGCAAATTTATGTGGAGGGAGTTACCACCACATGAATGGAGGAGGTGAAGAGTCACCTCCTCCATGCGCCGGCCATGAAGGAGGGGCATCCCCCTCCTCCTATAAAAGTCCACCCCCTCCTCACTTCTCACACACACCTCCTTATGAAGAATCTCTCCCCCCTCTAGTATTATTCCCCCATGGTCTGGGATTAGCGAGATACATGTTCCCGGTGGCTTTATCTGGAAAGGAGTTGCTGCTTCCGCTGCTTTGCTAGAGCGAGGGACGGAGGTTGTCGGGGTACCGGACGTGTGTGTGATCACGGATGCACCGCTGCTTTGCGGTGCTAGACTTGGTGGTGCTGGAGCTGGATCTGATGGACGTGCTGGAGCTGGACCTGCTGGACTTTATCACGATCTTGAGATCGGCAAGTGTACGACTACATCAACCACGAGTTCCTACTCGTTAACAAAGCTCGTTGTCTACGAGGGTAAGTTCTCATTGGATGTATGTCCACCCGTTGCTTTGTACCTAGTAGATAGATCTTGGCGTGTAGTTCACACCGTAGGAAAAATTTTGTTTTCTATGCTGCTGACCCAACAGCATGGAGAATAAAAAATTATAGATATATTTGCAATGTATCAGTACCAACAAAAAAATCTACAGAAATTCAACCCAACAAAATCTGCAATATTTTTTTTTCACATCCTAGATTTAGTCAAGAGATTCGATGAAGTAATCTTAGAGAAAACTCTACGGATTCGATGAAGCAATCGTAGAGAAAACGCTACAGATTCAATGAAGAACAAGTACTATTTACGCAGCTTTGAAAACCAAACAGATTCATCGAGTTGCTACTGCTGAAGATCTCTACTGCTGGTTATACTCCAGTGAAGGGGATTCTTACCGCTGCTGTAGAGCCACGCTGCCGGTTATTCCATAGCAGATTGCGTCCCTCACTCTGCCGTCGTCGCGTGCGCCCGTGGATGTTGCAGCTCCCCTGCATTCGTCCAGAAAACGCATGAGATCGGGCGGCACGCCGCGCACCTATACGCGAAGGAAGCTCGCCGGAGATTGTAGAATATATAAGTCGTGCACATGCTTCCGGTGAAAGCTCGCCGGAGAGGAGCTCGCCGGAGGCAGCAATGGGGCATGCTATGTCTCTCTCTCTCTAGAAGAGCTGCACATGTCTTGTCCACTCTCTCTCTACGTGCCTCTTCGGTTCCAAAAAATGGAGCCAAAATAAAGTCCGAAGACATTCAATAAAATGGAAACCTCTAGGTCTCAAACACGCAACCAATAGGTCCCTGACCAGTGGACCCACCTATGATGAACCCCACGTGTCAGTTGGACAAGTGAAGGTTCTTTCACTGACTTGTGGGGCCTACCTCTTTGCCGCCCACACACTCACCTAAACTCCACCCGGGAGATTTCGAAATCAGATCTAAAATCCGGTCCACCACACGAGGCGGCGGCTAGGGCGCCATCTCCCCGTCCATTTTGGCATCTCCCTATCCATTTCAGCGTCCGCACTCCAAGGCTGTCTGCTAGGACTCCCCTTACGGCTGACGTCTTCGCGCACCTCGGTAGCTCCCCTCCCGGGCACCATCTTCGTGCTCAACTCGCTCGTCTCCGTGTCTGCCAAGGTAAAAAATAGTTTGTTTAATTGTTCAACACATGGATATCACTTGGATTGTTCATCTATAGAAAAATCTTCATAAAAAGGATTATTCCTCAGAAAACATGCTTAGTTTGTTTAATTGTCTAACAGATTGATAGGAGTTCGATTTGTTGCATGGTAAAGTAAATTGTTCTGAAAAATGACTAGCCTGTTCTAAAAATGAGATTTGTTATTTTAATTGTCCAACACATGGATATGAGTTGGATTGTTCATTGTACAGAAAAGTGTTCTAAAAAATCACTAGCCTGTTCTGAAAGTGTGATTTGTTTATTTAATTCTTAACAGATGGATAGGAGTTGGATTGTTCATGGCAGACAGTTTAGTGAATCCTACAAAGCTGGCCTGAAACAGTTTGTCAGATTTGTCAAGGAGGGATATGTCGAGAATGCTAAGGTTCCATGCCCCTGTCGTAAGTGCCTCAATCGGAGATCGGTACATGTAGGGCTTCTTTATCACCACTTACTCCTCAATGGCATGTTGCACACGTATACTCGGTAGATACAGCATGGAGAGCCACTTGATCTTGCTATTATTGAAGATGCACCCAATGGCGGTAACAATGGTGGTCATGCCGATGATGACAATGACAATATGCATACAGATGATGAAGGTGATGATGATGGAGGCCACAATGTTCTAGATATGTTGCAAGAACTTAATCACGTAGGCGATGCATTAACTATAGAGCAGATTGCTGCTAATATCCCAACTGACGGTAAAGATGAGAAATTGTTTGTAAAGTTGATGGAAGAGGCAAAGCGCAAGCTTTACTCGAGAAGTAAATAGTCTCGAAAAGAGGGAAAATCCTCTGTCTAAATCCATAAAGAGCAAAATATGCTACAATGGGCACCATCGTTTCCTCCCGAAGCGCCACCGCTTGCGACAAGACACGGAGCTTGCCGGCATTCATGATGACCACTTGAAGCCTGGCAAATTTACTGATGTTGAGTTACAAGCTGAGCTAGAGAAGGTTAGGCATCTTAAACCAGGAGAAGCGAATAGATCCTTCATCGATTTGGAACCGGTGGCATGGTTTCTGTGACTTGCCTTACTAGGAACCATTGAAACTTCAACACAATCTCGACGTGATGCACATCGAGAAAAACATCTGCAACAACTTGATTGGAACACTACTTGAACTTGACAGGAAGAATAAGGACACCTTGAAGGCTAGGTATGATTCTAAATCCCTAGGCATTAGGAGAGATCTGCAGGTGCAACCCACAGACATAGAGAAGGACCTTCTCTGTCCATATGCACCGTATTACCTGAATAAAGCATAAGATGGGTTTCTGTTAATATCTGTGGGACTGCACTTTTCCTGATGGTTTTTTTTAAACATGGGCAAATGTGTCAGTGTTCCTACATGCAAGATCATGGGACTTAAAAACCAAGACTGTCACATCCTGTTGCAGGGAATATTGGCTGCTGGCAAGCGAGGGTATTTTCATCCCGATATCTACACGACACTTGGAGAGCTGGGAAGATTTTTCAGGCAATTGTGCAGTAAAAACTTGAAGGTATTGGAAAGGCTCAAAGATGAAATCCCAGTAATTTTGTGCAAACTTGAACACATCTTTCCACCGGCATTTTTTGATGTGATGGTCCATCTAGCTATGCATTTAACTGATGAGGCAATGCTTCGAGGCCCTATGAACTATGGGTGGATGTATCCAATAGAGAGGTTGTTGTGTACTCTAAAGAGATATGTCAGGAACATGTCACATCCAGAAGGTTCAGTGGCAGAGGCCTACGTTACTGCCGAGTGCGTGACTTTTTTCTCTAGATACCTTGATGATATTGTGACAAGATTCAATCGGCCAGCTAGAAATTTAGGTGACCAATATGAATTAGCTTGTGATGTGTTTGGCCATGGTGTGAATTTGATTGGAAGAAGCCATGTCACCTGCTATGAAGGAAGCGATGATACTGATTTGACCCTTCAAAGGGAGCTACACAAGATGACTTGGTATGTCGTAAACAACTGCGAGGAGGTTAAGCCATATATCATGTATGTTCTGATCTCCCATACTTATGAATCCAATATTGCCATACACCTAAAGATTTTAATTCCGAGTTACTCTCTGGATTGCAGTCTTCACCGAGAATAGCTAGTGAACAATGGGATGCCCAATGTGGAAAGAAGGCTTGAGCAAGGATTTCAAATATGGTTCAAGGACCATGTTAGTTTCCTTTTGCATTTATATTTGTCCTTCATATATAGCATTTCAATGCATGATTCGACCATATTGTATTTCTGCTACAGTACATACATATCATGAAAAAGCGATAGGAGAATCGAGAAGCTGTGGATGAAGAGCTTTTTGCATTGGCGTGTGGGCCAGACTTCCGAGTAAGAACATATTCAGCTTGTATTGTGGATGGTGTTCGATTCCTCACCGTTGATCATGAGAAGGGCAAGAAAACACAAAACAATGGAGTAATGACTGAAGGTTGTCACTTGGAGAAGGATATCCATTTTTATGGTGTCCTCAAGGATATCAAGGTGTTGTATTTTAACTCTGATTTGGAACACCAACGATCAATTGTGTTATTCCACTATGATTGCTATCACCTTGAGGGCCGTAAGGATATAGAGATGGTGTATGATAAACTCTTCCGGAGTGTCAACATTACCAATTTTTGGTACAAGGTTGACAGTTACATCTTAGCAACCTAGGCTACAAAAGTGTTCTATGTGCTAGACACAGCTAAGGGCAAAAACTGGCGGGTGGTTCAACAAATAGTTCAAAGACATAAGTTTGATGTTGCCGAAGGAGACGAGGAGGAGGTGGTGCATACTGATGTAGCATACCAACAGTTTGTAGGCTCTGACAATGAGACTTGTTGTCAGATTGATGACAAGTATGCCATGAGGGGGTCCTTGGGGCGTGTGGAAGAGAGGTCTATGAGACGTACGGTATTCTGGGACGGTGAGCACACAAGTTTACCCAGGTTCGAATCCGCTGGGTTTGGACGGACCCAACTCTTGCTAGCAATCCGGTAATACGGCAGAGCCGGGATATTGGTTACAAGGGTTTCTCCTGTGCGAGTTGAGATCGTAGACTATTGTGAGAGTGCCCTAAAGGATCTCCCTAGGACGGCTTATATAGATATCTGGCCTAGGGTTTGCAGGAGAGATCTATCCGGCTACGACTAAGAGTCGGTTACAGAGTACATCTTGAACTACAAGTAACACTACGGGCCTATGTCGGTAAGTCTTCTGGGCCTTCCAGTAGCCGGATTGGACTCCGTCTCTTCTCCCGATCACGCCTGTGAAGCAAAGCTCTAACCCAAGTGGGCCACCACAGTCGTGAGGTAGTGAGGATACCCGGAAAGTATATCCCCAACAGCAGCCCCCGGAAACCTCCATGATCCAAAGTCAGATTTCATCATCATCTAGCTTGATCTTCGGCTTGTAGAATCGTGAAGGGTTCCTGAAACTTCAAAAAAGAAAGGATAGGATCCGAGTCTCAAATGAGCCGGACCTATGAATATGTTATTCGGGTTTCCAGCTCGAAATTCAAACTAAGCCGGAACTTGGTCTCTGACGTAACCTGACACTAGTCATGGTCAAGTCACGTCACTAACAGACATTTCCTGTCAGCACGACCGTTGCTGGGTCCGCCTTTCGCGACACCGAGGCGCCGCTTTAATGCATGCGTGGAGATCGAGGCGGCGTAATCATCGTGCGGGGGTTACCCTAGTTCTTTCCACGACGCGTGGCACGTTTTGCGTTTACACGAATCTTGACGCGGCTGGAGGATATAAGTGGTGAGGATCCTTTTCCCCATCTTCTTCACCAGCACTTGTGTAGTTTCCTTCTCCCCAACGTCTCCCCACGATCCCAGAGCTCCTCTGCTCCCCAAAAACCTCCATCGCCGCCCATCCAACGTCACCGGCACATAGGAGAAATGGCTTCAGCATCATCCTCTAGCACGGCGGCGACGGCAGCGGCGGCGGAGAAGGAGAGCAACCGTGGGGTCTGGATCCCGTGCATCCTTGACGGTGCCAAGCTCCACATCATGGAGGACGAAGGGCTTCTCCGTGCCGGCGACTGGCGGAGCGGCTTCGGTGAAACCATCCTAGACCCCCGTGACAACGAGCGGGTTCACTTTGACACTCACCTCGACAGAGGTTTGAGCTTTCCTCCCTCAGACTTATTTTCTGAGGTCATAGATCACTACGGAGTTCAACTCCATCATCTTCCCCCGGACTCTCTCTTAGAGATGAGTGCATACGCATCTTTGTGTGAGGGGTATCTCGGCATTAGGCTGAGCCTTACTATTTTCCGGTTCTATTTTCATGTCCAGAGAAATTCCTTCACTACCGGTAATCCTTATATTACCGGTACTATTAGTTTTTCTGTTAGAAGAGAGCGCGTCTATCCTCGGATTAGGGACAGTGAGTCGGTCAAGCAATGGCCGTCCACTTTCTTCTATCACAAGGATATTCCTGCTCCCGACAAAGCTACTGCTTTGCCGGCTTTCGTCGACGGTGCCACTACGCCCCAAGAGTCTTGGGACGTAGATGCGTCGGCTCTCAGTGACGATTTGCTTCTTGCCAAGAGGCGGATCGAGTATTTGATGAAGCACAAGGGCCTGAAAGGGTCCGACTTAGTTCACTGCTGGGTGGCATGCCGGATCTAGCCTCTTCAACATCATGGAGACCGGCTGATGCACTCCATCACGTCGTCCAAGAAAGATTCCCTCTGAATCAGCCTCAAGGCCTACTCGGCAAAAGATTACGTATGTCAAATCAAGTAGCTGACAAGGGAGCGGACTGAGAGGTAGATTCCGGAGCTGTCCTTGGACATGCATACGGCGGAAGATCATGTGGTGTCGGTAAGCTCCCAGCAGCACTCGTATTATGTGCTCATCTTTATATTATTTTGCAATACTGGGATTTCTTTTCTTTTCAGCTTGCCGACCTCCCCGAGTTGGAGCTTGCTACTATCGAGGGATATCCTCCTGAGTTTTCTCAGGATGACAGAGAGTTGGTTCCACTGCTGGACATTGTTCCTCGGAAGCGTAAAGCTCCAACAGTGTCTATTGGCACAAAGGAGGTGCCTGTTGTGAAGAGGTAATCTTTCCTCACAAGGTCTTTGTACTATACGTATTAATTCTTTCCGAGATGTAATGTTTTTTGTTCTATTACCTTCTCAGAGCTAAATAGCTCACCAAGGGCAAAGGGAAATGAGCTTTTGTCGAAACCCATGCGCCAGTCAAAGCTAAATTTGACTTCTCCCGCCAAGACCTCCGACTTCGCCTCGGCCTTCAAGGGTGCCGGAGATTACTCCATCTCCGACCATCGTAGAAGATCTGGCTCAATCAGCAGAGCCAGTGATCCTCGGATCACAAACTGACATCACCATCGGTGACTCAGGTTTTGATAAGGGTGAACCCTCTTCGGGTAATGATCCCTCGGGAGAGGTCTTTGCTGCCAATCTCCTCAGCAATCCAGGTATTGCCAAACTTGGCCTTTCTTGGAAATTAGCGAAGGAGATCCAACGGCTAGCCCGGCAATGCCTAGAAAGCCGGACTATATCTGCTGAAGAAGAAGCACAAGAAGTAGAGGACATCAAGTACTCTGAACTTCTTGAACAAGTCCGTCTTCGCGATGAGAGGCTGAGGACCGGCGAGCTTCCAACACCGCCAATGATCCCCCTAACCCTTGCCGAGAAGGTTACCACGGAAGTGAACATGAGCTTGAGCAAACTCACTCATGAACAACATGTAAGTCGGAATTCCAACTCACGTTTTACTTTATTTCATATCATATCCTCTAGCCCCCAAGCATGAAGCTAGTCAGACAAATCCGGATTTATGCTTCCTTAGGATGCCAAAGAATGAACTAGTGTAGCCCCCAAGGCTCGTGCTGATATTAGTAAAAATATTAGCCCGAGTCTTTAGTAGACTTCCGACTCTGGGTATTCTGGCTTACAGAAAGTTAATTCATATAACTAGGAATTATTGAAGAATATCTGTAACAAACGGAGAGAAATCAGAGCTCTCCGACTTGAAAATGCTCAACTGAAAGAATCCAGGGATGAGGCTGAAGGTAAACATTCCAGAACTCAAACCTTGTCTTTTATTTCATAGTCGAATTTTCGTTCAACTGTTGTTCTTTTGAATTCAGCACTGGTAAAGCAATCATGTGCTATGATTGAGGAGGCCGAGAATCTGAAAACCCTGGAGGTGGAAAACAAGGACCTCCGCCAAGAGCTGAATAAGCTTAATGTGGATCATGAGAAGAGCATTGCTCAAGTTCTCGAATCCTCCTCCATGGCCACCGAGGAGCGTGATCGTAAGATTACACTCCAGGATAAGAAAATCTCGGATCTCAGCAATGAATTGTTCAGAGAGAAGGATATTACCGAGGCACTCCAGGCTGAACTCCAGAGTCTTCGTGAAGAAAAGACCAAAGTTGACGGTGTCATCTTCGGTATATTACCCTCATTCTGAATTTTCTGCATCTTCCGACTCTTTGGAGTTTGGATTTATTTTATTAACTCCTTTGCATTACATGCGCAGGCCCTCTGAATTTACTGGACTCAGACTCTGCCGAATCTCGCACTAGCCGGCTTACACAAGTCGGTGATTTGCTTCATGACTTCCACCAATCCATTGAGGATATTGGTGAAGTTCTCAAGGTTTCGGACATGCATAGCATGTCTGGCTTTGAAGTGCGAGACAAGGCCAAGAAGATGCCCCAACTCATCCAGGACTGGAACATGTCCTACGCGCGAACCGTAGCGCAGAACGCTCTCACTATGGTCATGAGCCACCATGGAAGCATGGAGATCTGGCAAGTGACCAGAGGGTATTCTACTATGGATGAAGACGGACAGCAGCAGGACATCAAAGCAATCATGAACTCCTGTGCTGGATATGGGTGCCACGTAGCTGACTTGACCAGCTACGACACTCATTTCTTCACTCGCGTAGAGACGCTGCCCCCGCCCGCCGAAGAAACTGGCGAAGTTTCCGACGATGAACAAACCATCTCGGATTTGAATGTCTCGGAAAGATATCGAGGCGAGGCTGATGTCTCCAGTGAGCCGGCAGCTCCTTCTTCTTCCCCTACATCGTAGAGCATCAAAACAAACAATGTATTATTCTGAAAACAATTCCGGTTGTAAATCAATAGTATGATACTTTTGCTAGTGCTAAGCTTTAATATATCTATTCAGCACTTTTGGCTTTACAATTTTCGTGCCTGGAATGTTTACATAAGCAATTTATGTTTTTTATCTATACTTATCGTTTATCTGGCTTTCCGCCTCGTCCCTTTCGTGCGCCGGCCAACCTTTAGCACAGAAACTTTGCCGAGCAATGGAGCTCAATTGCTAAACCAGTTTAAACTCGAAAACAAAGCTGACTTCCAGTACCAACAACTCACTACTCGGAAATGCCCGCATCGGGCAATTAGATAAATAACTAAAGTATAGACTAGAAAATTTAGATTTATACCCGAAGGTAGCAATTTTAGAATTAGAAATCTAAACCAGAACAAACATGAGCATAAAGTACTTTCAAGTATTCTGGGATTTTTGACTGTGACATGATCATTCGGAAAGAAGATGGTAAATAACTTCTCAGAAAAAATTTGAGGTAACCAAAACTTTATTTCTCACTTGAACATGTACACATATATGATTACAAAGAAAGAAAAACTAAGAATAAAAGGGACGTAGCTGAGCAATATTCCATGGTCTGTCTAATTCTTCTGGGTCTGTGTTGTCTCCAGCTCTCTTTCTTTTCTTAGTAGCAGGTCTTTCGTTGACTGGCCGCATATCAGTTAGATAGTAAGAACCATTGTGCATTATTCGGCTAACTAAAAATGGCCCTTCCCAAATTGGGGAAAGTTTGTGCTTTCTTTGCTGCACAAGCCGGAGAACCAAATCGCCCTTATTGAAAGACCGGTTTCTGACTCTCTGGCTATGATACTTGCGTAACTTCTGCTGATAGGCTGTTGATCTCATCTCAGCAACGACGCGAACTTCTTCAACTAAGTCGAGATCATTTTGTTGAGAAATTTCGGCATCCTCTTCGATATATGCGGCAACTTTAGGAGAGGTGTGAATCAGATCACTAGGAAGAACTGCTTCTGCGCCATAGACCAAGAAAAAAGGTGTGTATCCGGTTGACCTGTTCGGAGTTGCTCGCAAGCTCCATATTACAGAAGGTAATTCCTCTGCCCAAGCCCCCGCAGCACGTCTTAGTGGTGCTTCGAGTCTTTGTTTTAGGCCTTATAGGATTAAACCATTTACTCTTTCGACTTGTCCATTAGCTTGTGGATGTGCGACAGACGCAATGTCAAGCCAGATATTTTGTTCATTGCAGAATTCGGAAAGCTCTCCCATAGAGAAATTACTCCCGTTGTCCGTGATAATGCTATGCGGATAACCGGATCGGATTATGAAATCCTCGACAAATCTTCTGGCTGTTGCTCCATCACAACTAGTGACAGGTTTAGCCTCAATCCATTTTGTGAATTTATCCACCATCACTAAGAGATGAGTAAATCAACTTGGAGCCCGTTTAAACGGTCCTACCATATCAAGCCCCCAGACCGCAAAAGTCCATGTTATAGGTATTGTTCACAGCTGATCAGCCGGAACATGAGCTTGGTTGGCGTATTTTTGGCAGCCCTTGCATGTATTGACCAGCCGTTCGGCATCTGCCTTGGCTGTAAGCCAGAAAAAACCATGTCGGAAAGCTTTTGTCACTAGAGATTTGGCTGTAGCGTGGTGACCACACTCTCCTTCATGGATCTCTTGTAAGATTTCCACTCCTTCTTCCGGAGATACACAACGCTGAAAGACCCCATATGCACTCCGCTTATAGAGCTCACCACTGATTATAGTGTAGGCTTTTGCTCATCGGACAATCTGCCGGCTCAGAACTTCGTCTTCGGGTAATTTTTCATCTACCAAGTAATCAAGGTAGGGTTGAGTCCAGCTGGGAATCACAGCTAGAACTGCTACTAAAGGTGAGTCAGATTTGGTCGGTTATTCCTCGTCTACTCCTTTTATAAAGGGAACTTTGAGGTGCTCTAAAAAAGCGCCATCCGGAACCTTTTTCCGCATAGAGCCTATTCGAGATAGTGCATCTGCTTCCTCATTTTATGTTCGAGGGATGTGTTGAACTTAAAACCCTTCGAACGATTTAGATAGTTCATCCACAACAGCCCTATATGTTGCCATGTGTTTGTTCACATTACAGATATCCGAAACTTGTTGGGCAACAAGATCCGAATCTCCATAACACATTAAACATCGAATGTCGATATCCTTAGCAATCCGGATTCCATGCAGTAATGCTTCATACTCAGCAATGTTATTCGTCGTTGTGAAGTGGATCTGCAATACATAGAAACATTTATCTCCTTGGGGTGATTTGAGCACCACGCCAGCCCTCGAGCCCCTGAGCGCCTTAGACCCATCAAAATGTAAGGTCCAGTACTTCGACTCTGGCAGGGTCATGTTCTCCATTGTCTCTGTCCAATCAGCGACAAAGTTAGCGAGGATTTGGGATTTGATTGTTGTACGAGGTTTATACTCAATGTCGAAAGCTGAAAGCTCTATGCCCCATTTGGCGATGCGTCCTGTGGCATCACTGTTGTTGACTATGTCTCTCATGGGAGATGTGCTCACCACGGTAATTGGATGTTCCTGAAAATAATGCCGTAACTTACGAGATGCTAAGAACACCCCATAAGCCAGCTTTTGATAGTGTAGATACCGCTGCTTAGACTCAGTTAGGACCTCGCTGAGATAGTAAGTCGGACACTGCACCAGGTGTTCATGATTTTCCTCTAGTCTCTCCACCACCATTACGATACTGACGACCCTATTTGTCGCAGCAAGATAGAGCAACATCGATTCTTGTGGTTCTGGTGCTGCAAGGATGGCAGCAGATGAGAGTACTGCTTTCAGGTCTTGTAGTGCAGCTTCAGCTTCATCGGTCCAAATGAACTTTTTAGTCTTTTTCAGGAGCTTGTATAGTGGTGCGGCTCTTTCACCGAGCCAGCTTACAAACCGACTGACTACAGCAATGCAACCAGTTAGTCTTTGTACGTCCTTTAGGCAAGTTGGCCTAGAAATATTGAGTATAGCCTTAATCTTGTCCCGGTTTACCTCTATGCCTCTTTAAGACACGATAAAACCTAACAATTTTCTGGCTGGTATTCCAAAGAAGCACTTCTTCGGGTTAAGCATTATTTTGTATTTTCGTAGATTGGCGAACGTTTCCTCCAAGTCGGAAATTAAGGTTTCCTTCTTTTTGGACATCACCGCAATATCATCCACATATACATGTACATTGCGTCCGATTTGGTCGTGGAGGCAACGCTGCATAGTGCGCTGGTACGTAGCTCCTGCGTTCTTGAGCCCAAAAGGCATCGTAATGAAACAGAAGGTTCTGAAGGGGGTTATGAATGAAGTTTTCACTTTGTCAGATTCCTTCATCTGGATTTGGTGATAACCGGAATATGTGTCGAGAAAACATAGGAGTTCTGAGCCTGCCCTAGAATCGATAAATTGATCAATCCTAGACAGAGCGAACGGATCTTTGGGACAAGCCTTGTTCAAGGTAGTATAATCAACACACATCCTTAAATCAGTGGTGTCCTTTTTGGGGACCATTATAAGATTGGCCGACCACTCAGTGGGGACTGCTACCCTGCGGTACCAAACTTCCCTGGCGAGTGGACTGCGGTACCTAAGTTGCCTGAAATTGCCGTGTTTCGAAATGTTGGGCCACCAACTACCGAGAGGGACCATTTCGATGCAAACTCATCTCACCCCTACCAAATCCAAACATTCTATGAAACTGCCCCGTGAAGTAAACGGTCGGGACCCTCATGTCAGTAATATTTCCGTGACGCGAGCGCCAACGCGGCAACCACGTAGGCAAAACGAGAGACTAAAGGAGCATGGTGCGTTGACCAAATTCACAAATCCACTCCCTCCCTTCTTTCGCATGAACCCTAGCACCGGCCGCGTCGAAATCCCCTCTCCAACCAGAATGATCTCTTCGGGCATTTGATTTCTGGCGCCAAGTTGCTGCGCCTACTTGCTGCTACCGAGCTCTAATTCCAAATGCCGTGCTAGCCGTTGCAACGATCTAGCCCGCCTCTACCGCCGATGAGCCGAGCAGCGCGAAGGATGGCAGATCCATTTGCCGAGGAAGAAGTACTTCTGGCTAATTGCGGGTGAGTTACTCTTCTCTTTGCTATTCGCACTACCTATAACTTCTACCTGGCTATTGGCATTACAGAGATATATCGAACATAGAATTGTTTGCTAGCACGACGCTGACAAACAATTCTTATCTTTTGTCTCCAATTTTCTGTCAAGTAGGATCTCTGCTGAACCCAAATACACGGTTCAGGTCAGCATCTGCGGCTACCACATTAAAGTAGCAGATGGGAAGAGCACGTGGAAACAAGCTCACAATCTGAAGATGGAAGTAGCGCCTATGCAGTTATGCACTATCCCTGGTTTGGTTGCTACTGTGCGTGAACTTGCTGAAATGAGGCTGGAGCAGACTTCACGGTTCAGCATCCTTGATGAATGAGGCTTCAAGTTCCTATAGCGTGGGACAGTCAGCTAATTGGGTTGATGAAACAGCATGTTGGGCTTCGCGTGGTTATGCTGATTTGTAACATACTGGATGAGGAAGCTCCTGCTACTGGGAAGTCGCCCAACTATTATTGGACATGGAGGTCTAACTCGAACCTCTGTTGTTGTTGAGCAAAATGTGGTTCCTCGACCGTGACATGCTTCTGTCAGGCAACCTCCTCGTAGGAGTCCCCGTATTCTTGTAGGAAAACTCGCCTGAATCTGCTGGTACTGGTCGTCCCCGTGGTGTTGTTGCTCCGACTGCTGCTGACCCAATCCATGCTGCTGTTGAGCAAACTAAGGCTTCCGGAGGCTGCCCCACTATTGTTTCCAAGACCGCCGCCTTGTGTGTTGCTCCTCCTCGAAACCGTCCTCAAGTTGTGCGAACCCGTGCTCTAGAATCTGCTGGTACTGGTCATCCTCGTGTTGTTGTTGATCTGGCCGCTGTTGCCCCAATCCCTGCCGTTGTTGAGCAAACTAAGGCTTCCGGAGGCTGCCCAAATGTTGTTGCAAAGACTGATGCCTTGTGTCCTCCTCGAACCCATGCTCGGGTTCAGCGAGCTGCTGGTCTGGAGATAGCTCATGGTCTGGACTCTGCTAGCACTCGAAACACTGATGTTGTGGGAACTGCTCCTGATTGTTGATGTGGCATGGCAGCAGCTGATCCTATTGTGGCTGCCGTTAGAAGGGGCCCTGCCTGTCCACCATGTAATGTAGCTCCCGTTGCTAAGGGCCCTCGCCTTGCTCCTGGTCCTGGTACTTCCACTGAGGTTGATCCAGCTAACGATGCGCTGGTGATGGCGATGGTGGCATTGGGGCTGGGTCTAATGGTGCCGCTCTACCTCTCGAACCTCTCGGAGGTTTCTATCCTGAAGAACCTGATGATGGCAAAGTAATCGGTGTCATGCGATTATACTGCAAAATTAGATGATGGCACAGAAAAATTCTATGACGAGTTTGATGTAATCCTTGGCAGATACGATCTTGAAGTGGTAGAGTTATCTGACCTGATGGCATCATTACGTGTGAAGGTGCTATGGGGGTCCTCCCAGGAAGCACGTTTGTTATGTTTTGGTTACAGGAGCAAAAAGGCTATCGAAGTGAAAGATACCAGTGATTTAGTCGTACCGTTTACAAGGAAACATTATAGGGGTGAAGTGTACTTCCACTTGATAGTGCAAATGGTAGGAGAGGAATTGGAACTCGGCAATAGAGATGATGGACTTTTAGAAGGCATGAGTGACCTGATCCATGGCATCACTGGGGCTGGTGCGACTGAGGGTAGCTTCGAACAGAGGAGAGTCTTACAGAGGAGCGTCATAAAGAGGAGCAGGAAGAGCATCCCCAAATAGGGCACCCCGAAGAAGAACATCACCAAGGAGACCATGCTAGAGAAGAGGACGCCCAAGAGTCGCATGAAAAAAGGCACCACGCTATAGAGTACACCCCTGAGATCCAGTCAAAATGCCACACTGAACGGTAGCAGCAAAACGCTAAGAGGGCTAGCACGGTGGTGAACACTCCTAGGAGTGGTAGCAAAGAGGCGAAGATGGCCAGCACGGAGCCTACCACACCCAGTGGGAGCAGAAAAAATACTAATTTGGAGCGGAACACGCCGCTGTCAGGGAATAATGCCAGCACGAAGGAGAACACGCCCAATAGTAGCAGCAAAAGGGCTAATTTGGAGTGGAACACACCGCTGAGGTCAGGCAATTATGCCATCACGAAGGAGAACATGCCCAATAGTAGCAGCAAAAGGGCTAATTCGAAGAAGAACACGCCGCAAAGGTCAGGCAATAATGCCAGCACCCTGGAGCCAACACCCGTGAGGGGATGCAGTAAGGAGATCACACACAAGAGTGGCAGCAAAAAGTCTAGTTCGATGGGGGAATGGAACGCAGATGTCAAGCCCTACTGATACCATCAGGAAAGATTACATCAGGAAGGAGGATGTACACAGGAAGAGCAAGTCAAGATGAAATTGATTCTGACTGATGTTTGTCCACTGAAGTACCTGGGATGCGTGCAAACGTAAGACCACCCCATGTGGTTGCAGCAGAACCAACCGAGTGTCTTGGAGAAAACAGAGTTGCCGGTGAGGTGGATTGGGGCAATGTTCCGGTCCATCCGGTTGGAGACGATGGTGCAGCCCCACCCATGGGAGTCAATATGATGTGTACAGTACTAGGCATTAGAGATGATGGCGAGGATTCTGAATCAGATGAAGAAGAAGGCACTGTAGAGGATCAAGAATCTGGTGATGATGAAATAGACGAGGAACTTAACGATGAGGCTGGTATTCCAGTCGATGATTTGGGTGTTGAAGTAGAAGAAATGAAACATGACCATGAGTATCCTATAATTTTGGTCGGCACCGAATTCAGGAGCATGCATGAGTTCAGGATGTTGTTCCGGCATTTTTGTATCAAGGGGGAGTTCAACGTTTATCGACTGAAGAACACTGCCCAGAGGTATGAGGCCATTTGCAAGTTAACGTGGATGAATGGACGGGCCGAGGTACATTGTCCATGGAGGATCACAGCAAGAGCCTTACCTGTGTCGAATGCAATTAATAATATAGCAATAACTTTTGCAAACAGACGGTTCAGGAACAAAAAGACAGCAAAGTCTACCAGATCCCGTCAGCCCCTTCTCGCAAAAAGGCTAGTATACGAGGACGTGCCCCTTCATGGAGAGTTGCACCATGGTGATCCAACGGTGATCGTGGCTGTACTCGAGGTCAAGACCTACGAACATGTTTTCTTTGAACCGCGGCCAACTCATCTAATCACTCAGAGTCTTCCTCACCATCACAGGATCGGTGGTGTAGACGACTCTGATCTTCTTCCCGCCATGTACTTCTATGTCGAAGTGCGCTGTCGCTTGCCTGCCATCGTTTCGGACGTCCGAAAAGTCCATGGCTACAGGAAAGAGGGAAAGGATACGGAGGAAGAGGGTGATGCCATGGTGGAGGAAATGGATGAGGCCATGGAGGAGAAAGACGATGAGGCCGTGGAGGAGGAAATGAGATGGAGAAGTGAAAGATTGGAACCGCCCTTACCAATATTTGGAATGGTGCACGACCGTTCGTAGTAGGGTGAAGGTGGAGAAAAACGGCGGTTTTACATGTCGATGCCAGCGCTTCCTAAAATTTGTTCTATGCCACTTACATGCGGTGGAATCGAGGTCTGCCATGCACGATCCAAGTCAAACGTAGTCACGTTTGCGCGTGCCGACCTTCACTCACTGACAGGCGGGCCGCACATTTCTCTCTCTTATGATTTATTTTTTCACTTCCTCTAGACGGTTCCTGACATGGGTATACCCTGTAGGTACTCGAGTCTAGTATATACGGTCCAGATATGGTGGAAGCCCACAGCGTTGCCACGGCCCAATGAAGACTTGAGTGGCTTACGAACTCTCGATAACTTGCGAGACAAGAAGAAGTATAAAGATAGAAAGTTTGAAGGGCAAACCCTAAAACTGTAACCGACTCGACCTGCTACCCAAGACTTGGCCTATCTATTTAAAGGCCAGGAGGGGGTGGCGAGGAGGACACATGCAACCCTAGTTTCCGCAACTCTCGCCAGATTGCATCTGCGCGCCCCTGTAATCTTCGATTCCTTCGTTAATTCCAAGAGCAGACAAGCAGGAGTAGGGACCTCTACGAGGCCTAAACCTGGGTAAACCTTGCGTCCCTGTGTGCTTGTTTGCTAGCAGATTGATGCTTCCAGCGCTCCCTCCTTCTCCAAAACCCAAGTCCATAACAATGGGCATTGACGAGTTAAACCCTCGTCAATTGGCGCTGTCTGTGGGAATTGGGAGTGCTAATGTTGCGGCCTCTTCGGCCTCATCAACCACAATCTACAACTCCGTAACAGCGGAAATCTGCTAGCTCTTTGGCGTGTTCGACTTGATCGTCCACATGCCAGCCACTCGCTCGGCTTTCTTGTCCGTGGGCGATGGAATCAGCCTGGCGATCGGGAGCTTCCGCTTCCAAGTTGGTCAGATGGGCATGCTTCGTATGCCTGACCATCCAACGGCATACGCGATTGCTCCAGCATCGTGGTTCCCACCACCAATCGGCGCCCTCAGCGAGATCAACACCTCAACAACAGCTGAGAGCACGGATAGCGACAACAGTCGTGAATCCGATCTGGGCGGCCTAGCAACGGAAGATGGAGTTTACGGCTCCGGATCCGAAAGTTGCGGGAGCAACAACTTCCCCAGCCACTCTGTGTGCGCCGTCATCAACACTGGCGACTCCACCGCTAATCGCGAAAATGTTGGCAATGGATCTGGCACCGATCCACCTAACGGTGGCATACCTAACGGCGGACCACCCAACGACGGCCCCACCAACGGTGCTAATGGCGTGCCCATCAACAATGGAGGGGCAGTCGAACCTCCAACCATGGTGAACGAACACACTGGCGAACATGTCGTGATCAGACTCAACAATCTTGAATGGGCCCGCTACCGAGAAGCTCTGTGGAGCAATCCTCTGCCTCCAGGCATGTCGCATGAGATGCTGATGGGCTACCTTTGGCTACTCAAAGAGGAGTACAGATGGCTGATACGTCCATAACGTATCTATAATTTTTGATGGTTTTATGCTAATAATATGCTTTTGATATATAAATTTATGATTTACTTGGACTAACCTACTAATAGTTGCAAAAGTGCACAATGTTCTTGTTTTACACTTTGATGTGTAGGAATTACCAAGAATACAAGTGGAAACCTTGTTGGAGTCAAATTGGGATTTTCCAGAAATCTGTTTCAGAACTCTTTTTGAAGATGGTCACGTTTCGGCTCGAAGACGGCGTCCAACGGAAAACTGTTCAACTACAAAGTTGTTGGAAATTTTGTGACAAACGTTCTGGATATAAAACTTAGCTGATTCCGAGTCCGGACAGGCCCAATAGGCCTGATTTACTGCAGTCCAAGATGGGGTGACGGGAATCCAAAAAGCTATATAAAGGGAGGAAAACCTAATTCATGGGAGACACCTCCACCCACGAATTTGTAGCCACCAAAGCCAAGTTTTTGCCTCCCCCATGGATCCCATCTCCATGGGGAAGGGCTCCCAAGAAGCCATGAAAAAGGGTGCTAAGGGGCGCTGCTCCCCTGTGATACCGGCGGCGGGGAAGGAGTCCTCCGCGCCGCTGCCGGCGTCGCCGCCAACGCCTCTTCACCATGTTCACCGCCATCTCCATCGATCTCCACCACCATCTCCATCGCCATTGCTGATTCCCATGATGATGAGGGAGTAGTTCTTCCTCGAGGCTAAGGGTTCTACCGGTAGCTATGTGTTCATCTCTCTCTATGCATGAGATCATGAGCTTGTAATCTATAGATCTACCTTGCTACTCAAGTGCTTTACTAGATCTCTGCTCTCCCCATGTGTGTGAAGTTGATAGTGTGCACACCATGGTGGCACTTAGGCTAGAGATTACAAATACTTGTTATGAGTTATATTTGGAGTTGGATGTCTTTATGAAATTGTGGTGTTTGTTTGAACCATCTAGTGCTCAAGGTGACAGTGTGGGATTATCTAGATGGGAAAGGCTTACTTTGAGGTGTGCTGTTATAGCCCTACCATGGATTAGAGTATCCAACCGGAGAGTAGTTCAGCGTACTATCATAAAGAAGAATATATTTATATGAGAGTGTTCACTAGTGAAAGTATGATCCCTAGGCCTTGTTTCTAAACATTGAAACACCATTTGCAATTAGATCTATTACATGTTTGCTTGCTTCTATCTTTATTTCAGTTTTACTTTAGTCTTTTCCACGCTATCAAGCTATTTTTCTATCACCGTTACCACTTATAATTATCTATACCACTTGTATTTCACTATCTCTTCGCCGAACTAGTGCACCTATACACCTGACAAGTGTATTGGGTGTGTTGGGGACACAAGAGACTTCTTGTATCTTGATTGTAGGGTTGCTTGAGAGGGGATACCTTTGACCACTTCCTCCCTGAGTTCGATAAACCTTGGGTGATCCACTTAAGGGAAAACTTGCTGCTGTTCTACAAACCTCTGCACTTGGAGGCCCAACAACTGTCTACAAGAATAGAAGTGCGTAGACATCAAGCTATTTTCTGGCGCCGTTGCCGGGGAGGTAAGGTAAAAGGTACTCACATCCTCCGGTGTGAGTGCTCAAAGTTATTTCCTTTAGATTCTGCAATTTTGTCTTTTTGTTTCTTGTTTTCACTAGTTAGGCTTAATGGAAAACAACAACAAAATTAGAGAGCTTTATAGTATTTATCTTGAGTTAGGACATGAAGTGTTTGAAGAGAAAATTAAAAAACCTATGAAATATTATTTGCATGCTAATAGCAATGTTGTTAGTATGAATTCTTTGGACACTATTATTGCTAATGCTATGGAAAAGTCTAAGCTTGGGGAAGCTAGTTTTTATGAAAATGATCTTTTTAGTTCCCCAGCTTTGGAAGATAGCTATTCTATTGCTTATGATGATACCAAACCTCCAATATATGATGATTACAATGATGAATATGATATTTTCAGTCCACCTACTATTGAGGAGAAAATTAATGATTACAATATTCCTCCTATATTTGATGATTATGGTGATGAGAATAATAATGATAGCTATTTTCTTGAATTTGCTCCCACTATAATTAATAAAAATAACTATGTTTATGTGGAGAGTATTAATTCTTTTATGCATGTGGCTCATGATAAGAATGTTTTATGTGATAGTTATATTGTTAATTTTATTCATGATGCTACTAAAAGTTATTATGAGAGAGGGAAACATGGTTTTATGCATCTCAACAATATTAAGTTTCCCCTCTTTATGTTGAAAGTCTTGAAGTTGCACTTGTTTTGCTTTACTATGCTTGTTGCTTTGTGCTTTCATGACTTGTTTATTTACAAGATTCCTATGCATAGGAAGTGGGTTACACTTAAATGTTCTTTGAATTTGTTTCTTGATGCTCTCTTTTACTTCAATTTATATTTCTTATGTGAGCATCTTCTCAAACTATCATGCCTAACTTAAAGGCGTTAAAGAAAAGTACTTATTGGGAGATAACCCAAAAGTTTTAGATGAGTCTTGGAAGTTATTACTTCAGTAATAACCGCTCCTTATCCTTTTTATTTGCTTTTTTGTGCCAATAGTAACCTCTAATGAGAGAGAAGTAATGATTGGGAAAGTTGCTGTCCTGAAACAAATTTTTGTGCTTCGCTGCAAACATTCGTGTAAAATCTTTGTACGTCCTTTTGAGGTGTGATTTTTTGTGCTTCTGCCCCATGTTGTTATATAAATTTCGTTAGTTCAACACTTTTCGATTTAAGCAACAGAAGGTCTTCGAAAAAAATTCTTTACCTGTTGGTCTGTTTTGACAGATTTCTGCCATTATTTGCATTTGCTTCTTGTTGGTTCCTTTTTGAATTCTTTTGGGGAATTGATCTTTTTGAGGGAAGTGCTACAGTAGCTTGTGTTTTAATGGAAGTTTTATTGGTGTTAGAACTGAACCTAAAGACTTATTATCTTGAGTGCACTAATGTTGCTAATAAAGATTGTATGAAGTTTTGTATGAAGGAAAAATTTCAAGTGTATGGAAGGAATGAGTAATGAGATGAAGGATGGACTAAATCTCAAGCTTGGGGATGCCACGTGTGTCACCCCAAGAAATATCCAAGAAGTACAAGCGTCAAAGCTTGGAGATGCCTAAGGCATCCCCTTCTTCATCAATAAAAATTCCAGGTTCCTTCCAAACGCTTCATTATAAGCCCTGCCTGTACCGCAGGTTAAACATTCTAGAAACTCTCCTCGCGTCCTCTCTTCTCCCATGTGTGTGGAAAAAAAATTAAATAACGTTTATCACTTAGAAATATCATATTATTGCATAACATGACAGTCCCAATTGATATATTCACAAAAGACTTGATAATTCGGAATCCTGTTGAAATAAGCACAAAAGGTACGCGTGAGCACCGTAAAATACAAAAATCCTAACTCTACTTATGCAAAAACACGAGAAAAATATTTTTCCAAAAGCTTCTCATCAGAACCCGACTGCCTCTTCAAGGAATAGAGCTTCTTCCAGAGCCCAAAGTGTGGTGGAATTCCCAGCCATCACTCGCAGAGGGTAATCAACCACGTAATGTGCAAGATAGAATTTGGCGTCAGCTGATGGAGCTGAAAGTCATAGAGAAAGAGTAACCCACGAAGAAATTCATGAGTTGGAAGAGAAAAGCACCTGACGACAGAGGCAAGAAACATGACCCTAAACCCAGAAGGGGGATTAGGGATTACCTCAGGTCTGGGGAGGATGCAATCCTGCTCGGGGGCAGTTGCCCAGCCTGCCGCAACTAGCACAATTCATTGGCCTTGCACATGGACCGCCGCTACATTGGTGGTCCTCATTGAGGTGGCGCCCTCCTTCGTGGTGGTGGTGGTGCTGGAACCGGTGCCCCCAATCTTCTTCGACTTTCCCATCATTGTGGCGCCCTTCTTCTTCATGGTATGGAGGAAGGTGTCAGGAAACACTCTCGGTAAGTCTAGTGCTGCGAGGAGAACGACTATGGAGGAGCGCAAGAGGGAGAAGAATATGGCAATGAAAGAATGGGGAATTTTTATTGTGCCTCCCCCTTTTCTTATACTATCAGCGGGATCAATCATGACCAATGGATACCAATCAAAGACACGTGGAGAACATTTAGGAGGACTGGTGGAGTGACGAGAGAAAAACCGTCACCGTAGTAACTCCACTGTGAATGTAAATTGAGGGACTTTTGTTAAAACACCGTTTTCTCACAACATGTGGTCAAATCCAGCCAGCTTTAATACCGGGGCATGCATAGTTGCATCCATCAGATGCTCATGCTGACAATTGAGTTCACCGGGCATCATCCCTAACATCATCAATCATTCAAAATCCATCACGTCCTTCAAAAGGACCTGGTGAAATATTCGACTGAATCCACAAGTAAGCCATCCAAGTCAAGTATCTCCTTAGGTGCGACGAAGAGATAAGCTTTCAGTAAGTTCTTTGACCGAATCTTTGACCGAGTCTATGACTCGGACAAACACTCGGGGGCTACTCCTATCAGGAGCATTTTTCGCGCACCCGATGAACTTCCAGTCCATAGTGTATGCCTATGAACTTGTCGACTGAGATTGCTCAGTACATGACTTGAGTCTCTTCCCGATTTTACGACTCGGCTAGACACTCGGGGGGCTACTCCAATCTGGAGCACTATATGCGCACCCGATGTACTTTCGGGTTCATTCCAACAAGACATAATATTCGGATGAGGAATTAAATGCTTCAAGTCATTACCCAATCTATGATTCGACTAAAGGCCCATGGCTACTCCCATAGGGAGCGCTGATCGCATATCCTAAAATAAACAGAAGCATATGCATCGATTACATCCGTGGATCCATTCGAAGAACTTCCGGATCAGTATTGAAGAAAATTGTGGAATGACAATGTTGACTAAACCTATGAGGTCCACAGTGTCGACTACATCCACAGTGTCGAATGGCGATTGTGCAACCTATGACTATAAGTCTCTACCCAAGTCTACGACTCGAACAAACACTCGGAGGCTACTCCCATAGGGAGCACTAGTTTTGCACCCTACTGAAGAAACAAATTTTTTTGCAATATCCGTCCATTGTGTTGACAATGTCCACGATGTCAACTTTTCGCTTACAAAATGGTCAAAAACCAGGCGACTTTGCCCACTATGCACCTTATGCCAATGTCGAGTTCAGAGATAACATCTTCTTGACCATGCAAATCGCATCCGTTGCGATAAATATTTGGATGTTGTGTCTATAACACAAAGATAAGTCCTACAGATCCTATATGATGGCCTGGCAACCATACCGCTGCGCTCAACCAGATAAATGCCATGCCTACGGTGTGATGAAAATCTCAACAGACGTGTTGGGCACATACTTTTCGACTAGAATTCGACTCATTATTAAGATCTCCGCTGCATGAGTCGAATTACCCTAGTTTATACTAGATTCGAGTCCAGGGACTCGAGTTTGAGCAGAAAACATTGTTTTTGACCAAGAGAAATTAACTGGTCCCGATTCGTCGAGCGCACCGGGCACGCTTACCGACATCCCTATGAATTGCTAAAATACACACGAGCATCTTACCAGAAGAACTCTCGGATCAGTACCATTCATCTTATAAAGTTGGCGACTTCTAAGCCTCCACCCGAATCTATGATTCGACTAGACACTTGGGGGGCTACTGACATAGGTATGACCAACGGGCGTTTACCCTTGGCCTGGCTCAGCTGAAGACCCACGTGACGATCTGCTAAAATCCCTGAAGCTCATGGCGATTCGGGTGAAGCCAAGTCCATGAAGACATTAACTTCTTGACGAACAAGACACGACTAGATAGGAAACCTTTAGGGTTACCTCCCTCAACTTGTAACCGACTCACATGGTACCCGAGACCTAGCCTTGTTAGGGAGGGACCACGTAAAACTCTCGTCATACACACCCCAAATCTAATATGTGCATCCATAGCCATCTCAGCGCCATTGTAACCTTCGGTTTCAAAATCAATCAAGAACAGACAAGCAGGAGTAGGGTTTTCTCTCTGGAGGACTGAACTTGGGTAAACCTCGTATCCCCTCGTTTGTCTGTTAGCCGACGAAGTCTCCAACGCATACTTCTTCCCGAAAGCCCAAGTTCATAAACCATGGGCATTGACGTGATCACCCCACGTCACCATGGAAGCTAGCGCTATCAAGAAGTTACACAAAGAATTATATACCTTCTTGTGTAGATACACTATAAAAAAAACTAGTGCACTACAAAAAAAATCAAATCACAAAACATACTAAGAGGGACATAGTTTTTCTAGTTAATAGAACTTCATTATTTCTCTCTATGTCCATGCTAATCCATAATAAAATTTGTCTTTTTTATCTAATAGCCAAATTTGGTTTTTGAAACGAGTTTTTGCAGTTCAAACCAAATTTTGACTACAACTTTTGATACGACAGTTACATCTTGTGTTAATTCTATGTATTTTCTTATAACATTATATTGTTCGATCATGTGTTTCGTCGCCAGGCCTATAGAGCACCGCAAAAAGTCTTGTAGGACTAGTCTTCATGACAGTTTCCAGTAAGTAATGCATAGGAACGTTGCTGGTGATAGAAAAAATTCGTCCAAGCTTTCTCCTAAAGGATAAATTTTAGATGTTTGAAGAATGTTTACACTGGCCTAGGAGTAAAAACTCATATCCCTATGCCCATATGGTACAACATCCTTCCTTTTGAAACAAGAGAAGCATGGCATTTCGATCTTCTTTTATTCTCCTTTTGTCCTTTTATTAAGGCTCCTTTTGTCCTTTTTGAATCATTCTAATTAAATAGTGACAAATTAGGCCAACTTCTCTTGTTTCTCCAGCAGCACACATGTAGACACCTTTTTTTGCCTTCCACATTTCACACCATGATGCACAGACAACAATACTATATTCAAGATTTTTTTTTCTTTCAATATTTACAAGTGTCCACGTGCAGAGTAAACTAATTAAACTACATAAGCTACTCTGCTCTCCTACCTAGCCTCGTTACTGTTCAGTGATTACTCATGTTACTGAATGCGTGTGCCACCAAATTACTCGCTCTGTCCCAAATTACTCCGCGTTCTAGGTTTGGTCAAAGTCGAACATATTAAAACTTGTCTAAGCATATTCTACAATATACCAACATTTATAAAACCAATTACATATAATATAAAAATATGTTTTATGGTGAGTCTAATTATATTTATTACATATTTTAGATGTTGATAGTTTTTATGATATACACAGTCAAAGTTTATAAAGTTTGACTTTGACTAAACCTAAACAAAGAGTAAATTGAGACGGAGGGAGTACTGGGATTGATTTCTTCATTTGCAACAACCTGGGTAGTTGCTACCTAGCCGCCTCTCAATCATGTGTTAGGTACTTTGCAGCTCACAAGCCATATTTCTCAAGCCTCATTGGTTATTTGACAAAACTTTGAAATTCAGTCCAGTGGAGCCAGGAGGGGCTGGAGCAACTGCAAGGTATCCCACCAACCGCGTAAAGGCACCACAACAACAAGCTATGCCAGAGCAATCTCACCCCATTGGCACAATATTTTCTTCTAGGTCACTTAATGCCACGTGTCACCAATAAAAGTAACAGTTGGAGTACCAAGTTTTGGTGTGTGGGGTATCTGTAGTCAGCCAAGATACTACCATATCATCATCGTCATCATCTCATCACTACAATTAGCTGGAATCTTCGGTCCAATCACATTGACCATCTAATTGTGATAGTTAATCCTACCACATAGCAGTAACACTTGTTAAGGCCACATGGTAAAATGGGTTAAGGCATTTTCCAATAGGGTGTATCTTAGCACGTATTCATAGGTGCTAAGCAAACTTAAGAAACAACTATGACAATGGGGTGTATCTTAGATGGTGTTTTTTAGGGATGTTGTATTTAATGATTTTATGCTCATGCATGTGTGTGATTGGACTAGCCTTTTTTTTGCCTATGATAGCGGCAAGTGGTGTATCTTAGCTAAGATACAAGGACCATCTCTCTCTTTATTAAGTGACATGCCACATAAGCAAAATGCCTATGATACCGTGCTAAGAAACACCCATTGTGAAAGGCCTAACTACAACATTCCACCTCATTCATATTCACCTACCTTTACACCACACCATAACCTTTGGGGTGAAAAAATGTCAAAATAAAAAGACATGAGTTAAAAAACGAAAAGAAAAAGTAATCTAAACTTCACACTAAACGTGGTCCATGCCATGTTCCATTGTTTGTTTAGCGAAAAGACGGTGAGCTTTCGAAGGTGCTAGCTAGTAGGTGGAGGAAAGCAACACCCCAAGAACGGCCGACCCCATATAACCAAAAAGAGATGCGCACTTGAGCACTTCATTGTTTCGAATCCATCTAGTACGAACCAGTGATTCGGCCTTCCTTTAATCGCCTCGTGTTTCAGCCACAGAATCCGAGTTATTCCCGACACCGACACCATCACGCAAAGAGAAGCGGGTGCCCCCCTGGGAATAAGAGGGAGGTGGCACTTTGACAAAAATGAAAAGAAAAAAAAAACTTGGATGGCCAACTGAAGTTAGAGACCGTTTCCTCGTTGTATGGCTTTATTCGGTCCTTGACTTGCAAGTCTAGATCTTGTCCAGGGGATGCTTTAGGTTATACACCTGTCCGGTTTCTGTTAACTCGTTGATGCTCTGAATCGATGTTGATTGCTATATATACGATCCCCCACTTGGCACTTGAAAATGCACCCTGGCATCCAGCCCTCTTCAAGCCATGATTCCGGAATGCACTAGTAAGAAATTAAGGGGCTCCGTTTCGACTGACCCCACAGGTTGGTGTAAAGAACATTTTATGTCCCTAGACCGAATAACTTATATGCATTCATTACTTATAAATTTTCGAATTGTTCTGCTGGAATAGTAAGATTTTATGTGGACACCTAAAGTGAGAGTTACTGTAACACATGTACGGAGCTTTTTTTGGCTACTATGTTGATTGGTCAAATTGGTGTGGTAAGATGGATTTATCAGCTGTTAAGACGTGCACCTCAGCTCAGTCAGCTGTTTGTTGATAAGTCGGCCCCGCTACAGTCTACAGTAGGTACCATATGTGATAAGTGATAAGGGAGCTGCACTGCTTGCCGTATCATTTGCCCTTGGTGTGAAACAGCAACACCACCGAACCTTCGGATCGTAGTTATATATGGACGCCTTTCAGTTTCAGTCATGATACTGTACATGCGCGCGTCAGCCATTAATTAGCAACAGTGTAGCTTAGAGCCTTAGAGAGGCAGAATGCTCGAGTTGAGATCAGCGGCGGCGACGGCTTTCGGTTACAGTACAGATGCAGACGGATCGGAGGGGGCAACGACCTAACTTGGTGGACAATCTGGGGGCATCGATCCACACAAAGATTGGACAAGAAAAGTAGAGCTGGACTTTGCTTGTCCCACATGTACTCTATTGCTTTGTTTCTTCGGTTTCCTGCCCAGCTCTCCGTATTTTCCTACTACCACCATCCCTTGGTTAAAATGATTGCATTTACAATGCAAAGTACTCCCTCAGCACAGATTTGCTAAAATATGGATGAGTATAGACACTATTTAGTACCACATCCGTCTTAAAATAGATGTCACAAACTTTTCTAAATTTGAAGGTATCTGGACATTGTTTAGTACTCCCTCCGTCTTAAAATAGATGTCGCAAACTTTTTAAAATTTGGATGTATGTAGACACTATTTAGTACTAGTATATAATACATCCAGATTTTGATAAATTTCCGACATCTATTTTAAGAGTGGGGGAATAGTATTCTCGACGATTTTTTTTATAGAAATGGGGAGCTGAGCCCCGGCCTCTGCATCAATCGATGCACACAGCCTTTATTGCAAAATTTAGTAGGTTCAGTTTATTACAATCGTGAATCATCGAGGGTTGAGACAAGTATCAACCATGGGAAAACTAAAAGCAACATAAAACTAGTCATTCCGCAATCTACTAGTATGTCGCCAGCCTGTAGCCAGGAAATAGAAATCCTGAGCGACCGTCAGCAGACGGTTGCATCCAGAGGCCATGGATTCCCGCTGGTCCGCCGAGAGGAGGTGAGCCCATAGCTGTATCCAGTGTGTAGCCATACGAACAACCTGCAAAAAATTGGTACCAGTTTGTTTGTTAAAGATAATACTATTGCGACATCTTCAAATAGCCCAACATAAAGCTGAAACTCCAATTCGAATTTTACCTTTAGTTTTCTTATCAATTCCATTCAGCCACATTCCAAACATATTGGTGATGTTGGCTGGAGGAGCTATGTTATAAGTAAAAAAAAAACAGACGCCAAATAGTCCTAGCAAAAGGACATGTGATAAATTGGTGTTCTACATTTTCTGCTGAATCACAGAAGCAACACTTTTGACACTCATTTCAATTCTGTTTTGCTAGATTGTCTTTTGTTAAAAAGACCTTATTACTAAGGAACCACATGAAGATCTTAATTTTAAGTGGGATTTTAAGTTTTCACAAGTATTTACGCAAGTATCTAGTATGACCATTCATTAAGTCAATATACATAGATTTAACAGTAAAAAGCCCCGTGGATGATAATTTTCATACAAATTTATCCGGTTCGTCATTAAGGTGAACTCCCATTAAATGTTGACATAAATGTAACCAGGCGTCCCATTTATTCCCACAAGAGCCCTCCGAAAACCAATATTCAGAGGTAGCGACTAAAACATTTTTTGTGCATACGATATTATATAATGATGAGTATTGTTGAGTGAGTGAAGTGTCGTCCAACCATAAGTCTTCCCAAAAACGCACAGTTGAACCTTCCCCCACCTGGAAAAAACCTCTATGAAAGAAATCAACCTTTACCTTCATGAGACCTTTCCAAAAAGGTGAATCCGTAGGTTTCGCCTCAACTTGTGACAATGTTTTATTTTGTAGGTACTTGTTATGAAGCAATTGTTGCCACATTCCATCTTCTATTAGGAGTTTGAATAACCACTTACTAAGCAAACACTTGTTTTTAATTTGAAGTACTTCAATACCTAATCCACCTTGATCTTTTGGCCGACAAATAATATTCCACTTTGTTAGCCTATATTTCTTCTTAGTATCATGACTTTGCCAAAAAAATCGTGATCGGAAGAAGTCTAAATGTTTTCTCACCCCTTTAGGTATTTCGAGAAATGAAATCATAAACATAGGCAAACTAGTCAGAATAGAATTAATGAGCACCAATCTATTCCCATATGAGAGCATGCTGCTTTGCAAACACCCAAGCTTGGAAATGAACCCGCTCTCAACAGGATTCCATTCTGCATTTCGAAGTTTTCTATAATGGATAGGTACCCCCAAATACCGAAAGGGCAAGGAACCAATCTCACAACCAAAAACCTGTTTGTACTGATGTTCCATGTCCTTGGCCTCTCCAAAACAAAAAAATTCACTCTTATGAAAGTTTATTTTTAATCCCGATAATTGTTCGAAGATGCTTAGGATTAACTTCATGTTTAGGGCTTTCTCCAAATCATGCTCCATAAACAATATAGTGTCATCCACGTACTGAAGTATCGAAACCCCTCCCTCTACCAAATGAGGAATGAGACTTCCAACTAAGTCATCGTCCTTAGCCCATGCAATTAGGATAGCTAACATATCTGCAACAATGTTGAAAAGAATCAGAGACAACGGATCACCTTGTCTCAACCTTTTCGTGTTTAGAAATAGTGGTCAATATCATCATTGACCCTTATTCCTACACTGCCACCTTGCACAAAGTTTTTAATCCATTCACAAAAAACAGGATCAAAACCTTTCATCTGAAGGACTTATTGCAAAAAAGGCCACTTAACTTTATCATACGCTTTTTCAAAGTCAATTTTAAAAAGCACACCATTAAGTTTCTTTCTATGCAACTCATGGATTGTTTCATGCAAGACAACTACCCCCTCAAGGATGTGACGCCCAGGCATGAAAGCAGTTTGGGTTGGTCTAATCACTTTATGAGACAAATCCGTAACACGATTAGTAGCAACCTTAGTAAAAAAATTGAAACTTACATTCAAAAGACAAATAGGTCTATATTGTTGAATTTGTACCGCATTATCTTTTTGGGTAGGAGTGTGATTACACCGAAGTTCAGTTTGAACAAAGGTAAATCACCAGAATATAAATGAGTAAAGAAAGCCATCAAATCTTCTTTTATTACCTCCCAAATTTTTTGGTAAAACTCCGCAGGAAAACCATCTGGCCCGGGAGCCTTGTTATGTTCCGTCTAAGAGATAGCCTCAAACACTTCCTTCTCAGTGAATTCTTCCGTCAGAATAACATTCTCTTCTAAAGACAATTGCGGTATATCCTTGATACGTTGCAAATGTATCTATAATTTTTGATGTTCCATGCTTGGTTTTATCCACTTTCTTGTGTTTTGTTCCAACTTTGGAGTACTTTTATTATGATTTCTTGGACTAACCTATTAACAAGAGCCAAAGCCGCCTGCTTTCTGCTGTTTTTGGTTTCAAGAAAGTCAAAAATGAATATTCTCGAATTGGACGGACAAAAGCCAAAGTGCCTATTTTTCCGGAAGGATCAAGTGCTGATCACGAGACGAGAGGGCTGGGGCCGACCACACCACCTGGCCACGCTGGCCAAGGCCGCCAGGTGGTGGCCGAACCCATCACCCTCGGCCTCTCCTTCCGCCTATAAGTTGCCCTCGGACGAAAACCCTAAGGCACCGATCAAAATCCACGAAAGAGTCTCAGAGTGCCGTCATCTCTATCCCTAGATCGGGAGGATATGAAGCTCTTCCCAAGACCGCCGAGAGGGAATTCACCGAGGCCTTTTTCATCACCATGCAAGCCTCCGGTGTGATGCGTGAGTAGTTCATCCTTGGACTACGGATCCATGTAGTAGCTAGATGGCTGGTTTCTCCTCCTTTGTGCTTTCATGTTTAGATCTTGTGAGCTCCGTTCATGATCAAGATCATCTATTTGTAATCCATACATGTTGTGTTTGCGGGGATCCGATGGATATTGAGATGCTATTTCAGATTAATTATTAATTCTATCATGTCTTTGTTATTTGAGATCTTGCATGCTTTCCGTTGTTAGTAGCTATCTTGGCCATGTAGATGCTAGCAACTCCAAGAGTTAGTATTTATGCTCGATAGTGGGTTCATGCCTCCGTAATCTGGGAAGTGATGAAATCTCTAAGGTACTAGATGTGATGTTGCTACTAGGGAGAAAACAACAATCCTTTGTTCATAGAACAATCGTATTGTTTACTTTACACGCAGTTCGTAAAGCAATAATCTGTTGCTTGCAACTTAATACTAGAGGAGGTTCGGATGATAACCTGAAGGTGGATTATTAGTCATAGATGCAGTTGGATGATGGTCTATGTATTATGTTGTAATGCTCAATCAAGTCTCAGAGGAGTCAAGATGATTAGTATATGCATGTATTGCTTTCTCGGTGTTTGTCAATTGCCCCGCTGTAATTTGTTCATCCAGCATGTTATCTATCTAAGGAGAGCCACCTCTAGTGAACTATGGATCTCGGTCCTTTTCTTTACATACAATCTACAAACTGTTTACTTGTTTGTGTTTACTTTCTGCAAACTTTTACTTCTTTCTATTCGATACGTTTAATCCTTTGTTTTCCACAAAACACGGTGAGATTGACAACCTCATCGCAAGTTGGGGACAAAGTTCTGTGGTTGTGTTGTGCAGGTCTCCACGTTGCTACTACTACCGGTAGTGCGCCCTGCCAAAGCTCATCTAGTAACACCTTTGAGGTGTTTCCTTGCTCCTACTGGTTCGATTAAACCTTGGTTTCATAACTAAGGGAAACTTGCTGCTGTGCTCATCATACCTTCCTCTTGGGATTCCCAACGAGCTCTACATCAACACCGCCATCAAGCATTTTTCTGGGCGCCGTGTACTGAGCCATCAATCCTCAATCCGTTCCTCCATCATGGAGAAACTATTTAGATCAGGATTCCCAAAGAGTTTTTTATAATATTCAGTTATATAGACCTTCAAATTTTCTTCTCCTATTATGGTTCCTTCCTCCTGTTCCAATTGAAATATTTTCTTCTTTCTATGTTTTTCGTTTGCTATTAGGTGAAAATATTTAGTATTATCGTCCCCTTCTTGTATATGTTTAACCTTTTCTCTTTGAACCCATTTTTTTCCTCCTCTCTTCTAAGAGCAGAAATGCGATCATTAGCATTCCGCAAAGTTTCTTTTTCAACCGTAGTTAGAGGAAATGACTCGGCTTTAATATCTAAGTCATCAATTATCGATAAGAGCCTCTCCTTTTCTTTTTTATATTTGCCACAAAGATTCTTTGCCCAACCTTTCAGAAAACGGCGCAAATGTCTTATTTTATTCTGCCAAATCTGAATGGGAGTATCACCCACCGATACACTATTCCAATCAGCAGCAACCATCTCATAAAAACCTTCCTGGCGCAACCAGGAAAGTTCAAACGAGAATCTAGCTTTATTACCAATGTGTGCCTGATAGCGCGCGTCAATCAATAGAGGCGTATGATCAGACCCAAATCTTGTTAATGCTCTTACCGAAACTAATGAAAATTTTTGCTCCCATTCAATACTTGCCAATACCCGGTCTAACTTTTTAAAAGTTTGTGTGTCCCGTCTATTGGCCCATGTGAACTGCCGACCCGAGAGTACAATTTCTCGTAAGTCCGGGCTCTCAATGATGGTATTAAAAACAAATGGCCACCTTGGATTATAGTTATTATTATTTTTTCATGTTGGTTACAAAGAATATTAAAATCGCCAGCCAATAACAACAGAAGTGGTTCCATCTCACAAGGACGCACCAGTTCAGACAAAAAGTGAGGTTTGTGTATCTCTTGCGCAGACCCATATACAGGCATCAAAATCCACTCAAAACCATCAATTTTAGAACGGATATGGAGTTTTACACAAAAGTCTCCTGTTTTAACTCTTTTTACATGAAGGGTTGCAGTATTAATACCCACAAGAATACCCCCCGACCGCCCATGCGGCGGTAAACAAAACCAAGCGAAGTCTTTTTACATGAAGCGAAGTATTCTCGACGATTGTCTCTTGTTTCTTTCTGTTCAAGCTAGTTAGCGTCAGAAAATGCAGGCAGCGAAGTCGTGCCGATTGGCCGCAATCACTAGATTGCTGAAAGAGATATCGGTTTCATCATAGTGTTTTTGGCAAAAGCAATCTGGTTAGCTAAGGGCATCTCTAACCAAAGTAAAAACCCAGTTAGAGGTGTAAAACGTGGACCTAACCGGAAGTCAAAAACCTTTAGAGAACTAAAAAAATTAGGTACTCCGAGCTATGAAGGAGTAAAATACCCCCCTCCATTTTTCCATCCACCTCGGTCTCTCCTCCACTCCCGATGCCCGTCAGCGCCCGGTGTGCCCCCGTTGCTCTACCCGGTCGACGATCGCCTCTCGGAGGTGGAGGTGGCCTCCTCCCGCGCGGTTGCGAGGCTGTTGTCTCTCGGTCCAGCGATATCGTGTGCCTCCGTCCTACAGGTCGTGCGCCGGCGTTCACGAAGCGACGATGGTGGTGACTTTTAGATCGTGGTGGCGCATGTTGGTAGGCGGCAAAGTTTGGTGGTGGTGCTCCGTTGTGCCAGAGATTCTATCCTAGATGAAGTAAAGTGACGAGATTCTGTCGCGCTTTTGTTTATAGCTCGGACGCCCTCTTCATCCTTTGGAGGCAGCCAAGGGCCAACTGGCAGCAATGCAAGCGTAAATATTTGCAAGATACTTCCAAATTAACAAAACACAACCATCAGATCAGATCTCATGACATCGATTTCATAGCACCCACAAGGCCAGAAACATTGACTTGCCTTGAAAAGAGAAAAAAAAGAAAACACGGAAAGAGAAAGGACAGCCCATGAGCTCATGGCCACCGCATGCATGTCGGTAAGACAAGTCAGACTTATCATGCAAATATGCAATGGAGTGCAAATGTAGTCCACTACTATGTCGGTGTCTCTCTTTTCCTAATGTGCAAACAACAAGTCCACGTTCTCCTGGTGCCCTGCTTTCATTATTCCTTGTTCATGTACAAATAGAAGAGCCGATGATCAACCAACTAACTAACTAACTGAAAACCGCCAATCAACAACGGATCTTGCAGCTGGGTTTCGAGGTAGCTGGCTGGACCCCACATGTTCAGTTCCCTTTGCTCGTACAAATACTACGGACACCCGAAGCAGAGATCGAGAGCCTCATGTCACACGTCACATGGGTGACATAGTAGAAAATGGGAAAGCAAACTTGGTGTTGCCTTGCCATTTTCCTACTGGCCAAGAGCCAAGACTGGACTACATGGGCATGCACGATCCCTCTAATCCAATCCAGCCAGCGCCGGCCGTTTCCTTTGTCGTTCCTCCGCGTCCACGTCGGTCGTCGGCTTGCCTCGTCGCATGAAACGCGGCGTCGTTTATGTCCTGTCACGCCACGGTACAAAAGGTTCTCCAGGAAGTCGTCTGGGATTATTTATCTTAAGAAAACGAGAAGAAATCATGGCTTCTGCTGCCTTCCGTGCTCTTCGTGTCGCGGGTTCCGGAGACCCAAGAGCAGCACACAGGAATGTTCCCGGCCGTGTGCTGCAGCCTCCAGCAGGCGATATGGTGTGCTAGCGAGGCTGCCAGCTGAAACCGAAAGAGCTGTGCGCGTCAGCACGTACACACGGGGCACGCGCGTCCTAGAGAGCACCTCGTTGCAAATCCGGCGTTCTTTTCTTCGAAACAGGCGTACTAACCGCTTTGTAAATAAAACAATATACTGATACAACCAATATTTCACTCAATACCACCGGCCGAAGCCAAACATTTTTTTTTTACTTTTTCGAAATGGGGAGCGAAGCCCCGGGCTCTGCATCAAGCGATGCACACAGCCTTTATTCATTATTCGAACAACAAAAGTCTAGCAAAAACTATTACAAAGATCATACAACAAAGATCGCCAAAACAAAACCACCGAGCATAACGATAACCATATCGCTAGCTTCCGACGAGACCTAGCAAACACCCAACTGCCTCATGCAAGCCAGGTGCCCAGATCCGCCCAGCTTATCCACAAAACGACACCCACGCACTCGCTCCAGATCTCGCTGCCTCTACTATCTTCCGCAAAACCATCTTCATCATATAAATCGATGCGCTGACTCTTGCCACGCCAGCCACCGACACCTACGCGGTGCCAAGTAGCACCACCTCCCTACACACTATATCCAAAGCACGTCGCGGTCGCTACCGGTACCCGACATCACCATGCCACCAAGTACCACCAGCCAACATAGCTTGAAGTCTCTGGCGGATCTGTCGTGCTTAGCACCTGCCGAACATGCATGACTCAGCGTAGCACCTGTCGATCAGGCATGACTTGACTTAACCACCGAAGCTCCGTGCAAGACAAAGCCACTCCACTTGGTCCCCACGCAAGGAACACGCGGAGACCGACACCCAGCCACCAAGCCGCCCACATGTCCGTCCAGCCGCTGAATGTCTTCAAAGATGATGCCCCCACTAGGGTGATGACGAAGCCAAACAGAAAAGAAAAGGAACGATAACGTCCGCTGGAGCCACAACACATCAAAGCCGAAATAAAAAGAAAAGTTGAGACAATGACATCAAGCGACCGGACGCAAGGGAATCACGTGCGGTCCGGGGCCGAGAAAGGGAGCGCCACCGTCCTCAAGGCCAGGATTGTGCCGTCGAGAACCTCCCGATCACGCTGCCTCACCAATGGGGACCATTGCTGCAAGAAGGCGAGAAAAGAGAAAATGGAGTCAAAAACACGGGTAGGGTAGATCCGCTCAATCACCATATTGTTCCTCACGTTTCAAAGGGTCCATGCGAGAGCCGCGAACACTAGCCAGAAGAGGCGGCGCCTCCTTCCGGCACGGTTCGCCTCCTTTTGCAGGAACTCTCCAAGCAGACCCAACGCTTCCCGGACAAATCTCCAAAGAAACTGCGCCGCCATGCACGAGAACATAATGTGGGTGCATGTCTTCAGAGTCCCACATAGAGGGCACAAACCATTGCCCGGTCCGTTACGCTTCGCCACCTCCACCCCTGGGGGTAAGCGATCGTGAAGCGGTTGCCAGATGAAAATGCGGATACTAAGGTGGACGAAGCTTTGGGTCTGGGGGTGCACCGAGGCCTAGCCGCAACCCCGGCTAGATACCCCCGGGAACGGCGATTTCGGCAATTTTGACCAAATTCGACACAAATTAACACAGTTTTCGTGCAAGGAATAGTTCGGCCAATTTTAAACATACAGTTCAGTCAAATTTTGGTCACACAGTTCGGCGCACAAAACAAGTAGTGCGTAACAAATAATGTAAACAAGTTTTCAAACACAAGAACACCTCAAACTAAGCATTGACTTTGAGCATCCACATGTGCTCCACTAGATCATCCTGCAATTGTTGATGCACATGCGGGTCTTGGGTCTCTTGGCGCACAACAACAAAGTCAGCCCACGATGCTGGCACCTGGTGACCAGGCTCTGCAAGAGGACCCTGTCTAAAATATGGTTCTGTCGGATCATCATCAAGCACTAGCTCCTCCCTCTCGTTCTCAGCGATCATGTTGTGCAAGATCACACAGACATTCATCACCTCCTACATTTGCTCTTGTGACCAGATCAGAGCAGGAACCAGAAAACTGCAAATCGAGCTTGGAGCAACCAAATGCCCACTCGACATCCTTCCTGGAAGCTTCTTATTTCTTAGCAAAGTTGGCTTGCTTGCCGATCAGAGGGCTTGAGAGAGTCTTCACAAATGTTGACCATCTTAGATAGATGCCATCTGCCAGGTAGTAGCCCTTGTTTTTTTTGTGTGAAATTCCACCGGATCTGTTTAAAATCATCAACGATAGTACAAAGCGATCTAAAAATAATAATAATTAAAATAGGTCATTGGACCACCTAGCGACGACTACAAACAGTAGTACGAGCCGAAGGCACGCCGCCGTCCTCAGTCCTCCATCACCGGAGCTAGGCAAAGCTTGTCGTAGTAGAGCTTGTTATAGTAGACAGACGGGAAGCCATTATGCTAAGATCACAATGACCAGCACAACAGATCAGCAACCATCGCCAATGATGACAACCGTAGATCATGGGTGGCGGAGGCAGAGGCCAAGGCCAAGGAGGCCAAAGCCAAGATCATGGCCGAGGAGAATGCCATCTTGCTCACCGACCTGGACACCATCGCCGACCCCGATCGTAGGGCTTGGGTCGCGCGTAGGCAGCAGACCATCTAGCTCGCGATGCTTGTACGACAATGGCAACGACGACTGCAACTTTTTGGACAGAGAAGCTGTCATTCTTTTAGACATTGTGTATGATATAGCCCCATTTTGCACATTGAGATCCATTGGCCACTTGTTGGCGATACCTAAAGGGCGATAGCACACGTCTGCCAACTTATTTGATAGTCAGTTTGTGTATTGCCTGTGAATTTGAGTGTTTGACCTGTGGCAAAACCTTGGCCAGTGATGACGTCAAGAAATGCCAGGACGGACAGATGGATCGCGTCGCTGGGCCCGGTTGGCCGGACAGGCCGAACCGCGACCCAAAAGCGACCGCGGCTCGATCCAAACGGACAGTCACCCGTGTGGGTTGGCCCGATGGAGATGCCATTAGTTTTTTCGAAAAGGAGAATAAGACCCCGGCATCTGCAACAACCTTTCATTTCAAATATTCAAAAATCCAAAACTGTGGACGAGTCTTTACTCATCTTGCTTTGCTTTGTCAACTAAACTTGCAGCTGTGATCAGGATTTTACTCCTCTAAAATATTAGGGATCGGTTAGGAATCGATTTTTTAGTGAGTAAATATACTTCTCTAAATTATAAGAGTCGGTTGGACTCCTCTAACTATTTGGGATCTGTTAGAGATGCTCTAGGAAGGAGCGCATCTTGACATCTTGTAATTCCGGACATCTGATTTGCGCACGCAACCAGCCAATGCAAAACAATATGTAAACCTTACTAGTGTTGTCTAGCGTTCTCAAAACTATGGACGAGTCTTTACTCATACACTCCTTTCACAAAGCTAAAACATCTTATATTTTGAAACGGAGGGAGTAGATTACACCGCTCGTTATTTTCTACTAGGAGATTCTATCCTAGATGAGCAAGTAAAGAGACGAGATTCTCTCGCGCTTTTGTTTATAGCTCGGACGCCCTCTTCATCCTTTGGAGGCAGCCAAGGTCCAACTGGCAGCAATGCAAGCGTATATATTTGCAAGATACTTCCAGATCCAAATTAACAAAGCACAATCATCAGATCTCATGACATCGATATCATAGCAGATAGCATCCAGAAGGTCAGAACATTGACTTGCCTTGAAAAGAGAAAAAAATAAAGAAAGTGCCTAGATCTCAGACGCCTGAGAACTTCTTAGGTCTAAGTTGCTGATGTCATCTTAATATTTGTATTAATTCTTAGTTACAACTCATAAGATTTGTATTAATTCTCAGTTGCAACCTAGTTACAACTCATTAAATTCTCAGTTACATCCTAGTTGCAACTCATGTGTAACTTGCACTTTACACGAATCACGAGGTAAATCAAACGGTAAAAGAGACGACTGAGAACTAAGAAGTTCTTAAACGTCTGAGAACTAGCAAAACCGAAAAATAAACGCCGAAAGCAAAAAAAAAAAAAAGACAGCCATGAGCTCACGACCACCCCATGCATGCATGTCGGTCGATCTCCATTACAATAATAAGGAAAGACAGGTCAGACTTATCATGAAATGAAGTGCAAATGTAGTCCGCTACTATGTCTGTCTCTCTTTCTTTTCCTGATGAGCAAACAACAAGTCCGCGTTCTCCTGGTGCTCTGCTTTCATTATTCCTTTGTTGGGTTCGTACTCGCCCCCCTCTAGAACTCTAGAAGAGCCGATGATGAACAAACCAACTAACTAACTAACCGAAAACCGCCAATCATACAACGGATCTTGCAGCTGGGTTTCGAGCTAGCTGGCTGGACCCACATGTTTAGCTCACTTTGCTTGCAGAAATACTACACTCAAAACAAAATAGAGAGAGCCTCATGTCACACGTCACATGGGTGACATAGTAGGAAATGGGAAAGCAAACTTGGTGTTGCCTTGCCATTTTTCTACGTACTGGTCAAGAGCCAAGACTGGATGGACTACATGCGCATGCACGATCGAGGAGGCGCCGGCCTTTTTTTTCCTTTGTCGTTCCGCCGCGTCCACGTCGTCGGCTTGCCTCGTCTCGTCGCATCGGCTCATGCGCGCGGCGTCGTTTATGTCCTGTCACGCCACGGTACAAAAAGTTCTCCAGGAAGTCGTCTGGGATTATCTTATGGGAGCGAGAAGTAATCATGGCTTCCGCTGCCTTCCGTGCTATTCGTGTCGTTGTGGGTTCAGGGAATCCTGACCCAAGAGCAGCACACGGGAATGTTCCTGGCCGTGTGCTGCAGCAGGCAATACGGTGTGCTAGCTGAAAGCTGCGAGAGGAGGCAACGGAGCTGGGCGCGTCAGCACGTACACGCGCGTGCTAAGGCAGGAATGTTGAGCAGGGACGCTTTGCCGCCACAGGGAACCAAAAATCTTGACTTGGGCTGATGGACTTGGATTTCGACATCAACGAACGGATACGGTACTCCCCACCGAGTTCCCCTCCTCGTCTGTCCTTCCTGGAAGAAAAGAAAGAGCGACGTGTCACCAGCATATATACCTGCATGTAGGGAGGATCATCGTGTGGGAGAAGCCTCACATCACAACCACAAACAAATCAAGCAACTATTTTACCTACCTCCACATCATTTCCCAGATCAACTTTAAAAAGGTGCAATTCCTGAGCAGTGGTCTGATTCCGACGTGCCATCAAGTCGACGTATGTGTGTATAGATTGTGCACGGGGACTTGACAGTTGATCCACCATTGTTCGCGCATATAGTATGTACGCTGCCAGGCGTCAAGGGAAAGTGACTCGGCGCCGAGGCTGCTGGTTGAGACAGTTGGCCCAAGGTTGGTCTCGTTGGAAAAGCCAAAAATGCAGACAGCATGAGGTAAGCTATTGGATACACCAAGTTGACACTGCTGCTGCTGCTCCGGTCTGATCCAAGAACACCACTTTGCTTTAGCTTAAGCTCGACAAACAAGTGGGGTTTCCCGCCATTTTTGCTGCTTGGTGTGTTCCCCAGGTCAAAAGCATACGTATAACAAATTTTTACTCGGGATGGATGGATGCCGCGACTTCCCTTGGCAATGCGCCAATGCTTTTCCTAAAGTGCCTCTTGTGGAGTAGTACTACTAGTACTACAAGTCTACAATGCCCAGGAGCGCAGCCGCCCACAAGAATCAAAAAATGCATCTCGTTACCCCATGATCCCTCCTCGCAAACATCACCGGCCGTTTCTTGCTTTTGCACCATGACCTCCTTTTCCACATCAGAGTAAGCAGATCGGGGAGGAGAGTGACGGAACCATGCATATTTTACGTTCGCCTACGTGCGCGTGCCAAGCAGACGAACAGAATGCAAGGGAACACGGCCGCTGCGGCAGCTGGAGGGCTGAGCGACCCATTCCAGTGCCCAAAGGGCGCTGCTGGGCTGGGCTGCTTGGCACTATCGTTTTTTCGCGTCCCCTCGTCGCGCGCGCCGACCTGTAGGATTCCCTTGTTTCTTTCCTACCCACTTAAAACGCAGTGTCTACTGTAAAACTCACTGTCTACTGTAAAACTCACTGGCAAAACAGCCTAGCAGCACAAGCTAGCAGCGAGCCTGGTCGTCTGCCATGAGACGCCAGAGGTAGACTGTATCACAAGCTAACACGTAGCAAACCAGCATGCGCACAGGTTATCGACAATGTACCCCTCTGTCCTAAAAAGTAGGACGGTTATAAATTTGTCTGAATTTGAATGAATCTAGACATATTTTAGTGCGTAGATACATTTAAATTTTAATATATCTAAGACAACTTTTTTAGAACGGAGTGAGTAGAATAATTTTGAGGAGATAACTTCTCTGTTAAGTTCACATGTTGCAATGTCGTCGTTTTTTTTTAAAGATAGAGTTGTTCTGGTGTGGTCATGCACAGCAATTTAGCATTGGGCTGAAGAATTGAGAGGTTTAGATTCGTACTCGGCCTCGGTGAGGCCTGGCTAGTAACTTCAGGCCCTGGGCTGGGTTAGTAACCGCCATGTTTCTCCAGAGCCGACGAGCCTTTCTTTCGCCGGCCCATATTAGACACATCCTTGTTCTCGCATCGGGAAAGACTTGCGCGACCTCCGGAAACCAGCCGGTCCGCTCGTCCTCCCGAGTCCCCAGTCCCCAATCCCGACCGCGGAATCCCTAAACCCTAGACCGGGTGTGCCCTAGCTGAAGCGGCGGCGATGGCGTCGTCGGTGCTGGAGGCCACGCGGGCGGCGCACGAGGACCTGGAGCGGCTAGAGCGCCTGGCGGTGCGCGAGCTGCAGCGCGACCCCGCCAACGCGCGCGACCGCCTGTTCCAGTCTCACCGTGTCCGCAACATCATCGACCTCGTCGTCACCACTTCCGACAGGCTGGTAAGCCCTCTTATCAATTGCCTAGCTCGACCTTTGCTTTGATTCGGTTCTGGTTAGTTCCTGCTGTCGATCCTTCGTGCTTCAGATCGTTCGGCCCTTGCTTGTTCTCGTTGACTGTCGCTAACCCTAGCATTGCATCGTTTATTGTGGCCATTGACGGCGTTAGACACGGAGAGGCGTTGCTAACCTTCCACGCAGGCCCACCTTCTGGGATGGACACGTCTGTTTCTGCCTCTTCTGTTCAAATCGTTTGCCATGATCCTTGCATCTTGACCACCCCCATTGACTGCGGCTCTGCCCCCGCGATAGACAACCATGTCGTCACTTTTCTCTAGGAAATAGTCAGGTTAGGTTTTTGCTCAATACTTGAGATATCCGGTGACCGGTTAATTCAGTGCCTTAGGATGGCCTACAGTAGCTCTGGCCTTGGAGATCCACTTGTTATGGTTAATCGTTGGCTGACTCATGGTAATTCTGTGGAAATCCAAATGCGAGCTTGGCAGTTGTTTTTGCTGCTTTATTTTGTTACTAAAATAAGCCTGGGTGTACATAAAATATTTGGTTGTTTTACATATTGTACTCTCGCGCTGCTACCCCCCCCCCCCTCAGTTGTGAGTGAAATGCATTTTGGGAATCCCACTCTTTTTCTTTGTTCTAAGGTGATTTTGCTACTGTGACTATTATCCAGGTTGAAATCTATGAAGACAAGGACGGTGCTAGGAAAGAAGAGATCTCCAACCATTTGACTGCTCCGGTGCAAGATGACATCTTCCACAAGTTCTTTGATAGGCTCAAAGATGTAAGTAATCAACCGTAGCTTGCATGACTTCTGATAATGCATGCATGGTGTATCTTAGACATATCATTGAATCAGAACAGCTGTAAATGGCGAAATGGTAGCCAAGTACTAGACGCTGCTGTCCATCTATCTACTGACAAAAACATTCCATGCTATTTTACTTTAGTGGCGAATGCTTATTACTGAATTTGACCTCTCGACTTGCATGCCCAAGTTTGGATAATAGGGTACCAAATTATTTGGTAACGAACTACATTTTCTTACACATACATGTTTAGCCTAAAAAAGCAAAATAATTATGAGCAGGGTAAGTTTTTTAGTGATCCTTGGAAATTAAACTACGTACTAGTGGTGAGTCTTCCAGTTACTTTACACAATGTTGATGCTGCAATTCATCCCAACCATGACCCTCTAGTCAACCTTCTACTCTTTCTTCATTTGTGCTGATTTTTTTCTTTTACTTAAACTTTGGTGCATGCTCGCAGATCCGTGAATCCCATAGGCGAAATCACTCCGCTCGTTTTGTCAGCGAAACTGACGATCATGAGGAGCTACTAAAGGAGGAACCGGCTGTTGAATTCTCTGGCGAGGTACTCTCTAAGTACATTTTCACCTTGTAATCCTGCCTTAGATGATATGTGTGCACTGTTTTATCCTAAGTCATCTGTCGTAATCTGATTCGTGTTACTTGCATACAGTTATGTTCACTATCTCAATGTACATATGCAAATTTCCTGTGGTGTATGTACCTATGTTCATACATTCCCTTATTGAGAAGTTAATGCATGGAAACCTTATCTTTTGGTCTTCATCTAAAATTATCTAGCCCTGCTTTGTGCTTCAAAAGTGTCCAAGTTAGTTATATCATCACTGAAGTCTTGTGTGCTAAGAACTCTGCAGAGTCCACTAGTGCCCTTGTTTTTCTTCTTACTACAGTAGCCTTGAACTCGAGGGTATCTCCATTGTGATACGTGTACTTTAATTTCTGCAGGGTTATTTGATTCCTCTTGTAGGATCACGGTGCTATGCGTGGTAAGATTTTTAGGTTAATGACAAGATACTGGAATGGAGCATGACAATTTGAGAATCATTTTCTGTACTATTATTGTTATGATTTGCATTATCATGTAGTTCTAATCCTGCCATAGCCACATTGCATGTTCACCCCATTGGTGTTGTTGATATTTTATATGCGGTCTTATCGCGGTTACTTTTAAGTGTGCTAATTACCTTTTTCTGTATTTTGATAGGAAGCATTTGGTCGGTACCTGGATTTGCATGAGCTCTACAACGAGTTCATAAATTCCAAGTTTGGATCGCTCATGGAATACTCGGCATATGTTGGCACTTTTTCTCAGACAGAGAAGATCACACATAGTCTAAAAGCTACCAGGTATGCTATTTGCATTTTCTCTGAGACCAAGGACCTGTCTCTTGGCACGAGCTTCTCTTAAAATGTCACATGCATCTTAGATATATAATGTCACATGCATCTTAGATATATATATTTTTGTTTTCTATTGGTGGTGGTGAGGACTACGGGCTGTAATAGTCCTTGAACAAACGAATCGGTCAACCCGGTTTGATCAGTATTCAGTATGGTGGGAAAGAAACACTAATATGTAGATGTTGTGTTATTTTGGTAAAAGGTGAGTGTAAATAGGGACATCGGAATTCCATAAAATCTCTCTCTAATGACCCTGTTGAAAACCAGCGGCAGCAATGAAACTGTGAAGACACAAAGTAACCCTAGCCTTGATAATTGTTTGCTTGTTCATTGGTCCTTGCGATGCGGACTTGAGTCCCCTCCCCGGGGCAACTCCCAAATCTAAATATGAACTGGAGTTGATAAATGCAGAGATGAGTGGACCAGCAAGAAATACGACAGTTCACTTAGACAACTTGAGATCCACGGACAGCATGTAGCTCCTTACTTATTCCAATTTCATGCAAGTGGAAAGCAAAATCCTAACACGACTCTAATTGTAACCTGATACGAACCTATCTATCCGGTATCAGTCTAGACTCGATTTATACAACTTTAGACGATGGGCCTCTCTCCTGTTCTGGTTCCAACTACTGATACACCGCAGAGTTTTTTTTTCCATACAGAGTAGAAACTCTGGGTTCCACTGTCAACCGATAATGGAACAAAGTAGTATTTGCAAAGTGCAAGAGGAAAGAAAAGCAAATCATCCAAGAATACACTGCAGAGCTATTGACTGGGTCTAAAAAAATGAGTCATTGCCACGAGCAATTGATGTTTCCTATTTGCTACGATCTTAGAAGGGATTGGTTAGTCGGATTCACAACCTTCCTCAATTGGCCGGAAAGGAGTGACATTCCTAACTTAAGGCGTGCTATAAGGCATTCCCACATCACATTTGTATGAAGAAATGACACGATGTAATAGGCCGGACTGGAGCCTCAACAAGGGTCACCCTGGCCATTGTGGTGAACACCATGGACACAAGTCACAATTTGGTTTGGAATGAGGCGGTGGATGGGATGGTGAGGGGGACAGGATCGTGGTCTTCCTGTGTGCACACAAGACCGTGTACAGTGGAACTATATGTTGCATTCACACTTCTTGGTTTCACGTAATCTAATGGATGGTGAGGACTGAGGGGGACAGGATTGTGGTTTTCCTGTGTGCACACAAGACCGTGTACAGTGGAACTATATGTTGCATTCACACTTTTTGGTTTGGCGTAATCTAATGGCATGCTGATATAGTTCTATTTCGTGGGCCAAACAGTGTCAGTCTATGTCCTGTTTGTACACATGGCAGGAGCAGTGGTTGTGGATTATGTTGTATTACCTGTATGAGTGTTCATTGCTTAGTCTCATTTTCTTTAGAGTTATAAAGATGACATTTTTCACCCAGAATTCACATGACCTTCATTAAATTGCCATACCGTAGAACAGTTTGTTACTTATACCGAACTGTATTTCTATTACCTATTGACTAGACTAACAATACCATATTTACCTATCAATCCGAATGGACACCTTTGTTGGAAGTGAGAGGAAATTTAACAGGAAATTAGTAGAATGGTGGGCTTCTTGTAAGATGTATCAACTACACATGATTAAACAAAATTTAATCATTTTTAACATATCCAGCATTTATTTGATCTCTTGTATATTTTTTTATTAATATCATACATTTCTGTAAAGATTATTTATCTTCCAGTTTGTTTTCTTGGACAGGCAATACAAAGAATATTTGGAGCATATTTTGGAATATCTGACATATTTTCTGCGTCGCACAGAGCCATTGCAAGATCTTCAGAAGATTTTTACAAAGGTCGGTCTTCTTGTCCATTGTAGTATCTTGTCCATTGCTCCCACCTGCTTATGTGATGACATGGCCACTTAAGACCATGTTATCTACTTGCAAAACCGTAGAGAAACCGGGCTACACCTAGCTTAGCCTATTCAATATCCGATTAAAAAAGAGCTTGGATTGCTGCCTTCTCTATCTCTTTATAAAGTCAGTCAGTCCCAGTGTTAGGCAGAGCCCGTTGTCAAAAGATTGTTTTGCTAGGGTGCTTGTTTGAATCTAGCCACTTCAAAAATAGCCTTTTTGCACTCTGTATGGTATGACTACAAACCAAATGAAGAAGTCAGAAGCAGTTCATCGCATGTGGATATGGATGGGATTTGGTTAACAATTTTCCTTCCGAACTCTAACCTAATTAACCATTACATGTAGATGGTATAATGGGTTAACCATTAGGTTATCACGGTAAGAAAAGGTTAACCAATGGTTATTAAGGTTCGAACCTCTTTTAGCATTGTGCAACCTTGGCGATTACTTGAAAAAGCTTGGCAAGCCGACACGAACTGTAGGAGCAAATTTTTTTTAAGCAGCCTTTACCCAAAACTAACACTTCGAAGTATACTCAAAATTTCACCTAATATAACAGAATATGGAAATTAATCAACCTCAAAATGGTTCAACAAGTATCTAAATTCTGTACATGAGCTACCGTACAACTTGGTTATTATATTTGCAAGAATAATGCGATAAGACACCTATTTTGAGTATGCATCTGTATCACCATTTTGCTCTGCCGAAGGATCTACTGGAAACATGCAGTAAACTTGAGTGTCTAAATAGAGAAGTACACTGATCTTCTATCAGATTGATAGAGTAAAACAGCCTGCAGCCTTGATCGCTGGGGCCTCTCATCTCTTTCCTACTAATCCCCCAACTTTTTTCTACTCCTTCGGCCACAATGGCCAGGCCGGCGTGCCACCGAGCCAACACCAAAAGGCTGCAAGCTCCATCCCTGCATCTCCGCCACTGGTGAAGTCGCCTCTGTTGGGGAGGCCATTGCAGCGGCCGTTTGGGATTCTTGCGGGCTCCCGCCGCCGCATGGTCCTGGGTAAAGGGACGTACAAGGGGTGAGGGGTGGATATAGCGGGGGATGGAAGGGGAACGAAAAGGACGGAAAGGCGGGCGCCGAGGCAGCCTGGCGTCGGTCAAAGCTAGAGGAGAAAAGCTCCGGGAAACCATAGGTCAAAACGGTGCGAACCTAAATAACCCTTTGCATTCGAGGGGTTGAACCAAAGGCCCATTGGGTTCTTTTTTAGGTTCGGTTAACCCAACCCGTGGTTAAACGGGAACCTAGTCCCATTCTTACAGGTGGAAGCTTTGCTGATAGTAAGGAAGCCATAATCTTTCTATCAGATTGCATATTTGTCTATCTGTCTGGTGAAGAGAGAATGTAAGATACTCCAAATAGGGAAAGCTCCAGTTCAAAGAGTTAAGGAAGACCAACCATCCGCATGCTAGCGGTTCTTATTAGGACGTCTCACTGTTATGTCTACTTTTGGAGTTGCTTGTGGTGGGGCGGCATAAATGTTTGACATAGAACTACCACATCCTCATATAGGTTAACAACTAACATGCAAACTGTATACCTGTGCAGTTGGAAAGTGAGTTTGAAGAACAGTGGGCCAATGGCGAAGTACCTGGCTGGGAGAATAAGGGCACAGAAAAAGAATCTGTCGTGCAAGAGTCTGAAGTTGACCTTGATTTCTATAATTCTGTTGAAGAACTTGTAGTGCTTGGTCCAGAAAAGTTGAAAGAGGTTCGATCTTGTAACAAAGTATTATTAGCTAACATTCTATTTAGTTTCATCTTTCACTTGGCCTTCCTATTTATCTAATTACACTTTTATCAGGCTCTAGCTGCTCGTGGACTGAAAGCTGGTGGCACTGTTCAACAGCGTGCAGAGCGACTTTTCTTGCTGAAGGTGACTATGAAACGCTATTGTATCCTTGCTGTCCTTTCTTATGGCTATTTATCAGTTCTAAATTTGCTGTCAATGATCATATTTTGCAGCATACACCATTGGAACAATTGGACCGCAAGCATTTTGCAAAAGGTTCACGTAGTTCTGTCTCAAATGTGCCTTCTAATGGCAACAATTCCAAGGATGATCTGAAGAAGGAAATTGCTTTGATTGAATTAAAGATGAGGCGCCTGTGTGAGATTCTCGATGAGGTCAGCTGTTCTTTCTTATTTAGGTGAAGTAACACGTGCAGTCAAATTTTCTTAACCCATTTCAGCATTTTTAAGTTAGACATGATCATGCCTGTTTAGTGAGGATTGGCCCTGTCCCAGGACAGATTTCTTTAGATTTTTATGATTTGTTGCGAAGTTGTCTGCCTTTGATCATTTGCCCAAGTTTTCCCTAGGAGTGGTTTTGCACATATGAACTCGCAATTTAAGCCATCCTTCAGAAAGACCTCTGAATAAAATCCCTGTTGGCAAATCACTAAAGCAGAACAAATTTGGTGCATTTTAAACGCAGTCAGACCAATGTGGGCAAATGATCAAAGTCATACCAACTTCGGGGCAAATCGTCAAAAGCCTTAGCAATATAAATACAGACCTAAACTCGTGTAACCCAAATGGGTGTTGTAACACTCTTATCTGAGAAGGTCGACTATTTACAATGTATCTAAAAGAGGCCATCAGTATGATTTGGGAAAAATGTCAGCAAGTGAGCAAAATGAGATACATCAATACCTATCATGAGTAGCAGAAGTTGTTAACCAGGTGTTGCTGTCACCAATGCAATGCTATACACCTTTTCAATATGTTCCTTACCTAAAGCTCCATCTGCACAAGGACTAAACTACATCTAGATTCGGAGCCAGTATTCCAATGTGTATGGGATTTTGTTTATTACTTTTCTTGAGGTTTACAAAGGTTCCTCGTTGTTGCTAGGACTTCTAATCAGCATTCAACGAATGTTCTTATAACTTTGTGAACTTGGGGCTCATATATGTTTATCTTCCGTGCAGGTCATTGTAAGAACAAAGGAAAATGCGGAGAAGAAGCTGACTTTGACTTATGAAGAAATGGAAGCAGAACGAGAAGAGGTACTTAGCTTCCCATGATTAGCGACTAATCTTTTTGTTCTGTTTTCTAGTAAAATAATCTGAATGTCTTCTGTATTTTTTATAGGAAGAAGTACAAGCTGATAGTGAAAGTGATGACGAAGACCAACAAATATACAACCCTCTCAAGTTACCAATGGGTTGGGACGGAAAACCTATCCCCTATTGGCTCTATAAGCTTCATGGTCTTGGCCAGGTAACCACTAGCCAGTCTTTTCGTTAACTCAGTTAATTATCTTTTATCCTTCTTTCATTACAGTATTTAGAGCTACTTAATGTTCTGCTACCAAAACAAATGTTTAATTTTAATGCCTGGTACCATATTTTGCATGTGTTGACTTTAAGACTGAATTTGAACATCAATGGCACTGTCACTATTATGTGCCCAGATATTACGAGCATGTTTGATACTAGAGCACTCATGTTTTAACTGCAAAAATTTGTCATCAGGAATTCAAGTGCGAGATATGTGGCAACCACAGTTACTGGGGGAGAAGGGCTTATGAGCGCCATTTCAAGGAGTGGCGCCACCAGCATGGGATGCGATGCCTTGGTATTCCTAATACTAAGAACTTCAATGAAATCACATCCATCGAGGTATACCACCATAGTCGGTATATTAGCTTGTTGAGTTGTATATATTTAAATTAATGCCCTCCATAAATTCATTTCTGCTTGGTCATTTGTTTTGTCGCGAAGTCCTTTGACATGCCTGATTCATGTTTGGCAGGAGGCGAAGGCACTCTGGGAGAGAATACAATCAAAGCAAGGGCTGAACAAGTGGCGGCCAGACTTGGAAGAAGAGTACGAGGATACGGATGGCAACATCTACAACAGAAAGACTTACACCGACCTGCAGCGCCAAGGCCTGATATAGAATTGTAGACGTGATCCTAGTGCACTGTTGTGGCGTGCTAAAATGCTTGGTATACTGTTCTATGCAGATCTGTTGACTTTCCTGCTGGTTGTAACCTTGTATTGACATGCATACATTTGTAGCGATGGTACTCTGGAGATCACTGTTTTCTTCAGCTGTCTTTTTTGCTTAGCTTGTTGCCTTGTTCTGTGTTTTGTTTGTGCAAGTTCTCCTTTTTCGTTAGGATCAAGCCGGAGAACAGAGACTCTCTGCATGATGGATTACTCTTTTTGTACTCGGGAGTGACACTTGCTGCACTTTCTAGTGCTAACATTTTTTAAGATGATTGCTTTTGGATGCAGTGAGAATCTGCAAACTCTGAAAACAGAGGAAGGTCATTTTAGTAATGATAAGTGATTTTGCATTTTGTGCATCTTCATAAAATTGAAAAAAACGATCATTGCCTTTGAGAACCTGTGAACTCCAAATAAAGTTTCTAACATACTTATAATATATCAGCATGTTTGTAATATTCCCTAATTTCAAGGTGCAAAAGTTTCTGTCTTCCAATGTTCCCAAAGTATACGAAGCAATTTGCAATATAAGTTAAAATTTCGTAACAATAAGCATTTTTTGCACAGAACACAGCAATATTTTGTTTGCAAGCCATGACCTCATAGGTTTCACAATTCTCTGATATTTTCTCGTAAATTTTATGCATATCCTGAACTGCAATCTCTACTAAAAAAACAGGGTTTATGTTAAATTGTCAAATGTTCTCCAGGAAAAAGGAGTTTAGAGTTCAAATCGGACCAAGTAACATCGTTAGAGTTTATTTTATGCAACACAAATATACACGTTTTGGAGTGTAAATTCCCCGTAGAGAAGGGGCCACTGGGGCCATTGTATTTTTCAACATATCACTGGACTGTCTACTTGTGCACAACAATACAGGAGCCTTCATACAGTAGTCAGTTTCTCACACTGCTTTTACAAAGGAGACAAAGTAAGACGACCAATTTTTTTTTCCCACTTGCTGTAGGTCCTCTCGATCTCAGAAAACAACAACTCTTTCAAAGAGCAAAAGCAAGAAATTGAGATATCTGTTACACTGTTATCTATCTAGAGTTTAAACCTACAAACAATACATGAGGTCAAACAATCTACTCCCGCTTAACCTTTGATGCCACCTGGCGACAAGGATGCACCAACACGTGTATGCATAAAAGCCAGCAGGGAAGATGGACAAGAAATATGTAAAGATATGTGGCGCTACTCCATTCCCACAAGAACTCCATGGACACCCAGAAATCTCCAATGTCTGCTGTCCAGGCCCCCTTGGAAAGCCCTTTCATAATCAACAATGTGGCTGGGGGGAAACCAAAGATGGCAAGAAATATATTTGAACCCAAAAAGACTGTCCGTGGGAGGAAATTCATACCAAGCTGTGCTTTCAGCGGTCGACAAAACAGACACATTGGGATCACAATCAGGGAACCAAGCTGAGCAGTAGCAAAATTTATTATTGACATCAGCCCCAGCCCTATTGAGATGGAAGTGATCATCGTGGCCTTTAGAAGTTTCCATTCAACACCAGCAGAGTACGGTGAACCAAACATGGCGTACAGGGCGATCAACAAAATAATGGAGAGCACCACCCAAATCACTGCACTTTGCATTGGTGAACCATCGGCAATTTGACTAATGTAGTATGGTAGTAGTGAAACAATCACTGCCCAAATTTGGATAACAAGCAATACTCTTGCAGCTTGAAGCCATTTCCATGATCCACCCTCAGTTTGCAGAATATCAGCACTACCCTTCATATTACAGTCATTCGTTAATTTTCCCTCAGTTTTCACTCCATCAGCAAGAGCAGCAGCAACTATTGGGAGGGGTACCAGGAGCAGTGCAAAAGGAATCATATACACACCAACCGAAATGAACTTGCTTGGAGCAGTAAGGAAATACAGGAAAAATGATTGGTGGAACTTCTCGAGCAGGTTATTCACAGATCGGACCACCCCTTCAATTAACCTGAACCAAAAGCAACATGTAAAAAAGCTCAGATGAAATCAGCAGAAACTATGTTTTAAGCATGTGCTTTATAAAGAGTAGGGAAAGCATCTTTTGCTGAAAAATGGAAGTGAAGCTTTTCAACACAATGAGCCTACTAACAACATAAATTTCTCAGCAAGACTAGTCTTAACATCCATAGCGAATTGTTATGAACAACTACCAGGGGCAAGTTATTTTGTCTCTGATAACCAAGAACATTGACCTCAAACGTTTCCTCTAACTAAAATTTTCAGTGTCAATAACTATAACATGGAAATAACCCAATATGAACTGACCTTCCACCCCTTACAAGAAACGAAGATTTAGCATTCTCATTTCTGAGATAAAATGTTGGTGAAAATTCTAAAGAAACTGCATCAACTTGGTAGTCACGGAATGCGCCATGAGATCCAGTGGGCACTCCAAGAGCCTACTTTACCAAAATGGCAACCACAAAGTGATTAGTACAGTTGGAAAGCTAGTGGCGTTCAAGATAAAATTGAAGGTACACCATTCAGTTACCTGGTTATAAATAGAGCTAGCAAGGTTTGCAGTGCCCTCCACATAATCAGAGGCGGCAATATCAAGCTTCCAGTCTGGGTTTATTTTTCTCAACAAACTTCCAATTGTTTGAATTACTTCAGCAATAACCCTAAGCCATGCAGAAGTCAATAAAGAGCTAATCCTCTCGATGTTCACACGAAAACCTTGTCTATGAACAGCTAAATAGTGCACCACATTCAGGAGGTCCAAGTTTGGCATTTGGCCATTAGATGCCTCTGCGTACATTGTTACACCGTCTCTATCACCATAGCTCCTGCTTTCCCCAACTTTAAATATGAGAGCAGCGGCCATCGTTCCAGCACGTTTGAAATCTGTAATTTTGGCCTTCTCTTCAATACCATCATGTCCATGTGTAACACCGGCCACAAATGTGGGATTATGGTATTGGTTTAACCATGCAGAGACTGCAGTGTATTCTCCAAATTGTGAGTCTGCAGATAACCACACAATATCCTTTGACAGCCACGCAGCTTGACTTAAGAGGGAGAAGACAGAGAAACCAAGTGCAAGAGATAATACTTCATTTGCCTGAACTCTCTGAGAATTATAAGGAGTAACCAACACTATTGCTTCTTTTCCATCACCCCTAGGAGCTCGTATAATGCCAACTGTATTTGTTCCAGAGTTCATGTAGGTGCCATTAGGATGCATTGTTAAATCGTTTGTCATGGAAGTGAAGAACTTCAGAGGATGAAAATGCTTGCTATGAGGGAGGAATTCATGGTAACACACTTCTGCACCCAGCTCTTTCATTTGTTGCACTATGAATTTTGGCATTCCCCTGTGAAATTGCAATATTAGACACAGATAAAAATAATATTTACTCTTGGACATTCCAATATTAAAGTACTTTTCCTTCACTTATCAATTATCATTTGTCGACATTTATTCCATGTGCACATTATCACCATCAGAAATGGCACGTCCTTAACTTCAGTTTAACTAACATATGGCAAAACTGGTTCTCTGTGTCTGTTTACAAGCATTACTCTTTAAAAATGAACTTCAAAATTCAGAGTTGCATGGATATCTACCGATATGCCTATTACTAGAATTGCTACTATAAGTGTTGGAGTGAGCATTACAGATTTCATCACAGAAGCACTTTAACAGCAGGTTCAAAATATATTGCACATCAATAAGAATATGTGTAAAAGAACGGATGCAAACTACTATAAAGTCCACTGTCAGCAGAGGAAGATGCACATAAAACAAGGAATTTATATAGAATAACTTACATTCCACCTTTTGATTCCCCCGCGGCAGCTTCAATTCCTTTGATAAATTTGTTAGCTTCCGCGACATCTTCAGTTGAAAATAATGGATTTGCAGAACCTAAATCACAAAGTTCCAAATTAAAATTATGCTTCATCTTTGAATGGTCACACTCTGATTGCATACATGAACTGATAAATTGCCACTAGCACAATAAGATGACTACTAGCATTCTTACAACCGTAGTGGATATGAAAAGTTTGCCTTCACTATCGAATCATAACCATCCCAAGCCACCACGTTATATCATACTCAACTCTCTAACTTGCTAAGGTATTGATCGCTCTACTGCAAATTTACAGAGATCCAAGCAGCGCAGTAAAAAAAAGATGGTGGCGTACCTGGTATAAGAGCATTCTCTGAGAGGTATGTGTTCTTTGCAAGTGCGGGGAGGAAAAGGAGTGCAATAATACCCGCGGAACAGCACAACGCACTGGCCCCAAAATGGCGAATAATGTGTCAGGGGAACAAGAAAAGGACGGATTAGGCTTGGTGCTAAAGAGGGAGATGGGAGCGAACCTGAAGAGGATGTGGTGCGAAGCGAGGAATCTCCCAAGGCGGACGATGAGGCGCGGCTTCGGCTGCGTATCTTCCTTAGCTGACGACTCCATGGCTGGAATCTAGTCTAGGTCTTCCCGAGGACGTGGAGATCCTTATCTAATCTCGCGGCGCGGGATAGGATCTCCCATCAACTGACAGGCTGGCGTGCTTGGTTTCGTCTTGGAAGGGGAGAGATGGGGATCGGGTGGTGAGTGGTAGCGCCGGCCGCCGCGCGGCGAGTGGCGGATAAGCGAAGCAGCTCCTGGTGAGAGGAGCTAGACGGGAAGGTTAGCGGTCGCGCGCGCGCGCGCGCTAGACGGAGGCAGAGCTCGGGCGGAGGCCAGGCCGAGCTACGAGCGGGCGCGCGCGGCTGCTCGGAAGGGGGCGATGGCGGCGAGTAGGCGGTCTCAGTGGGGAAGGAGATCGCGGGGTGGGGTTGGCTTTGAGCCCACCTGTTGGATTAATGCAACGGCCCACGCTTAGCGAGGCGCTTGTATAAAAATAAACCAATTTTTTTTAAACACTACTAATGCTTCACACAGTAGTCATCTGTCTTGCATAAATAAGCATCGATGTTTAGTCAAAAACCAGTTTATTTTTCTAACGCGTTCATAAACATCTTGTGTCGTGCTCTCTCAGTTCTTTTTTAGTCCACATTCCAGACCAAAAAAATTCCATATTAAATCTTCATCTAGAGTTTTAGGCAACAAGAATATAGAAAAACGAGACATTCCTACTCTTTATTAGACGTTATTATTTTCATCGTAGCTTGAATTGGTTGTTCATATACTACTACCTCCGTCTCAAAGATTAAATTTTTTTCAAAGTCAAACTAACCAAGTTTTTACAAAAGAATATTAATATTTACAATATAAAATTCTTGTCCTCCGATACATCATAAAACATATTTTCACGTGGTATCTATATAATACCATAGATACTAATAGTTTTCTAAAAAAAATTGGTCAAACTTACTTGTCATAGCTTGATTTTTTTAAACAATGCTCTTAAGCTTTAGGACGGAGGTAGTATTAAGTAGTGCAGTACTAATAAATGCAATCTTTTGTCTGTGTTTTTAGATATTCCCTTCGATCTAAATTAATTTACTTGAATTTAAATTAAAATAGAATGGGAGGAGTATGTCCTTAAAAACAATTTGGGCTTCCCATAAAGAAAAAACTTTAGCCTTCCTTCTTTATATAAATAATAGAAAACATATTCGTACGTTGCAACATGAAATAAAAATCCATGTCACACAAAATAAGTTCTCGTTGCCGCAGCTACACATGTCGCGGATTCTAGGGTTTATCGGTTAAGAAATTAATTAAGCCCCCTATCATTAAAAGGAAAGGACAATGTCACAATTACAAAACTCCGTCCAGTTACTGCATGCTCGTGTGCCGTCCACGAATATACGTCCTCGCCACATTTTGAAAGCCCACTATACTTATTCTCGACCATAGACAACTTAAAGTAAAGTATCATATTTATTTTGACTAAATACGACTAGTAAATAGTGCAACGCTCCTATAATAAATAATAAAATTGCCAACAACTGGAGAAATTGGATGACTTATGCTATCTATATCTGAATAGTAAGTACTGCAACTTCAATGCAATGATTAATAAAACTACCAACCGTGTGTGTTCCTCGGAAGAATTTTCTTGTTTGTTCTCGAGAGGGAAATTTTAAGATGGGTTATGTTTGGTGTTATTAGCAGGTTGGTTCTGAATAGGTCTCTCTTGTTCCTCTCTGATAGCCGACAGTTGTATCACGTCTCTATATGTTGTTTTAGTGCTTGCTTCGCAGCTGCTAAGCCCACCATACCTATGTAGGCGAGAGCCGTCGAGTTCTAAGACTCGCCGTGTACTAGCCTCGTTATCGACTGCTTCCTTTTTCTTTTGCCCTTTATCGACACCCATTTTCTTTGATAGGTATGAGTTCGACAATGTTAGCATGGTTACCCTTCCGGCTTGTCCTAGTCAGTATACAGACACCATTGGTTATTCTTTAGGACTCCTAGTCAAATTAGCATCTTATCCATACTCAGATGCTGTATCGTTTTTAATATAATTTGGATCTTTGTAATGTATATTTGTATTCTTGCCTCGAGAAGTCATTATTGTATATATATGTTCTTGTGGGTTCCATCATGAACTATTGTGTATTAAAATTATTTCATTTTCCAACCGCACACAAGTGCTTGGTGGCCATCACTGAATCGTTTCTATGCAGGTTTGGCGGGAATCGCTAAAACCTGCATAGAGCCTATTCGAGGGCAATACAAGTGGTATCAGAGCCTTGATTTTCGATACCCCACTAGTCTAGTCTGTATGATAATCTAGATAGCGGACGATGTAGAGTGTCCAGACAAAACTTGCAAAATCCATCAAATAGATCTGAATAGTTCTACTTTTATTCCTTACCTCTATGCTATTATCCTTTTGCCGTTGCATGTTTTGAATCTGCTCTCTTACCTTGCTTCAAGTCTAGGATTTCTTGTGGTTGGGTTTTTGTTGTACCTTTAGGAATTCGATTATTTTCTCTTGCAATAGTGTTCTATAACCGGTCTTCATGCTATCTAAGGAATCTTTCATCTGTTGTATCTTTCATTTGACCCAAAATGCACTAAAAAAAATCTTTATACCTTCCGATGGTTTCCAACACGGTGACATCATCTCCGTCAGATCTGATACAGATCCTCCATCACTCCTTTCGTTTTCGAAGCTTTCCGAACATCGTTTGTCGAGATCTTTAGTCTGAATTCCGAGAGTTGGGTTGCACAAATCTCCTATTCATGTGCAGAGTAATGCTTTGGGTGCGAGATGAACTGATCCCCATCGACTACTCTTGTCATTTGCTCTTATACATTGGATTGGTGGATCAATCAATTTTTACTCCTTTGAAAGTTAGAAGTGGCCTTATCTGTCGAGACCTCTACCTTTACTTTTTGTTTTTCTGGAGTGTTCTCTCGACGAACGTGAGCAATGAACTTTTGTTAGTGGTGTTGACAATTTCAGTATATATCAAGAAGCCTTGTTAGGGTGTCGCGAGGATCCACACGGAGCAAGAAGAATCTGATCATCGCCCTTCTTCCCTGTACCGTGGAGTGGATCTTGGGACAAGATCTCTTGTTAGTGGTATCGAATTGTAGTACATCTAGAATTTCCCAATTATAATTTGCTTGTTATTTTACTTTTTTTTTGCATCATCATAATATCATGCTCATGTCATCATGCCACATTGCATTTGAGCACCATATTAAATCTTGCTTTTTTTTGTCATGCTTGTGTTGTTACTATCACCAATAATTATCCCTCTTTGATATCTCTATTTTTGCTTTCTACAATGTGGGGACCATTGCTAGGATTCCATCTTCTATCAAATGCTTTTATTCTGTTTCTAAAACCCTAAATCCACTAATCTAGTAAAATGCCCAAATTGACATATACACATATTATGTATGTGGGCATTCCTCTTCCTCTATTTATAGTTCCCCCTCGTCTCTATCCTTGGTGCATAAATCCCCTGCTCAAATCCCCTGAAAAAGAATTCAAAATGTTTGGTTTAATGAGGATATTTAAAATTGAAACAAATCAAAATAGACAATAATAAAAACCAAAGCAGGAAAAAAGTAAAATAGAAAAGAAGAGGGGAGAGAGCTACTAGACCCTGGCACAACCATTCGGCCCATCTACGGATTAGGCTCACCCGGGATCCAACTCCAACACCGCAGATCAGACGCCAACCATCCACGGCCTAGCTCCACTTCTCCATCGCTCCTCGGACCAATACCCCTTCACAGCAAGAGAAGAAGACATCGCTACGGTTCATCTCCCGCTGTCATCCTTCCCTTTCTGCGACATGACGAAGCGGGCAGGTGCCCGTCTGTCCCATCGTCCTCGTCACCACATTTCACGCCCTACTCATGATTGCCTGCCTCCTTATCTACCGAGCTGTAGCTCCCTGTAGAAACCCTTGTCTCCCATCTCGCCCCCTCTATTTTCTCCACCTCGCACCCGAGCGCCACCGCAGTAGCTGCATGGCGCCGTCTGTCCATGTCGCCCCTGGCCAAGCCAAAGGCACTGGTAGATGCGCATCGACCTCCCAAATCTCCTTGCATCCCTAGCTCCTCCTCGTGTGCCTCCAGTCAACGACACAGTTGAGTTTCTTTCTCGTGGTCGAATCCTCTCCGGCGACGATTCCATCCGCCACTGTCTTCCCCCGTCCTCGTTGTTAACCTCTACGGTTTCCAGGTGATCTTGCACTTATGCCGCACTTTTCCTCGGTCTTCCTTCCCCTCTGTGTTGCCGGATCGCCTCTGACCCGAACACCGCCGCATGTCATTTTTTCTAGCGAGTCTCCGATGACCAAGATAAGGCGGCGCAACCACTACTAGAACCAGTGCAACACGATGAGTCTTCCACCTCTTCTAGCCACATGCACACTCCTTCGTCGCTCACTGTCGCGCATCACCGCAGTCAACGCGAAATCCGGTGCATCAACGTTGTCCGTCGTGGCCACCATGTCATTGCCACATGTCTACCACCTCAGCTGCCTGCCTCACTCGTCAGCAACTAGAGCTAGGTATACCCTGGTGTAAAAAGTCTCTAGATCGAGTTGTGTAACTTTTGCACCAAATCCCCTCTATTTACTCTATCAATTCCGTAATCGACCATGTGCACATCGTAATTTTATACAGAACCCCTTGGAACCTTCGAACTAATTCAAATCAAACAAACTTCACTTTGACTGATTCATATCTTTCAAAATATTTTGAATCTGCAAAAAAGCCAAAATGAAAAGTTTTTTATTTTGAAAGATGAATTCAAAACCATTTTAGGAAATTAAAAATAACAATCCTAACTATTACAACTAATAACATTTTTTGCCCTTTTCTATTGAAACTTCAATTAATAATAAATTTTAATCTATATTTTAAAAATTAACAAATAATGTATATTTTCTGATCAGAAAAAATGCAAGGATTAATAATATGGCATCCAAAAAAAATTTGGACAATTAAAATTTTGAAATTGTTGTAATGCTATTAAAATGCATTCTTCTTAATAAATTTATAACTTTAATTTCATAAATCGGAATTTGATGAATAATATGTCTAAATCGATCGGCGACGAGCCCTTTCCAACCATGAATTCCATACTTGGAGTTGCATCATGCATCATGGAGAACTTATAAAACCAGAATTGTTTATGCAAGGAAAATGTGACTGATAAAATTGGAAAATAATCATTTCTTGTTAATAATTCCTCACTAATGTTGTATCATCAATATTCTATGCAAATAACATCTTTGCAACATGGTTTGAATCATTTAACTTTCCATGTCATGTATCATATCATGATCATGTCGGTTCTTCCGTATTAGTTATAATTGTTGCATTGCTTGTTCCTTTTAGTGCTTTGCTTCTTTCCGGATAGGACGATTAGATGTTTTGAGCTTAGCCAAGTTCTTTAGATATATCTTTAGCAATATTTCCCGGGTGAGCATTTCCCCCGCTACCTATTTTTGCTTTATGGATTTACTTCTCTCTATTGCTATCTGTGTTGAGATGTTTTAGTTTTTGTACCATTTACTCCTTACAACCTATATTTTTTTGGTCACTTACTATTGCCCATTGTTTTGGTAGATAGCTAGACTTGCGAGTCATAGTTGCTTGCTTAGGTGTCGGTTTGAGTTGTTGAGTTCCATAGTTGTTGGGAGGTTGTCACATGCTTCATGGTGGAGATAATCATGGTTTTAGTTACAACTTGATAATTAAAATGTTAGAAATAGATATAACTAATAAAGAGGCATTAGTGGGCAATAGTTGAGATTTGACTTTTATCCTGTCCACTTATGTCCACCTAAGGCCCACGTACTTGATGTATGTTCCTTGACTATCGCATTATCCAAATGCGGGAGGCTTTCTGGGATCCCCCTCGGTATGATCTTGATTCACGTCTTAGGGGGCCACAAACTATTTTTGGGTTTTACTCCTATCATGTACTTATGCCATGTTTTACTGCTTTATTTACTATTGTTGCTCGAGGAGCGGTTTACTATTGTACTATTAAGGAATTGTGCCATGTTTATGCTATCTGGACAAGACTAGTCACACTTTTAGGTTTCCACTCTTCTTCAATCGTCGCCACAACCCTAGGTCCATTTCGAAGCTCGGCCGACTTTGTTGCGAGTAGCTTAGTGGGGTGCCTCCCCGAAATCATTTTTCAATCTTGAGAATGCTTTGTCGTGATGCCTCTTTGCTTTCATTTAGTTTTTTCCGGAGATTGATCATGCGTTTGTTGCTATTTGTGCACCCACTACAGGGTAAATATTTTTGAAAAGCCGTGTCCGCGGTTATGGACTACTTGAAGCACAGTGTCTCGACCATAGACAACTCAAACTAAAGTACCATGTTTAATTTGACTAAACATGACTAGAAAATAGTGCAATACTCCTGGAATGATTAATAAAATTGCCAACAGCTGGAGAAATTGGGATGCCTTATGTTATTTATATCTGACTAGTAAGTACTGCAACTTCAATGGAATGATTAATAAAACTAACTACTGTGTGAGTTCCTTAGAAGGACTCCCTTGTTTGGTCTCAGGGAAAATTCTAGGATGGGTTATGTTTGGTGTTAGTATCAGGTTGGTTTTGAGTAAGTCTCTTTTACTCCTATCTGATAGCTGACAGTTGTATCACATCTCTATAGGTTGTTTTAGTTCATGCGTTGCTACCGCTAATCCCACCATACGTATGTAAGCGAGAGATGTCAAAGTCTAAGACTCCTCATATACTGGCCCTAGTACTGATTGCTCCCTTTTTCTTTTGACCTTTGTCGGCACCCCTTTGCTTCGATAGATATGAGTTCGATGATGTTATCAAGGTTACCCTTCCAGGTTGTCCTAGGCAGGGTTATGAACGCCATTGGTTATTATTCAGGACTCTTAGTCAATTTTGCATCTTATCTGTACTCAGATGTTGTATCGTTTTCAATGTGATTTGAATCTTTGTAGCGAATATTTGTATTCTTGATTCGAAGAGTCGTTGTTATATATATTTGTTCTTATGGGTTCCATCGTGAACTATTGTGTAATGATATTACGTCATTTTCCACCCACACGCAAGTGCTTGGTGGGTATCACTGAATCGTTTCTATGTGGGTTTGGTGGGAATCGCTAAAATCTGCATAGGAACGATTTGAGGATGTTATGGTGGGAGGACAAAAACATCCAAAAAGCAAAATCTGTGGGAAACACTTCGTAATTTATTATTAGGTATAGAGGTATAGATATAATATATATAAGAAGTATAAAGTTAAGGGGTTCATAGCAGAAAACAAAAGAAATTTTGACTAGCAAAACACCAAATTGTCCAAGATCTATCTATGAGTAATGCAGTAATAGAGAGAGGCTTTGGTAACATACCCTTCTAGACCAAAAACACTACGCACATGTGGAGCGTGGATGATGTAGTCATATTGGTCGGACCTTAAGGTCACAAAACTCCTCACAAGTCACCCCTGGTCCTTGCACGATGATCCTGGTGCCACTAATGGCAGCACCCTCGAGGTATTGCACATGTCTAGTGCTCGACGACGACCCCCGCTCTCCTTGATCTAGCCGGGATTGCGGAAGTAGGTCTTCTAGCCAGAATCACCGTAGCGCAATAGCGTGCTGCAGTGAAGTAGTCTCTCGCTCGTGCAGCCCTTACTTCGGGGCCATAGTTGCAAAAGAAGATAGAGAGAACGATTCCTTAGAAAATATTGGTGTACTTTTTCCTCCCATATATACCTCTATATATAGGGGAGAAGTGGGCAACCCCAACTACTAAATTCCCGGGGTGGGACTAAAGAGAGGAGGAGGTGGGTAGGCGCGCCAGTGCAGGGGCCGGTCGGCCGAGGTGGGCCCCATGCATGCATGACCCAAGGAGGGAGCCGATGGCTGGGGTGGGCCCCACCCTCTTTGCCTCCAAGGCGACGGAGGTTTCCCTAGGCGGTCTTCCCTCTTGGGCCTCGTTCCCTCCAGGAACTTGGCCCAATAGGGATGTTTTCCCATTTTATTTTATTTAAATATTATTTTATTATTAATTACAATAATTAATATAAAATACATATTCTACTAAACCCTTTTGATCCGAAACACCTTCCCGTTCATTTCATTCTCCTCCAGAATTCCCTGGAACGATTCCGGTTCTCTCATGAACACTTCCGGTGTTTCTTTCTCTTTCTTCTAGTGATTCCATTAATTTCATAATGATCTCTAGGCTTTGTAAAGACCTTAAATGTGTTACCCCGCATTTCGGGAATATCACAGACAATATCGAGATTACTCTCAGATCAATGATCAATAGCGGGACCTAGATGCCCATAATAACCCATGTGCATTCCACGATTTCAATGTCATTTGAACCACAAACGTCGAGTCCAATTCCCCTTGTTACTTTGATACCTTACTTGTCCGAGACTTGATCATCAGTATCATGATACCTTTTTCAATATCGTTACCTACAAGTGTTGTTTTACTCATTCCCGTGATATTCCATCCCGTGACCTTGTCAAATGTTGCGTAGCTTATGGATGTAATCTCACCGAGATGGCCCAGTGTATCTTCTCGTCACTCGGGAGAAAAAATCCCGATCTTGATACATGCACCTCAACGTGCCCCTCTTGAATACCAAACATATACCTTTATGATCACCCTGCTATGGTGTGATGGTTGATGTAGTCAAAGCATCCGCGAGTGATAGTGATTAAACAAGATTTCACAGTCTAAGGATTAGGATATTTTGTTTCTAACTATTACAATTGTGAACTTTATGACCTGATCGTGTTGTGATACTTATCTGGGTAATGTCTATCATACCATATTACTAATGATATGACTTCATCGTCAACTAGCATAAATGGTCCATGATCAAGAAATGTTGATCATCGCTTTTCCGATGAACTAGTTGTATAGAGGCAACTAGGGACAGTCTGGTTGTTTATCTACCACACCTATATCACTGTTTCCGATTGATACGGTTATAGCATGATATAAAACTATTAGGAACTAATGAGATATGATAATAAAAACCTTTTATTATTTGCCTTTAGGGCATATCTCATTCAGTCTCTCACTTTCACTAGAGTACAAATAATCTATTTATATTTTAATCATAAACCATACAATATATGTGTTTATTGATTATGCTTGCTCATGGAAATATTCATGTGCTTGATCTGTGTTACCAGATGTATATGTCTTTGCAAATCGTCAATGTTTCTTGTTTTGATACTTACATCAATATCGTATAATGTGTCGAAGTATCCATTTGGTGATAGAGTGAGACTTTTGTTTCCTAGTGTTTATAATGATGGTCGATCAGCCAATTGAACTTTTAATGTTGTCATGCAAACTTTTAGAAACATGGTCATTCGAAAGTTGAACTTTCTAATCCAAATGTTATACTTACTAGTTTGGAAGCATTTTAATACTTCTATATCTATGTAGATTTGATTGATAGTGCACTATTACAATTTCGATATCTAACCATGCTTCCTTTTAGTTTAAACTTAGCTCTGGTTTAGTGAATTAATCCATAAATCACCTTAAAACATGTTCTTACGATTAAGAACTTCTTCTTCTAACCAGTATCGAGTTCACATCGCATCGAGTATATATATAATATGATTAATATGATAGAATCTATGATCCGAGCATACAAGACACAAATCATTTCTATTCTTCCCTGTAACCATTATTTTTTATACTGAGATATACCGAATTTTTTCTCCTAATTTCTCAAGTAAGAATATTTTCTTTGCTTGTTCTATTATGAACTTCTTCAGAATCTTAACTTAGGATTTCCTAAACTTCTTTCAGAGTACTTGAAACATTTTGACCTGAATGTTTGTCAAATGTATTGATATATTTTCATAGATCCTATATGTTAAACATATTCCTAACTTCATCCATCGTATGATTTAATAATTTCTAATACCCATCACGTCATTCATAATATGTCATTACATGTATAAGAATGTCGTCATGATCCCACTCAAATAATGCAACTCATATATGATAGACTAGGATATCACTCAACTCCCAGTCAAATATGTCATTGATACCTTCGATCCGGATTATGGATGTAGTATAGCTTTTTTCCTAGTAGACCTAGGTTATCGAATCCACGGGAAGCGAATGCGTAGTGAAGTTACTTTAACGGACCTTCGAGATTTTTAGAATTCCTTTTGTGTTTTTACCAGATCAGTAGCTTGCGTCTTTTTGTTGTTGTCGATGATGGAGAGAGGGCCTAGGGCGTTCGGTTTCACCTGTAGCTGTGCAAAAACATATGATGAAAATAAAAGATAGAAATAAAGTATGTGTGTACTTATTAGAGCAAGATAAATTATATGTGGGCAGTGCATCCATAATTGCTATTGCCTCCGCAACCACTTATAACAATAACTTACTAGTCTCATCAATAGATGAAAGAGAACTAATGATATGCATCGTGATGTCACCGTTAATCCCAAGCAAATCCCTCACATACAGCCATACTACCCCTTCTATCACTGGGGTTCCCAACCTGCAAATCAGTCATCACTCATACTCCCTATACCTGACTCAATCCTCAGGGTCTTGGGTACCTGACAAGTCCTTAGATTGAGGCAAGAGAGGATACAATAATCATCATGTCATACAAACTAATACACAATCCCATCTATAATAAATCACATGCACAATTGCTACATGGCTAGACCGAAGCCCTTAACCCAAGGAGAATTACTCACACATAGAGATGAGATCAACAATCACAAACATTATAATGAAAATCATAAGATTGATAGCAATAGTCTTACAATATCGCTAATCAGAGAAGAGATCTACTATTACAAGTGGTGGAGTACGGCTATGGAGATGGAGAAGGGTTTGAAGATCTGAGGCGGCTTTTTGGCGGAGTCTGGCTTCTTTGTGGTGGAGTGAGAGAGATTTCCCATCGCCCGAGGCTTCTTTATATAGGGGTCCCTTCACGAAAGTTGTTCTGTTTGACCTAACGGTGGCGACGCCAACTATACGACCGAAGCTATACGGTCGGAATTTTTGCTCCGACCGTATAGTTGGTCGTTACGGTGTCTGCCTTTGTTGGACGGATCCTGGTTTCTTCTGGTTGAAGGAAATATCATATCTTTGACTTAAATGTAGTTATTCCCTCCTTTAAACGACATTATCTGTGCAGGAAAAATACAAAAGAAAGGATTACATACCCATCTGAATATTAGCATTAGTGGCAGGGTTTAGAGAGATATTTCATCAAGAATATGACTAATATCCAGTTTAAATGTGGATATTAGATGGCTATATTTCAGAGACATAAACCTCCCCAAGCTTAAACTTGATTGTATTGAGCAAGAAAAACCAAAATCAAAAAGGAACTCAGCATTTAAACTGAAATAACGAGATGGTGATCTTACTCATGATTAATAGTCTCATGTTTCCTCCACTTCATAAATCTGAAAAACTTTAGCATAGATGAGTGATGGCAAGCATATCATACGAGTTTCATGCATCCTTATAGCGCAACAAAATTATTGTAAGTATGGATGATCTAAATGAGTAAATTTTATTCCATGGTAATCAACTCATAGGCTTGCCTTTGAACAGTAAAGTATAATCATGTAAATTAAGAGTGTGACAGTTGTCATGAAAAGCATATACACTAGAGTATCTCAATTCTCCCACATCAATGAATCAATACTTTGCAAGCACTTCTTTTCTATTCATTATCCTTCAAGAATTTCAGTTTTTAAGTAATTGAGAGCATGCCAAATAAAATATTAGTTTATTGGGTTGTGATGGACACTCTTGGCATCACTAAGGTTTTTGTTCCTTTTGCATAATGATTACTCATAATATCCATAGGAGTGATTCCATCATGATTACAGCTACCCGGGAGTGCCAAGAACCTTACCCACTATAGCATTGCTGCTACAAGTGTTTAATCAACTCATAGCCAAAAGCTAGGAGTTTCCTCCATTAAGATCGTTCGTAGGCTAGCGGAGTTGTTGGCATCCCATGAAGTTTGACACACGTAAAGCTATATCATTCTTATGATTAACAAGTCAAACTTTGGCATGCTCACAAAAACCGCTAAACATTAATTCAATTGAACAAATCCTATCAAAGAGAGCTATCAAGTCAATCAATATTTTCAGTGGTGTCGAGTGTCTCTAGAAATAAGCTTTCAAGACTAAGCACTACAACACCCAAGCCTTCAATTGTGAGACTTTTTCTTATTACAATTGTTTAGCAATTTTTAGGCAAGACTTGGTTAATTATGAGAGCTGGAACAAAATGAGCCCAATTAAATACCCATGCAAACGACAATCTTACTATGATACAAACACTCACTCCACCAATATAATATCTTAACATTCACTACTAACTAGCATAGGTTTCTCAAACTTCAAAAGTGGGGAGTCATAAGGCATACCTCTCATGTTTGGTTCCACTTCTCTCTTTCTTTTTTATTCGTTTCTTGGAAACTCAAAGTTGACCACTCTCCTGCAAATATACGAAGACCTCGAGGCGGAAAGAAAATAAAGAGGGAAAATAAGAAAAAGTGGAGAAATCTTATTGTGATTTTTAAGAGAGGGAAATAAAGAATAGAAAATTGGCGGCAAAGATCGGCTAGAAAATTTCAAAAGAAAATAGAAAGAACTAAAGATAAAGTGTTGGGGAAACCAACACGAGTGCTTATAAACTCAAATAAAAATTTAACCTCGAACTAAATAAAAGAAAATAAACACCAAATAAAGATACATGAGAAAACTTCCCCAAGCTTAGGTTTTTGCAAGCCCTTCAAATCATTGTGGTGGCGAGAAAAAGTCGTTACTCCAGTTCGCGAATTGAGTGGAGTGGTTACTTGTTGATTCTCGGAGGTTCAAAGAGAGGTTGTGCATCCTCTCCACAGTCCCTCCAAGTCCTTGGAAATCTTGGTATGTGGCAAACCGGGTTTGTGGCTGCTCCTCTTGATGAGGAACCTCTTGCTCCTCCTCTTGGTCCTCATCCTATTCAGGAATCTCCTCCTCGGGTTGGTACTGCTCAACCTGCACATCATATAGCAAACGTCCTTCCTCGATAGAGAAAATACCATTAGGCATAGGAGCGGGGTAGATACGCCCAGCTCCAGCAATATGCAGGTAATAAACACTACCTCTCCTAGTGAGCATTCCACAGGCCCTCAAGGTGGAAAAACCAACACGGGTTGCAACTCACCTAGATCGATGTCTAGGGCAGTGGCAAGCACAGTGATGATGCCTCCTCCTGTGATTGGCCCTTGGCTTTAGGAGGCTTGCTGCTCCAAGTAGCGCACAAGGATGGCATCCAAGTTGAGTGACAGGTTGCAGTTGATGTAAGCAGACTTTGCGAGGACTAGGATGTCCTCTTCGTTGAGTCTCGTGAACTCAGCGTTCCTGCAAAGTGTTAGCAATAACATAGAACAAATAGCGAATTGCAGGATGTTGAATATTCTTCCATTTGTTTACTCTACTAGTGAAACTCATTCCATTATAGTATTGATCGGGGGAAGGAATTAAGCTAGTAAAGGATGCACGTAGAGCATGAACATCATTGTTTGGCAAATTAAAGCATGCACACCATTCATCTAACGTTAAGGTGTAGTTGTTGTTCATCAGACGGAAAGAAATAGTATCCTCTCCTTGCCATAGTTTAACGGTGCTTTGCAATGAACTTAGGAATTCAATGGTTAAGCGGCGATAAGTAGGTACATCATTATACACAAAGTTTTGCAGGCCAGCTCTATTGCAAAGAAAATTAAAGTCATCAGAAATACCGAGTTGGTTCAATATAATGGGGCAAGCCCACTTGGTGGCCTTCACTTTGCGGTTCTTGATCTTGTTGAAGCATTCACGATGGGCCTCATCCCTGAACCGTATCCCTAAGCGTTCCCGAGCGACAGCTCGAGAAGCGCTAGCGGTGGCACGAGCACGAGTTTGGCTCCTTGTGTTCATCTTCTAAAACATTAAAGAAAGGCAAAAATAAAACTTTTTGATCCAACAACAGTAAGTATAATATATTCCTCATCTAAACACACTAAAGAATATCCTCAAGGTAATAATATAGGTAAGAAAATCATGGCAATAAGTTCATAGCAGGTATCACCCTAGATTGATAATGACAATAGATCAAATATGAATTTGCAAAAAGTAATTGGAGGATCGGAGGAGAAACATACCGTAGATCACTTGTGTGCGAGGAAATCAAACGAAATTGAGTAGAGATGAAGATCCCTTGAGGTTTTGAGAGAGTTTGGAGGTAGAAGAAAGTAAAATGATTGAAGTTTTGGAGTTGGGAGTACCTTCCCATGCGATTTTGTGGTCGGACGCAACTATACAGGTGGAACATGCGTTCCGGCCGTATAGTTGGCATTCTGTCAAAATATCAGGTCTTCCTCCTAGCGGCGCATCTATACGGATGCAACTATATGGGCGGAACAAAATGTTCCGGCCATATAGTTGGTCGTTAAACTGTCTGTCCCTGCAAAAGAAAAATTGCAAAGGCATAGATATCTATACGACCAGAACTATACGGCCGGATTTTTAATTCCCGCCGTATAGTTGGTTGTTAAACTCTCAGTATATATGAAAAGAAATTGTACGGAGGCATTGATATCTATACGATTGAAACTATACGGCCAGAATTTTTATTCTCACCGTATAGTTGGTCGTTAAACTCTCAGTACATATTGCAGAAAAAAATCGATGGCAAAGATAACTATATGACCAGAACTATACGTCTGGAATTATTATTCCCGCCGTATAGTTGGTCGTTAAGCTCTTTGTGTGCGTCAAAAAATTTCTGTTTCTTCATAAACTATTTCTTTTCCTATAACTCAGTGATATACCTTGTTTTTGACAGAAAATTGACAGTAAAAATTGTCGACCAACAATAGTATGAATAAAGCATAATTTCAAGTACTACCAAATTTCTTCTCCTCAAATGGAGTTTTTTAGCACTCTTTATTAAACATAAACTTTAACAAAAACTAAAACTTAACTCAAACCTTTATTTAACATGGGTTGCCTCCCATGGAGCGCTCTTTTATGGTCAATAGCTTGACCTTGATGATACTCACTTGGGCCAGATGAGTGGAACACCCACTCCAAAGTAATTGGCCTTCAAAGTGATGGCCTCCTTCTCGTCATGTTTGGCTTTCTTCTTCCTAGAAAAGGATCTCGTGAAGGCAATTGCAACTTCACATTCCCTTCATGCAGATTAATTAAATCCTTTATAGTTCTTAATAAAGGACGACCAAGAATTATAGGAGCAATTGTATCTTCAGGCATGTCAACAATAACGAAATCAATTAGAGCAGGACAGCCTTTGATGTAAACTAAAGTGTTCTCCTTAATCCCTACAACTTGTTTGTAGGTAGAATCTGCTAGATGTAATTTTAAATCAGTAAATTCAAAGGAGCCAAGATTTAACTTGTTAAAAAGACTCTTTGGAATTGTTGAGATGCTTGCACCTAGATCACAAAGTGCAGCTATCTCATTGGTTCCAATCTTTATCTTAATAGTAGGCTCAAATATGTCATCTAATTTATAGGTAACTTTTCAGTGATTTTCTTGTATTCTTCTGCAAGCTCGCATACTGATATATTGTAAATGTATCTATAATTTTTGATGTTCCATGCTTGGTTTTATCCACTTTCTTGTGTTTTGTCCACACTTTGGAGTACTTTTCATATGATTTCTTGGACTAACCTATTAACAAGAGCCATAGTGTCAGCTGCCTGTTTTTTGCTGTTTTTGGTTCCAGGAAAGTCAGAAAATGAATATTCTCGGAATTGGACGGGACAAAAGCCGAAGTGCCTATTTTTCCGGAAGTCATCAGATGCGAATCACGAGAGAGAGGGGCGAGGCGGACACACCACCGCAGGCAGCGGCTTGGCGTGCCGGGGGTGGTGGCCAGCCCATGCACCCCTCACCTCTCCTTCCGCTATATATTGCCCTCGGACGAAAACCCTAAGTGCCGATCAAAAATCCATGAAAGAGTTCATGGCCGTCATCTCCATCCCTAGATCGGGAGGGATCTGAGCTCTTCCGGCACCTCACGGAGAGGGGAATTCACCTTGGAGGCCTTCTTCATCACCATGCAAGCCTCCGGTGTGATGCGTGAGTAGTTCATCCTTGGACTATGGATCCATGTAGTAGCTAGATGGCTGGTTCTCCTCCTTTGTGCTTTCATGTATAGATCTTGTGAGCTCCGTTCATGATCAAGATCATCTATTTGTAATCATACATGTTGTGTTTGCGGGGATCCGATAGATATTGATATGCTATTTCAGATTGATTATTGATTCTATCATGTCTTTGTTATTTGTGATCTTGCATGCTTTCCGTTGTTAGTAGCTATCTTGGCCAAGTAGATGCTAGCAACTCCAAGAGTTAGTATTTATGCTCGATAGTGGGTTCATGCCTCTGGTAATCTGGGGAAGTGACAAAAATCTCTAAGGTACTAGATGTGTTGTTGCTACTTGGGAGAAAACAACAATCCTTTGTTCATAGAACAATCGTATTGTTTACTTTGCACGCAGTTCGTAAAACAATAATCTGTTGCTTGCAACTTAATACTAGAGGGGGTTCGGATCATAACCTGAAGGTGGATTATTAGTCATAGATGCAGTTGGATGGCGGTCTATGTATAATGTTGTAATGCCCAATCAAGTCTCAAAGGAGTCAAGATGATTAGTATATGCTTGTATGCTTTCTCAGTGTATGTCAATTGCCCCGCTGTAATTTGTTCACCTAGCATGTTATCTATCTTAAGGAGAGCCACCTCTAGTGAACTATGGATCCCGGTCCTTTTATTTTACATACAATCTATAAACTGTTTACTGCTTTGTGTTTACTTTCTGCAAACTATTACTTCTTTCCATTCGATACGTTTAATCCTTTGTTTTCAGCGAAACACGGTGAGATTGACAACCTCATCGCAAGTTGGGGACAAAGTTCTGTGGTTGTGTTGTGCAGGTCTCCACGTTGCTACTAGCACCGATAGTGCGCCCTGCCAAAGCTCAGCTAGTAACACCTTTGGGGTGTTTCCTTGCTCCTACTGGTTCGATTAAACCTTGGTTTCATAACTGAGGGAAACTTGCTGCTGTGCTCATCATACCTTCCTCTTGGGGTTCCCAACGAGCTCTACATCAACACCGCTCCAGCATTTTTCTGGCGCCATACACTGAGCCATCAAGCATTTTCTCGCGCCGTTGCCGGGGAGTCAAGGACATATTCACAAGGGGAGTCCCTCATAACCAATCTCTTTACTCTGTTATTTTTATTTTGCTTAGTTTCTTTTGCTTTGTTTGCTTCTTTTGTTATAAAAAACACACAAAAAATAGTTTTACAAGTTTGCTTTCTTATTTGAAAACACAAAAAAATGACTACTCTTGAAAACACTAAGTTGTGTGACTTCGCTAGCACCAACAACAATGATTTTATGAGCACACCTATTGCTCCACCTTTGCCTAAAGATACTTTCTTTGAGATAAAACCTGCTTTACTCAATCTTGTTATGAGAGAACAATTTTCTGGCATTGGTAATGAAGATGCTGCTTCCCATCTAAATAACTTTGTTGAACTTTGTGAGATGCAAAAGCATAGGGATGTAGATGGTGATATTATTAAACTGAAATTGTTTCCTTTCTCTTTGAGAGGAAAAGCTAAAGAATGGTTGAATTCCTTAACTAGGAATAGTATTGATTCTTGGACTAAGTGCAAAGATGCTTTAATTGGAAAATACTATCCTCCTGCTAAGATTATATCTATGAGAAGTGAAATAATGAAGTTTAAACAACTTGATAATGAACATGTTGCTCAAGCTTGGGAAAGAATGAAATATTTGGTAAAGAATTGTCCCACTCATGGACTGACTGCTTGGATGATCATCCAAACTTTTTATGCCGGATTGAACTATTCTTCAAGGAACCTATTGGACTCTGCTGCTGGAGGTACCTTTATGACCATCACTTTGGGTGCTGCAAAAAAACTTCTGGACAATATGATGGTTAATTATTCTGAATGGCATACTGAGAGAGCTCCACAAGGTAGGAAGGTAAATTCTATTGAGGAAACCTCCTCCTTGAGTGATAAGATTGATATTATTATGTCTATGCTTGTTAATGGGAAAGCCCATATTGATCCAAATAATGTTCCTTTGGCTTCTTGGGTTGCTCAAGAAGAGCAAGTTGATGTGAACTTCATAAGAAATAACAACTTTGGCAATAATGCTTATAGGAGTAATTTCGGTAACAACAATTATAAGCCATATCCTCCCAACAATGGTAATGCTTATGGAAATTCTTACAACAATAATAGGAGTGCACCCTCTGAACTTGAAGTTATGCTTAAAGAGTTTATTAGTAAACAAACTGCTTTCAATAAAACTATTGAGGAAAAACTCCCTAATGCTGAAAGAACTATAGCATCTTTGGCTAAAGCTCAATCTTCTTTGAATAAAATAGCTGCTAAACCGGAAACTAATGATAATCACTTTGCAGCTACTAATGCTATACAAGTAAGAATTGATGAAAATGTTAGACTATTAGCTGAATTACATGCTAAGTGGAAAAGAGAAGATGAAATTGCTAGAAACATTAGTGTTTCTACTATTACCACCACTAGTGTTGAGGCTAGTAGTAGTTCTACTACTTTAGATGATAAATTTGATTTTGATCTTGATGGTTGTAACATCTCTGAAGTTATTAAGTTCCTACAAAAGCTTGCTAAAAGTCCTAATGCTAGTGCTATGAACATGGCCTTTACAAAACACATTACAGATGCTCTCATAAAGATTAAAGAAGAAAAGATGAAACATAAAGCTTCTATTCCTATAAAACAAGAAGATGGCTGGGAACCCATCATTAATATGAAAGTGAATGACTTTGATTTCAAAGCTTTATGTGATCTTGATAGTAGTGTTTCTATTATGCCTAGAAGGATTTATGATATGCTTGATTTGCCTCCACTTGAAGATTATTATTTGAATGTCCCACTTGATGATAATGCTAAAAAGAAACTCATGGGGAGTCTTAATGATGTTCTTATTATGTTTAACAATGCCTATGTCCCCGTTGATTTCTATGTTTTGGATGTTGAATGCAATGCTTCTTGTCCTATTACTTTGGGAAGACCTTTTCTTAGAACTGTTGGTGCCATTATTGATATGAAAGAAGGCACCATTAAATATCAACTCCCACTCAAGAAAGGTATAGAACACTTACCTAAGAAGAGAGAGAAGATTTCTTTTGCTTCTCCTATGAAAACAAAATTTGGTCTTAATGCTTCTTCATTTGAGAACACTTGATTCTTTTTCTTGCTTCTTATGCCTAACTTAAAGGCGTTAAAGAAAAGTACTTATTGGGAGATAACCCAAAAGTTTTAGATGAGTCTTGGAAGTTATTACTTCAGTAATAAACTCCCCTTATCCTTTTTATTTGCTTTTTTTCCAAGAGTAACCTCTAATGAGAGAGAAGTAATGATTGGGAAAGTTGCTGTCCTGAAACAGATTTCTGTGCTTCACCGTAAAAATTCGTGTAAAATCTCTGAATGTCTTTTTGCGGCGTGAATTTTTGTGCTTCTGCCCCAGGTTGTTATCTAACTTTCGTTAGTTCAACACTTTTTGATTTGAGCAACAGAAGGTCTTCGACAAAATTCGTCTTTACCTGCTGGTCTGTTTTGACAGATTTCTGCAATTTTCTGCATTTGCTTCTTGTTGGTTCCTTTTTGAGTTCTTTTGGGGAACTGAGATTTTTGAGGGAAGTGCTACAGTATCTAGTGTTCTAATGGAAGTTTATTTGGTGTTAGAACTGAACCTTAAAACTTATTATCTTGAGTGCACTAATGTTGCTAATAAAGATTGTGTGAAGTTTTGTATGAAGGAAAAATTTCAGGTGTATGGAAGGAATGAGTAATGAGATGAAGGATGGACTAAAGATCAAGCTTGGGAATGCCACGCGTGTCACCCCAAGAAATTTCCAAGAAGTACAAGCGTCAAAGCTTGGGGATTCCCAAGGCATCCCCTTCTTCATCAATAAAAATTCCAGGTTTCTTCCAAACGCTTCATTTTTATTGTTTCATGCATAGTTGTGTTGTTCTTGGGGCGTCTTCTTTTTCGTTTTTGTTTTGGTTTTTCGTTTGCTTTGTTTGCTTAGTTTTCTGAATAAATTGGTTGGACCCCCTCTTTCATACATTGGTTTGCAAATAGTTTGGTTTGGTTTGGAAAAGAGTAGGAAAGTTCATGTTTATGTAGTAAAAAGAGCTCGTTTTTGACTGTGACCTATGCTTTGTCATGCCATGCTTGATATTGTTTTGGATTTATGCTTAGTATTCTTTGCTGTAGCATGACTTGTCATAAACAATTGAGATTGCTTAATGTGCCTTGGATGAATCATGTGTTGTTTTAGCATATTAAAGCATAGTATAGTGGTATTCTCCTTTGATGCTTTATTTGGGTTGACTTGGCACATGCTCACGCCATGTTATGACTATCTAAAGTCACCATAGCCTTTATGATCCTTTAGTTTTCAACTTGTAGTATGACTTTATGCTTTGATCAATGATGTTTTGTCGCTCTGCATGATTATGGCCATTATTGCTCTCTTAGTTTGTCGCTCCCAGTGTTTTGCTAGCCTCCACAACAAAGTATGAGTTCCACTCATGCATCCAACTCCCTAAACCAAGTTATTCCAAAGATTACACCATACCTACCTATTAGCTTATGCTATTCCAAGTATATTCATGCTTTTGTTTACCTTCCAAATTAAACTTGTTATGAGAAAACTAGTGATTAAAGCTCTCACGAACTTGATGGCACACTTTACTTTTCTTGCCCTTAATAAACTTGAACCATTGTGTCGTCTATGTTGTATATGCTTGCACTTATTTGTTGGGAATTAGCAGAACCATGCTTTCATGGGGAACACTTTCAACATTGCACTTGGTACTTGTACCTAGTTGATATCATGCTCTTTTGTATATGGATGTCGTCAGTGTGAAATGAAAGGGGAGCTTGTAAGTCCATGGAGTTATGTATATGTGTTAGAGAAACGTCTGGGCCGCTGGTCTAATCTATGCTGACATGATGGAAACCTGCATCGTAACCATAATGAGCTGTCTATGAAGCATTCTTCTTATAAAAAAAGAGTCCTATATTGAGAAAAAAAGGGAAAAAGAAAAAAAAGATATTATGAAAAGAGGAAAGAGAGAAAAAAGCACCATATTCCCATGGTAAATAAGAAGATTGTTGAGATGCTCGTTGTCTGCTTGCCTGGGGGGGGGGGGGCGTGGCCAGCCCCTGGCCCTCCTCCGTCTCGTATTCTGGCTCCTGGAGTCTTCTAGAAAATAGGCACTTTGGCTTTTGTCCCGTCCAATTTCGAGAATATTCATTTTCTGACTTTCCTGGAACCAAAAAAGAGAAAGCAGGCGGTGGCACTATGGCTCTTGTTAATAGGTTAGTCCAAGAAATCATATGAAAAGTACTCCAAAGTGTGGACAAAACACAAGAAAGTGGATAAAACCAAGCATGGAGCATCAAAAATTATAGATACATTTGCAATGTATCAACATCCCCAAGCTTAACTCCTGCTCGTCCTCGAGTAGGTAAGTGATAAAAAGAAAGAATAATTTTTGAGGTGACATGCACCATCAAAGACTTGACCAAAGTATTTGTAAACATTCAAAGCTGGGATCATAGTACTTCAAGCATAACATGATAGACAAAGTTCTAGCAATAAGACAAAGAAACTATGATGCAACATGAAAATGCACAAACAAAAGATTCATGAATAACAATGCTTTGCAAGACGTTTGTTTGTTTCACATAAAGAAAACATAGCATAATAGTATTCAGCTTGTCCCTCAAAGAGTAGCAAACATAAATGCATAAAACACCTTCAAAGTTCATAAGAGTGACTAGATACAATAGTTTCAAATAAGCAATAACAAGTTATGCATCAATCAACTAGTCTTGGGACAATGCACATAGAACTAAGAATGGCCACTATGCTCTCAAAGTAGGTGCATAAAGATAGAAGGTGGAGACTCAATATAATGGTGGAAGAAAGGCCTTTTGTAAAAGGAAGTAGGGATTCAAGTCTCATAAAGAGCTTCCAAAAATTATGGTACTTATAGTTTTCAGCTCTCATTGCCCCTATCATAAGCATCTTGAAGTGATTAAGGTTAAAGTGAACAAACTATGGTGTACATGCTTGACGAAGTATAAGTCAAAAATCTCATGTCCCTTGTATACGAGGGCCGCTCCTCATGCTACTCAAGTTTAGTCACCGGTAAGTTCTTGTCATTGTAAGTACATGTGTATCATTGAGAACCGCCAACGGGGTACCCCTTGCCCGATGATACAGAAGAATCCCCATATCAAAATGACAAGGCAAGCAGACAACGAGCATCTCAGCATTCTTCTTATTTACCATGGGAATATGGTGCTTTTTTTCTCTCTTTCCTCTTTTCATAGTATCTTTTTTTTCTCTTTTTTCTCAATAGGACTCTTTTTTATAAGAAGAATGCTTCATAGATAGCTCATTATGGTTACGCTGCAGGTTTCCACCATGCCAGCATGGATTAGACCAGTGGCCCAGGCGTTTCTCTAACACATATACATAACTCCATGGACTTACAAGCTCCCCTTTCATTTCACACCGACGACATCCATATACAAAAGAGCATGATATCAACTAGGTACAAGTACCAAGTGCAATGTTGAAAGCGTTCCCCATGAAAGCATGGTTCTGCTAATTCCCAACAAATAAGTGCAAACATATACAACATATAAGACACAATGGTTCAAGTTTATTAGAGGCAATAAAGTAAAGTGTGCTATCAAGTTTGTGAGAGCTTTAATCACTAGTGTTCTTATAACAAGTGGAAGGTAAACAAAAGCATGAATATACTTGGAATAGCATAAGCTAATAGGTAGGTATGGTGGACTCTTTGGAAAAACTTGGTTTAGGGAGTTGGATGCATGAGTGGAACTCATACTTTGTTGTGGAGGCTAGCAAAACACTGGGAGCGACAAACTAAGAGAGCAATAATGGCCATAATCATGCAGAGCGACAAAACATCATTGATCAAAGCATAAAGTCATACTACAAGTTGAAAACTAAAGGATCATAAAGGCTATGGTGACTTTAGATAGTCATAACATGGCGTGAGCATGTGCCAAGTCAACCCAAATAAAGCATCAAGGGAGAATACCACTATACTATGCTTTAATATGCTAAAACAACGCATGATTCATCCAAGGCACATTAAGCAATCTCAATTGTTTATAACAAGTCATGCTACAGCAAAGAATACTAAGCATAAATCCAAAACAATATCAAGCATGGCATTAAAAAGCATAGGCCACAGTCAAAAACAAGCTCTCTTTACCACTTAAGCATGAGCTTTCCTACTCCTTTCCAATCCAAACCAGACTATTTGAACACCAATGTATGAAAGAGGAGGTCCAATCAATTTATTCAAGAAACTAAGCAAACCACGCAAACGAAAACCAAAACAAAAAACAAAAAACAAGACGCTCTAAGAACAACACAACTGTGCATGAAACAATAAAAATGAAGCGTTTGGAAGAAACCTGGAATTTTTATTGATGAAGAAGGGGATGCCTTGGGCATCCCCAAGCTTTGACGCTTGTACTTCTTGGATATTTCTTGGGGTGACATACGTGGCATCCCCAAGCTTGAGCTTTAGTCCATCCTTTATCTCATTACTCATTCCTTCCATACACCTGAAATTTTTCCTTCATACAAAACTTCACACAATCTTTATTAGCAACATTAGTGCACTCAAGATAATAAGTCTTAAGGTTCAGTTACAACACCAAATAAACTTCCATTAGAACACTAGATACTGTAGAACTTCCCTCAAAAAGCTCAATTCCCCAAAAGGACTCAAAAAGGAACCAACAAGAAGCAAATGTAGAAAATGACAGAAATCTGTCAAAACAGACCAGAAGGTAAAGACAAATTTTTTCGAAGACCTTTGGTTGCTCAAATAAAAAAGTATTGAACTAACGAAAGTTAGGTAACAACCTGGGTCAGAAGCACAAAAAATTACAGCTCAATCCGATATACATAGCTCTCTCACGAATTTTTACGGTGAAGCACAAAAATCTGTTTCGGGACAACAACTTTCCCAATCATTACTTCTCTCTCATTAGAGGTTACTCTTGGCACAAAAAGCAAATAAAAAGGATAAGGAGTGGTTATTACTGAAGTAATAACTTCCAAGACTCAACTAAAACTTTTGGATTATCTCCCAATAAGTACTTTTCTTTTAACGCCTTTAAGTTAGGCAAAAGTAAAAACTAAAAATGGATAGAATAGAAGTAAGCGGAGATAATCATGGTGAAAACATTGTTTTGTTCAATGAAATCCTTTTATTAACAAGGTTGATCAGGTCTTGTTACCAAAACAATTTCATATGATACAAAACTTTGTATTCCACTAATGATTATGTTACCTCAACCCCGATAGCAATGGTCCCAATTATAATAGTTTCAAATTTTTCTCTTGGTAGGGGACAGTATATTTCTCCAACTTGAATGCCCTCAACATATTCAATTGTATTCAAACCATAAGTCCTTTCAATCTTCTTGGGGAAATAGACAGTGTGTTCCTTGTCATTAACATTGAAGGTCACCTTCCCTTGATTACAATTGATAACAGCTCCTGCAGTATTTAAGAAAATGTCTCCCAAGAATAATAGACATATTATCATCTTCAGGCATAATAGTTTGAGAGGATGCTCTCATAAGAAATATGAAGTGAAGTAAAAGAGAGCATCAAGAAGCAAATCCAAAACACATTTAAGTCTAACCCACTTCCTATGCATAGGAATCTTGTATGCAAATAAATTCACAAAGAACAAAGTGACAGGCATAGGAAGATAAAACAAGAGTAACTTCAAAACTTTTAGCACATAGAGAGGTGTTTCAATACCATGAAAACTTCTACCACCATATTTTCCTCTCTCATAATAATTTTCAGTAGCCTCATGAATAAACTCAACAATATAACTATCACCTAAAGCATGCTCTTCATGATCTACAAGCACTAGAGCTTTATCATAAACATCTTCAAAAGAAACCTTGGGAACATAACATTCATTCTCCTTCAGTAAGCAAAGGGGACAATCAAATAATGTAAGGGATAAAGAGTTAATCTCATTAGAAGGTAGGCATGGGTAGCTAATCCATTCTTCCTCCTTTTGTTCATCACTCTCCTCCTCTTTTTCATCTAATGAGATTTCAGGTTCATCAATTTCTTCTTCCGTAGGATCCTGCAAGGCATTAGTCTCTTCCATTTGTGGAAAGCATCTATTAAAATATTTAAGAATATAGCCATTTTCATCCTTGTAATTATCAAAGAAAAATTTAAGTATACCATAAAACTCATATTTGTAAGGTGAATCATCAATATTTTCAAGCAAACTAGCAAGTTCAAAAGCACCCTTCCAAGAAATAAATTCTTCAATTTGTTCCGCATCATAAAAGTCATAAATTCCTTTAGCATAGGAAGATATGGTATCATTATCACTATACTCACATTGAAAAGGGAGGTGTTTATACCTCTTTCTGCAACAAGACTCATTACAACAATAAGTAATATTATAAGTACAACACACATTTCTAGCAATGGTATACAATCTATCAATTTGTTCCCATAAGTGTTTCCCTTTTTGTGACAAGCGGTGTTCCTTATAATAATATTTTTGATCTTCCGTGAACCCACCTTGCCAATAAGCTTCAGTTTCAAAGAAACTAACCATTGACAACAAGCATGACAAAGCAAGACAATAACAGACCAATGAAAACAACAACTAGAGTAGGAACTATTTTTTTTTTGTATTTTTGATAAAGAAACAAGCAGACAAGGAGAAAGATAAACTTAGCTTGAACAATAGTGAATCCAAGTTAACTTGATAAATAAAGCTATGCTCCCCGGCAATGGCGCCAGAAAATAGTCTTGATGACCCACAAGTATAGGGGGTGTATCGTAGTATTTTCGAGGGAAGTGAAACCCAATTTATTGATTCGACACAAGGGGAGCCAAAGAATATTTATAAGCCTTAACAAATGAGTTGTCAATTCAGCTGCACCTGGAAACAATCTTGCTCACAACAGTTTATCAGTAGCAACAGTTTTGTAGTAGGAATAGCAAAGTAACAAAGAAGAATAAAAGCGATGCAGTGGAATTGTGCGCGGTAGGCATAGGGATGGATGGACGGGCGTTGCATGGACAAGACAATTCACATAGCAATCAGAACATAGGGAAATTGCAGATAAATAAGATAAAGCACCCAAGTACTAGACAATCCTAGGCATGTGTCCCATATATAGTCATACGTGCTCGCAATGAGAACTTGCACAACATCTTTTGTCCACCGCCCGTTTGCGGGGCCTCTAGGGAACTACGGCAATTAAGGTGCTCCTTTTAATAGAGCACCGAGCAAAGCATTAACACTCCATGAACACATGTGATCCTCACATCAAAGCCTTTCCTTCCGGCTACCCGATTTCATCACCGGGACCATAGGTTCCGGACAACGACGTGTGTATACAACTTGTAGATAAGACCCAAAACAATACTATCATAATGAATCAATAATAAGTTCAGATCTGAAATCGTGGCACTCGGTCCCTAGTGACAAGCATTAAGCACAACAAAGTTGCAACAAAGTCATAAAGCACTAATAGAGATACTAGGCACTATGCCCTAACAATCTGATGCCATTACATGAACGATCTCATCAAATCCCTACCATCCCCATAGCCTACAGCGGGGGATTACTCACTCATAGATGGAAGAAACATGGATGGTCGATGAAGATGATGGTGGGGATCGATGGAGATGGCTCCGGGGGCACTTCCCCGTCCCGGCAGGGTGCCGGAACAGAGACTTTCAGTCCCCCGAATCTCACCTTCGGTGGTGGCGGTGCAGCGGAACTTTTTGTGGAAAAACGTCGAACCCCCCGAAGTTTTTAGGTCAGAAGGCTTCTTATAGGCGAAGAGGGAGACCGAGGGGGGTGCCTGGAGCCACCACACCAGGCCCTGGCGCGGCTAGGCCTAGCGCCTGAGGGTGTGGCCAGCCCTGGCCCTCCTCCGCCTCTGAGTCTTCTGGAAAAATAGGCACTTTGGCTTTTGTCCCATCCAATTCCGAGAATATTCATTTTCTGACTTTCCTGGAACCAAAAACAGCAGAAAATAGGCAGCTGGCACTATGGCTCTTGTTAATAGGTTAGTCCAAGAAATCATATGAAAAGTACTCCAAAGTGTGGAAAAAACACAAGAAAGTGGATAAAACCAAGCATGGAGCATCAAAAATTATAGATACATTTGCAATGTATCATTGGGCTCAACTTTACCTACAAATTTAGCTAGAATGAGAGTTTAACTCTCGGTTATCTTACCTAGCTATGCCTCAACGATCCTTGTTCTTTCTTGAAGGGCCTGCAAATCATTTCTCAAACTAACAGCTTGGTTAGATAATTTACCAAGCATAGCATCATGGTTCTCCGTAATTTTAACTAAAATATTGTTTTGTTCATTTTGTGAGTCTATGAAAGACTTAAATGTTTCTTGGAGACTACCATTATTATTTCCCATATTGTTAGAATTACCTGTAGGACTAGCATAATGTTTCTGAAAGTTAGAATTGTAACTTTTCTTCCAAGCAAGATTGTAATCATTACGAGCTACGAAGTCTATTTCTTTAATATTTGTTTCAGGGGTTCCTCTTACCTGGGTTTCTTTACCTTTGATGGCTAGTATGAGCTCATCCAACTTAGCATTGAGATCTTCGTTCTGTTGTGGTGACACAGAGTTCACCTTCTTCACGTTTGATCTTTCCACACGCCATTGGGCATGGTTGTCTTGCATATTGTCTAGCAGCTGCTTTGCTTCGGTAATATGTTTTCCCATAAATGTTCCTCCAGCTGCAGTATCAAGCATAGACTTAGATACAAGATTAAGAGCATTGTAAAATAAATGGAGGATTAACCAATCTTTCATCCCATGACTAGGACAGTTTCTTAGGCATTCTTTCATCCTCTCCCATGCAAGCGCTAGTGGCTCACGCTCTTCCTGTCTAAAACCAGTAATATTAGATCGAAGTTTCATAGTCTTTGCAGGTGGGAAAAATTTAGTCATAAATAAAGAAGTACATCCCACCCATGATGTAATAGTATTTTTAGGCAAAGATAGCAACCATTCTTTAGCTCTCCCTCTTAGAGAGAAAGGAAATAGACGTAATTTCACCGCATCAGGGTCAACGTATTTTATACGCATCATATCACATATTTCAGTGAAAGTATTTAAGTGCATACCCGCGTCTTCAACAATAGAGATTCCAAATTGATTCTATTGAACCAAACTTAAGTAATGGGGCTTAATTTCATAATCATCAGCAACAATTGCTGGCTGAGTAATAGGAGTATGCAAGTAATTATTATTAGGAGTAGCAAACTCCCCAAGCTTCTTTTCAGCCATACTTCCTATGTTTTTGGGTTTCCCAGACAAATAATTATAACAGTAAAAACAAGAATTTAAAGACTAACTATTTTTTTTGGTTTATCAAATAAAGACTGAATAGCAAACTAACAAAATTTAAAACAAGAATTAAAACTAGCAAGATTCCTAATAACCTCACCAGGGTAGCTATTGCTTCCCTGGCAACAGCGCCATAAAAAGGGTTGATACCTTCGATCTGGATTACGGATGTAGTATAGCTCTTTTTCCCTAGTAGACCTAGGTTATCAAATCCACGGGAAGTGAATGCATAGTGAAGTTACTTTAACGGACCTTCGGGAGTTTTAGAATTCCTTTTGTGTTTTTGCCGGACCAGTAGATTGCATCTTTTTGTTGTTGTCGATGATGGAGAGAGAGGTCCTAGGGCGTTCGGTTTCACTTGTACATGTGCAAAAACATCTGATGGAAATAAAAGATAGAAATAAAGTATGCGTGTACTTGTTAGAGCAAGATAAATTATATGTGGGCAGTGCATCCATAATTGCTATTGCCTCCACAACTGCTTATAGCAATAACCTACTAGTCTCATCCATAGAAGAAAGAGAACTAATGATATGCATCGTGATGTCACCGTTAATCCCAAGAAAATCCCTCACATACAGCCGTACTACCCCTTCTGTCACTAGGGTTCCCAACCTGCAGATCAGTCATCACTCATACTCCCTATACCTGGCTCAACCCTCAGGGTCTTGGGTACCTGACAAGTCCTTAGATTGAGGCAAGAGAGGATACAATAATCATCATGTCATACAAACTAATACACGATCCCATCTATGATAAATCACATGCATAATTGCTACATGACTAGGCCAAAGCCCTTAGCCCAAGGAGAATTACTCACACATAGAGATAAGATCAACAATCACAAACATTGTAATGAAAATCATAAGATTGATAGCAATAGTCTTACAATGTCGCCAATCGGAGAAGAGATCTACTATTACAAGTGGTGGAGTATGGCTATGGAGATGGAGAAGGGTTTGGAGATCTGAGGCGGCTTTTTGGCGGAGTCTGGCTTCTTTGTGGTGGAGCGAGAGAGATTTTCCCGTCGCCTGAGGCTTCTTTATATAGGGGTCCCTTCACGAAAGTTGTTTTGTTTGACCTAACGGTGGCGGCACCAACTATACGACCAGAGCTATATGGTCGGAGTTTTTCTCCGGTCGTATAGTTGGTCGTTACGACGTCTGCCTTCATTGGATGGCCCTGGTTTCTTCTAGTTGAAGGAAATATCATATCTTTGACTTTAATGTAGTGATTCCCTCCTTTAAACGACATTATCTATGCAGGAAAAATACAAAAGAAAGGATTGCATACCCATCTGAATATTAGCATTAGTGGCAGGGTTTAGAGAGATACTTCATCAAGAATATGACTAATATCCAGTTTAAATATGGACGTTAGATGGCTATATTTCAGAGCCATCAGTCATCACACATTTGATTAGGAAAACTACTTAGATCCCACTCAATTTGTTGTGAATAGAAGTCTTCTCGATAATCTTGGTAATCCCAAAATTCGTCGATCATCTATAAAATAGAGAATTTTCTATTACAACCCACCAACAATGATTGACTAAATCCTGCTTATTGTACTAGTTCCAACCCTCTCTTCAATCTTGGTATTGAAGATAGTGTAGTTTACACAACCTTTTACAATTACTAATTGGAGTAATTGCTGGTGTAAATCCAATAGACTTTAAGCACTGATACATATCATATTCAATCAAATTTGTCAAAACATATTTTGCAACAAATCGAGGTTTTATGTCTTCCTTTAAGTTTCATGTTATTCCTTTTAACTTTGTAGTTATTGGGAAAGATTAAGTAAACAACTTCACTTAATAAGATCAAGTAACATTTTACTTTGCAATCTTAAATGTAACTTAATACGGGATTTCATGACTATTAGTGATAACTCATATTAAGGTCCATCATTGCTTATTTCTAGTTCGTAGGTATTTCTTGTTCCATTAACACGACATGTGAATCAATAATATAACTTTGCACATGGCAGATAATATTCTTGAATCCTACTTTTCTTTTAAGTAAAAGTATCTCTTTGAAAATTTATGATCATTATCATTAGTCTCTCCTCTTCTTGTAGAGTTTTGGTTCCCAGAACATATTTCACCTTTCTTCCACTTACGCTACCATAAGAGAACATTCTTTTGAGGAAGTACCATGCTAAGACAACACAATCTTTGCCTCCTTTGGTTGTGGAATTGTATTCATAGTTTCCTAAGAAGACACTACAAAGATTTACTTATTTGTCACGATCTCGAATTATCAAAATCTCTAGAAACTCGAACATGCCATAACTCTTATGGTGTTGTTTCCATAAATATTTTGATGTTCCTTATATTTTAAAATGAGTGTTTAATATTTCAATCTATAACTCTAATTTCTAACGTTAACCTAGTTGAAGATCACGTTGTGGACCATATGTATTTGATACATTACGATTATGATGTTTAGACATATCAACATGTTTTGATTTGTCCAATTGTCATAATTTGTGATACAGTTTTCAATAGGTCCTTATGCCAAAGTTGTTAACTTGAATACATAGTCTCTTTTGATCAAATCATGGGGACTTTGATATTCTTATTGATTTTAATATCCACCTTGATCCTGAAGGTCTTTGAACAATTTAAAATAGCTTCAGGCTCATGTTTTATTAAGAAAATACATATGTTCACCTAAGTTCACAATATAGCTTGCGAAATAATGATATCCACCAAACGTTGAATTATAGTCATCACATATGACATTCAACATTTTAATCCATAATTTGTTCTACTAGAAAGCGGAATTTTAGTCATCTCATCCAATGAGGCATGGTTTGCATAGGTCATAAGATCAAGTATCCAGTAGACCTATTGTTTCATCAAAATGAATCAACCCATTTAACTGAAACATTAGTGTTATGTCATTATTAAGTTTGAATATCTTTTGGCACTTTTCATGTGTTTCATAAATTCTTAAACATTATCATACATACAAAGACCAAACCAACTTGTTCATAACCATTGTGTGAATAATAAAAGAAATCATTCATACAAAAGGAACAATTGATTTGTATCTCATTTATATGAATAACCGTCTCACAATAAGCAAGACACATTGATAATGTTCACAAACTTGATTACAAAACCTTTTATTCAAGATCCTCTAATCTAAATGATAATCGTCGAGGGAAGGAGTGTCGTCGGCCATCAACCAGATTTCATGATGTCGTCACGCCATCAGTGCCTTGTCCCACCTAGCAACTCTCACACGGAAGGTTCTGTTTTCATAAAACATAGTAAGCATCAAATACTTAGAAAAACTGCATAAGTGTTTCATGGAAACAATTATAAATTGTATACCAAATATATACCTTCGCTGTTGACAACATCCCCTGCAATGGGCTCAACTTTATCAGTCCTCAACTTAGCTATGAATTCTCGAAAGGTATACGATATCCTTCTCATGATATAGCTAGTGACGACGTCCTTGTAGCTGGGAGGAAGCAAGCGCAACACCCCATCTACCGCAAAGTCATCAGTTAGCTAGTTGCCCATGGAATCCACAAGGCATTCGTGGATCTCCTCCATGATGTCCAAGTGACTCTCGAGGCAGGAGTTTTCTTCCATCTTAGTTGAAAGAAACTTGTCCATGTAGTCATATCGCATGCGTCTGACCTGAGCTAGGAATAGAATTTTCAATCCATCGAGCAAGTCATATGCTTTGATTTCATGATAGTGTACCCGCGGTCCATACTCCATAGCATGGATCATGGTGTACTTGACGACCATCGATGTGTCACGACGACCACGAAGAATCGCATCTTATCCATCATCAGAGTCATCGAGGAAATCTTCCAGTGGTTCACATAGGACATAGAGAAGATGATTTTCTATGTGGACGCCCCTGAGGCGTTGGTACCAGTCGATGAAGTTCGATCCATCTAGCTTAAGTTTCTCACTGTTCAGGAACAGGCCAAAGATGTCCTAAAATTTAGGAATGGCCATGATCTACAAGATATTTGCAAAGACTTACCCTAAGTTCATAATAAGAGTTCAAATTTATAATCATATTAACAATTGAGATCCCAATAAAGCTATCATCTCTAAGATAGTTTCATGATTACACGATCCCCATACATTATATCATCCCCGATCTTCACGATCTTTGATATAGCTACAAGGATGGACAACACAGTGTTGATCACAACAATCATGTAACTCATGCTCAATCTTTCGATCTTCCCATGTTCCGAGGCCATGTTTGTACATGCTAGGTTCACCAATTCAACCTTAGTGTATTCGCAGTGCATACATGGCTTGCACCCACCATATGCGAATGTCGATTTGTCTAGTACCCTATCGTCACTGCCTACTTCATAACGATGGACTTTATTGGTGGTGCATACTAATGGGAGAACACTATGGTTAGTATTTATTAGGGATCATCTTATTCAATGCTACCGTTGTGTATCTAATACTAGCAAAACAATAAGATGGACACAAAGAATTAACATAATATGCAATTTATATGTGACATGATATGGTGTTATTATCATGACTTGATCTCCATCGAGTGCTTGAGCATGATCACCATCTTGCTACTAGTTTGGCAAAGTCTATGGCGCCATCAGTTGACCGTCCATTGAAACGATGACCACTACTACTATGACCATATCAAATCACATGCCTCCTATAAAATTAGGTTAGACGTCTTTGCCTTGTCTTTTGCAAGTTTTACACGGCTGTTAGGCTTTTAAGACAGAACTGTTTCTACCTACGAACTTCCAACCATAACATGGATCCAACGGTTGTCTCTACTACACCCCTCTCAGAGCCTCTGTTGTAAATGACATATCAACTACCGAAAGAGAGACATACACCCGCTAGCCACTTATACGATACAAGTCATATGTTGAACGTGGAACCAGTCTCGCGTAATATTATGCGTAAGGTCGGTCTAGGCCACTTCATCAAATAGTGATGCGATATGAACAAGTACACGTGGGAGGGTAAAAACTATAGGATCCATGCCCACATGATGCATATGTTCTAACCGTACATGAAGTACTATGCATAGATTGGCTATGATACCACTGAAGGGGTTCGTAGCAGGAAAAAAATCTAGCTACCGCAACACCAATGCCAGGATCTATCTATGAGTTAATACAATAACGGAGATGGAGTTTCGATGACACACCCTGGTAGACCGAAAGTGTTACATTCGTGGGAACTTTGGTGATGTAGTCGTACTCGTAGATGACCTCGAGGTCGCGTTGCTTCTCACACATCACCTCCTTGTCCTTGCATGATATCTCCGACGCCATAAGTGGTAGCGTCTTCATGGTTTCGCACATGTGTAGTGTCTGATGATGACTCTGATAATCGGATCAACACGTATCGAGCTCGTTGGGGAACCCGAAGAGGAAGGTATGATGAGCACAACATCAAGTTTTCCCTCAGTTATGAAACAAAGGTTATCGAACCAGTAGGAGCAAGGAAACACCTCCAAGGTGTTGTTTCCAGCTTGGAATCCTGCACAACACAACCACAAAACTTTGCCCCCAACTTATAGTGAGGTTGTCAATCTCACCGGTTTTGCTGAAACAAAGGATTAAACGTATTGTGTGGAAGATAGTATTTGCTTTCAAAAAGTAAATAGAAAACAATAAATAGATTGTAGATTGATGGTAAAAGAATGGACCGGGGTCCATAGTTCACCAGAGGTGATTCTCCTTAAGATAGATGACATGTTGGGTGAACAAATTACAGCGGGGCAATTGACAGAGACCGAGAAAGCATACATGCATATACTAATCATCTTGACTCCTATGAGATTTGATTGGGCATTACAACATTATACATAGACCGTAATCCAACTGCATCTATGACTAATAATCCACCTTCAGGTTATCATCTGAAGCCCCTCCAGTATTAAGTTGCAAGCAACAGATAATTGCATTAAGCAAAGTGTGTAAAGTAAACAATACGATTGTTCTATGAACAAAGGATTGTTGTTTTCTCCCTAGTAGCAACAACACATCTAGTACCTTAGAGATTTCTGTCACTTCCCCAGATTCCTAGAGGCATGAACCCACTATCGAGCATAAATACTCCCTCTTGGAGTTGCTAGCATCTACTCGGCCAAGATAGCTACTAACAACAGAAATCATACAAGATAACAAATAACATAGACATGATAGAATCAATAATCAATCTAAAATAGCATCTCAATATTCATCGGATCCCCGCAAACACAACATGTATGATTACAAATAGATGATCTTGATCATGAATGGAGCTCACAAGATCTAAACATGGTAGCACAAAGGAGAAGAACCAACCATCTAGCTACTACATGGACCCGTAGTCCAGGGATGAACTACTCACGCATCACACTAGAGGCAGTCATGGTGATGAAGAAGGCCTCCAGGGTGATCTCTCCCCTCTGGCAGGGTGCCAGGAAGAGCTTCAGATCCCTCCCGATCTATTGATGGAGATGGTGGCGGCTACAAACTCTTTCATGGAATTTTGATCGGGTCCTTAGGGTTTTTGTCTCGGAGGCAATATATAGGCGAATGGGCAAGGTCGGTGGAGCGCCAGGGGGCCCACACCCCTGGTGGCGCGGCTAGGGCTGGTCGCGCCACCACCAGGTGTGGCCGCCCTGGTCCCCCTCTACGTCTCCCCTTTGGACTCCGTGTTCCTTCTGGTGAAATATTGACTTGGGATTTTGTCTGGTCCAATTCCGAGAATATTTCCTTACTAGCTTTTCTGAAACCAAAAATAGCAGAAAACAGGCAACTGACACTATGGCATCTTGTTAATAGGTTAGTTCCAGAAAATGTGTAAAAATATTCCAAAGTGTGGACAAAACATAAGAAAGTAGATATAAAATAAGCATGGAACATCAAAAATTATAGATACGTTTACAATGTATCAACATCCCCAAGCTTAACTCTTGCTCGTCCTCGAGTAGGTAAGTGATAAAAAAAGAATAATTTTTGAGGTGACATGCACCATCATAATCTTGATCAAGGTATTTATAACATTGATAGCTGGGATCATAGTACTTTAACATAGCATGAAAGATATAGTTCTAACAATAAGACATAACAACTATGTTATAACATGAAAAGGTACAAACAAAATATTCATGAATAACAATGCTTTGAAAGACGTTTGTTTGTTTCACATATAGAAAACATAATGAGAATGGTATTCAGTTTGTCCCTCATAGTGTAGCAAAACATAAATGCATAGGACACCTTCAAAGTTCATAAGGGTGACTAGATACAAATAGTTTAAGAACAAGCAATATCAAAGTTATGAATCAATCAACAAGTTTTGGGACAATGCACATTAAACTAAGAATGTACACTATGCTCTCTCAATAGGTGCATAAAGATAGAAGATGGAGACTCAACATAAAAGTAAAAGAAAGGCCTTCATAGAAGGAAGCAGGGATTCAAGTCTCATAAAGAGCTTCCAAAAATTATGGTACTTATTAGCTTTCAGCTCTCATTGCCCCTATCATAAGCATCTTAGGTGATTAAGGTTAAAGTGAACAAATATGAGGATATGCTTGACAAGTTATAAGCTGAAAATCGCATGCCCCTTACTTACGAGTACCGTTCCTCATGTTACTCAAGTTTAGTCACAAGTAAGTTCTTGTCATTGTAAGTACATGTGTATCATAGAGAACCGCCAACGGGGTACCCCTTTCCCGATGATACGGAAGAATCCCCATATCAAAATGACAAGGCAAGCAGACAATGAGCATCTCAACATCCTTTTCTTTCCTATTTGCACATGCTACTTTTTTTATAGAGCATGCTTCATAGATTGCTCACTATGGTTACGCTGCAGGTTTCCACCATGATTAGGCATGGATTAAACCAGCCGCCCAGGCGTTTTTCTAACACATATACGAACTCCATGAGCCTCACAATCTCCCCTTTCATTTCACACCGCCGGGATCCATAAGCAAAATAACATGATATCAACTAAATAAAGTGCAATGTTGAAAGCGTTCCCCATGACAGCATGGTTCTGCTAATTCAAAACTTACAAAATGCAAGCATATACGCAACATAGATGGGCACAATGGTTGAAATTTATTAAGTGCAATAAAAGTAAAGTGTGCCATCAAGTTCGTGAGAGCTTTAATCACTAATTTTCACATAACAAGTTTAATTCAGAAGGTAGATAAAAACATGAATATACTTGGAATAGCAAATGCTAATAGGTAGGTATGGTGGACTTTTTGGAATAACTTGGTTTTATTTGGAGTTGGATGCATGAGTGGAACTCATACTTGGTATGGAGGCTAGCAAAAGACTCGGAGCGACCAACTAAGAGAGCAATAATGGCCATAATCATGCAAAGCGACAAAACATGATTAATTAAAGCATAAAGTGATATTACAAGTCGAAAACTAAATGATCATAGAGGCTATGGTGACTTGGTATAGTCTTAACATGGTGTGAGCATGCGCCAAGTCAACCCAAATAAAACATTAAAAGAGAATGCCACAATATTATGCTTTAATATGCTAAAACAACGCATGATTCTTTCAAGGCACATTAAGCAATCTCAATTATTTGTAACAAGTCATGTTACAACAATAATCACTAAGCATAAAGCCAAAACAATATCAAGCATGACATGATAAAGTCTAAGTCACAGTCAAAAACAAGCTCCTTTTTTACCACTTATAAGCATGATTTTTCCTACTCTTTTCCAATCCAAATCAACTTATTTTAAAACCATCATATATGAATGTGGGGGTCTAACCAATTTATTTAATCAAACTAAGCAAAGGAAAACTAAAAACAAAAACAAAGATGCTCCAAGAACAACACAATTGTACATGAAACAATAAAAATGAAGTGTTTGGAAGAAACCTGAAATTTTTATTGATGAAGAAGGGGATGCCTTGGGCATCCCCAAGCTTTGACGCTTGTACTTCTTGAATATTTCTTGGGGTGACACGGGTGGCATCCCCAAGTTTGAGTTTTTGTCCGTACTTCATCTTATCATATTACTCTTCCCTACACTTTAAAATCTCCTTCATACAAAACTTCACACAATCTTCATTAGCAACATTAGTGTACTCAAGATAATAAGTCTTTTGGTTCAGTTTCAACACAAATAAAACTTCATTAAAACAAAAGCTACTGTAGCACTTCCTTTAAAAAGTTCAAATGATCAAATAGAACTCAAAGAGAAAGAGATTAAGAGGCAAATGCAAATAATGGCAGAAATCTGTCAAAACAGACCAGCAGGTAAAAACCGATTTTTTCGAAGACCTTCTGTTGCTCAAATCGAAAAGTGTTGAACTAACGAATGTTGGATAACAACTTGGGGCAGAAGCACAAAAATTATAGCTCAACTATCGTATAGAGATTTTTCACGAATTTTTACAGCGAAGCACAAAAATCTGTTTCGGGACAGCAACTTTCCCAATCATTACTTCTCTCTCATTAGAGGTTACTCTTGGCACAAAAACCACACAAAAATGATAAGGCGAGGTTATTACTGAAGCAATAACTTCCAAGACTCGACAAAAGATTCCTAACAAAATTTGGATTATCTCCCAATAAGTGCTTTTCTTTAACGCCTTTGAGCTAGGCATAAGAAGCAAGGAAATAATCAAGTATTCTCAAATGAGCATTAAGATCGATACCAGAAATATCTTCAACAAGGCAAGGTATCTCATCCAAATAAGTTCTAGAGGATCCTCTCTCATTGCTCTTGGGTTCACAATTTTCATCAAACGGGATTTCAGGAACAATCCAATCAAAATTCTTTTCTAAGGCTTCATGCATTCCTACAAGTTTAAAAGGTATTGGTATTTTAATTTCCTCTCCATTTTTAGGTTTGGTTTTATCCATCTTTTCTCGTGTACCAATAACATCTACACATGAGCCTAGCATATTAAAATGATCAAAGACTTTTCTGGCTTCCTTAACAACATCATAGAATTCTTTAAGCAAGGTTTCCAGAATAAAATCTCTATTTTCAGGGTCCTCAATATCTTTAAGTGTAAGAAACATTACTTGCATTATGGGGTTAAGGTTAACAAACCTAGCTTCCAACATGTGAGCTAAAGAAGCTGCAGCAATTTCATAATTTGGAGCAAGTTCTGCTAGGGATCTATCCTCAATATCCTCATGCTTGCTAACATGATTAAAGAATTCTTCAAATTATCTTTCCCAATTATAGAGCCACTACCTATTGAAAGGTCTTTCAGGGTGAACTTAGGGATCACCATGGTGAGCTAGGAACTAGGTAACAACTATAATTTTTTATGTTTTTGATAAAGGAAGCAAACTAGTACAACTGATTTTTTTTGTGTTTTTGATAAAAGAAATAAGCAAACAAAGCAGAAATAAACTAAGCAAAACAAATAAAACAAAGTAAAGAGATTGGTTATAAGGGACTCCCCTTGTGAAGATGTCCTTGACTCCCCGGCAACGGTGCCAGAAAAAGGCTTGATGATTGCCTCAACACGCATCGAGCTCGTTGGGGAACCCCAAGAGGAAGGTATGATGAGCACAACAGCAAGTTTTCACTAAGTTATGAAACCAAGGTTATCGAACCCGTAGGAGCAAGCAAACACCTCCAAGGTGTTGTTTCCAACTTGGAATCCTGCACAACACAACCACATAACTTTGCCCCCAACTTACAGTGAGGTTGTCAATCTCACCGATTTTGCTGAAAACAAAGGATTAAACGTATTGTGTGGAAGATAGTAATTGCTTGCAAAAATTAAACATAAAATAGTAAATAGATTGTAGATTGATGGTAAAAGAATGGACCGGGGTCCATAGTTCACTAGTGGTGATTCTCCTTAAGATAGATGACATGTTGGATGAACAAATTACAGCAGGGCAATTGATAGACACCGAGAAAGCATACATGCATATACTAATCATCTTGACTCCTATGAGATTTGATTGGGAATTACAACATTATACATAGACCGTAATCCAACTATATCTATGACTAATAATCCACCTTCAGGTTATCATCCGAACCCCCTCCAGTATTAAGTTGCAAGCAACAGATAATTGCATTAAGCAAAGTGTGTAAAGTAAACAATACGATTGTTCTATGAACAAAGGATTGCTGTTTTCTCCCTAGTAGCAATAACACATCTAGTACCTTAGAGATTTCTGTCACTTCCCTAGTTTCCTAGAGGCATGAACCCACTATCGAGCATAAATACTGCCTCTTGGAGTTGCTAGCATCTACTCGGCCAAGATAGCTACTAACAACAGAAAGGATTCAAGATCACAAATAACATAGACAAGATAGAATCAATAATCAATCTGAAATAGCATCTCAATATCCATAGGATCCCCGCAAACACAACATGTATGATTACAAATAGATGATCTTGATCATGAACGGATCTCACAAGATCTAAACATGGTAGCACAAAGGAGAAGAACCAACCATCTAGATACTACATGGACCCGTAGTCCAGGGATGAACTACTCACGCATCACACCGGAGGCAGTCATGGTGATGAAGAAGGCCTCCAGGGTGATCTCTCCCCTTCGGCAGGGTGCCGGGAAGAGCTTCAGATCCCTCCCGATCTAGGGATGGAGATGGCGGCGGCTACAGACTCTTTCGTGGAATTTTGATCGGGTCCTTAGGGTTTTCGTCCCGGGGGCAATATATAAGCAAAGGGGCAAGGTCGGTGGAGCGCCAGGGGCCCAACACACCCTGGTGGTGCGGCTAGGGCTGGCCGCGCCACAACCAGATGTGGCCGCCCTGGTTTTGCTCTTTGTCTCCCCTCCGGACTCCGTGTTCCTTTAGTGAAATATTGACTTGGGATTTTGTCTGGTCCAATTCCGAGAATATTTCCTTACTAGCTTTTCTGAAACCAAAAATAGCAGAAAACAGGCAACCAGCACTGTGGCATCTTGTTAATAGGTTAGTTCCAGAAAATGTGTAAAAATACTCCAAAGTGTGGACAAAACATAAGAAAGTAGATATAAAACAAGCATGGAACATAAAAAATTATAGATACGTTTACAACGTATCAGACTCTCACTCGTTCTTCCTGATCCAACCAGGATACGTAAGTAGACCTTCTAGAACTGGGATCCAGCAGCGCAAAGACATGCCAGGGTGGTGTCGTATCCTACGTGTGTAGTTCTTCTTGGAACCTAACTCGCGAGATTCAACGGAGAGAGAGAGGGAATAATTCCCTAAAGAATATGCCTTAGGAAGTTCCCAATTATTTGTTGTTGTTTTTCCTCTCCTATTCCTATCTATATATAGGAGGAGGGACCCCCACCTTGCCATCCTAGAAATGTGGGACTAAAGGAGGAGGTAGGGAGAGGCGTGCGCCAAGGGAGGGAGGGGCTGGCTAGGTGGCCCCTACTCGCCCTGCCTGCCCACACCATGAAGTGTCCCAATCTGATCGATGGTGGCCCTATGTGGCAACAACTGCCCCATGGGTGGCTTCCCTCTTGGGCCTTTTACCTTTTGGGATTTGGCCCATTAGTGGAAGTTGCCCATTGAAATTAACTTTAAATATTTTTATTATTAATTCTAGTAATTAATAACTAAAACATATTTAACATTTCTCATGATCAAAAACTCCTTTGTGATCACTCCGAATGACTTTGGACTTTACCCAAAACACTTCCGGTTTTCTCTCTTCTTTTAAATGGTGATCCCAAAGATTCCATAATGATCTAAGAACATCGTAATACCTTAAGTGTGTTACCTGATGGCTTTGAAAATAGCCATCTTTCTCCATGTCTAAATCGCATTTTAAGTCAAACAATTGACCAAGAATATCTCTAGCCTTGCTACTAATGACTAATTATTGCAAAGATGTGAAATCCTTTGTTTTGAATTGTGTTATACAGGAGATCACACTTTAAGGCAAAATCGGGAGCATTTCTTGAAGATTATGAGATTGCCTACTCAGCCAAGCTAAATGGGGTCGAAAAGAAGCATCTTGCAAGCTTAACGACCTCTAGTATGGGAGAGGCTTGCCCGTATGGTCATACAGTACCGTGTGCCAGCGGCTCTGTTAGGTCAAATGCTACAATTTTTTGTGAAGGCGCCTATGTATTTCGAGACTCTAGGCACCGCACAGAGAGCCACCATTCTCATATTGCATCGCAATACCAGCGAAGGAGATCCACCACCATAGTTCATCCTCTCCACCCTCCATCCACTCCATAGCCATAGAAATCATCTTGTACTTGAGACCTCCTTGTGAATTGGCGATCATTGTAAGAATATCTGATTTCAATCTAAGTATTTGGCACAATGTTTACTATCCTTGGTCTTATTGTTATGAGTGAGTAGTCCTCACGGGTTGTGGGTTGGGGTGAAACCTCGCAGTGATTATGTGCATCTAATACATGGGAATATTGTGTGGTGATTGAATATAGATTTGTATCTTTGTCTCTTGTATCGATCCATGGACTTGTAGGTACCCAAAATCACAAGGACTGGTAAAGACTCGAGGTAAGATGAGTGGTGAAAGACGACTTCACGCAAAACCTAGTGACAACAAGGGGAGTACAATCTTTGTTTAGGGATCCACTTGAGATTAATAGAAACATCACTTCTTAAGGCTTTGATCTATAATTTACTGAATAATTTTTATAGCCAAGTGCTTTGTGGTATAACGATTGGATAAAAATACTATTGTTATGCCTGTGGATCGCATGGGCTTTAGTATATTTGGATGTGCTTCCCACAACCTTATCTTTCTTAAATCATTTCACATGAATGTGTGCATTATTATCTTTATCCCATATGATGTGCAACTGCAGGTGAATCAACCCTGGTTTATTTCATCCATTGCAACAACCAACGATTCAAAGTAAACTAGAAAGGTCCAATAAACTTAAGGCAGAACAAGTAAAAAAGTCTTGTAGACGTGCCTCATTTATTTTCCATTTAGCATTGTTTCCCAAGGTTTGATTAAACCTAGGTTTACTAGGGAAAAGACTACTATATTGCGCTATGGATTGAGTAAATATAGATTGAAGGTATCATTACGCTACGGTTCTGATGCAGACCGTCCGATGGACGTCCCTACATCGTCACCACCAAGTACCCCAAGTGGACCAATGACTCGTGCCCAAGCCAAACTTCTACAAGATAAGGTTAACTCGATCCTCTCCTCGTGTGACTTCGATACACCCTCGAATGGCTTGCTACTTCATGCCTCTATGCTGTGCATCCTCAGGTACAAAACCCATGATCATTGCCAAGATACAAAGTAAGAAGTAGTAGAAGGAGACCAGAGTCTCCGGCCTACGAACCTCGGAGTCTCCGATGTGTAAACCCCGGAGACTCTACTCAAGGACTCTGGCATAGACTCGGGCCAAAATACCAGGAGCTACAACAAGCACATGAGAGCCTACATTGGAGACTACACCAGAGTCTTCGGCATGCAAACCCTGGACTCTCTTCCCAAGGTCTCCAACCAGGACTCCGGTCCAAGTACCAGAAGCTACAACGAGCGCCCCGGAATCCACCCTAGAGACCACACCGGAGTCTCTGGTCCTCTCTCCCTGGAGTCTCCTGCCTAAGTGCCGACATGCATGTTAAGGACTTTTGGGCCTGGCCCATGCAATCCCCTATTTAATCCCAAACTTCATGTTAAATGCCTAAAGTACCCCTTCTTAGTTGTTGGCCTATATAGAGACCACCTCCTCCTTATTGTAACCCTAGACTTGGATAATACAACTAGAAGAAACCCCCTATGGATCTCTAGTTTAATTCTCATGCTCCTTGATAAGGAGCACCTATTATCAAACACCTCGTGGATTTTGCCTTAGTGCGTTCAAGTTGTACAAGGCCTTGGAGTTCGTGTTCCTTCTCTAAGTTGTCAAGATATCACCAAGCTTCCTGTCTCTCCGTGTTGGTTAAAGAGAGAATCCTTGCCTGCCACTGATCTAGGGACTGTGTCGAATCGGTAGCCACCGGCATGAGCTATAGGTTTGTCTTGTGTATCGCATATGCGTGCATTCATCGTGTTCTTTATGTGTGTCTGTTCATTTGGATGTCATTCTCCCTCTGTCCCCCACATGATTTCACCCTAATTCCCGAAGATTCGTGAAAGATCGGGCAACCCTAAGGGGCCACCCCCAACATATTGGTATCAACAGCCGAGTTCATCACAAATTTCTCCCAAAAAAAATCTTCTATCCACCATAAATTCGAAAATCCCCAAAAAAGAGCACCAAACTTGCCTTTGGATCGATCTCTTGTTTTGGAGTCTTATTTGTGGTTTTGATCTGACCAAATCTGGTTGAAGGTGTTGGTCCAGCTTTTGCCCGTGTTTCCTTTCCCAATTTTAGCCTTTTTCCATGGATTTGAGGCCCAAAGCCGTGGATTTCCGCTCAAGAACACACAAGTTCGTGCAGCAGACCCTAACATCGGAGTCTCCGAACTCGAACTCCAGAGTCTCCAGCCCCGAACCCCAGAGTCTCCAGCCGGACACATGATTTTGACAGTTTTGCCTCTTTTCCGTTTTGGCTAATTTCCTTTATTTGTTCCTGTTTTATGCGTGTGTCCAAGTACCAACTCAAGGCTTCTAGAAATCATCAAATTCGACAATGCTCCTCGACACCACGAGACTCGAACATCATACTCACCAGCGATGCCAAGTACATCATCAACATACCCAAAGGTATAACTTGCTTCACCTTGTTAACCCCATATCTTCCTTTGTGTGTACCTATCCCATCGAGAGTGGCTCATATTGTGTTTGCTTAAGCATTGTGCACTTATCTTTGGATATTGAGAGTGTGATAGTAAAATCAAGAGTGGCTTGGTAGCATCAGGGAGAGCAAAACTAAAAAAAGAAAAAGAAAAGATATAAAGAAAAAGATATATAGTCTTCCATAGCATAAGAGAGTCTCAAGCTTGTAAGCAAGATAGATAAGAGAGCCCAAGGCAAGTGCAAAAATCCGTTGCTCATTTTCTCTTTGCAAATGAGCCACCGTCTCTCCTTGCATTGGCACGACAACCGAGTGTAGTCTTTGATAGGACATTTTGGTTGCGCATTTACATAGTCGTGATAATCCCAATAATATCCACGTGTGTGTATAGTCGTAGGTTACCTTCACCTTTTGAGTTGACCTTTTCCTTTGACTTGAGTTTTTATCGATTTTCTCTAGTTTTGACTATCCTTTTCGTTTGGTTGTTTATTTGGCAATCCACCATCCCAAACTTCCACCATAAGCTTTTGATAGTCTTAGTTGTTCTTTAGTGTGAGCTTTCTTTGTGATTTCACTTTGCAAGTTTATAGTTCTCAAGTGTGGATACTAGTTCAATACAATCCTTAAGGTGAGGTGGAAGGCTAACCTCACCACATATTACCTTTCCATATATAATCCTTGTTTGTGTTGCATCATGGATAGGCACGGTGAGATGAGTCGACCACCTCCCCAAGAATAAGAAGGACCGTACATGTCGCGAGTAATCCACTTCATCATTCAAGAAGAATTTCGTGGATGTTGCAACGCCCTTGAGACGCCCCAAGACAAGCAATTTGGAGAGACTCAAGCCGATTTCAAGAGCATCGACAACCACTTCTATGACCTCGAGAGGCAAATGAAGGCCATGCACCACAACTTCGAGAATCAAAATGAAGCTCTCCAACGTGCCATCACCGCAACAAATGACGCACTTCAATGCTTCATCGATGGAGTTACAAGCAACAGAAAGTCATGTTCTCACGCATCAAGCTCTTCACAACACCACTATCGTCCTTCAAGCTCGTCACGACATCATTCTCCACATCGACAAGATCCTAATGGAAGTGCTCCAAGATGCAATGAAGACCTCGTCGTTGAGCATGGGAGTTCATCATAATATGTACCTTCTCCATGGCACTCCGCAATGTCAAGCTATGATGGCGATTTCTCATTAAGGCCACAATCAAGATGAGAAGGACATCATCACCACACAAGAGCACTAGTGATCTAGGTTGAAAAACCACATGAAGTACCTTGAGTAGAACCTCAAGTGTATCATCAACAACCACAAGAACTTCACTCAACAACAAGTGATGACTCCAATTTGGAAGAACAAGCTTGTCGCCGATGTGAAGCTCTCGAAGACCCTCCTTGTTGTCATCGATGTCATGAATTTAAACGCCAACATAATGGGAAAAATGCAGAGCATCAACCGCAACAACACATGTAGCATCAAATTGTACATGTCGACCGACGCCAATCATGTCAAGAGGATCAAGACCATCACAAGTACACGTGGGAGGGTAACAAGTAAAGGATCAATGCCCACATGATGCATGTGTTCTAACCGTACGTGCAGTACTACGCATATATTGGCTCTGATACCATTCAAGGGGTTCGTAGCAGAAAACAAAAAATCCTAACTAGCGAAACACCAAATTGCAAGATCTATCTATGAGTAATGCAGTAATGGAGAAAGGTTTTGGTAACATACCCTTGGTAGAACAAAATCGCTTTATGCACATGTGGAGCATGGATGATGTAGTCATACTAGTTCGGCCTCAAGATCATGAAGCTCCTCGCAAGTCACCCCAGTCCTTGCATGATGATCCTGGTGCCACTAATGGTAGCACCCCCGAGGCATCACACACGTCCGGTGTTCGACAATGACCCCCACTCTCCTTGATCCAGGTGGGATTGCGGAAGTAGATATTCTGGCTAGAATCACCACAGTGCAACGATGTACTTCAGCAAAGTAGTCTCTCACCCATGCAACCCTTACTTTGGGGCCATAGATGCAAGACAAGAGAGAGAATTTCCCAAGGAAGTTGCCTTATAAAATATTGGTGTACGTTTCGCTCCCATATAGACATCTATATATAGGGGAAAAGTGGGCCCCTCCAACTACTAAAGTCCAGGGGTGGGACTAAAGGAAGGAGGAGGTGGGGAGGCACGCCAATGGAGGGGTCGGCTGGCCGACAGGGGTGGGCCCCATGCATGCACGACCCAAGGAGATAGCTGGCGGCTGGGGTGGGCCCCACCCGCTTGACCTCCAAGGCGGCGGTGGCAGTTTCCCTAGGCGGCCTTCCCTCTTGGGCCTTGTTCCCTCTGGGAACTTGGCCCAACAGGGAAGTTTTCCTGTTTTATTTTATTTAAACAATATTATATTATTAATTACAATAACTAATATAAAATACATATTCTATTAAACCCTTTTGATCTGAAAAAGCTTCTGGTTCGTTTCATTATCCTTTGGAATTCCCCGGAATGATGTTGGTTCTCTCACGGAACACTTTCGGCATTCCTTTCTCGTGCATTCCATGATTTCAATGTCATATGAACCACAAATGTCGAGTCCAATTCTGTTTGTCACTTTGATACCTGACTTGTCCGATACTTGATCATTAGTATCATGATACCTTGTTTAATCTCGTCACCAAATAAGTGTTTATTTACTTGTTACCATGGTATTCCATCCCTATGACCTAGTCACACGCTGTGCAACGTATGGATATAATCTCACCGAGAGGGTCCAGTGTATCTTCCAGTCACTCAGGAAAAAATCCCGATCTTGATACATGCGCCTCAACGTGCCCCTTTGGACTACCCAACATACACCTTTATGATCACCCTGCTACGGTGCGACGGTTGATGTAGTCAAAGAAGCCACGGGTGACAGTGATTAAAAAAGATCTCAAGGTCTAAGGATTATGATACTTTTTGAGGATCTATCTATGAGTTAACGAAGTAACAAGGATGGAGTTTTGGTTACATACCCTTGTAGACCGAAAGCCTTACATTCATGGGGACGTTGGTCATGTAGTCAATACTCGTAGCCGACCTCGAGGTCGTGTTGCTCCTCGCACGTCACCTCCTGGTCCTTGCACGACAGCTCCGAAGCCACAAGTGGTAGTGCCTCCGTGGTTTCGCACACGTATGATGTCCAACAACGACTCCTGTTCTCCCTTATCTAGCCTTGATGCGGAAGTAGACCTTCCGGAACTGGGATCCAGCAGCACGACGACGTGTCAGGGTGGTGTCGTCTCCCATGTGCACAGTTCTTCATGGAACCGCACTCACGAGATTCAACAAAGAGAGAGGGGGAAATCCCCTAAGGAAAATGCCTTAGGAAGTTCCCAATTATTTGTTGTTGTTTTTCCTCTCATATTCCCATCTATATATAGGAGGAGGGAGGCGTGCGCCAAGGGAGGGAGGGTAAGGCTAGGTGGCCCCCACCCACACCGCCCGCCAACACCGCGTGGCGAACCAAGCTGGTCGGAGGTGGCCCTAGGCGGCGGCTGCCCCATGGGTGGCTCCCCTCTTGGGCCTTTTCCCTTTTGGGATTTGTCCCATTAGTACAAGTTGCCCATTAAAATTAATTTTAAATATTATTTTTATTATTAATTCTAGTAATTAATATTAAAAACATATTTAACATTTCCTCATGATCAAAAACTCCTTTTTGATCACTCCGAATGACTTCGGACTTAAGTTTCAAAAAAAAATATGACTTCGGACTTCACCCGAAAGACTTATGATTTTCTCTCTTCTTTCTAAAGATGATCCCAACGATTCCATAATGATCTAAGAACATCGTATGACCCTTAAGTGTGTTACCCTATGGTTCTGATGCAGCCCGTCCTATGGACGTCCCTACATCCTCACCACTAAGTCCCCCAAGTGGACCAAAGACTCGTGCCCGAGCTAAATTCCTACAAGATAAGGTTAAGTCGCTCCTCTCCTCGTGCAACTGCTATATACCCTCGAATGGCTTGGTACTTAATGCCTCTATGGTGTGCATCCTCAGGTACGAAACCCATGGTCGTGAAGGGTTCACATCAAAGAAAACAAAAATCCTACGACGAGAATGCCAATTGCGCCAAGATATAATCTAGTATATGCTAGTAATAAGTAAGGGGGTAACCAGAATAACTTACCCTCATAGACCGAAAGTCTTCTACGAAAACTTATTTCGTTATTGATGTAGTTGATCACTTGCCGATCTCAAGATCGAGTTCAAGAGCACCGCAAACCAGCAGCGCATCCGTGCTCGGGCACATGGCTAGCTCCTGACAACCTCCACGCCTCCACTCCAGCAGAGCAGTGGAAGGAGTATATAAATCTTACTCCAAGAATCCAACAGAACTTGTACCTCGCTAATCCGAGGCTATGGGGAAATGCTAGAGGAGTAAGAGAACCTTCACGAGGAGGTGGTGCAAATGAAAAGTAGGAGGAGGCCTCCTTTTATAGGGGAGGGGGCATCCCCAAGGGGCATGACCGCCGGGAATGGAGGTGCCCCCACCTATTCCCTCATTCATGTGGGTGGACTCTCCACTCACATAAAACACTCTTCCACTCACATGCATTAATTACCCACTAATTTAAATCCATTTTTATTTTTAAATAAAACACTTTTATTTATTTTATTCATAATTTTGTTAATTAGTTTAATTAACAAACATTCACATAAAACCCCTTGAATTGTTTCGATATCACATCTAAAACCATTTTTAGCAATTTGACCCGAAACACTCCCCGTGATCATCGAAACAATTTTAGCTCTAACAAAATTATTCTCGGATATGTTTTATCTACCACATAGTGTCGGAGTACCTTAAGTGTGTCACCCTATGGTTCACGAACAATGTAGACATGATATAGACACCTCTCTTATCAATAATCAGAAGCGGGACTTAGAGATCCACACTGACTCCCACATATTCAACGATGACTCTAGTGATTGTGTGAACCATTAACTTCATAACTAAATCCTTTTGTCTCGCGATACTTTACTTGTCCGAGATCCGATCACATGTATCAACCATACCCTAATTACATATCGTTCCCAACAAGTACACTTTACTCGTTCTGTGATACAACATCCCTGTGATCTAGTTACGTTCTTGCAAGCGGTGTTGATGTGATATCACCGAGAGGGCCCAGAGTATATATCTCCATCATTAGGATGGACAAATCCCACTCTTGATCCATGATCCTCAACATAACACTTTTGGAATACCTGAACCCACCTTTATAGTCACCCTATTATGTTGTGATGTTTGATGTTATTAGGGCACTCTTTCGGTGTTAGTGATTGACATGATATCATGGTATAAGGACTAGGAATACTTCGTATGTGTTTGATTTAGCAATGTAAATTTAATGACTAGATCGTATTGCTAAATCTACTTTGGGTGTATGTTCATCATATCATTCTTCTAATGGTATGATCTCGTTATTAACAACATCCAATGTTCATGATCAGGAAACCTTGATCATCTGTTAATCAATGAGCTAGTATAATGGGAGGCATTACTAGGAACTTTGGGTTGTTTATTAAACACACATGTATTAACATTTCCTATTAATACAATTTTAGCACGAGAAATAAACATCTATCATAAACTTGGAATAACATAATACCATTTTATTATTGCCTCTCGGGCATATTCCCTTCAAATCGTCGCCAAGCTACGAAGGAAGAAGTAGCAGAAGGAGATCGGAGTCTCTAGCCTACTAACCCTGGAGTATCCGATGTGTGAACCTCGAAGACTCTGCCTAAGGACTCCATCCTGGACTCTAGCCAAAATACTAGGAGCTATAGTGAGCACACCGGAGTCTCCGGCATGAAAACCCCGGAGTCTGTGCCCAAGGTCTCTGCCGAGGACTTAGGTCCAAGTACCAGAAGCTACAATAAGCGCCCTAGAGACCACACCGGAGTCTTCGGTCCTCACTCCCTAGAGTATCCGGCCTAAGTGTCGACATGCATGTTAAGGATTTTTGGGCCTGGCCCATGTAATCCCCTATATCGTCGCAAACTTCTTGTTTAATGCCTAAAGTACCCCTGCTTAGTTGTTGGCCTATATATAGATCACCTCCTCCTTATTTTAACCCTAGACTTGGATAATATAACTAGAAGAAACCCCTTGTGTATCTCTAGTTTAAGTCTCATGCTCCTTGACAAGGAGCACATATTATCAAACACCTCTTGGATTTTGCCTTAGTGTGTTCAAGTTGTACAAGGCCTTGGAGTCGGTGTTCCTTCTCCAAGTTGTCAAGATCTCACCAAGCTTCCCATCTCACCGTGTCGGTTAGAGAGATAATCCTTGCCTGCAACCAATCCTAGGGATGGTGTCAGACCGGTAGCCGCCAACTTGAGCTATAGGTTTGTATTTTGTATTGCGTGTGTGTGTTCATCATGTTCTTTGTGTGTGTGTTTGTTTGGATTTCATCTTCCCTCTCTCCCCACATGATTCCACCCTGATTCCCGGATATTTGTGAAACATCGGGAAACTCTAAGGGGTCACCGCCACCATATTGGTATCAAGAGTCAAGTTCATCATGAATTTCTCCAAAAAAAAAACTTACATCCACCATAAGTTCGAAAATCCCCCAAAAAACTTTCCTTTGGATCAATATCTCATTGTGGAGTGTTACTTGTGGTTTTGATCCGACCAAATCTTGTCTAAGGTGTTGGTCCAACTTTTGCCCGTGTATCCTTGCCCAATTTTAGCCTGTTTCGCGGATTTGAGGCCCAAAGGCGTGGATTTCTGCTCAAGAACTCGTAAGTTCAAAGGAATATGCCCGAGAGGCAATAATAAAGTGGTTATTATGCTATTCTAGGTTTATAATAGATGTTTATTTTTCATGCTAAAATTTTATTAATAAGGAAACATTAATACATGTGTGAATTCTAAACAGATAAGGTTCCTAGTAAAGCCTCTCTTTATACAAGCTTGTTGATTAACATATGATCAAAGGTTGCCTGATCATGAACATTGGATGTTGTTAATAACAGGGTCATATAATTAGAGAATGACATGATGAACAGTCATCCGTAGTAGATGTAGCAATACGATCATGTCATCAAGTTTAAATTATTATCGCATTCATAGTAACTCAATGTCCTTAGACCATGAGATCACGTCAATCACTTTCATCGGAAGAGTACTTTGATTACATCAAATGTCACACCATAATAGGGTGATTATAAAGGTGTCGTCGAGTATTTGGAAAGTGTCAGTTGAGGCTCGTGGATCAAGATTGGGATTTGTCCGTCTGGATGTCAGAGTGATATACTCAGGGCCCTCTTAGTGATATCACATTGATATAGCCTTACAAGCAAGTGATTTGATCACAAGAATGTCATATCACAGGAACCTAGAAAAAGAGTACTTGTCGAGAACGAGATTAAACAAGGTATAGATGATACCGAGTGGTCGAATCTCAGACAAGTAATATATTGCGAGACAACAGGAATTTGATTACAGTGAAAGAGGTTCAGACGATCATCTAATTTTTGTGGAACTAGTGGGAGTCGTTATGGATCTTCAGGTCCCGCTAATGATTATTGATCGGAGAAAGTCTCGATCATGTCTACATAGTTCTCGAACCCGTAGGGAGACATTGTTAGGGTTAAAGGACACGTTTGAGAGGATAGGGAACACATGGGAAGTCAATGGACATCGTAGAAAAAATTTCTGCTACAGAAAATTGTTCTGCCGAATCCGCCAAAATAATTTCGGGGTATCAAAACAAAGCAAGGGATCAAAATGTTAATTTGTTCATTAAATAAAGTGTTCATTAAATGAAGTGTTGATTAAATTGAGTTGCATTAAAATGTAATTAAAGTGCTTTAATGGAAAGACCTTTAAGGGAATTAAAGTGATTTAATGGAATTAAAATGCTTTAATGGAAAGACCTTTAAGGGAATTAAAGTGCTTTAATGGATAGACCTTTAAGGGAATTAAAGTGCTTTAGTGGAGATTGAATGAGAGGAGGGGAGGGGGCAGCCCCATGGCGCCTATAAAAGGAGGTGGCCTCCTCCTCCTCTCTGCACACTCTCTCATATGCCCCTAAGGTTGGCATCTTCTCCCCTTACTTGTCTTGTCCATTGCCACTAGAAAAGATGCTCGGCGAATCCCTGCTCTAAACCTTCCCCTCCACAACCACTACAATGGCGTAGCGCTGTTGGAGTTCCCGGGGATCCGCTACTTCCGCTGCCTGGCTGGAGGAAGGGATTGGGAGTCGTCGGCACATCGAACGTGTGACCGATTATAGAGGCGCTGCCCCTCTATGGCGATGATCGTCTGCACATCCTTGAGGACAGTCGTGTACCATCTACATCAACCATGTTTGTTTGCAGGAATGTTATACCGCTTACGGTCTAAGAGGGCGAGTCCATCTGTAACCGTTACAAAGTATTGCCTAGATTTGATCTTGGTAGTTGCAAACCGTAGGAATTTTTTGTTGTCTATGAAACGAACCCCATCAGTGGTATCAGAGCTATGTCTATGTGTAGATGCTTTGTATGGTTAGAACACATGGAGATGTGGGCGTAGTGGCATAGTAGGATGAAGCGGCCCGGACAAACTTTACATGTCCTCACACATGAGACCCGTTCCACGCCTGACATGCAACTCATTTTGCATAAGTGGCTAGCGGGTGCCTGTCTCTCCCACTATAGTTGATATCTAATTTACAATGGCTTGCTTAATAACTTGGTTAACACCGTTGTGGCTAAAGTTCGTAGGTAGAATGATTCTATCCTATAAAGCCCACAGCCGCGTAAAATATGCAAAAATAAATTAGAGGCCTCTAACTTGTTTTTGCAGGGCATGTGATGTGAGATGGTCTATGATACAATGTTGTTGTATGCAATGTGCTTTATTGTAAAACAACTGGTAGGAGCCATATGGTTGTTATTTTATTTTATGGCCTGCATGCCGGAAAATGGAAATCCATGTAATTAGATTAGTGGAGAACAACCTTGATGGTGGTGCCATGGACCTTGGTGATACGCCGGTGGAATGATGGAGATCATGCCATCACGCACGAGATGGAGATCGAATGCGAGAAGGACCATACCATATCACATTATATATGCATGTGATGTTTATCCTTTGATGCATCTTATTTTGCATTGATTTGATTGCCTAGGTAGTATTTGATTGCCTTGGTAGCACTATAAGATGATCCCTCCCACTAAATATCAAGATAATAATATGTTCTTCCTTAGTATGCACCGTTAAGAAAGTTCGTCGTCTCGAAGCACCACGATATGATCGGGTGTGATAGATTCTACGTCCGCATACAACAGGTGTAAGACAGTTTTACACACGCGAATACTAAGGTTCTTACTTGACGAGCCTAGCATGTACATACATGGCCTCGGAACATGAACCAAAAGGTAAAGCACGAGTTATATGGAGATATGATGACCCATACAATGCTCAACATTGGATCTGCGCCACCACTCGTGATGATTGGTCATGGCATAGTGAATTTGGTTTGTGTAATCACTAAAATGACTAGAGAGATGTCATTTTGGGTGGGAGTTCACATAAGTAATTTTGAACTAGCTTGAACTATGTTTGTTATAAACCTAGTCTAAATAGTCTTTGCAAATACTTTGTAGATCATGGCACCCCCTGCATTCAATTTCAATGCATTCCTTGAGAAAGAAAAACTGCTAGACAATTGGTCTAATTTCACCAACTGGCATCGCAACTTGAGGATTTTCCTCATAGGCATAAAGAAGTCATATGTGATGTATGGTCCGCTAGATGACACTCATGCAAATACTGCATCTCAGGATGAGCGCATTGTGTATGGCACAAAGTGTGATGACTGCACGCTTGTGCGGTGTGTGATCCTTCAGTCGCTGGAGCCTGAACTTCAAAAGTGCTTTGAACTTAGCAATGTTGATGCTATGGTGAAGGAACTCAAAACTATGTTTGAGGGTTAGATCCGTGCTGAGAAATATATGATTTCTCGCAAGTTCTTTAGGGAAAAGATGAAGGAACACAACTCTATGAACGAGCACGTCATGATGATGATAGGCTTTGTTCAACGTCTTAAGGCACTAGGATGTGATATCCAAGTTGATCTTGTGATGGATAGAGTTCTGCAGTCGCTCCCAACCAGTTACGAAGAATTTGTGCTAAATTACAAGATGAGTGATGCGATTAGATCGCTCACTGAACTCGCTGACATGCTGATGGCTGCCAAAGTAGACATAAAGAAAAAGTATCATGAGTTGATGCATAATAATATTACCAACTCGAAAGAAAAGGGAAAGCCCAAAGGTAACTTCAATAAGGACGGCAAGACTATTGCTGCACCTGAGAAGAAAACCAAGGGAGGCCCTAAGCCTAATACTGAGTGCTTTTACTACAAGGAGGCTGGTCAGTAGAAGCGGAACTTCCCAAAGTACTTGGTAGATAAGAAGGCTGGGAAAGTGAACAAAGGTATATACGTTATACTTGTTATTGATCTGTATCTTACTAGTATTCGAAGTAGTGATACCAGTTCGGTAGCTAATATATGTAACTCGAAACAAGGACTAAGGAATAGTCGATCACTAGCTAAGGATGAAGTGACAATGTGCATAGGCAATGGATCGAAGGTTGATGTGATCACCATCGAGATGCTGCCACTTCATCTACCATCGGGATTAACAATAAACCTTAATGATTGTTATTATGTGCCTGCGTTGAGCATGAACATCATGTCTGGCTCATGTTTAATGCAAGACGGTTATTCATTTGTATCGGAGAACAATGGTTGTCCCTTTTATATGAATACCATCTTTTATGGTCACACACCTTTGTTGAATGGTTTATTTGTCTTGAATCTTGATATTAGTAGTAGACATATTCATAATGTGAATGCCAAAAGAATTAAGTTGAATGATGATATTGATGCATATTTGTGGCATTGCCGTTTGGGTCATATTGGTGTAAAGCACATGAAGAAGCTCCATTCTGATGGACTACTTGAATCACCTGATTATAAATCATTTGAAACATGTGAACCATGACTTATGGGCAAGATGGCTAGAACTCCGTTCTCCGGAACAATGGAACATGGCGGATATCGTTATTTTGTAAGATTCACAGATGATTTAAGTAGATATGGGTATGTTTACTTAATGAAACACAAGTCTGAAATATTTGAAAAGTTTAAACAATTTCAGAGTGAAGTAGAAAATCATCGTAACCGTAAGATCAAGTTTCTATGATCCGATCATGGAGGAGAATATCTTAGTTACGAGTTTAGCACACACATGAGATATTGTGGAATTTTTTCACAACTCACTCCCGCCGGAACACCACAACGTAATGGTGTATTCGAATGTCATAATTGAACCTTATTGGATCTGGTACGATCTATGATGTCCCTTACAGATTTGCCATTGTCATTTTGGGGTCATGCATTAGAGACTGCTGCATTCACTTTAATTAGGGAACCATCAAAATCCATTGAAATGACACCATATGAATTATTGTTTGGTAACAAACCTAAGCTATCATTTCTAAAAGTTTGGGGATGCGATGCTTATGTGAAGAAACTTCAACCTGATAAGCTCGAGCCCAAAGCGAAAAAATGCATCTTCATAGGATACCCAAAAGAAACAATTGGGTATACCTTCTATCACCGATCTGAAGGCAAAGTGTTTATCGCCAAGAATGGATCCTTTCTAGAAAAAGAGTTTCTCTTGAAAGGTGTGAGTAGTAGGAAGGTAGAACTCAACGAGGTTACTGAACCTTCTCTTTCGGAAGTGGAGAGTAGCACAGCTCTGGAATCTGTTCCAGTGTTGACTCCACCCATGGAAGAAGGAAATGATGATCAGGTACCCACCCCTCCTCATGAAACTCCAAGAGAGAGTACTACCAAACCTCACAGGTTGGGCATGATATGTACACCTCTGGAACTGTACGGTGATCTAGTCCTCAATTTCATGATAGATGGAAGTGACGACCCTACGACGTATGATGAAGTGATGATGAGCCTGAATTCCAACAAATGGCTAGAAGCCATGCAATCCGAGATGGAATCCATGTATGATAACCAAGTTTGGACTTTGGTAGACTTACCTCACGACCGAAAGGCCATTGAGAATAAATGGATTTTCAAAAATAAAATGGACGCTGACCGTAATGTGGCCATCTATAAAGCTCCACCTGTCGCGAAAGGGTTCCGACAAATTCAAGGAGTTGACTACGATGAGACTTTCTCACCGGTAGCAATGCTAAAGTCTGTTAGGATTATGTTAGCAATTGCTATATTTTTGGATTATGAAATCTGTCAGATGGATGTCAAGACAACGTCCTTAATGGAAACATTGAGGAAGAGTTATATATGATACAACCAAAAGGTTTTGTCGATCCTAAGGATGCTAACAAGGTATGCAAACTTCAGCGATCCATTTATGGACTGAAGCAAGCATCCTGAAGTTGGAATCTCCGATTTGATGAAGTAATCAAAGGTTTTGGATTTGTCCAAACCATCGGAGAAGCTTGTATTTACAAGAAAGTGAGTGGGAGCTCTATTGTATTTCTAATCTTGTATGTGGATGACATATTTTTGATTGGAAATGACATAGAACTTATAAAAAGCGTAAAGGATTACTTAAATAGTAAGTTTTCGATGAATGATCTTGGTGAAGCTGCATACATATTAGGCATCAAGATCTATAGAGATAGATCAAGACGCTTAATAGGATTGTCATGGAGTAGATACATTGACAAGATTTTGAAGAAGTTCAAAATTGATGAAGTAAGAAGGGGTTCTTACCGATGTTGCAAGGACCGGTTTTGAGTAAGACTCAAAGTGTAGCGACAACAACAGATAGAGAAATAATGGACCATGTCCCCTATGCATCAACCATAGGTTCTCTTATGTATGCTATGTTATGTATAAGGCCAGATGTGGCACATGTTGTTATTTTGACTAGCAGGTACCAATCTAATCTAGGTTCAGAACACTGAAAGGCAGTCAAAGATGTCTTTAAGTACTTAAGAAGAACTAAAAATATGTTTCTCGTATATGGAGATGAAGAAGAGCTCGTCACAAGGTGTTACATCGATGCTAGCTTCGAAACCGATCTGGATGACTCTAAGTCACAATCTGGATATGTATTTTTGATGAATGGTGCAACAGTGAGTTGGAGGAGCTCCAAGAAACCAGTGATTGCGAGATCTACAATGGAGGCAGAATATATCTCTCCTTTGGAAGCAGTGGCGGAAGCAATTTAGATGAAGGAGTTCATTTCTGAATTGGGTGTGGTTTCAAGTGCTTTGGATCCTATGGTGATCTATTGTGACAACAATGGTGCCATAGACAATGCTAAGTAACCAAGGTCTCACAAGAATTCCAAGCATATAAAACATCGTTTTCACTCCATCCGGGAACATGTTCATGATTGCTATGTAGAGATTTGTAAAGTAGATACGGATATGAATGTTGCAGATCCATTGACTAAAGCTCTCCCAAGGGAAAAACATGATCAGCACTAGAACTCTATGGGAGTTAGATTCATGACTATGTAAACTAGATTATTGACTCTAGTGCAAGTGGGAGACTGAAAGGAATATGCCCGAGAGGCAATAATAAAGTGGTTATTATGCTATTCCAGGTTTATAATGGATGTTTATTTTTCATGCTAGAATTGTATTAATAAGGAAACATTAATACATGTGTGAATTATAAATAGATAAGGTTCCTAGTAAAGCCTCTCTTTATACAAGCTTGTTGATTAACAAATGATCAAAGGTTGCCTGATCATGAACATTGGATGTTGTTACTAACAGGGTCATGTCATTAGAGAATGATACGATGAACAATCACTCGTAGTAGATGTAGCAATACGATCACGTCATCAAGTTTAAATTGCTATCTCATAGTAACTCAATGTCCTTAGACCATGAGATCATGTCAATCACTTTCACTGAAAGAGTACTTTGATTACATCAAATGTCACACCGTAACAGGGTGATTATAAAGGTGTCGTCGGGTATTTGGAAAGTGTCAGTTGAGGCTCGTGGATCAAGATTGGGATTTGTACATCCGGATGATAGAGAGATATACTCAGGGCCCTCTTAGTGATATCACATTGACATAGCCTTACAAGCAAGTGATTTGACCACTAGAATGTCATATCACAGGAGCGAGAAAAAGAGTAATTGTCGAGAACGATATTAAACAAGGTATAGATAATACTGAGTGATCGAATCTCGGACAAGTAATATATCACGAGACAAAAGGAATTTGATTGCAGCGAAAGAGGTTCAGGCGATCATCTGATTTTCGTGGAACTAGTGGGAGTCATTATGGATCTCTGGGTCCCGCTCATGATTATTGATCGGAGAAAGTCTCGATCATGTCTACATAGTTCTCGAACCTGTAGGGAGACACACTTAAGGTTAACCGACGTGTTTGAGAGGATATGGAACTATTAACACCCGGATTTTAAATCCCAGATGCCTGTTATGCCATACATCGCAATCCCAGGATTACCATTTTTGCGAGACATAACAGATTGGATATCATAGTACATCATCCATTACAAACCATAATAAGGTCTTACACAAATAAAGGATCTCATGATCTAGTCTTAATACAAACAAGCAGCAGAATAATAAGCGTAGCGGTAGGCTCCATCTTCAGTGTCATAGGCAATGCTGACAATGGGAGATGATCCTAGTTGTCGTAGCCATCCTGCTATCCATCTTCCTGATAGTCCTCCTCATAGTCTAGCCATGGGAATAGCCAGGGACAAAGCCATGAGTATTCTTTAAGTACTCGCAAACTATCACTAACAGGTAAGGTAGTTCTAGTAGGAATCCTAAGCTCTAAGTTTATTTGCAAAAAGGCAGATTTATCTAAACTGAGTTCAGAAGTAAAGAAAACTAAGTAAAAGTTCTAAATCACTTTAAGTTGGGAACCTAGTTTTCATATTCACAACCCTGTTGTGGTCAAGTTAAAATCATAGTTCACTTCACAAGGCATTTTGAAAACATCTGACGACGGAATAGTATGGCTACTCCTACTATCCATGACTGCGGACGCGGCTATTCGAATAGTTTTACACTCTGCAGAGGTGGTACACTTTCACCACAAAATTCGATACATCCGCCAGGGATAATCCCGAATCATCATAATTAGTATGCGGATAATCAATCATAACCTTTCCTTTACACACTCTAGTATAAGCACCTCCCCTATGAGCTTGGCCTCCCAGCCATACGCCATCCAGGCACTGCATAGGTGGACATCATCAAGAGGTAGCCTCAGCTCAAACCTCCTCTGAGAGGGAACCCATACTAATGCATATAAACTTCCGGCTAAGCCTTACCCAATTCAGGTATTGTGGTTGTACGATAAAATTGGAATGGTATCGCATCCGAACCCAACCATCAGTTTTTATAAAGGGCTAAGGCTCATGCCTCAACATTTTCATCATCAAATCCATTTGTGTTTCTCAACACATGTCAAAACATTTCAATAGAATGACTCAGCATTCCAAGGTTTTCATAATTATTTTTACCAATTATTCCCATCTAAAGTGATCAAGTTTTATGCTTAGAACTAGCCACTAAGTTAAGAGTGTTCACTAATGAGGGATGCTAATATCAATCTCATGCCATAGAATGACATCTAGTATAGGCCTAGTTTTATACTCTTTATGCTATCTATACTACTTTCCAAATCCTCACAAAGCATTATTAAAAGTAAAGAAACTTGGGTAGGGTAAAAAGTAAAGCTTGCAAGTAAAACTTGGGATGGGTATAAATCAAAATGTATAACCAAGCATGCCTAATGCATCTTGCTTAGTTTAACTTGCATCTAGTGAAGGCTTGCCTTGATTGGTGCATTGATTGAAGTTTTCTTCGTCTTCTTTGGGGTAGAACTCCTCCTCCTCCTCCTCGTATCCTTGGTCGGTACTATCGTCTATAAATGAATACGAGGTACACAATCACCAAATAATACTTAAATAAGTCTATGTAGCACACTAAGGCTCACACTTGATGATCTAGCATCATCACAATCATCACATGAAATGAAGGAATAGTTTTACTTAGTTTATTTGAGAAAAGTAATTTCTACTCATTGAAATTAATTAAGATTTAATATTCTCCAATTAAAATATGGGATCATGTTGAAACATGTCATCACCACATATTCTAATACATGGGAATGTGATTTAAAGGGTTGGTCACATTTTATAAAGTTTAAGATTATTATTTAATAGATTTAAAGTGACTAGAAATTCCCTAATAGCATTCTTTTGGTACTAGTCCAATGTCACTGCATGCAAACCTAAATATTTTTACATATTCAGATAGATATTATCAAATGTGATTTTTGAGAGTTGGAATCAACACAAAAGCTATTATGATTGGTTTTTAAAAAATGTTTGAAGTTGCAAAAGTCTCTGTCTTGTTATTTTTGCTAAACATTATCTCTAACTCCAAATGATTTAAATCCAACGGTCTTAGATATATATTTTAATTACCTTTCTAGCAAAATTTAAACCATGCAATTTGGTTAAGTGAAACTTTCTGAATTGATTTTTTTGAATCTAGGGACAGAAGCTAGTTTAAACTAAAAAGGAAAAACATTATTTCAATTTCGGGCCAGGCGGAAAGCTAAACATACCATTAACTGCACAGCAGTGGCGTGGTGACAGAGAGGGGCTCCACTGGTCAGTGACTCATCTAACACGAAGCGGCATCTTTGATTCTAGGCCGTGCGATTAGAAGCAAGATCGACGGCTGAGGGTCGTCGTCGACGACCAATAGCTCCACCGACGAGCTAAACCTAACGCAGCGGTGGGGGTCTCGCGGGGCTCACCTGGGCTCTAGCTAGGCTCGGCGACAGGGGCAAACGACTTGGTAGATGACGGCGAGGCGAGGCGCGGTCACGGCAGGGCTCGGGGTGGTCAGAATTGACGGCGCCCTTCTCCTACAGCAGCGGCAGACTCCGGTGGAATTCTGGCACGGTGGTGCTCGGCTTGCTCCGGGGAGAAGTTGGGAAGGTCAGTGAGGAGTGGGGAGTCAAATGGTGTAAGGAATGGAAGCTGGGGTGGCCTCCTTTTATAGCTCGGCGAGGGGACCGAGCGGTATGGCGGTGAGCTCGACAGTGGCGTCGCTACAGGCGACTAATGGCATGGACGAGGGCGTAGGACGGTGAGGTTCTCCCTGGCGGTTCTCACGGACTTAATGGCGCGGCGTGGGGCGGCTTGGTTTGGTCTAGCGCGTGCGGTGCTCTGATCGGAGGCAGTGATGTTTGCGGCGGTGTGTGGCTGCTGTGGGTCACGCAACAGTGAACGGGGGTGTCTGCCGGGGTGGGGTGATCATGGCGAGGCTGCACGTGCATGGTGAGGGCAAGGTGCGAGCTGGCGGGGCTGGTCGGGCACGACGCACTGGCGTGCTCTGGACATGGTGCAGAGAGGCGGTGCGCGGTGGTGCTAGTGTGGTCCACGACTCGGCTGGGGCTGTGGCCTGGACAGGGAGTGGTGGTTGGGTGCAGCGAGGCTAGTGGACATGTTGGATGGGCGCGGGGCTGTCTGGTGCGAGCTGGACATGGTCGGCCGGCGATGACCACAAACTACCGGTGCTCCACTATTCTCCACGGTGAAGGGGGGCTTGTCTGCTGCTGCTAGACACTCAAGGGGACAAGGGAGTGAAGAGGGGACAGAGGGGTGGTGGATTACTGCTCCAAAGCAGTGGAGTTAGGCAGAAGCTTAATATGTGCATGCCAAGTGTTTGTGTTAATGGCCGCATGAAAGATACTTTGGAATTTTTGATTCAAATTTTTTGAGTGAACTTGAATTAAGCTTGAGAGACTAGGTTTGCTTGGAATTATCAAGTGGAATTGATTTGGTAGGTTTTTGAAAAAGTGTGATCTTAACACATACACTTGATTCAATTTTCAAATGTCCTTTAAATTGATTTGCTAGATGTTTTTGTAAGTTTGTAAAGTGGGCCTTGATACACTTTTACTTGGTCTAGCAAGGGGTGAAAAGAAATTGAATTGTTTCTGTTGGAAAATTTCTTCTAGGAACACCTAAAGTGGACTAGTGGTTTAAAATGGTCAAAATGACCATTTGTTTTATTTATTCTTATTTGATTTCTTTCTCTTTGGATTTTGTTTGTAAATGGTCTAGATGATGTGGCATTCACCTTTAAACCATTTCACAACATTTAGAACAATCAAGCATGTCATATACACTCAAATCTATACTAATGCAAACACACATGCATTCATAATCATTTTATTAATAAAAGTTTTTGTTAACCCTAAATTGGGTGATTAGAACTTGATACTCTTGATTAAAAGATTTGGGGTCATACAAACCTTCCCTCCTTAAACAAAATCTCGTCCCGAGATTTAAGAAAAACTAGGAACTAAAGAGATCTGGGAACTCAGTCCTAATATAATCTTCTCGCTCCCATGTAGCTTCTTCTTCGGTATGGTTGCTCCATTGGATCTTGAGAAATTTGATACTCCGGATCCTGGTGGTTCTGAAGGATTCTTCCAAGATATGAATGGGTACTTCACGATACGTCAGATCCTTGTTGATATCAATGGCTCGGTGATCGATGTTCTTGAACACTTCGGTCTTCTCCGACACTTCTAGGCATTTGCGAAGTAACGAGATATGAAACACATTATAAATGGGTGACATCTCCTCTGGCAGCTCTAGTTGATAAGATACTTCTCCTCGGCGATTTAGAATCTTGAAGGGTCCAATATATCTGGGGGCTAACTTTCCTTTCAGCTGAAAACGCTGCATTCCCTTCAAAGGCGACACTTTGAGATACACAAAATCTCCGACATTGAAAGTCAGGTCTCTACGTCTCTTGTCAGCATAACTCTTCTGTCTGGATAGGGTGGTCTTGAGGTGCTCACGGACTTTGTGAACCTTCTCTTCGGCTTCTCATAGGATGTCGGGTCCGAAAATCTGACTCTCTCCTACTTGCGACCAATTCAAAGGGGTAGGGCACTTCCTTCCATACAAAAATTCAAATGGGGCAATTTGCAAATTGGCTTGATAACTATTGTTGTATGAGAATTCTGTGAAAGGCAGACAATCTTCCCATTTTGATCCATATTCTAACACACAAGCTCTCAACATATCTTCTAAGATCTGGTTGACTCTTTTAGTCTGTCCATCGGTTTGCCGGTGAAAAGCTGTGCTGAAATTCAACTTGGTTCCTAATCCTTCTTGGACTTTCTGCCAAAATCTTGAGGTAAATTGGGTTCCTCGATCCGACACTATGGTCTTGGGGTGATACGTTGCAAACGTTTCCATAATTTTTGATGTTCCATGCTTGGTTTTATCTACTTTCTTATGTTTTGTCCACACTTTGGAGTACTTTTCATATGATTTCTTGGACTAAACTATTTTTGGTTCCAGGAAAGTCAGAAAATGAATATTCTCGGAATTGGACGGGACAAAATCCAAAGTCATTATTTTACCGAGGGACACCTGGAGCCAGAATACGAGACGGAGAGGGGCTGGGGCCCGGCCACACCACCTGGCCATGTGGCCAGGCCTGGCCCGTGCCAAGGGTGGTCTGGCCACCACGGGCACCCCCTCGTCCCCTCCTTTCGCCTATATATTGCCTCTGATGCGGAAACCCTAAGTACCCGATCAAAATTCCACGAAAGAGTCTGTAGCCGCTGTCATCTCCATCCCTAGATCGGGAGGGATCTGAAGCTCTTCCCGGCACCCTGCCGGAGAGGGGAATTCACCCTGGAGGCCTGTTCATCACCATGCAAGCCTCCGGAGTGATGCGTGAGTAGTTCATCTCTGGACTACGGGTCCATGTAGTAGCTAGATGGCTAGTTCTCCTCCTTTGTGCTATCATGTCTAGATCTTGTGAGCTCCGTTCATGATCAAGATCATCTATTTGTAATTCTGCATGTTGTGTTTGCAGGGATCCGATGGATATTGAGATGCTATTTTAAATTTATTATTGATTCTATCATGTCTTTGTTATTTGTGATCTTGCATGCTTTCTATTGTTAGTAGCTATCTTGGCCAAGTAGATGGTAGGAACTCCAAGAGTTAGTATTTATGCTCGATAGTGGGTTCATGCCTCTGGTAATCTGGGGAAGTGACAGAAATCTCTAAGGTACTAGATGTGATGTTGCTACTAGGGAGAAAACAACAATCCTTTGTTCATAGAACAATCGTATTGTTTACTTTGCACGCAGTTCGTAAAGCAATAATCTGTTGCTTGCAACTTAATACTGGAGGGGGTTCGGATGATAACCTGAAGGTGGATTATTAGTCATTGATGCAGTTGGATGGCGGTCTATGTATAATGTTGTAATGCCCAATCTAATCTCAAAGGAGTCAAGATGATTAGTATATGCTTGTATGCTTTCTTGATGTTTGTCAATTGCCCCGCTGTAATTTGTTCACCCAGCATGTTATCTATCTTAAGGAGAGCCACCTCTATTGAACTATGGACCTCGGTCCTTTCTTTTATCATCAATCTACAATCAACTGTTTACTGCTTTGTGTTTACTTTCTGCAAACTATTACTTTCTTCCACTCGATACGTTTAATACTTTGTTTTCAGCAAAACCGGTGAGATTGACAACCTCATCGCAAGTTGGGGACAGAGTTCTATGGTTGTGTTGTGCAGGTCTCCACGTTGCTGCTGGCACCGGTAGTGCGCCCTGCCAACATTCAGCTAGGAACACCTTTGGGGTGTTTCCTTGCTCCTACTGGTTCGATTAAACCTTGGTTTCACACTGAGGGAAAAGTTGCTGCTGTGCTTATCATACATTCCTCTTGGGGTTCCCCAACAAGCTCGATATATTTTGGGTCATCAAGCTATTTTTCTGGCGCCGTTGCCGGGGAGTCAAGGACATCTTCACAAGGGGAGTCCCTCATAACCAATCTCTTTACTTTGTTATTTTTGTTTTGCTTAGTTTACTCTTGTTTTGTTTGCTTTTTTCTTTATCAAAAACACAAAAAAATTAGTTTTACAAGTTTGCTTTCTTTATTAAAAACACACAAAAAAATTAAGTCTTTCTACAGTTGTCACCTCTTCCTTAGCTCACCACGTTGATCCCTAAATTCACCTATGGATCTATAATTGGAAAAGATAATATTAAAGAATTCTTTAATCATGTTAGTAAACATGAGGATATTGAGGATAGATCCCTTGCAGAACTTGCTCCAAACTATGAGATTGCTGCAGCTTCTTTAGTTCACATGTTGGAAGCTAGGTTTGTTAACCTCAACCCCTTAATGAAAGTAATGTTTCTTAAACTTAAAGAAATTGAGGACCCTGAAAAGAGGGATTTTATTCTAGAAACTTTGCTTAAGGAATTCTATGATGTTGCCAAGGAAGCTAGAAAAGTCTTTGAACGTTTCAATATGCTAGGCTCATGTGTAGATGTTGTTGGTACATGAGAAAAGATGAACAAAACTGAACCTAATGGGGAGGAAATTAAGATACCAATACCCTTTAAACTAGTAGCAATGCATGAAGCCATAGAAAAGAATCTTGATTGGATTGTTCCCGAAAACCCATTTGATGAAAACAGTGAACCCAAGAGCATTGAGAGAGGATCCTCTAGAACTTATTTGGATGATATACCTTGCCTTGTTGAAGATATTTCTGGTATTAATCTTAATGCTTCTTCATTTGAGAACACTTGATTCTTTTTCTTGCTTCTTATGCCTAACTTAAAGGCGTTAAAGAAAAGTACTTATTGGGAGATAACCCAAAAGTTTTAGATGAGTATTGGAAGTTATTACCTTAGTAATAACCGCTCCTTATCCTTTTTATTTGCTTTTTGTGCCAAGAGTAACCTCTAATGAGAGAGAAGCAATGATTGGGAAAGTTGCTGTCCCGAAACAGATTTATGTGCTTCACCGTAAAAATTCGTGTAAAATCTCTGTACGTCCTTTTGAGGCATGAATTTTTGTGCTTCTGCCCCAGGTTGTTATCTAACTTTCTTTAGTTCAACACTTTTTTATTTGAGCTACAGAAGGTCTTCGAAAGAATTCGTCTTTACCTGCTGGTCTGTTTTGATAGATTTCTGCCATTTTCTGCATTTGCTTCTTGTTGGTTCCTTTTTGAGTTCTTTTGGGGAATTGAGCTTTTTGAGGGAAGTGATACAGTAGCAAGTGTTTTAATGGAAGTTTTATTGGTGTTATAACTGAACCTAAAGACTTATTATCTTGAGTGCACTAATGTTGCTAATAAAGATTGTGTGAAGTTTTGTATGAAGGAAAAATTTCACATGTATGGAAGGAATTAGTAATGAGATGAAGAATAGACTAAAGCTCAAGCTTGGGGATGCCACGCGTGTCACCCCAAGAAATATCCAAGAAGTACAAGCGTCAAAGCTTGGGGATGCCCAAGGCATCCCCCTCTTCATCAATAAAAATCCCAGGTTTCTTCCAAACGCTTCATTTTTATTGTTTCATGCACAGTTGTGTTGTTCTTGGAGCGTCTTCTTTTTCGTTTAATTTGGTTTTTTGTTTTCTTTGTTTTCTTAGTTTTCTGAATAAATAGGTTGGACCCCCTCTTTCATACATTGGTTTTCAAATAGTTTGGTTTGGATTTGGAAAAGAGTAGGAAAGTTCATGCTTAAGTGGTAAAGAGATCTTGTTTTTGACTGTGGACTATGCTTTGTCATGCCATGCTTGATATTGTTTTGGCTTTATGCTTAGTATTCTTTGTTGTAGCATGACTTGTTATAAACAATTGAGATTGCTTAATGTGCCTTGGAAGGATCATGTGTTGGTTTAGCATATTAAAGCATATTATTGTGGTATTCTCCTTTGATGCTTTATTTGGGTTGACTTGGCGCATGCTCACACCATGTTATGACTATCCCAAGTCATCATAAGCCTTAATGATCCTTTAGTTTTCAACTTGTAGTATCACTTTATGCTTTGATCAATGATGTTTTGCCGCTCTGCATGATTATGGCCATTATTGCTCTCTTAGTTTGTCGCTCCCAGTCTTTTGCTAGCCTCCACAACCAAGTATGAGTTCCACTCATGCATCCAACCCCTAAAACCAAGTTATTACAAAGAGTCCACCATACCTACCTACTGGCATATGCTATTCCAAGTATATCCTTGTTTTTATCTACCTTCCAAATTAAACTTGTTATGAGAAAACTAGTGATTAAAGCTCTCACGAACTTGATGGCACACTTTACTTTTCTTGACCTTAATAAACTTGAACCATTGTGTCGTCTATGTTGTATATGCTTGCACTTATTTGTTGGGAATTAGCAGAACCATGTTGTCATGGGGAACGCTTTCAACATGCACTTGTACTTTGTACCTAGTTGATATCATGCTCTTTTGTCTATGGATGTCGTCGGTGTGAAATGAAAGGGGAGCTTGTAAGTCCATGGAGTTATGTATATGTGTTAGAGAAACGCTTGGGCCGCTAGTCTAATCCATGCCGTCATGGTGGAAACCTGCAGCGTAACCATAATGAGCTGTCTATGAAGTGTTCTTCTTATAAAAAAAGAGTCCGATATTGATAAAAAAGAGAAAAAGAAAAAAGAGATTATGAAAAGAGGAAAGAGAGAAAAAAACACCATATTCCCATGGTAAATAAGAAGATTGCTGAGATGCTTGTTGTCTGCTTGCCTTGTCATTTTGATATGGGATTCTTCCATATCATCGGGCAAGGGGTACCCCGTTGGCGGTTCTCTATGATACACATGTACTTACGATGACAAGAACTTACCGGTGACTAAACTTGAGTAGCATGAGGAGCGATCCTCATATTCGAGGGACATGAGATTTCCAACTTATACTTCGTCAAGCATATACACCATAGTTTGTTCACTTTAACCTTAATCACTTCAAGATGCTTATGATAGGGGCAATGAGAGCTGAAAGCTATTAAGTACCATAATTTTTGGAAGCTCTTTATGAGACTTGAATCCCTACTTCCTACTATGAAGGCCTTTCTTTTACTTTTATGTTGAGTCTCCACCTTCTATGTTTATGCACCTACTTTGAGAGCATAGTGGCCATTCTTAGTTCTATGTGCATTGTCCCAAGACTTGTTGATTGATGCATACCTTGATATTGCTTGCTTTAAACTATTTGTATCTAGTCACTCTTATAAACTTTAAAGGTGTCCTATGCATTTATGTTTGCTACTCTATGAGGTACAAGTTGAATACTACTATGCTATGTTTTCTTTATGTGAAACAAACAAACGTCTTGCAAAGCATTGTTATTCATGAATCTTTTGTTTGTGCCTTTTCATGTTGCAACATAGTTTCTTTGTCTTATTTCTAGAACTTTGTCTTTCATGTTATGATTGAAGTACTATGATCCCAGCTTTCAATGATTTACAAATACTTTGATCAAGTTTATGATGGTGCATGTCACCTCAAAAATTATTCTTTCCTTTTATCACTTACCTACTCGAGGACGAGCATGAGTTAAGCTTGGGGATGTTGATACATTGCAAACGTATCCATAATTTTTGATGTTCCATGCTTGGTTTTATCTACTTTCTTATGTTTTGTCCACACTTTGGAGTACTTTTCATATGATTTCTTGGACTAACCTATTAACAAGAGCCTCAGTGCCAGCTGCCTGTTTTCTGCTGTTTTTGGTTCCAGGAAAGTCAAAAAATGAATATTCTCGGAATTGGACGGGACAAAAGCCAAAGTCATTATTTTACCAAGGGACACCTGGAGCCAGAATACGAGATGGAGAGGGGCTAGGGCCCGGCCACACCATCTGGCCGCGTGGCCAAGCCTGGCCCGCGCCAGGGGGTGGTCTGGCCGCCCCAGGCACCCCCTCGGCCTCTCCTTTCGCCTATATATTGCCTCTGATACGGAAACCCTAAGTACCCGATCAAAATTCCATGAAAGAGTCTGTAGCCGCCGTCATCTCCATCCCTAGATCGGGAGGGATCTGAAGCTCTTCCTGGCACCCTTCCAGAGAGGGGAATTCACCCTGGAGGCCTTCTTCATCACCATGCAAGCCTCCGGTGTGATGCGTGAGTAGTTCATCTCTGGACTACGGGTCCATGTAGTAGCTAGATGGCGGGTTCTCCTCCTTTGTGCTATCATGTCTAGATCTTGTGAGCTCCGTTCATGATCAAGATCATCTATTTGTAATTCTGCATGTTGTGTTTGCGGGGATCCGATGGATATTGAGATGCTATTTTAGATTGATTATTGATTCTATCATGTCTTTGTTATTTGTGATCTTGCATGCTTTCCGTTGTTAGTAGCTATCTTGGCCAAGTAGATGCTAGAAACTCCAAGAGTTAGTATTTATGCTCGATAGTGGGTTCATGGCTCTGGTAATCTAGGGAAGTGACAGAAATCTCTAAGGTACTAGATGTGTTGTTGCTACTAGGGAGAAAACAACAATCCTTTGTTCATAGAACAATCGTATTGTTTACTTTACACGTAATTCGTAATGCAATTATCCGTTGCTTGCAACTTAATACTGGAGGGGGTTTAGATGATAACCTGAAGGTGGATTATTAGTCGTAGATGCAGTTGGATGGCGGTCTATGTATAATGTTGTAATGCCCAATCGAATCTCAAAGGAGTCAAGATGATTAGTATATGCTTGTATGCTTTCTCGATGTTTGTCAATTTCCTCGCTATAATTTGTTCACCCAGCATGTTATCTATCTTAAGGAGAGCCACCTCTAGTGAACTATGGACCCTGGTCCTTTCTTTTATCATCAATCTACAATCAACTATTTACTGCTTTGTGTTTACTTTCTACAAACTATTACTTTCTTCCACTCGATACGTTTAATCCTTTGTTTTCAGCAAAACTGGTGAGATTGATAACCTCATCGCAAGTTGGGGACAGAGTTCTGTGGTTGTGTTGTGGAGGTCTCCATGTTGCTGCTGGCACCGAAGAGTCATACCTTAGCGTTCAGCTAGCAACACCTTTGGGGTGTTTCCTTGCTCCTACTGGTTCGATTAAACCTTGGTTTCATACTGAGGGAAAACTTGCTGCTATGATCATCATACCTTCCTCTTGGGGTTCCCCAACGAGCTCGATATACTTTGGGCCATCATGGGGGTTCCATGCAAACTGACAATTCTAGCAATGCACAACTCTGCTAGCTTCAAACTCTGGTAGGTGGTCTTGACGGGTATGAAATGGGCTACCTTGGACAGTCTATCAACTATGACCCAGATAGAGTCACTTCCCTTACTAGAAGTAGGCAAATAGGTGATAAAGTCCATTCAGGCGGAATCCCATTTCCATTCCAGAATCTATAATGGTTGCAATAGTTTTGCGGGTCTCTGATGTTCCGCTTTGACTCTTTGATAGATATCACATTTGGCTATGTAGCTGCCGATTTCTCTTTTCATCTTGTGCCGCCAAAATTGCTCCTTCAAATATTGATACATCTTCGTTCCTACGAAGTGGATAGAATAAAGAGTATCATGAGCTTCCTACATGATAACTTGCTTTAGCTCCGAATCTTCTGCACACAGATACGTCCTTTGTACCACAAAACTACTTCTTCATCTTCGGTGAATCCAGGTACCTTTCTTGTACCAATACGATGTTTGATTCCATCGATACTTGCATTTCCCTTTTGTGCTTCCTTGATCTGACTAATCAATGTGGGTTGAAGTTCAATGCTAGCTAAAAATCCTTTGCTAACTAGCTCAGTTCTAAACTTCTCCAACTCCTCATGCAAACTTGGCTGGGCTTCTTTAATCACAGTGTTTAATCTACACGGCAATCTGCTAAGAGCATCCGCTACCACATTGGCTTTGCCGGGGTGATAGTGAATGTCAAGGTCATAATCCTTGATTAACTCTATCCATATCCTTTGCCTCATATTCAACTCCTTCTGGGTGAAAATATACTTCAGGCTCTTGTGATCTGAATAAATCTCATAGCGGTTACCCATCAGGTAATGACGCCATGTCTTCAAAGCTAAAACTACAGCTGCTAGTTCAAGATCATGAGTAGGGTAGTTTTGCTCATGCTGCTTTAGTTGTCGGGACAGATATGCTATGACTTTGCCTTCTTGCATCAATACACATCCGAGACCAATCTTGGATGCATCGCAATACACATCAAAAGGCTTTTTGATATCTGGCATAATCAAGATTGGGGCTGAAATTAATCTCTTCTTAAGCTCTTGAAAACTTGCTTCACATTTGTCGGTCCATTCAAACTTCTTATCTTTCTTCAACAATTGGGTCATCGGTCTTGCGATGCTCGAAAATCCTTCAACGAACTTGCAGTAGTATCCCGCTAATGCGAGAAATGCACGGACTTGGGTTTGAGTGGTTGGGGCTTCCCATTCTTCAACATCTTTGATCTTGGCGGGATCAACAACGACTCCTCCTGCCGACACAATATGTCCGAGGAATCCTACTTCTTTCAGCCAAAACTCACATTTGCTAAACTTGGCATACAACTGATTCTCTCTAAGGGTTTCAAGGGTGGTTCTTAGGTGTTTCTCATGGTCTTCTTCTAACTTGGAATAGATTAGAATATCGTCGATAAAAACAATGACAAACTTATCTAGAAAATTCATAAAAATCTTATTCATGAGATTCATGAAATAAGCGAGGGCATTGGTTAATCCAAAAGACATGACCGTATACTCATACAATCCATATCTGGTGGTAAAGGAGGTCTTTGGAATATCTGTTGCACGAATCTTGAGTTGATGATAACCAGTTCTAAGATCAATCTTAGAAAACACTATGGCACCAGTCAACTGATCAAATAGATCCTCTATCTTGGGCAGTGGGTACTTGTTCTTGATGGTGGCATCATTCAACTTCCGGTAATCCGTGCACAAACGGTTACCTCCATCTTCTTGTCCACAAACAGAATAGGTGATCTCCATGGCGACGCGCTTGGTTGAATCGTACCTTTCTCTAGCATAGCATCAAGTTGCTTCTTCATCTCCACTAGTTCAGATGGGTTCATACTATAAGGTCTCTAAGCTATGGGTCCAGTTCCAGGAATTAGTTCAATAATGAACTCGATATCCCGATCTAGGGGCATACCAGGCAATTCATCTGGGAATACGTCGGGGTATTCACAGACTACTTTGACTTGGTCTAGGGTTGGTTGGGCTAGACTCTTGTTGCATTTGAACTGACGGGGCAAGGTCTCAGATACATGCTCTACTGAAACTCCCGAGCTACTGGTCATGGTTATGGCTTTCTTGGCACAGTCGATCAATCCTTTATGTTTCGACATCCAATCCATTCCTAGTACTACTTCCAAACCTTTGGTTCCAAGTACTATTAGATTGGCATAAAAATCTATTCCATGGATTCTGATAGGTACAACCTTGCAAATTTTTCTAGCTTTGGTGGTTGAACCAGGAATTTGAACTATCATAACATGCTTCAATTTTGTTGGTTGAATCTTACTAGTGCATGCAAATTCTTTTGTAACAAACGAGTGGGATGCTCCAGAATCAAACAACACTCTTGCAAGTACTAAGTTAACAGAAAACAAACCCAGCATGACATCTGGCGCTTCCTGGGCTTCTTCAGCATTCATGTGGAACAGACGGTCGTTGCAGTTGAGAGAGTTCCCTGGGGAAAATCTTCTTCCATGCTAAACACGGCGCTGCTGCTGAGCTGGGGCATTCACATTGGTGGTGGCTACGAGCTTCTTGGGACACTCATTGGAGTAGTGACCCTTGACTCCACATTCAAAACAAGTAATCTAAGACTTGTCTTTTGCTGCAACAGGCACGACATTGCTTCCAGTCCTTGGGGCAGTATTGTTGTTGTTGTTGTTGTTGTTGTTGGACTTGGGCGATGCATGGTTGAAGTTGTTGGAGTTGCCGGGTTGTTGTTGTTTCCTCCAGTCTTCAAGTTTCCTCCGCTACGATTGGGGTAGCTTGGACGAGACATCGGGGGTCGGTTGTTTCTTGGGGCGATACTTCTGGGTATTGTGGGACCTAGTCTGGTGCATCATTCTGCGCTTGCGGTTGTCATTGGCTTGGTTGATCTTCCCTTCCATCTGGATGGCAGAGTTGACTAACTCTTCTAGATCTTCAAAACGGATGTTGACTAACACCGTCTGCATTTCATCATGCAATCCATTCAGGAATCTTTCTTTCTTCTTGGCTTCAGTGTTGATCTCATCAGGGGCATATCTAGCGAGGGACATAAATTTGTCACGGTACTCCACTACCGTCATCTTCCCTTGCTTCAGTTCCCTGAACTCATCTCTCATTCTGGTGACTAAACCTTGCGGCACATGGGTGTAGCTGAACTTGATCTTGAAAGCTTCCCAAGTCATTATCTGACCATGGTTCATAGTACGGGTGCTATTCCACCAGGCTCTTGCATCTCCTGCCAGATAGTGGGTGGCAAACAATACTTTCTCGTTGGCGTCAACTCCTGCGACTTCTAGATTATTCTCCATGGTTTGCAGCCAGTCATTAACATCTAAGGGATCCTCAGATTTGTTAAAGATAGGGGGATTGGTATTCTAAAAGTTCTAAGCTTGGATCCATGATGATCCTGATTTCCTTGGCCTTAATTATTGTGGGACATCTGAGCTATCTGCTGTAGGGTGGCTAGGTTGGCTTGGCGCTCAGCTCTACTAGCTTCACGGTCGGAAACTAGCATCTGCAGAATCTACAGCATCGGGTCCTGCAATGAGCTGCTTCCTCCTTGGTTTCCACAAGTCATCTGAAGATTGATGTAGATAAAGGGGTAAGAGGGAAAGTTCTAAGGTTCATGGTTTTGTTTTCACAAGGTTTAAACTTTGAGTTTGAACTCAGGTTTTGCAACTAACTTCTCATTCATTCATTCATTCATTCAAGAACACAATACAAACACACACCATAACACAAAAGGAAAAAACAAATGGTTTTAAGAACAATTCTGTGAACTAAGATATAGTGGGACCAATACAACTCATTCCTACGGTAGTGATCAAGTGCATCTACTCATCATCAATGAAGTCGGAATCATCATCATCGGTGTAGAAATCCATGGCATCATCCTCCAGGTAGTCATTGTCATCACTGAGGTACGAGTGAATATCTCCCTAGATGTCTTCACCTTATTCCTCTTCCTTTGCTTCAAGTTGGACTTCTTGCTCATGGATGGTCTTCTCGAGAGCGGCCACCTTCTTGCGAAGATGAGCGATAGTGAGATCCTTCTTCTCGCGTTGACGATGAAGTGATTGGCGATCCTTGACGAGCATGGCGAGAGTCTGGTCCTTCTTGGAGGCAATGGCAAGGTTGTGGTTGGTGTAGGCTCGAGCATTGTCCAATTCCTTCTACCTATCATACAGTAGGAAGTCAAGATTATCCACTTGGCGCTTCATTTACGGGTGACTTGGCATCTCACATGGCATTCCCATAGAATCACGCCTTGCATAGTGAGCAAAGTGAGTTCCTTGGATCAAGTTGATGTTTTTCCCACACAGACGGGCAAGAGCTTCATGCATAGCCCTGGCTAATCCATCTAGCCAGTTGTTCTCTCTCACGGTGAATTGGATCTTCTTAGAAAGGGTGCTTCCATCTTGCCTCTGAGGTCTGCAACTATCAGCCATTGCAGATCTCCTCCCGGGAAATCCTTGAGTTGGGCTCCGAAGAATTCCATATGCGGGCGCTCAAGGTACTCTGACAGTGCATCAAGATCCCTCTCAAAGATCAGTTGGCCTCCGTTGCCCAACTGCTAGAACTTGCAATACTGAACTTCCATCTACGTAGTAGACCCTAGTTAGTGAGGTGATCAAGTGTGTCAAATTTTATGTAGTATTGTAAGAGTTTTTTGAGGAACATGTATTTTTTTGAAAGAATCAAGGATAAGAGTGGGAATAGGTTTTCATAAATACTCACTTCTTTTGTTTTGAAACTAAGTTTTTGTTCGGACGTCCATTCTAACCAGGGTCTACTACGGTCAGGATGGCTCTAATACCAACTTGTCAACACCCAGATTTTTAATCCCAGATGCCTGTTATGCCATACATCGCAATCCCAGGATTACCATTTTTGTGAGACATAACAAATTGCATATCACAGTACATCATCCATTACAAACCATAATAAGGTCTTACACAAATAAAGGATCTCATGATCTAGTCTTAATACAAACAAGCAGCAGAATGATAAGCGTAGCGGTAGGCTCCATCTTCAGTGTCACAGGCAATGCTGACAATGGGAGATGATCCTAGTTGTCATAGTCGTCCTTCTGTCCATCTTCCTGATAGTCCTCCTCATAGTCTGGCCACAGGAATAGCTAGGGACAAAGCCATGAGTACTCCTTAAGTACTCGCAGACTATCACTAACAAGCAAGGTAGTTCTAGTAGGAATCCTAAGCTCTAAGTTTATTTGCAAAAAGCCAGATTTATCTAAACTGAGTTCAGAAGTAAAGAAAACTAAGTAAAAGTTCTAAATCACTTTAAGTTGGGAACCTAGTTTTCATATTCACAACCCTGTTGTGGTCAAGTCAAAATCATAGTTCACTTCACAAGGCATTTTGAAAACATCTGACGACGGAACAGTATGGCCACTCCTACTATCCATGACTGTGGATGCGGCTATTCAAATAGTTTTACACTCTGCAGAGGTGGTACACTTTCACCACAAAATTTGATACATCCGTCAGGGATAATCCTGAATCATCATAATTAGTATGCGGATAATCAATCATAACCTTTCCTTTACACACTCTAGTATAAGCACCTCTCCTATGAGCTTGGCCTCCCAGCCATGGCCATCTGCCATCCTGGGCACTGCATAGGTGGATATCATCAAGAGGTAGCCTCAGCTCAAACCTCCTATGAGAGGGAACCCATACTAATGCATATAAACTTCCGGCTAAGCCTTACCCAATTCAGGTATTGTGGTTGTACGGTAAAATTGGAATGGTATCGCATACGAACCCAACCATCAGATTTTATAAAGGGATAAGGCTCATGCCTCAACATTTTCATCATCAAATCCATTTGTGTTTCTCAACACATGTCAAAACATTTCAATAGAATGACTCATCATTCCAAGGTTTTCATAATCATTTTTACCAAGTATTCCCATCTAAAGTGATCAAGTTTTATGCTTAGAACTAGCCACCAAGTTAAGAGTGTTCACTAATGAGGGATGCTAATCTCAATCTCATGCCATAGAATGACATCTAGTATAGGCCTAGTTTTATACTCTTTATGCTATCTATACTACTTTCCAAATCCTCACAAAGCATTATTAAAAGTAAAGAAACTTGGGTAAGGTAAAAAGTAAATCTTACAAGTAAAACTTGGGATGGGTATAAATCAAAATGTATAACCAAGCATGCCTAATGCATCTTGCTTAGGTTAACTTTCATCTAGTGATGGCTTGCCTTGATTGGTGCAGTGATTGAAGTTTTCTTCGTCTTCTTCGGGGTAGAACTCCTCCTCCTCGTATCCTTGGTCGGTACTATCGTCTATAAATGAATACGGGGTACACAATCACCAAACAATACTTAACTAAGTCTATGTAGCACACTAAGTCTCACACTTGATGATCTAGCATCATCACAGTCATCACATGAAATGAAGGACTAGTGTTACTTAGTTTATCTGAGAAAAGTAATTGCTACTCATTGAAATTAATTAAGATTTAATATTCTCCAATTAAAATATGGGATCATGTTGACACATGTCATAACCACATATTCTAATACATGGGAATGTGATTTAAAGGGTTGGTCACATTTTATAAAGTTTAAGATTATTATTTAATAGATTTATAGTGACTAGAAATGCCCTAATATCATTCTTTTGGTACTAGTCCAATGTCACTGCATGCAAACCTAAATATTTTTATATATTCAGATAGATATTATCAAATTTGATTTTTGAGAGTTGGAATCAACTCAAAAGCTATTATGGTTGATTTTTAAAAAATGTTTGAAGTTGCAAAAGTCTCTGTCTTGTTATTTTTGCTAAAGATTATATCTAACTCCAAATGATTTAAATCCAACGGTCTTGGATAGATATTTTAATTACCTTTCTAGCAAAATTTAAATCATGCAATTTGGTTAAGTGAAACTTTCTGAATTGATTTTTTTGAATCTAGGGACAGAAGCTAGTTTAAACTAAAAAGAAAAACATTATTTGAATTTCCAGGCCTGGGCGGGAAAGCTAAACGGGCCGGCCCAACTGCACAACACAACACAACACACGGCTGACAGAGGGGGTCCACTGGTCAGTGACTCATCTAACGCGAAGTGGTATCTTTGATTCTAGGCCGTGCGATTAGAAGCAAGATCGACGGCTGGGGGTCGTTGTCGACGACGAATAGCTCCGACGACGAGCTAAACCTAACACGGCGGTGGGGGTCTCGTGGGGCTCACCTGGGCTACAGCTAGGCTCGGCGATGGGGGAAAACGACTTGGTAGACGACAGCGAGGCGAGGCAAGGTCACGGCAGGGCTCGGGGTGGTCGGAATCGATGACGTCCTTCTCCTCCAGCAGCGGCAGACTCCGGTGCAATTCCGGCACTATGGTGTTCGCCTTGCTCCGAGGAGAAGTGGGGAAGGTCAGTGAGGAGTGGGGAGTCGAATGGTGTGAGGAATGGAGGCTGGGGTGGCCCCCTTTTATAGCTCGGCGAGGGGACCGAGCGGTACGGTGGTGAGTTCGACGGTGGCGTCGCTACAGGCAGCTAATGGCATGGGCGAGGGCGTAGGACGGTGCTGTGCTCCCTGGCGGTTCTCACGGACTTAATGGCACGGTGTGGGGCGGCTTGGTTTGGTCTGGCGCATGCGGTGCTCTGAGCGGAGGCAGTGATGTTTGTGGTGGCGTGCGGCTGCTGCAGGTCGCGCGGGGGCCAACCGGGGTGTCTGCCGGGGTGGGGTGATCATGGCGAGGCTACGCGTGCATGGTAAGGGCAAGGTGTGAGCTGGCGGGGCTGGTCGGGCACGACGCACTGGCACGCTCTGGACACGGTGCAGAGAGGCGGTGCGTGGCGGTGCTAGTGTGGTCCACGGATCGGCTGGGGTTGTGGCCTAGACAGGGACTGGTGGTAGGGTGCGGCGAGGCTAGTAGACATGTTGGATGGGCGCGGGGCTGGCTGGTGCGAGCTGTCCGTGGTTGGCCGGCGATGACCACAAACCGGCAACGCTCCACTATTCTCCACGGTGAAGGGGGGCTTGTCTGTTGCTGCCAGACACTCAGGGGGACAAGGGAGTGAAGAGGGGACAGAGCGGTGGTGGATTACTTCTCCAAAACAATGGAGTTAGGCAGAAGCTTAATCTATGCATGCCAAGTGTTTGTGTTAATGGCCGCATGAAAGATACTTTGGAATTTTTGATTCAAATTTTTTGAGTGAACTTGAATTAAGCTTGAGAGACTAGGTTTGCTTGGAATTGTCAAGTGGAATTGATTTGGTAGGTTTTTGAAAAAGTGTGATCTTAACACATACACTTGATTCAATTTTCAAATGTCCTTTAAATTGATTTGCTAGATGTTTTTGTAAGTTTGTAAAGTGGGCCTTGATACACTTTTACTTGGTCTAGCAAGGGGTGAAAAGAAATTGAATTGTTTCTGTTGGAAAATTTCTTCTAGGAACACCTAAAGTGGACTAGTGGTTTAAAATGGTCAAAATGACCATTTGTTTTATTTATTCTTATTTAATTTCTTTCTCTTTGGATTTTGTTTGTAAATGGTCTAAATGATGTGGCATTCACCTTTAAACCATTTCACAACATTTAGAACAATCAAGCATGGCATATACACTCAAATCTATACTAATGCAAACACACATGCATTCATAATCATTTTATTAATAAAAGTTTTTGTTAACCCTAAATTGGGTGATTAGAACTTGATACTCTTGATTAAAAGATTTGGGGTGTTACAGGAACACAGGGGAAGTCAATGGAGATCACAGAAAATTGTTCTGCTGCAGAAAATTGTTCTACCGAATCTGCCGAAATAGTTTCAGGGTATCAAAACAAAGCAAGGGATCAAAATGTTAATGTTTTCATTAAATGAAGTACTCATTAAATGAAGTGTTCATTAAATTGATTTGCATTAAAATGGAATTAAAGTGCTTCAATGGAAAGACCTTTAAGGGAATTAAAGTGCTTTAATGGATAGACCTTTAAGGGAATTAAAGTGCTTTAATTGAGATTAAATGAGAGGAGGGGAGGGGGCATCCCCATGGCGCCTATAAAAGGAGCTGGCCTCATCCTCCTCTCCACAGAGTCTCTCACAAGCTCTCTCATATACCCTAAGGTTGGCATCTTCTCCCCTTGCTTTCCTTGTCCATTGCCAGTAGAAAAGGTGCTCGGTGAAGCCCTGCTCTAAACCTTCCCATCCACCACCACTAGCATGGTGTATCATTGTTGGAGTTCCCGGGGATCCGCTACTTACGCTGCCCGGCTGGAGCAAGGACCAGGAGTCATCGGCACACCAAACATGTGACCGATTACAGAGGCGCTTCCCGTTTGTGGCGCTAATCATCTGTACATCATTGAGGACGATCGTGTACCATCTACATCAACCACGTTTGTTTGCGGGAACGTTATCCCACTTACAATTTACGAGGGTGAGTCCATCAGTAACCATTACAAAGTATCGCCTAGATTCGATCTTCGCAGTTGCAAACCGTAGGAATTTTTTTGTTTTCTATGCAATGAAACCCATCAGAAGTCCCCGACACCGGAGTATCCGGACTTGAGCTCCGGAGACTCCGACCTGACGCCTGATTTTGATGATTTTGCCTCTTTTCCATTTTGGCTAATTTCCTTTGTTTTTCTTATTTCGTGCGCGTGTCCAGGTACCAACTCAAGGCTTCAACAAATCATTAACTCCAACAATGCTCCTCGACACCGTAGGACTTGAACATTAACCTCACTACCGATGCCAAGTACATCATCAACATACCCAAAAGTATAACTTGCATCACCTTGTTAACTCCATATGTTTCTTTATGTGTACCTATCCCATCGGAGTGGCTCATATTGTGTTTGCTTGAGCATTGTGCACTTGTCTTTGGATAGTGAGAGTGTGGTAGAAAAATCAAGAGTGGCTTGCTAGCATTAAAGGGAGAGAAAAAATCAAAAAAGAGAAAAACATAAAAAGAAAAGATATAACGAAAAATATACATAGTCTCCCATAGCATAAGAGAGTCTCAAGCTTGTAAGCAAGACAGATAAGAGTTCCCAAGGCAAGTGCACAAATCCGTTGCTCATTTTCTCTTTGTAAATGATCCACCATCTCTCCTTGTATTGACACGACAACCGAGCATAGTCTTCATTATGACATTTTGGTTGCTCCTTTTCATAGTCGTGCTAATCCCAATAATCTCCACGTGTGTGTATAGTCGTAGGTTTCCGTCACCTTTTGAGTTGACCTTTTCCTTTGACTTGAGTTTTGTTGGATTTTCTCCACTTTTGACTATCCTTTTCATTTGGTTGTTTCTTTGGCAATCCACCATCCTAAGCTTCCATCATAAGCTTTTGATAGTCTTAGTTTTTATTTAGTGTGAGATTTATTTGCGCTTTCACTTTGCAAGTTTATAGTTCTCAAGTGTGGCTACTAGTTCGATACAATCATTAAGGTGATGTGAAAGGCTAACTCCGCCACATATTACCTTTCCATATACAATCCTTGTTTGTGTTGCAACATGGATAGGCATGGTGAGACGAGCCAACCATCTCCCCAAGAAGAAGAAGGATCGTACATGTCGCAAGCAAGCCACTTCATCATTTGAGAAGAAATTTGTGGATGTTGCAACACCCTTGAGACACCCCAAGACGAGCATTTTGGATAGACTCAAGCCAATTTCAAGAGCATCAACAACCGCTTCGATGGCCTCAAGAGGCAAATGAAGGCCATGCACCACAACTTCGAGTATCAAATGAATCTCTCCTACGTGTTGTCACCGCGACAAACGGCACACTTCAACACTTCATCAATGGAGTTACAAGCAACATAAGGCCATGTTCTCATGCATCAAGCTCTTCACGTCACCACTATCATTCTTAAAGATCATCACGACATCATTCTCCACATCAATAAGATCCTAATGGAGGTGCTCCAAGACGCAATGAAGACCCCATTGTTGAACATGGGAGTTCATCATAATTTCTACCTTCTCCATGGCACACCACAACGTCAATCTACGATGGAGATTTCTCATCAAGGCCACACGCAAGACGAGAAGAACATCGTCATCACGCAAGAGCACTAGTGATTCAAGATAAACAACCACGTGAAGAACCTCGAGTGTTACCTCAAGTGCATAGTCAACAACTGCAAGACTTTCAATCAACAACAAGTGATGACTCCAATTTGGAAGAACAAGCTCGTCTCCAACGTGAAGCCCTCGAAGACCCTCCTCGCCATCACTGCCGTCATGAATGTCAACACCTACATAATGGGCAAAATGTGGAGCATCAACCACAACAACACGTGGATCATCAAATTGTAAATGTCGAGCAACGCCAACCATGTCAAGATTCTCAAGACTATCACAATCCTCGTGAGGACCAAGAACCTCAACCTTCTCCACAACCATGTCAGGAGCCTCCTCAACTGCGCCAAGAGGCTCAAGGACTTCATCAGCGCAATGAGGCTCAAGTGCATCAACCTCGTCCACAACCACAACATGATCCTCCTCCGCCACCTCAAATGCACCAAGAGGCCTAAGGACATCAACAATTCCGCGAGGACTAAGTTCCACCACCTCCAAATGCGGCACAACCACCGCAAGAGCGACAACAACTTCATTACCAAGTATGTGGAAATGATTGCTTGGATAATGAATAAAATCAACATCATGGCAACCGCCAATACCGTTACCGCAACAAGGAAGAAACACTTGGCAATCTCAAGTTCACCATGCCCAAGTTCACCAGCTCCAATGATCCCGAATAATATCTCTCATGGGCACTCAAAGTTGACAAAATCTTTCTCATGCACAATTATAGAAATGAGAAGATGGTAGCCATGGCTTCTCTTGAGTTTGATGATTATGCCAACCTTTGGTGGGAACAAGTCCAAGTTACCCGAGAAGCAAGAATAGAGCCTCCAATCAACAATTGGAAAGATATGAAGGCTCGCATGCATTCTTGTTTTGTCCCATTACACTACACTTGCGACCTCTTCAACAAGCTTCAAATGCTTAACCAAGGGAAAAAAACCATGCAAGAGTACTTCATGAAAATGGATCTTGACATGATCCATGCCAACACTAAGGAGCACGAGGATCAAACCATGGCACGCTTCCCCATTGGCTTGAACCATCCCATCAAGAGAATCATCGAGTTCCAAAAGTACAACAATATGTTGGAGCTTGTGCATAATGCAACAAAGGCCGAATGCCAAGTACAAGAGGACCTCAAGTACAACAATAGGAAGATGTACTTCACCTACAATCAAGATCCAACAACAACACCAACAAACATCAAAGGAAGCTCCTCATGTACTCCAAAGATGACTTTCAAGTCAACAAATCCTCAAGGAAAACTGCCCCCAAGTGGCAAGCAACCATTAGATGACACTACAGCATTTGAAAGACAATGCTAAAAGTGTGGTGGCAAAGGACATAAGTCGTTTCGTTGTGGCAATACCAAGGTGTTGTTCATCCATGAAAATGGTGAATATGAATACTTGAGTGAAGAAGAACCTGATGCAAGAGTCAACAAAGCACTCACAAGACAATATATTGAATATGATCAAGATATTCTCATGTGTGAGCATGAAGCAAGTCATTGACTTGTCATCACAAGAGTTTTAACTACTCAAGCCCAAGAGCACGAAGATCAAAGATCCAACACCTTCCAAACACGTGTCGGCATCAACAGGAAATCCATCAAAGTCATCATCGATGGAGGGAGCTGCCACAATCTAGCAAGCACCAAGCTATGTGAAAATATCACCCTCACCTCCATCCACACAAGCACCCCTACCACGTACAATATCTAAGTAACCATTGAAAGATCACGGATGTCGCCTAGAGGAGGGTGAATAGGCGGTTTAAAATTTTTACGAGATGGGCTTAACAATGGCGGAATAAAACTAGCGTTTTCTTTTGTTAAGCACAAAGCCTAGATATACTAAGGTTCACCTATGTGCACCAACAACTTATGCTAAGCAAGACAAGCAACAATGTGATAGCAATATAGATTACTTCAAGCATGAAGGCTATCACAATGTAAAGTGCATAAGTAAAGAGCTCGGGTATAGAGATAACCGAGGCACACGGGGACGACGATATTTTACCGACTTCGTCCAAACAAGGGAGTACATCTCTTTGGAGGGGTGGGCAGTACTAAGACCAACAACGCCACAAGAGGCCTCACCCTATTCTCCCGAGCACCCACCACGCGGCAAGCACCTGTTCCACTATGGGACACTTGAGGGCGGTCACAAAACCCGTACAAGATTGGGGCTATCTCCACAACTTAATTGGAGGCTCCCAATAATCACCACCAAGGCCTCAATCTCGGGGAGAGCTTCACAACTTAATTGAAGGCCCCAAGAACACGCCACAAAGGCCACACAACCGTCTAGGGTTCCAAGAACCCAAGAGGGACAATCTTCTTGATTTCACCAACCAAATTCTCCGGAGATAACACAAATTGATGCACCTAATGCAAATGGAAAGAACACCACAATGCTCCAATACTTCACTCTCAAATTCCAGCAAGGATACTAAAGCACTTGGGGGAATAAGAGAGGAAGAATCAAAGGGAGAACACAAAATCCCCCAAGATCTAGATCCCAAAGATTCACTCACAAAGAGGTGATTTGGTTTGGTCAAATTCTAGATCTAGACCCCCTCTAACTTCCCCTCAAATGTTGGCAAGAATCATTGGAGGTGGAGGCAGAAATCAAGCTCAAAGCTCGAGAAAGAAATGAGGAAGAACCGATTAGACAAAAAGGAGAGAGGGGCTATTTAAAGGGGGCAAAGGAAACAGCCCGTTGGGGGCAAACCTCCTACCTGGGCCGGTAGTACCGGACTGGGCTGGTACTACTGCACCCGACCTAGGCGGAGCGAGCCAGCAGATCGAACACAGATCAACACGGGCAGCCAGCCTAGCGATCGAAGCGAGAGCAGCGGCGCCGTAGGGGATCAGGCGAGGAAACGACGCGTAGCACGAGCAAGCGGATCGGCGAGCAGCTGGGGCGAGCACGTGGCAGGGGATTAGTGTCAGCGAGCGGGGCAAGCAAGCATCACGGGATCAGCTGGCGGCTAGGTCGTGGCCCACGAGCAAGTGCGCGAGCGAAGGATGGCTGGGAGCAAGAAGCTGGGCAAGCGGCTGGGTGGGCCAATAGTACCGCTTGGCCGGCCCGGTACTACCATCAAGGCCCGGTACTACTGGCCTCTACTACCGAATCGACCAGAGAGGAAGATGCGCGGGCAGGGCCGAGCAGTAGCGGCCCGGTACTACCGCTCGGCCCAGAGAAATTCTTTTTCCTTTTTAAATCAAAGAGGCAAATTCAAATATTAATAACTTGAGCTAGGGGACTCCGATTGACCCGAAACCAATTTTGTTGGAAATATTGGATATCACCAAGTGAGAATGTATCAAGTATTATAATGTGAGATACCTCACTTGGTGAGAATCCGAAAAACCTCCAAGAACAAAATCGCAACAAGATATAAAAGGGAGATCCAATTTTGATGAACAAGATCTTGTTATGAAGATTACCACAAGCTCTATATCCTCACATAGATAAGACCAACTAACAACCAAGGAAGATGATGTTAATAATGCAATGGTTTGATCTCTCTCCGAAAGATATGATCGAGCTACTCACTCGAGAGCCCCTCTTGATAATACGGTTATCTATCCTAAACCTGGTCTCCCTACTAACAACATGAGACCGGCAAAAGGGAAAACCTATCAAGAATACCTTTGCCTTAAGCATACTTTGACCTTGTCTTCATCAATCCATTATCACCGAGGATGGCAAGCATCAAACAAGGGATCTATAGAGACGGTGCATTTTGAGCTTGCACAACACATCTTCTTCTTCATTTCATCTACCTTGAAGCCAACACATGCTCCAAGCAATGCCAATGGATAATTCCTACAAGTGAAACTTAATACACACATTAGTCCATAAAGATTGTCATTAATTACCAAAACCACACATGGGGGCCCACATGATCTTTCAACCATGGGTCCGTGAAGATCAAGCACACCGTCTCGGTGAAATTCCTGATTGGACCATACAAAGACACGGTGGAGTGTGACGTGGTTCCCATGACAGTTGCTTAGTAGGCCGTGGCAATATGACAAGGATGCTCTACATGATGTATGCACAAACGTGTATACCTTCAAGTGGCTTGACAAGACATGTGTTTTGCAACCAATGACTACTAACCAAATAATTGCGGATAATGCAAAGGCTTTATCAAGGGTGAAAGCCACAAAAACATCTTCTGAGATGAGTGGTGAGCGAGAGAACCACCATATAGTGAGTGAGAGCGAAAAGCCAAACATGAGTGGAAAAACTAAGAGTGTTCTTGTTGCCACCATAAGTGAGATAAGAGAAGTGAGGAATAACCCATCTATCTTGCACTATGTCCTTGTTTGCAAGGGCTTGGCGCAAGGAACTAACAACTTAACAAATGTTCCTCCCTCTTTGATGGCTATTTTGCAGGAATTCAAGGATGTGTTTCCTAAAGAACTACCTCATGGACTACCTCCTCTTCACATAACTAAGCATCACATCAACCTCATTCTTGACGCACCACTACCAAACCACGCTTCCTACCGCATGAACCCATAGGATATGAAGGAGATCGAATGCCAAATTCACCATCTCATCTCCAAAGGTTTGATCCAAGAAAGCTTAAGCCCAAGCGCGGTACCCGTGATTCTAGTCCTGAAAATGGCACAATGTGTTATCAAAATCCAATACCACGTCTTGATGATATGCTTGACGAGTTGAGTGGAGCCACTATTTTCTCTAAAATTGATCTCCGTAGTGGTTACCATAAAATACACATGGAAGAAGGTGATGAGTGGAAAACTGATTCAAGGCCAAACTTGGTCTATATGAATGGTTGGTAATGCCCTTTGGCCTCTCTAATGCCCCATCCACCTTCATGCGCCTTATGAATCATATTTTGAGATCTCTCAATTGCAAAAGTTTAGTAGTTTGCTTTGATGATATTTGCCTATAGCAAATCGCTTGAAGAGAATGTTATACATGTTAAGGAGCTTTTGAAAATACTTCGAAATGAAAAGTTATATGCTAATCTTCCCAAGTGCACTTTTGCTAAAGACAAGTTAATTTTACTTGGTTTTGTTGTATCTTCAAATGGTATTGAAGTCGATATTTCTAAGGTCAAAGACATAAAAGATTGGCATATACCCACAAATGTGAGTGAACTTCAAATTTTTCATGGGTTAGCCTGTTTCTATCATTGATTTGTGAAATATTTCTCTACTATTGCTTATCCTATCAACGAATTAACCAAAAAGAATGTCACCTTCGTTTGGGGAAAAGCACAACAAAAGGCCTTTGATGAGCTAAAAAAGAGGGTCACCGAAGCGCCTATCCTTTCTTTACTATATTTCACAAAAACTTTTTAGATAGTGTGACGTGAGTGGTATTGGCATTGGAGGAGTCCTCATGCAAAATGGACGTCCTATTGCGTACCATAGTGAGTAACTTGATGGTGCACACCTTAATTACCCAATTGATGACAAAGAGCCTTTTGTGTTGGTCCGTGTTTTGCAATTTTGGCAGCATTACCTTTGGCCTAAGGAATTTATCATACATTCTGACCATGAGTCATTGAAATACCTTAAAGGCCAAGATAACTTGAGTAAAAGGCACACTAAGAGGGTTAAGTTCATGGAGTGTTTCCTCTATATTGTCAAGTACAAGAAGGGCAAAGATAATGTGGTTACGAACGCTTTGTTTTGCAAAAACACAAGCCTTCTTACACACCTTGAAGTGAACATGTTGGGTCTTGATGATATCAAAAGACTATATGCTTCCGAACCATCCTTTGGACTAATATTGCTAAGCAAGTTAAAAGGATTTGATGACTTCTATTTGCACAATGGTTTTCTTTTCAAACAAAACAAGCTTTACATTCCGAAGTCATCTCTCCAAATTTTGCTTCTCCAAGAGTCTCAAGGTGGAGGCTTAATGGGTCACTTTGGTCATGACAAGACATAAGAAATGCTCTCCACACACTACTATTGGACCAAGATGAAGAGAGATGTGGAGCGCCATGTCCAATGATGCACTACATGCTTCCAAGCGGGTCTAAGTCTAACCTATTTGGTCTTTATATGACATTGCCTATTCCTCATGCACCTTGGTTGGACATTAGCATGGACTTTGTATTAATATTTCTTAGATCAAAGCATGGGCATGATTCCATATTTGTGGTAGTTGACCATTTTTTGAAAACGGCACATTTCATTTTGTGCCATAAGGTCGATGATGCTTCACATATTGCAAATTTCTTTTTTAGGGAAATCGTTCGTCTTCATGGTGTGCCAAGAACCATCGTTCCCGAACATGATGTCAAATTCATGAGATACATGTGGAAGATGCTAATGGACAAGCTCGGCGTCAAGGTCCTCTTCTCATCAACCTCACACCCTCAAACCGATGGCCAAATCGGGGTTGTCAACTGAAGTCTCGGAACCCTCCTACGGGTGTTGATCAAGAAGAATCTTAACGATTGAGAGGAATGCATTCCACACACACCGAGTTTGCCTACAATCAAGCCAAGAACTCCACGACAATGAAGAATCCATCCATTATTGTCTACGGATTTGATCCCCTGATACATTGCAAATTTATCTATAATTTTTGATGTTCCATGCTTGGTTTTATCCACTTTCTTGTGTTTTGTCCACACTTTGGAGTACTTTTCATATGATTTCTTGGACTAACCTATTAACAAGATGCCATAGTGCCAGTTGCCTGTTTTCTGCTGTTTTTGGTTCCAGGAAGTCAGAAAATGAATATTCTCGAAATTGGACAGGACAAAAGCCAAAGTTCCTATTTTCCCGGAAGACTCATGGAGCCAGAAGGAGAGCCGGAGGAGGGCCACAGGGTGGCCACACCACCCCTAGGCGCGGGTGCCCCTAGGCCGCGCCAGGGCATGGTGTGGGCCCCCTGGCTAGCCACCGACCTTGCCTCCTTCGCCTATAAGAGCCTCCCGATACCAAAACCCTAGACAGTCAATCAGAAATCCACGAAAAGTTCCGCAGCGCCGCCGCCACCAAAGGGGAGATTCGGCGGACAGAAAGTCTCTGTTCCGGCACCCTGCCGGGACGGGGAAGTGCCCCCGGAGCCATCTCCATCGATCTCCACCACCATCTCCATCACCATTGCTGATTCCCATGATGAGGAGGGAGTAGTTCTCTCTCGAGGCTAAGGGTTCTACCGGTAGCTATGTGTTCATCTCTCTCTCTCTATGCATGATCATATTGTGATCATGAGCTTGTAATCTATAGATCTACCTTGCTACTCAAGTGCTTAATAGATCTCTGCTCTCCCCATGTGTGTGAAAGTGACAGCGTGCACACCATGGTGGCACTTAGGATAGAGGTTTCAAATAATTGTTATGAGTTATATTTGGAGTTGGATGTCTTTATGAAATTATGGTGTTTGTTGGACTCATCTAGTACTCAAGGTGACAGTGTGGGGTTTTCTAGATGGGAAAGATGGACTTTGAGGAGTGTTGTTATAGCCCTACCATCGATTAGAGTGTCCAACCGGAGAGTAGTTCAGAGTAGTATCATAAAGGGATGATATTTATATGAGAGTGTTCACTAGTGAAAGTATGATCCCTAGGTCTTGTTTCTAAACATTGAAACACCATTTGCAATTAGATTTGTTACATGTTTACTTGCTTCTATCTTTATTTCAGTTTGCCTTTAGTCTCTTCCACGCCATTAAGCTATTTTCTGGCACCATTGTCTTATATCCATACCACTTGTATTTCAGTATCTCTTCGCCGAACTAGTGCACCTATACACCTGACAAGTGTATTGGGTGTGTTGGGGACACAAGAGACTTCTTGTATCTTGATTGCAGGGTTGCTTGAGAGGGATACCTTTGACCACTTCCTCCCTGAGTTCGATAAACCTTGGGTAATCCACTTAAGGGAAAACTTGTTGCTATTGTACAAACCTCTGCACTTGGAGTCCCAACAACTGTCTACAAGAATAGAAGTGCGTAGACATCAAGCTATTTTCTGACGCCGTTGCCGGGGAGGTAAGGTAAAAGGTATTCACACCGGAGGATTAAAGAAGAAGAACCTCCCACGACAAATGCCTATTTTCTGGCGCCGTTGCCGGGGAGGTAAGGTAAAAGGTATTCACACCGGAGGATTAAAGAAGAAGAACCTCCCACGACAAACGCCTATTTCCTGGTGTGAGTGCTCGATGTTATTTCCTTTAGATTCTGCCATTTTGTCTTTTTGTTTCTTGTTTTCACTAGTTAGGCTTAATGGAAAACAACAAAAAAATTAGAGAGCTTTTTAGTATTTTTCCTAAGTTAGAACTTGAATTATCTAAAAAGAAAATTAAAAAACCCATGGAACTTTCTTTGCATGCTAATAGCAATGTTATTAGTATGAATCTTTTGAACACCTTTGTTACTAATGCTATTTAAACGTCTAAGCTTGGGGAAGTTGGTTTTTATGAAAATGATCTTTTTAGTTCCCCATCTTTAAAGAAGAAAAGTTGCTCTGATGATACTTTATCTCCCATATGTGGTAATTCTAATGATACTTGTGATATTTTAAATCCACATACTGAAAGCATCCCTTTTAAAATACCTATAAAATTTGTTGAATGTGTTATGAATAACTGCTATTTTGGAGATGGAACTATCCATCCTGGTGATCATTTACTCTTTATACATGAATTATGCGAGTTGTTTAAGTGTGCAGGTATTTCAATGAACCAAGTTAAGAGGAAGCTATTCCCTATTTCACTTAAGGGAAAAGCAAGGGAGTGGTATGAGCTACTAGATGATCCTCATCATTTGGAGTGGAAGGAACTTGAATCTCTCTTTTACTCTAAATTTTATCCTCCTCATGAAATTCATAAAGATAGGAGTTATATTTATAATTTTCATCCTCATAATGGAGAAAGTATTGCCCAAGCATGGGGGAGATTGAAGTCACTAATGCTCAAATGTCCCATTCATGAGCTCTCTAGTAAGATTGTTATTAATAATTTCTATGCAAGGCTTTTAGGACATTACAAGGACTATCTAGATACTTGTTTAGAGGGATCCTTCACAAGTAAGGAGGTCAAAGCTAAGTGGGATATTCTTGAAACAATTCAAAGCAATACCGAAGATTGGGATAACAACAAAGGTAAAGAACCATGTATAAACTATGAGTATGATTGCATTAAGTCTTTTGCTGAAACTATTGATTTTTGAGAGCTTAGTGATAAATATGGTCTTGATCCTCAAATTCTTGTTGATTGTTATAGAACCTTTGCTTCTCATATTAATGCTCCTAAAGAAAAATGGGACATGTATCATGAGCCTTATAAAGACACTTGCATGGAAAATGAAATTGTTATTAATGATAGCAATAAACATGCTCAAACCTCTGAAAGTACTACTTCTTATAAGCATGTTAATTTTTGTGGAATACATAAACCTTGTGAGAATAATCAAATTGAATAAGAATATTGTATCACCCACAGGAATGAAAAAACTAGAACGTGGTATAGGGCTCTAAATGATCTTGGTAAAAAAGTTTGTGCCCTCTATCCTTTTATTTGTGAACTTTGCTTTGAAGTGGGTCATTTCAATTTTCAATGCTCAAGCCATAATAATAGCCCTTCTAATCCAATGAGTACTGCAAGTTTGTATTGTGATGACATGATCACTCCTAATCAGCATGATGAACTTACATTATTTTTGGGGTGTGAAGAGTTATCAAGAAAAACCTCTTTGGTAGACATGGGTGCTTTTGATATGATAGTGTCATGCATGGTTTTCATCTTTATTGTGTTGATAATTGCCACAAAAATACTTACATATAAAATATTATAAAAGATGAGATCTTACCAAAATATGACATGACTAATATGTGTTTTGGTCTTATTAATGAAAAGGAGGAATCCTCCAAAGTTTCTTCTATTGTCTCTAACAATGAACCAGGGTATATGGAGAAGCTTCCTTTCAAGCCTCTCCCTCCTAAAGAGGAGAAGAAAAAGAAGAAAAGGAGGAGTAAAAGGAGAGAGGAAACGGTATTTTCCCTTAAGCATGTTGCTCCTATTATAGTTTTTGATGAGTCTGAACTCGATGATGTTCCTATGCCTATTACCTATAGTAGTGATCATGATTGGGAAAAGCACACTACCTTTGATATTGAAAATATTTTTGGTACCAATTCTGAAAATGATGATATTAATAATTTCTATACTATTAGTGCTATCCATGATCCTTCCAATGATGATATGTTTACAAATGAACACACTTTGGAAGATAACTATTCTATTGCTTATGATGATACTATACCTCCAATATATGATGATTGCAATGATGAATATGATATTTTCAGTCCACCTACTATTGAGGAGGAAATTAGTTATGATTACAATATGCCTCCTATATTTGATGATTATGGTGATGAAAATAATAATGATAGCTATTTTGTTGAATTTGCTCCCACTACAATTAATAAGAATGACCATGTTTATGTGGGGAGTATTAATTCTTTTATGCATGTGGCTCATGATAAGAATGTTTCTTGTGATAGTTATATTGTTACTTTTTTTCATGATCCTACTCAAAGTTATTATGAGAGAGGTAAACATGGTCTTATGTATCTCAATAATATTAAGTTTCCCCTCTTTATGTTGAAAGTCTTGAAGTTGCACTTGTTTTGCTTTCCTATGCTTGTTGCTTTGTGCTTTCAGGACTTATTTCTTTACAAGATTCCTATGCATAGTAAATGGGTTAGACTTAAATGTGCTTTGAATTTTCTTCTTGATGCTCTCTTTTACTTCAATTCATATTTCTTATGTGAGCATCTTCTCAAAATATCATGCCTAACTTAAAGGCGTTAAAGAAAAGTACTTGTTGGGAGATAACCCAAGAGTTTTAGATGAGTCTTGGAAATTATTACTTCAGTAATAACCGCTCCTTATCCTTTTTATTTGCTTTTTGTGCCAAGAGTAACCTCTAATGAGAGAGAAGTAATGATTGGGAAAGTTGCTATCCCGAAACAGATTTTTGTGCTTCACCGTAAACATTCGTGAGAGAGCTCTTTATGTCGGATTGAGCTGTAATGTTTTGTGCTTCTGCCCCAGGTTGTTATCTAACTTTCATTAGTTCAACACTTTTTTATTTGAGCAACAGAAGGTCTTCGAAAAAATTCATCTTTACCTGCTGGTCTGTTTTGACAGATTTCTGCCATTTTCTGCATTTGCTTCTTGTTGGTTCCTTTTTGAGTTCTTTTGGGGAATTGAGCTTTTTGAGAGAAGTGCTACAGTAGCTAGTGTTCTAATGGAAGTTTATTAGGTGTTATAACTGAACCTTAAGACTTATTATCTTGAGTGCACTAATGTTGCTAATAAAGATTGTGTGAAGTTTTGTATGAAGGAAAAATTTCAGGTGTATGGAAGGAATGAGTAATGAGATAAAGGATGGACTAAAGCTCAAGCTTGGGGATGCCACGCGTGTCACCCCAAGAAAATATCCAAGAAGTACAAGCGTCAAAGCTTGGGGATGCCCAAGGCATCCCCTTCTTCATCAATAAAAATCCCAGGTTTCTTCCAAACACTTCATTTTTATTGTTTCATGCACAATTGTGTTGTTCTTGGAGCGTCTTCGTCTTCATTTTTGGTTTTCGTTTGCTTGGTTTGCTTAGTTTGCTGAATAAATTGGTTGGACCCTCTCTTTCATACATTGGTTTGCAAATAGTTTGGTTTGGTTTGGAAAAGAGTAGGAAAGTTCATACTTAAGTGGTAAAGAGAGCTTGTTTTTGACTGTGGCCTATGCTTTGTCATGCCATGCTTGATATTGTTTTGGATTTATTCTTAGTATTATTTGCTGTAGCATGACTTGTTATAAACAATTGAGATTTCTTAATGTGCCTTGGATGAATCATGCGGTATTTTAGCATATTAAAGCATAGTATAGTGGTATTCTCCTTTGATGCTTTATTTGGGTTGACTTGGCACATGCTCACACCATGTTATGACTATCCAAAGTCACCATAGCATTTATGATCCTTTATTTTTCAACTTGTAGTATCACTTTATGCTTTGATCAATGATGTTTTGTCGCTCTGCATGATTATGGCCATTATTGCTCTCTTAGTTTGTCGCTCCCAGTCTTTTGCTAGCCTCCACAACAAAGTATGAGTTCCACTCATGCATCCAACTCCCTAAACCAAGTTATTCCAAAGAGTCCACCATACCTACCTACTAGCTTATGCTATTCCAAGTATATTCATGTTTTTGTTTACCTTCCAAATTAAACTTGTTATGAGAAAACCAGTGATTAAAGCTCTCACGAACTTGATGGCACACTTTACTTTATTGCCTCTAATAAACTTGAACTATTGGGTCCTTCTTTGTGGCGTATATGCTTGCGCTTTATAAGTTGAAATTAGCAGAACCATGTACCATGGGGAACGCTTTCAACATTGCACTTGTACTTTGTACCCCGTTGATATCATGTTCTTTTGCTTACGGATCTCGGCGGTGTGAAATAAAAGTGGAACTTGTAAGATCATGGAGTTTGTATGTGTGTTAGAGAAACACCTGGGCCACTAGCCTAAGCCATGCCTAATCATGGTGGAAACTTGCAGCATCACCATAATGAGCACTCTATGAAGCATCCTCAATAAAAACCTATGCAAATAGCAAATAAAAAGATCACTGAGATGCTCATTGTCTGCTTGCCTTGTCATTTTGATTATGGGAAAGCTCCCGTATCATGTGCAAGGGTACCCGTTAAGCGGTTCTTAATGATACACATGTACTTACAATGACAAGAGCTTACTCGTGACTGAAGTTGAGTAGCATGAGGATCGGTCTTCGTAAGTAAGGGGCATGAGATTTCGGTTTATAACTTGTCAAGCATATCCTCTTAGTTGTGTCACTTTAACCTTAACCACTTAAAGATGCTTATGATAGGGGCAATGAGAGCTGAAATCTATAAGTACCATAATTTTTGGAAGCTCTTTATGAGACTTGAATCCCTACTTCCTTTTTACAAAGGCCTTTCTTCCACCATTATATTGAGTCTCCACCTTCTATCTTTATGCACCTACTTTTAGAGCATAGTGGCCATTCTTAGTTCTATGTGCATTGTCCCAAGACTTGTTGATTGATGCATAGCTTTGATATTGCTTGTTTTAAACTATTTGTATCTAGTCACTCTTATGAACTTTGAAGGTGTCCTATGCATTTATATTTGCTACTCTATGAGGGACAAGCCGAATGCCACTATGCTATGTTTTGTTTATGTGAAACAAACAAACGTCTTGCAAAGCATTGTTATTCATTAATCTTTTGTTTGTGCCTTTTCATGTTGCATCATAGTTTCTTTGTCTTATTGCTAGAACTTTGTCTTTCATGTTCTGATTGAAGTACTATGATCCCAGCTTCGAATGTTTTACAAATACTTTGATCAAGTCTTTGATGGTGCATGTCACCTCAAAAATTATTCTTTCTTTTTATCACTTACCTACTCGAGGACGAGCAGGAGTTAAGATTGGGGATGTTGATACATTGCAAATGTATCTATGATTTTTGATGTTCCATGCTTGGTTTTATCCACTTTCTTGTGTTTTGTCCACACTTTGGAGTACTTTTCATATGATTTCTTGGACTAACCTATTAACAAGATGCCATAGTGCCAGTTGCCTGTTTTCTGCTATTTTTGGTTCCAGGAAGTCAGAAAATGAATATTCTCGGAATTGGACGGGACAAAAGCCAAAGTTCCTATTTTCCCGGAAGACTTACGGAGCTAGAAGGAGAGTCGGAGGGGGGCCACACCACCCCTAGGCACGGGTGCCCCTAGGCCGCGCCAGGGCATGGTGTGGGCCCCCTGGCTGGCCACCGACCTTGCCTCCTTCGCCTATAAGAGCCTCCCGATACCAAAACCCTAGACAGTCAATCAGAAATCCAAGAAAAGTTCCACAGCGCCGCCGCCACCGAAGGGGAGATTCGGGGGACATAAAATCTCTGTTCCGGCACCTGACAGAAGTGCCAGAGCCATCTCCATCGATCTCCACCACCATCTCCATCACCATTGCTGATTCCCATGATGAGGAGGGAGTAGTTCTCTCTCGAGGCTAAGGGTTCTACTGGTAGCTATGTGTTCATCCCTCTCTCTATGCATGATCATATTGTGATCATGAGCTTGTAATCTATAGATCTACCTTGCTACTCAAGTGCTTAATAGATCTCTGCTCTCCCCATGTGTGTGAAAGTGACAGCGTGCACACCATGGTGGCACTTAGGCTAGAGGTTTCAAATACTTGTTATGAGTTATATTTGGAGTTGGATGTCTTTATGAAATTGTGGTGTTTGTTGGACTCATCTAGTACTCAAGGTGACAGTGTGGGGTTTTCTAGATGGGAAAGATGGACTTTGAGGAGTGCTGTTATAGCCCTATCATCAATTAGAGTGTCCAACCGAAGAGTAGTTCAAAGTAGTATCATAAAGGGATGATATTTATATGAGAGTGTTCACTAGTGAAAGTATGATCCCTAGGTCTTGTTTCTAAACATTGAAACACCATTTGCAATTAGATTTGTTACATGTTTACTTGCTTCCATCTTTATTTCAGTTTGCCTTTAGTCTCTTCCACGCCATTAAGCTATTTTCTGGCACCGTTGTCTTATATCCATACCACTTGTATTTCAGTATCTCTTCGCCGAACTAGTGCACCTATACACCTGACAAGTGTATTGGGTGTGTTGGGGACACAATAGACTTCTTGTATCTTGATTGCAGGGTTGCTTGAGAGGGATACCTTTGACCACTTCCTCCCTGAGTTCGATAAACCTTGGGTAATCCACTTAAGGGAAAACTTGTTGCTGTTCTACAAACCTCTGCACTTGGAGGCCCAACAACTGTCTACAAGAATAGAAGTGCGTAGACATCGTCCCCTCACCACGCTCGACATCCTACCACTTCCTCTCCATGAGTGCACCAACATGGACGTCAACAAATGTGCTCAAGGAATGAAGAAACTCCACGAAGACACAAGAGCTACTATTGAGCAACAAGTTCTTAGCCAAGCATCAAGGCTAAACAAGACCAAGAAAGAGATGATATTTGAAGACGGTGACCTCATGTGGATACACCTAAGTAAGGACCTCTTCTCCAAAGAGCGATATTCCAAGCTCAAGCAAAGAGGATATGGTCCCTTCAAGGTCCTCAAGAAGATCAACAACAATTCCTACGTCATCGACATCCTGACATCCAAGTACCTTGTGAGCAAGACGTTCAATGTGAAGGACATATCACCATTCCATGGAGATGATGAGGATGAAGAGTCGAGGATGACTCTTATTTCCAACAGTGATCCCAACGATTCCATAATTATCTAAGAACATCATAAGAACCTTAAGAATGTTACCCTACGGTTCTAATGAAGCTTGTCCTATGATGGCTCAGATTTTTGCCATCTTCCACTGCGTTTAAACGTTGTTTTTGGTTAAGCAATTTCCAAAGAAACTATCAACTCTTGCCACTAATGACTAATAATTGCAAAGATATGCAAATCCCTTCTTTGATTTATGTTGTGCAGGAAATCACAGCTTTTAAAGCGAAATAAGGAGTCATAATGAAGGATTTTGAGGAAGTACACATGGCCAAGTAATTGGAGAAGCATTCCAGGGTGTTTGCAAGCTTAACAACCACCGGTATGGGCACGGTCCACCCGTATCGCCCACCCGTACTAGGTGGCGACGGCTTCGTCTCATCAAACCCTAAAACTTTCGTGAAGATGCCTATATATTTCGAGGCTCCAGCTGCCGGCCAGAGAGCCGCCATTCTCAAATTGCATCACAACACCACTGAAGGAGATCCACACCATTGTTCATCCATTGTTCATCACTTCCACCATCCATCCACTAGCCATAGCCATTGCTTTGTACTTTAGATCTCCTTGTGATTTGGTGACCATTGTAAGAATATTTGATTTCAATCTAAGTATTTGCATGATGTTTTCTATCTCCGATCTATTTGTTATGAGTGAGTAGTCCTCACGGGAGAAACCTCGCAGCAATTATGTGCATCTAGATCATGGGATAATTGTATTTTGTTTGAGATTATGATTTGTATCTTTTGTTTCTTCGTATCTTGTGTCGATTTGTGGACTTGTAGGTACCCAAGATCCCATAGATTGATAAAGGCTTGAGGTGAGATACTTGGCTAGCGGCAATATCATAGGAACCTCAGTGATAGAAAGGGTAGTACGATCTTCGCTTAGTGCCCCATTCGGGATCAACAACAACATCACCACTTAAAGCTTTGACCTATGTTTTGCACTTAATAACCGTTTGTAACCTGTGGCTTCAGTGTACTCTCGATTGGATTAAAAGTCTATTGCTATGCCTGCTGCATAACGGGGGCACTAGAATATTAGGATATGTTTCCCACAAGAGATTATCTCGATACAAACATTATACATGACTATGCTTATTATTATCTTTTATCCCATTTGATGTGCAGCTACAGGTGGATCGTCAACCCTGGCCTATCTCCATCCATTGATTCAAACCCGTTATAAAGTAAACTAGATTGGTCTGGTCAACTAAGGTAAAACAAACAAACAAAGTCTTATAGACGTGTCATTTTTTATTACCTTTTAGTAGTGCTTTCCGAGGTTCGATTAAACCTAGGTATTCTAGGGAAAAAGCTATTATACTACATCCGTGAATCTGGATCAAAGGTATCAACCCTTTTTCTAGCATTGTTGCCGGGAAAGCAATTTCGCTATCCTGGTGAGGTCATTAGAGACCTTGTTTTTAGTTTTATTATTAGTTGTAGTTTAATTATTGTTATTAGTTTACTTTCTTGTTATCTATTTGAAAACCCAAAAAAATAGTTACCTATTATTTGTTTTCATTACTTAAAAATTACTAAAAAGATAAGAGCCATGGCTCAAAAGAGATTAGGGGAGTATGCAACTCCCACTGATGATTTTATTTGTGCACCCATCACTTAGCCCGCAGTTGATGTGGAAACATATGAGATAAAACCTATCATTTTAAGTTTGGTTCAACATAACCAATTTGGGGGTTCATCCGCTGAAGGTTCGGGATTGCACTTAAATACTTTTACTGGAATTTTTGACAGGATGTGTATTAAGGATGTAGATCCAAATGCTGTTAAGCTAAGATTGTTTCCTTTCTCTCTTAGAGTAAAGGCCAAGGATTGGTTGCTAGCTCTACCAAAGGGCACTATTAAATCTTGGGAGGAATGTACTAATTTGTTTATGACTAAATTTGTTTCCCCAACTAAGACTATGCAGCTAAGATCCAACATTACAAGCTTTAGATAAGAAGACCGTGAGCCACTAGCGCTTGCGTGGGAAAGGATGAAAGAAGCCGTAATGAACTGCCCTAATCATGGGATGGAAGAGTGGCTTATATTACATTTATTTTATAATGTTCTTAACCCAATGTCTAAGTCTATGCTAGATATTGGAGCAAGAGGAACGATCATGGGAAAGCATGTGAGTGTTGCAAAGAAGTTACTTGATGATATGCAAAATAACCATGCCCAATGGCATGTGGAAAGAACCTCGAAGAGAGTAAGTTCAATTACCGGGGTAAACAATGAGGACCTTACATCTAAGGTAGATGAGTTGCTTAGCTTAGTAAAGGGTAAGGAAGATATCCAAGTTAATGCTATCACTACTGACGTTAATGATGTTATTTTTATAGCTCGTACTCCTTTTGATCCTGCATGGAAAAATAATTATGCTTCTAATGTTCAAAAATATCACGCTAATCCTGCATGAGCTCCTTATAATAATTATGATAGTACTAATGGAGAAAATCATGGCAATCTCCTATTTGAGCAAACCGTTAGAACATTTATATAAGCTCAAACTAAGCAAAATAATATGGTTATTAGTTATGGAGAACCATGAAAGTAGTATACGAAGATTATCTAACCAGCCGTTGCAATTAGAAATGATGTGCAGGCTCTACAGGAAAGAACAAAGACTATGGAGGCTCAGCTGGGTAAGGTAGCTGAGATCCAAGCTCTCATACTAGCAAAGTTTGCTGGAAAACCCGAGCCAAATCTGGTAGAAGACCTCAAAATGATGAGGGTGGTAACCAATGATGAAAAACCTGAAGAGCTGGATTATAGCAATGCACAAACACCAGAATATACCATGGAAGATCTATTGAAGATGATCACCATTACGAATCCAGGTATAGAACAATGTAATGATGTTATGTACCAACAATTTTTACAACAAGTAGCATCTAAGGTTCGTGATTTAGAGATGGAGTATAAAAGACTAGCTGATAAGCTTCTAGCTAAGCTAGATGATATATTTGAGCCCACTATAAGTTGGGAGTTAATGAGATATCCGCACTTTGTGATCTTGGTGCAAGCGTCTCAACAATTTCCAAAAGCCTATTCGATAAGTTAAACTTGGGGACATTTGTTACAACTGAATTGAGACTCCATCTAGCCAATTCAACTTATAAACAAGCTGTTGGGATAAAAGAAAATATAGTTGTTGAAATTAAAGGTAGTCCCGCTCTTATTGATCTTGTTATTATGGACATGCCTGAAGATCCCATAACACCTATAATTCTAGGTAGTCCATTCCTAAGAACTATTAAAGCTTTGATTAATTTACATGAAGGGAATATGAGAATATGGCTACCATTTAGATATCCTTTTGTAGTCCACTTCCCTAGGAAAAAGAAGGCCAAGCCTAATGATAATGATGGTGTAATTACTTTAAAAGCAAATTACTTTGGAGTGGGTGTTCCAATTCACAAACCTAAGTGATTACCATCGAGGTCAAACTAATTGACCTTAACTAGAAGTGCTTCATGGGAGGCAACCCATGTGAAATAAAATTTCTATTTCTATTTCCTATTATATTTTTATTGTATTAGTTTTGTTTTTGTTTTGTTTTGTTTTAAATAAAGAGTGTTCAAGAAGACCTATGGAGAGAGGAGAAGAAATAAGGTAATCCTCTATATTTTATTTTTACTAACACATGGCCTAAGAAGTATTGTTGGATCATTACTTAGTGTTTTTGCTGTTATCTAACCCTTTGATAAGATGTGCAAAGGCGCATGGAGCTACTAATAAAAATCCTTGAGTTTTGTAGTTCATGGTGTTCTTAACGACCACTGGTACGGTCGGAGTGGATGGTACCATGCGCCCATACCACCTCAAGGCAAAGGAAGATAAAAAATTGATGTTTGCCAAAAGGAACAATGTCGATAATGACCACTGGTATGGCCGGACACGCCCGTACCGTACCCCGAGCAAATATCAGATTTTAAGCAGAAGTCACTACAATGTTAACGACCAGTAGTACGGGCGCGCGTGACTGTACCATGCGCCCGTACCGAGTGCACCGCCTAGGAGCAGTCGTCGCCCCCAAGGTAAGTCACCCGGTATGGACGGGCTCCGGCCGTACCGCCTTCCCGTACCGAGTATGCGACCGCCATAAGCACCCCGAGGAGGTAACCTAAAAAATCCCCAAATCAATTTTTCTGTTTCTTCTTCCTCCAAACATTAAACCACCTCCATTGGATCTTCAAATTTACTCAATCTTTCTTTGATTCTTTGCACTCACTCGATCTAAGTTATGATTCTCCTCTGATCCCCAACTTATTTGTGCAAAAGCTTCACTCAATCATTCATCATTGTCAATCTAGACATCGGTCTTGTTCTTGATTCAATCTTGATATTAAGTATGCTTAGAATTGTTTTTAGAGGAGTTTCTTTTGTAGTTAGTGTAGAGAATCACTTATGCTATGTTTCTATTGGACCAAAAAAATATTATCAATCATTATTTACTTTATCTTGTTTTTATTTATTAGATGAACATGAGGAGTCATACACGTGAGATGGCTGCGGAAACCTCCGCACCACCCATTGATATGTTAACCCCTGAGTCACTTGGCATCGAGTTCACCGAGGAGTTCCATCTGACCCATTTTGATCGTCTCAAGATTCGAGAGATCAAGTCCACCAAGTGGGCGTGCCCATATATCCTGAACCAACCCAGTTTCGTGTTGATTTCGATTTACTTTGCAACAATGTTGGTTTGTACAATTTTGTCTTTCAGGATGTTGCGACATATCGTCGCTTGACACTTGAGTTCTTTAGCACCTTGACACACACGGTGGATCCTTATGGTTGTTCTGAGGAACAAAGGCCCGGAGTTGATCGAATTAAATTCCGCCTTATGAACTATGAGTATACTTTGTCACTCAGTTAATGGGCTCAATGCTTTGGGTTTACCAACAACAACACTGATGTACGCACAACTACCTTTGTTTTAGATCCTTCCCCTTCACAATATTTTAATTTGATGAGAATTCGTGGAAACACACCCAAGGGGAACCAAATTGATCATCTTGCTATTCGATATTTATTAGATGTTAGTGCTAACACATTGTAGGCACATGAGGATTTTACTAGAGTTAATGAGGAGGACATGTTGATCCTCGCAAAAGCTTCCCTTATCAATTGTAACTTAATGCCAAATTTGGGCACTCTTCTTGTGTTTTACCTTAAGTATCAGGCTCTTCAATCTCAAGGACCCATATGTGGAGGAGGAGTTGTGACTGTCCTTGCACGCGCACTTCACATCAAACTAGGTAACATCCAACCGTTGACTAGAGGTAACTGTCTTGGTCTTTCTACTCTAAGAGTATGTGGTCTAATTTCTAAAAATCATGGTAGATATTTCTTCAATATACTTGGAGCGGATCAGTTGATCCCAGCTCTTTTGCCTAACGGTTTATTCTCTATCGAGGCTGGACGTTTGCATTATGACGCATAGGTTGAAGCTAATCTACCCCAACAAGAAATACCCGTGGGAGGAGGAGAAGATGAAGAAGTAGAACAAAGAGGACCCGAACAAGATGTGCAGCCACCTAACTACTACACCACCTTTGAAGATATCTATGCACTCGAAGGAAATATTCAAAACATGAACAACCTCTCCATAAACCTTCGAGATGCCACTACAAGCCTCACCACCCAGTCCCATGATTGGAGCAGCCAATGTAACGTGGGAGATTATCCACTGCCACCACAATGAGTAACAAAAGGGCTTACAAAAGCCTGAGCTTGGGGATGTGTTCCCCTGGCAAATTTATTTGTGTAATAACGAGGTTCTACTCTAGCTCTGTGGGAGGTTTGAAACACTCGTGTTGGCTTGTTCCAACACTTTGATTTTTTCTTTTGCTTTTTAATTTTCTTTCGTTTTAGTTTATTTGTTTTCATTTGTTTTTCTTTTCTTAAACCCTTTCTTGGTCGCAAGTTCTTTTCTATTCTTTAACCCCTATCCTCAAAAATACAAAAAGATTTTTCCGTTTATCCTTTTTCATAAACGTGGATTCATATACTTTGCATCTTTGCTTTAATATCATTTCGAGAGTAATCGTGTTTGAGTTTTGAAGGAACACATCCCTATAAGGAAGAGGATCATGAAGTTACTTATGAGAGGTATGTCCTATGTCTCCCACTTATGAAGTTTGGATTGTTTATCTTAGTTGGTTGATTTTCTAAGATGCCATGCTAGTGGGAAGTAATTTAATATGGTTAGAGTAAGGCTTTTATTGGTATGATGATTAGTTGTTGAAGCTCTTGCTCTAGTTCTTTAGTTAATTGAGTCTTGCCTTGGAAATAATAATACAAAACAAGTACAATAAGAAAAATTCTGAAATTTATGACTTGTTTGATGAATGATTGTCTTGAGAGTATACCCTTGATGATACTTAACCCCATAGATATTTTGATAGTCTCGACGACACTCGTGAAAGGAGTTGTTTGATTGAAATAAAGTCTAGTGGTAATTATGATGCATTCCAAAGATAACCTTTTGGATTAAACCGTGGTACTAGCTCAAAAAAAGAGAAAGAAGTGAGAAAACTTTGTTCTATGTCTCTAATGCACATCTTTGGGATGCCAACAACTCCGCTAGCTTTTGAACGATCTATGGTATAACCCCAGATTTTGGCTATGAGTTGATGACATGAACGGCATCCGTGCCAATGTATGGGAAAAGTATTGGTACTCTCAAAGTTTGTGCAAACACTTGCAAAAGAAACAATCAGAAATCCTGGAAAAACAAAAGAAAGAAATAAAAAAGATATCTATGAGGATCCACATAACAAGTCCTTAGCATGGTCTCATTACTACTTTACGATTTTTTCTTGAAAGAAAATGATTGGATTAGAAGTGTTTTAGATAGACTTGATTTATTGATGTGGGTGTAAATAAGACAATTCATTGTTATACTACTTGGGACATGAAACTCTCTTACTCAATTATGCTATTTTAAACATCCTAGTGTTCCTTGGCAAGATGAGAGTTAATTATAGGAATTGGATTGATTGCTACACTTGTAGTTACTTATACTTATTCTAAACTTTACTTTGATTATCTTGACTTACCGAAGCTTGTATAGTATTCTTGTCATCTCACTAACTTTGATACGCTTTGCAAATGAATGAAGTGTTGAGCACATATGACTACCAACTGTAAGTGAACTCTTATTCTCATTGTTTCAAGTTTAAATGTTGAATTCCTTATAGTTGTTTTGGTTCTTCTTGCTCGAGGACGATCAAGGTTTGAGCTTTGGGGAAGTTGATGGCTCAGATTTTTGCCATCTTCCACTGCGTTTAAACGTTGTTTTTGGTCAAGCAATTGCCAAACAAACTCTCAACTCTTGCCACTAATGACTAGCAATTGCAAAGATATGCAAATCCCTTCTTTGATTATGGTGTGCATGAAATCACGGCTTTTAAAGCGAAATAAGGAGTCATAATGAAGGATTTTAAGAAGTACACACGTCCAAGTAATTTTAGAAGCATTCCAGGGCGTCTGCAAGCATAACAACCACTGGTACGGGCGCGGTCCGCCCATACTGTCCGCTCGTACCAGGTGGCGACAACTTCGTCTCGTCAAACCCTACAACTTTCGTGAATATGCCTATACTATTTCGAGGCTATAGCCGCCGGCCAGAGAGCCGCTATTCTCAGATTGCATCACAACACCACCAAAGGAGATCCACACCATTGTTCATCCATTGTTCATCACTTTCACCATACATCAATCCCCATGGCATAGCCATTGCTTTGTACTTTAGATCTCCTTGTGATTTGTGACCATTGTAAGAATATTTGATTTCAATCTAAGTATTTGCATGATGTTTTCTATCTCCGATCTAATTGTTATGAGTGAGTAGTCCTCATGGGATGCGGTTTGGATCATGGGATAATTGTATTTTGTTTGATATTGTGATTTTTATCTTTTGTTTCTTCGTATCTTGTCTTGATTTGTGGACTTGTAGGTACCCAAGATCCCATAGATTGATAAAGGCTTGAGGTGAGATATTTTGGCTAGCGATGATCTCATAGGAACCCCAGTGACAGAAAGGGTAGTGCGGTCTTCGCTTAGCGCCCCATTCGGGATCAACAACAACATCACCACTTAAAGCTTTAACCTGTGTTTTGCACTTAATAATCATTTGTAACCCGTGGCTTCGATGTACTCTCAGTTGGATTAAAAGTCTATTTCTATGCCCGCTGCATCACGGGGGCTCTACAATATTAGGATGTGTTGCCCAAAAGAGATTATCTCGATACACACATTATACATGACTATGCTTATTATTATCTTTTATCCCATTTGATGTGCAGCTGCAGGTGGATCTTCAACCCTGCCTATCTCCATCCATTGATTCAAACCCATTATAAAGTAAAATAGATTGGTCTGGTCAAAGTCTTGTAGATGTGTCCTTTTTATTACCTTTTAGCAGTGCTTTCCGAGGTTCGATTAAACCTAGGTCTTCTAGGGAAAAAGCTATTATACTACATCCGTGAAACCGAATCGAAGGTATCATCCTACGGACATCCCTACATCCTCACCACCAAGTCCCCCAAGTGGACCTATAACTTGTGCCCGAGACGAACTACTACAAGATAAGGTTAACTCACTCCTCTCCTCATGTGACTTTGATACACCATCGGATAGCTTGCTACTTCATTCATCTACGTTGTGCATCCTTAGGTATGAAACCCATGACACCAAGCTACGAAGGAAGAAGTAGTAAAAGGAGACTGGAGTCTCTGGCCTACGAACCCTGGAGTATTCGGTGTGTGAACCCCGGAAACTCTGCCAAGGACTCTGGCCAAAATACCAGGAGCTACATCAAGCACACTAGATCCTACACCAGAGACTACACCGGATTATCCGGCATGCGAACCCCAGAGTCTCTGCCCAAGGTTTCTGGCCAGGACTCTGATCCAAGTACCATAAGCTACAACGAGCACCCCGGAGACCACAACGGAGTCTCCGGCCACACTGGAGTCTCTGGCCTACGTGTCGATAGCATGTGAAGGCCTTTTGGGACTGGCCCATGTAATCCCCTATTTCATCCCAAACTTCATGTTTAATGGCTAAAGTACCCCTTCTTAGTTGTTGTCCTATATATAGACCACCTCCTCCTTATTGTAACCCTAGACTTGGATAATAGAACTAGAAGAACCCTTGTGGATCTCTAGTTTAAGTCTCATGATCCTTGACAAGGAGCACCTATTATCAAACACCTCTTGGATTTTTCCTTAGTGCGTTCAAGTTGTATAAGGCCTTGGAGTCGGTGTTCCTTATCCAAGTTGTCAAGATCTCACCAAGCTTCCCGCCTCATCGTGTCAGTTAGAGAGAGAACTCTTGCCTGACACCAATCCTATGGCTTGTGTCAAACCGGTAGTCGCCGGCGTGAGCTATAGGTTTGTATTGTGTATCGTGTGTGCGTGTGTTCATCGTGTTCTTTCTGTGTGTGTGTTCGTTTGGATTCCATCCTCCATCTCCCCCACACGATTCCACCCTGATTCCCGGAGATCCGTGAAAGACCAGGAAACCCTAAGGGTTCACCCCAACAGGTTCAGGAATGCCACACACATGATTGAGAACTCTCTCATATCAATGATCAGTAGAGGGACCGGGATGCCAATAACAACCATGTGCATTCCATGATGCTATGTCGTTTGAACAATAACTCCGAGTCCAATTCTTTTGTTTCTTCGATACATGACTTGTGTGAGATTTGATCATTAGTATCAACATCCTAATCTCGTTACCAACAAGTATATTTAACTTGTTACCGTGATATCATATCCCCATGACCTAGTCATTAGTTGCAACTTTATAGATACAATCTCACCGAGTGGGCCCAGTGTATCTTCTGGTCATGTGGGTGAACAAATCTCGATCTTGATGCATAGGCCTCAAAGTGTCCCTTTGGAATACCCAACACCTTTATGATAACCATGTTATGATGTGACAATTGATACAGTTAAAGCATCCACGAGTAATGATTAAATATGATCTCATGGTCTAAGGAGAAGGTCACTTCGTTTCTACCTATTGCAATGATAAACCATGTGACTTGATCACATCGCAATACTTATATGGGTTGAAGGGAATATGCACGAGAGGCAATAATAAAGTGGTTATTATATTATGTTCCATGTTTATGATAAATGTTTATTTCTCATGCTATAATTGTGTTAACTCGAAACGTTAATACATGTGTGTTTAATAAACAAAGAAAAGTTCCTAGTAATGCCTCTCATTACACTAGCTTGTTGATTAACAGATGGTCAAGGTTTCCTGATCATGACATTGGATGTTGTTAATAACAAGGTCACAACATTGGTAGAATGATGTGATGAATAATCCCCCAAAGTATAGTAACATGATCATGCCATTATGTTTACATTGCTATAACGTCATTCAAAGTAAATCTAATCCTTAGACCATGAGATCACGTTAATCACTAACTCTGGAAGAGTACCTTGATTCCATCAAATGTCACACCATAACAGGGTGATTATAAAGATGTTGTCGGGTACTTGGAAAGTCTTAGTTGAGGCTCGTGGATCAAGAGTGGGATTTGTCTATCCTGATGATGGAGAGATATACTCAGGGCCCTCTCGGTGATACCACATTATCATAGCTTGCAAGCAAGTGATAAGATCACTAAGAATGTTATATCACGGGAACAAGAAAAGAGTACTTGTCGGTAACAAGATCAAACTAGTTATGGATGATACTAAATGATCGGATCTTGCTAGTAAAATATCACGAGACAAAAGGAATTGGTTACTACGAAGAAGGTTCATGCGATCACTAGTTTATTGTTGAGCTGGTGGGAGTCATTATGGATCTCCAGGTCCCGCTAATGATTATTGATTGGACAAAATTTCGATCATGTCCACATAGTTCACGAACTCGTAGGAAGACACACTTAAGGGTAGTCAACGCATTTGAGTGAATAGGAAACACCGGAGAAAATACTAGACAATGCAGGAACTGTTCTGATAAATCTGCTAGAATAGTTTTGGTGTATCGAAATACTACCAGGCATTAAATTGTTAATGTGTTCATTAAATGAAGATTTCATTAAAATAAGTACTCATTAAATGAAGTGTTCATTAAATTTAGTGGGATTTTAAACCGAGTGAATTAGAGTGCTTTAATGGAAAGACCTTTGACTTCTTGAGTGGAAATTGGATGAGAGATGAGTGGAGCTAAATGGATGTCAATGGAGTGTCCACCCACATAAATGGGGGAGAGGTGGGGGCACCACCATGGCTGCCATGCCATGGCCCTTGGGGCTACCCCCTCACCTATAAAAGTCCCCCTCCTCCTACTCTCATCTCACTCATTATCCATTCTCTCATATGACCTTTGGTTGGCATATTCCTCCCCCTTCTAGCCTTGTTCATTGCCAAGAGTATGGTGCTTAGGTGAAGCCATGCTCAAGATCTTCTCCTACACCAGCACTACCATATCGTAGTGTCACTGGAGTTCTCGAGGATCTGCTACTTCGGCTGCCAAGCTAGAGCGAGGGACGGAAGTCGTCGGCACACCGTATGTGTGACCGATTACGGAGGCGCTGCCCTTGTGGCATTGGTCATCGCGTCCTTGAGGATGGTCGTGTACACTCTACAACAACCACGTTTTTTTCCAGAACGTTATCCGCTTTACAGTCTTTGAGGGTGAGTTCATCTGAAACTGATCTTGGCAGTTGCAACCGTAGGATTTTTTTGTTTTCAATGCAACGAACCCCCATCATGGGTAATGTCCATCATATCATTCTCAAATGATACGACTTCATTGTCAACTGACATAAATGCTCCATGATTTGGAAACCTTGATCATCGGTTTCCCAATGAACTAGTTGTATAGAGGCTACTAGGGATTATGGTTTCTTTATGTACCACACCTGTATCAAAGTTTGATCTGTGTTACCAGATCGTATGCCCTTTGTACATTGTTAATGTATCCTAATTTTAACTTTCAAAGTTGTCATGTATACCAGAAACACACTCAGTTGAAGTCGAACTTCATTAGCCAAACTTGTCATACTTTCCATTTCTGGAGTAGTTACCTACTTCAATATCAATGTAGATCCTTCTGTTTCTACTAAGGTCCGATGATATGTTCAATCTTGGTTCAATGATTTATTAATCAATCACCTCATAACCTATTATTTTAGTCAAGAATGTGGGTCAAATTTTTGTCAAGTATGCAACATGGTGATACATGTTGACGTGGGCATACCTTACAGGTACTCGAGTTTGGTACATATGGTGTAACACCCCGTCCACTCCTGGGCCCGGGGGGTGTCACTCCTGGTAGCTTAATAGGATATCTAGATTGGCCCCACAGACCAACACTAGTCTTTTCTACGCACTTTGTCCCCACTCGTGCGCACCCGGTTACCCACTTCCTGGTCGGTCACCCATCTTAGAATTGCTCTAGGCCAAGCACGCTTAACCTTAGAGTTTGTTTCGAATGAGCTTCCGAAAAATAAGTTGCAACTTGTTGATATGGGTATCCTATCAATCCTATTAAGCCATGTTCCTAGATCTCACATACACCCACCCTTTAGAAGATCGATGCCCTCATCGATCAAGCACACCCCAGGAACGTTCCCTCTTGGCACGCGTTTGTGCGTCTAGTGCCGGCACATGTGCCATGCCGTGTCCACTCCGGGCCACAAGCGCCATGCTCCACCTGTCCCGCCACTGACCCGCACACACCCGTGTAATCGCAAGGGTCGGCTCTGATACCACTTGTAACACCCCGTCCACTCCTGGGCCCGGGGGTGTCACTCCTGGTAGCTTAATAGGATATCTGACTGGCCCCACAGACCAACACTAGTCTTTTCTACGCACTTTGTCCTCACTCGTGCGCACCCGGTTACCCACTTCCCGGTCGGTCACCCATCCTAGAATTGCTCTAGGCCAAGCACGCTTAACCTTAGAGTTCTTTTCGAATGAGCTTCCAGAAAAGAAGTTGTAACTTGTTGATATGGGTATCCTATCAATCCTATTAATCCATGTGCCTAGATCTCACATATGGCCTGATCTGGCAGAAGCCCATGGCGTTACCAGGGCCCAATCCAGGATTCGAGTAACCTACGGAGACTCCGACTGCTTGTAACACAAGGCAAAGCTTAATATAGAAAGTTTAAAGGGGCAAACCTTAACTTGTAACCAACTCGACCTGCCACCCGAGACCTAGCCTATCTATATAAAGGCTAGGAGGGGGCGGCGATGAGGACAATCACAACCCTAGTATCCACAACCTCGCCAGATCGCATATGCGCACCCCTGTAACTTTCGACTCCCTCGATAATTCCAAGAGCAGACAAGCAGGAGTAGGGACCTCTACGAGGCCTAAACCTGGGTAAACCTTGCGTCCTTGTGTGCTTGTTTGCTAGCCGATTGATGCCTCCAGCGCTTCCTCCTTCTCCAAAACCCAAGTCCATAACAACGGGCATTGATGAGTTCAACCCTCGTCAATTGGAGCCGTCCGTGGGAACTGGGAGTGCTGATGTCGCGGCTTCTTTGGCCTTGTCAACCGTGATCTACAACTCTGTAATAGCACAAACTCGCATCCTCTTCGGTGCCTTCGACTTCACCGTCCACACGCTGGCCACTCGCCTGGCTTTCGAGTCTGTGGGCGAGGGAATCGTCCTGGCGATCGGAAGCCTACGCTTCCAAGTTGGTCAGCTGGGCATGCTCCGCCTCCCTGACCAACCCGCGGTTCCCGCGATTGCTCTAGCATCATGGTTTCCGCCGCCGATCGGCACCCTGAGTGAACTCAATGCCCCGACAATAGTCGGGAACACGATCAGCGATAGTAGTTGCGGATCTGATTTGGGTGATCTAGCCATTGAAGATGGAGCCTACGGCTCTGGATCTAAAAGTTGCAGAAGCAACAGCTTCCCCAATCATTACATGTGCGCCGTCATCAACGCCGGCGACACCGGCACTAGTCGTGAAAACACCAGTACTGGCCCGACCAACAGCGGCATCCCAGTCGCGAACGGTGGCGCCGTCAACGGCACGCCCACCAACAATGGGACAGAAGACCCACACCTCACAGTGAATGAGCGCACTGAAGAGCGCGTGCTGATCAAGCTCTACGACAACGAATGGGCTCGCTGCCGAGAAGCTCTGCGGGGCAATCCCCTGCCTTTAAACTCATCAGAAGAGATGCTGATGGGTTACCATTGGCTGCTCAAGGAGGAGTACAGGCGCCAGCAGCAAGTAATCGCGCAACTCGACGTGCACAGAAAGACAGCGGATGAGTCGAGCCTTCGGCGGGCTCAGCTCTCCTCCATGGGGGGATCCTCCTCAAAGGGCAACGACCATGTGGCTGCCAAAAGGCGCTCTTGACTGGACCACCTCACCGATAAGGAGTGAGAAGAGGCCGCGCAAGTCCTCAACTTCTCGTCCATGACAGTGGACACGCGGGGCAACGTGCTCCCGAAGACGCCGCATGTGGCGGTGACTACAGCCACTATGTACCTCCTCAACAACTAGCCCCGGCTAGGGATCCACGAGTTGCCATGCACCGATCCACAATCACGGGCTTGGGGCTAGTAGAAGCTACCCTCATCAAGGACCCAACGCTAGAGCCGAAAAAGAGCAAGGCTCTGGCTAAACGCTACTCCTCGCCCTCGTCCAGCGATGACAACCACGACTTGTCTCAACGTCACCACTCACGATGACACGACTATGACTATGACGCACATGATGACATCATGCAGCGCAAGGTCGACAAGATGCGTGCAAGGCGTGCCCGTTCGACTGACTCGGAGGACGACAACATAGAGCTCTATGGCGCCAGATGCTTCAACAGAGCCATCAGGCAGAAGCGAATGCCTAAGGGGTTCAAGCTCCCATCGGAGAACCTGAAATTCGACGGCCTCCGGGACCCGAAAATCTGGCTGGAAGATCACATCTCCTCTGCCAGGCTGCACGGTGGAAGCTCGAGCACGGCGATGCAATGCCTCCAGCTACAGCTGCAAGGAGCCGCTCGAGCGTGGCTTAATAACCTCCCGCTCGGATCCATTCACAGCTCGGAAGAGCTGGTCGATAGCTTCATGCGAAACTTCAAGGGCACCTAAAAAAGGCCCGCATCAATCGAAGAGTTAAGAGGCTGCCACCAAAGATCTGGCGAGTCGCTGCGCTCATACATCCAGAGATGGTCCATCATCAAGAGTTCTGCAGAAGACATCTCCGAGGATCGTGTAATCGACGCGTTCAATAGCGGCATGCTCCGCAAAGAGCTTAGGGAGGAGCTGGGCCACTCGAAGCCCAAGACAATCAACCACCTGATGGAGATCGTGAATAGGTGGGCCGATGGAGAGTACTTGGTGAAAAACCATGCCTACTCTGATGATGATGACGACTTCGAGCATAGACGTGACCGCCAAGGGAAACATCGAATGCGCGGTTACGAGGACCGTGAAGAGATCGACATGGTCATGGCTCCCTACGCCGACAAACGCGACGACAAACGCAATAGCTGATACCGCAGCGGTGGATACCACGACAGCGGGAAAACCACGCAAGTGTGGTAGCGCCGCACTCGCGATGAGGCACCGGCAACATCCATCCAGGACAAACTGTCTGGACCATGCAACGTGCACTTCTACATCGACAAGCACGACAGCAAGAAAAAGTCCAGCCACCTCTTAAAGGACTGCCGCGAATTCCTCAAGCTCCACGAAGGCCTGGCCCAAATGAATCACGACGCGATTAACCAAGACTATGGAGCTGTCCCGGGTGCTGTGGAACATGGAGCTCCTCCAACACCGCCAGGTCCGGTACCACCTGCGGCTGCACCAGCCCAGAATCATGGAGGCGAACCATACCCCCGACCACTGGGGAATATGGGAATGATCCAGAAGGGTCGCCCCTCAAATTGAGTGCAGAAATCGATCACTCACCAAGTCAATCTGGCGATGAACTCTCCGCCCTCCACCAATGAGTACCTTAGTGGCAGCGAGTCCTACATCACCTTTGACAAAAGCAACCACCCGCGTCAAGTACCTCGCCCAGGCCACTGTCCCCTGGTACTCGAGGCACAGATTGGAGGATACGTCTACCTCCTAGTCGCGGTTGACAAATTCACCAAGTGGATTGAGGCCATGCTGATGACAAACCAATCGGGAGCCAGCGCCATCAAATTCTTCGAATCTATTGTCTTCCGCTTCGGGGTGCTACATAGCATCATCGCGGACAATGGGACGAACTTCACCTCCAAGGAGTTCTAGGAATTCTGTGAAAACCTGGGAATAAACATTAGCTATGCCTTGGTGGCGCACCCTCAGACCAACGGTCAAGTCGAAAAGGCCAATGGCCTCATCTGTGGCGGAATCAAGAAAAGGCTCCTCCGACCACTTGAACAAGCCGTCGGGTGCTGGCCAGACGAGCTGCAATCAGTACTTTGGAGCCTGTGCACAACTCCAAACAGCGCCACAGGCTACACTCCGTTCTTCATGGTGCATGGTGCCGAAGCAGTACTACCCGCAGAAGTGCGCTAGAAAGCCCTGCGGGTGGTTGCATACAGTGCGAAAGAATCAACTCTTGCACTCGAAGACTCCGTCGACCTTCTTGACGAGGCACGCGAGATTGGAGCAGAGAGATCCACGATCTACCAGTAGAACCTCCGCAACTACCACAGCAGAAGGCTACACCCCAGATCCTTCGTCGAAGGAGACCTAGTCCTACGACTGAAGCAGCAAGGGCACCTCAAATTCGAGTCCCCTTGGGAAAGACCTTATGTGATTACCGAAGTAATCCCAGGTGGCGCCTATCGCCTTAAAGACCCAGAAAGCGGAGTCGCATACTCTAATCCCTGGAACGTCGCGCAGCTGCGCTATTTCTACCCTTAGACGTTTTCACTTTTCAAATAAGACTATTCAGCTAGGCTACTTAGCCACACATTGTACCTCATGATATTCTACGAATAAATAAAGCTACATGCTCCAAACCTACTGTTTTTCTGTTTTGATTGCAATTATATTACTCGAGGGCTGTACCACTTTCGTTCTACGAAAAAACGCAGTATCCTGAGTAGCTGACACACTACCAATCGAACCCTTGATAACATCAACCCAGCTGCAACGCACCTGACAGATTGGCAAGGTGCTGAGATAAATATACGTCAGGCTAATGAAAAGGAACTGTAGAGTACCATACACTCGGAAAAATATATATACAAGCTAGCAAGCTCTCTACATTAACGGGTATCAAACGCACCCGGCACAATTGTATAAACTTTTACAACACTTGTACATCCCTCTGCAGGACTATCTTACACTACTGACGTAAAAGGAGCACATTTGTTTGCTCTTCGAAGAAGTCAACAACATCCTCCACTGGCCGGTCAACCGCCTGATAGTGCGACACCATATTCCAAGTCATCCCTTCTAGTGGCGGCGGTGGTCCAGCAGCAACAGATGCGACGTCCACATCTGGCCGATGCAGTTAAACCAGCGACAATGCAGCCTTGGCACATGCGACTAATTGTTGGCGCACGCACTCGCGGACTGCGCTTATATCCTGGAATTTCGCTAGAAGAGCCAACAGGCTTGAGGGCACAATGTCCAGTAGAAACATCATCTGATAAATATACTTCAGGCACGACTACGCCTTCTTCAAACATTGAAGCACCTGCAATGCACGATCCTGCAATGTCGCCAATGCGACTGCACAGTCATGGTCCACCAAGAAGTACCCACTAGCTTGTAGCTACTCCTGTGTTAAGTCATTCATGCGAATGGCAACCCGGTCCTTCTCATCCTGCGGATGACGAGCACTAACAACTACAAAAAGCAAGACCAAAGTATAAGACAACGCATCACCGCAAATGGATACAGAAAGGATAAGAAGATAGAGAGCTAACATTTAAATTGCTCGTTCAACTGTGCAACTTCATCTAGGAGATACTTCTCGCAAGCAGTGGCCTTCTCAGCCTTCGACTTCCACACATCCGTGTTACTGTGGATAATAGGCAACTCCCGCTCCAACTGCTTTATACGGTCGTGCAGTCGCGAGAGAAGTAGCATCTCCTCCACCTTTGAACGCGGTTGCGCTGTAGTTTCATCGGTGGGAGGAGATTCATGAGGATCACTCGAAGGAGCACTCGAAGGACCCTATTACAACCAAGCAAGAGGCAAATGAGACCAATTATACATTGATAAAAAAGGGCGGAGTGCATTCAAATTCAGCAAAAGTATCAACAGGGAATGCCCACAAAACATAATCCAGCAAAAGGAAGCTAAATTATTACAAATGGCAGCTAAGGAACGATCTGCTTCTTTGACTTGGACTTTGACTTCGGGGGCTTCCTCGAATCTGTGGCGGTCTTTGACGCCACAGACTTTCTGCTGGTAGCCCCAGACGCCGCAGTCTTCGCTGCCTTCGCTCGCCGCAGCTCCATAGAATATTTTGCGACTATCGATGAGCTGGTGCCCATACTTATTACAACTACTAGCGAAGGGAGCAAATACTACCTGCTGACTATCCGCATCGACAGACATCGCCTCTGAGACCGTGATCGGGTCTAGCTCCATGCCATGAGCTTGCACCATCGCGAGTGCCATGGTGGCGCCGACAGACCGTTGTGAATTCTTGAAGTCCATGGGAATACCTTCAGCGAAGGATTCCACCAAGCCATCAAGGTTGTCGATTAAGCTAGCCTTGGGGATCATGTCCTCTTGGAGGCGGCTCAGCACACCCTTGGACTTCCCAAGCATATCTTGGAGGGAGACACTATGGTCCTCGACTGCGGCCATGGCGCCAGCCAAGGCATCTGCATGGCGCAAGGCTTGGGCATCGAAGCTTATGCCGGCGGCATCTAAAGAACACAAAATATCAGCATAGTGACATGAAAACAAAAATAGGAAAAAACACAAGTGAAGCAGTGTAACACCTCAGAGTGCTTTCGCCATCGAGAAAAGTTGTTCTACGAACAACTTCTCCCTCTCAGCAGTAGAGGCACGCAGATCTTCCTCACGCTTTTGTGACTCCTCTAGAGCCACGACTGCCTCATCGTGCTTCTTCTCCGCTGTGGCAAGTCCCTTCTCGAGGGAAGTAAAGCGACGGAGAAGCTCATTATGCTCACCTACAAAGGGTAGAGCACGACAACACTTGAGTTTACAAATCTCTACATGAGTAGAGCGAAGAGACAAGTTTAGCACAAACCTTCGACTGCGGGGTGGCGGTTGTCTAGCATGGCATGCTGCCGACCCAGGCTAGGATCTGCTCTGCAAGGCGAGTGGAATCCTTCATGATAGGCTACACCAAAAGAAACGAAGCTTCTGCATTGTCAAAAAAGGCACAAACTCAAAATTCGACTGCCAGTGGAAAAATACACTCATGTGTTCCTCTAGGGACTCCGAAGATTCCTGTCGAGTGGGTGTCCGTGCAACCATCTGGTGCCCCTAGTGTGGGGGGAACTCGAAGAATTGGTGCCGGAGTGGGCCGCCACTGGAGGAGAAGGAGACCATACTGCCACCTCCTTGTTCTTAGAGTCCGCGACTCCGGATTCTTTAACAAATTGACAGTCGTCGGAGGACGACAACTCCGTTTGACTACAAACATGACTAGTACCACTTCAAAAGAGAAACTTCAAGGAAGACAAGACGAACTCACAAATATAAAAACTTACCCGTCAAATTTGTCAAGGTCGAAGGAATCATCCGATGACTCCTTCAGCAACCTCAGCTTCTTCCGTGCGGGAGGAGCCATGGCACGCACAGGCATGGTGGGGATTGGCTCCTCTGCAGCAGCAGGAGGACCCTCTAGCGTTGTCAGCGAGGAAGCATTAGAATCCTTGCTATGGGAGCGTTTGCGAGTCCCATGGTCACTGGACTCGGGGGCTTCCTCTTCTTCCTCCATGGGGACGGTGGAGCCTGACTCGTCCTCTTCATCCACCTCGTGAGGAATAATTCCTTCGGGCCGAGGAGGCAAGCTGGTGGCCACGGCCCAATCCTAACAACAGGAAAAGCATCAATATACAAAAGCATCTACAAGCAATCGAAAAAACAAGAAACTCTGAAGAGAAATCCACCTCAGGCGGAGGATTGCTGGCGCAGAATGGAGGCATGACCGAGTCACCTAGGATATCCTCCTTTTGTGGTGTACTTGGTCAGCAGTCGCAACCTCATGTCCACTTCACTTGAAGAGATGCCCTTCGCAGAAATGCGAGTGGCATCACTAGCACCGGTCCAACAAAACATCGTGTGTACCCTGGCCTACAGAGGCTGCACCCGACGACACATCCAAGTGCGAATAAGCTCTGTGCCGCCTACTTATTTGCCTATGCGTTTTTCGAGGTCGTAGACACGCTGATAGAGGGCCTCTGTCTCTTCGACTTCAGCGTGCATCACAACATTCTTCCAGGACCTCCTCCGCTTACAGGGGCGCCACCGGATTGAAGGGCGCGAGTTCGTAGTGCTCTCCATCCGCTTTCTAGTCGCGGATGTAGAACCACTTCTCCCTCCATCCTTGGGCAGATGCAGTGAGCTTGATGTTGAAGTAGGTGATGTTGGAATCGACATAGATACCGCAGCCTCCTATATCATAGACTACTGAACCCGACACCAATTGACGTTTGAGATTGAAGAGCTTCTTGAAGAGGCCGAAGTGCGTCTCGATTCTGAGCCAACACTCGCAAAGAGTGATGAAGCAAGCAATGTGGAGGATAGAATTAGGGGTCAGCTGATGGAGCTGGAGCCCATAGAAGCAAAGGAGACCCCTAACAAACGGATGCAGGGGGAGAGAAAGACCGCGAATGATGAACGCAAGAAACATCACTCGAAAACCCGTAGGAGGACTGGGGATTACCTCGTCACCGAGAACACGCAAGTCGTCCTCCGCGGTAGAAAGCGCCCCGTCCTGGCGCTAGGTGAATAGCTCCGACGGCTTGATGACGGACTAGCGCCATGACCCATTTGTGACGCGGGTCCCCATGCCCTTCTTCTTCCTAGCGCCGGCAGCGCTGGTGCCCGTAGTGGAGGCGCCTCCCTTCTTCTTGGCAGCGACAATGGTAACCACAGATCCAGCAGCGGTGCCTCCCTTCTTCTTGCCCATCTTGCGCTAGCGATGTGAGCGCAGGAAGTAGCTGGGGAAGACGCGCAGTCGGTCTAGTGCCACGAAGGAGATGTATGCAAAGGAGCAGCAAGAACAGCAATGACGAAGGAGCGCAAGCAAGAAGATAGATGTGGGGAAATTACCGCGTGGTGTGCCCCTACTTAACCTCCTAGCAGATGTCATCCAACAGCCAGAAGAAAATCTACCAGACGCATGGCGTACATCGACATTGACGTGTGGCAAGGGTAAACCACGAAACGTCCCCATTACTCCCATTACGCGCGGAAATCGAGGAGACGTAGATAAAACAGAAGATTACGCACGCCCGGTCAAGTCCAAGTCAGAAAGTAGGACCCACCACTCGTCATGTCTCGTCAAAACCGCTCATGCGGGTAACTGAGGTCATCTCATCGTCAGCACTAACATCATCAACTCCAGCAGGAGAACATTTTGACTACTTTAGTCCTTATTTGAGTCTTCGACTCAACCAAGCACTCGGGGGCTACTCCTAACAGGAGCGCTGGCTGCGCACCCAAAGAAATTAGTGAAGATATCCAAGCATCATGAAAACCCTTCATTCGAATCTACGATTCGATTATGGACTTCGGGTTACTCCCATAGGGAGTGCTGAAAGCACATTCAATTGAAACAAGCAAAAGACGATAGCAGTCGCAAAATACTCACTCGAGTCTACGACTCGAATAGGCGCTCGGGGGGCTACTCCCATAGGGAGCGCTGGCCGCGCACCCTATGATTATTTTTTCTTATACGTTACACCGTGTGTTGATAACATCCACACTCGAATGCTGTGGCGACTCTGCCTCATATTTTCCATGCAAAGAGACTGCGTCTCCTGAGTCACCTGAATCATCTCCGCGATGACAAAAATTCGGATGTCGCCCTTACAGCGTGAAGATAAGACCTGAGTTAGGCTTGGCAAACGCATCTGTTGCGCTCTACCAGAAATAAATCCATACATGCAGGTACGATGAATAAGCCTTGATGGACGCGTCGAGTGCTCACACTTACACACTGGGATTTGACTCCTGTAAAACCTCCATGGCCTGAGTCGAATTACACCATCACTTTTCTGAATTCGAGTCCGGGGACTCGAGTTTGAGTAGATTGCGTTGTTTTGCCCTAAGGCAGTTAACTGGTTCTGATACATCAGATAAATCAGGCACGTATATCAACAATCCCTATGATGTAAAACAGAGCACTCGAAAATATGCTCAGATGCGCACTCGAAAGACTTCATAAAGTCTCCACTCGAATCTACGATTCCACTGGACACTCGGGGGCTACTGACGTGGGTATACCTTACAGGTACTCGAGTTTGGTACATACGGCATGATCTGGCAGAAGCCCACGGCGTTACCAGGGCCCAATCTAGGATTCGAGTAACCTACGGAGACTCCGACTGCTTGTAACACAAGGTAAAGCTTAAGATAGAAAGTTTAAAGGGGCAAACCCTACCTTGTAACCGACTCGACCTACCACCCGAGACCTAGCCTATCTATATAAAGGCTAGGAGGGGCGGTGAGGAGGACAATCACAACCGTAGTTTCCACAACCTCGCCAGATCGCATCTGCGCACCCCTGTAACTTTTGACTCCCTCGATAATTCCAAGAGCAGACAAGCAGGAGTAGGGACCTCTACGAGGCCTGAACCTGGGTAAACCTTGTGTCCCTATGTGCTTGTTTGCTAGCCGATTGATGCCTCTAGCGCTCCCTCCTTCTCCAAAACCCAAGTCCATAACAATGGGCATTCATGAGTTCAACCCTCGTCACACGTGATAACGTCCTTCAACTATTGTTGGTAATACTAAATGTTTCTCCTAGTTCTACAAGTAAGAACATATTTCTTTGCTTGTTCTATTCTGAACTTCTTCAGAATCCAAGTGAAAACACTATGACACTAATGTACATTAAGCATATCACTCTATCTTGATAGGTTTCAATGTTTAATGTTTTGCTCAACCTCATTCACATAATATTTATCAACTTAAATATCACCAATATCAAAACACATTACTCACTATATGTCGTACACATATACTAGAATGTTGTCACGCTCCCACTCACATATGCTATCATATATGAGACATTTGTGATATCTCCTAGATCTTACTCAAATATATCATTCATACATTTGATCAAGAAACTATTTAGCTCCCACTTAAATACTTCACAAGTGTAGGTATTCTCGCTATTTTGGTGCCAAAATCCTTTGATCCTTTATAAAATCGAGAGATTCCCACAACAAGATACTTTAACATCTTTATAAATTATTGCTATTATACTGAATATAATCTTTCTTTAATTATGACATCGAAGAACTTGCAGTTTTGATCAGTCCACTATCAATTATCAAATTGTAGTAGTCGTCTAGTATAAATCCAACAGACTCAAGCATCGCTACATATTGTAGTCAATTGTTGAATTTGTCAAGACAATCTTCATGACAAATCGATATTTATGTCTTCCTTTAAAGTTTCATTTCTTCCATATAATTCTATAGTTATTTGGAAGAGATTTAAGTAATTCACTTACTCGATAAAATCAAGTAGCTCATTACTTTACTATCTCAAATGTAACTTTATTTAGGATTTAATGACTCTCAATCATTTCTCGTACTTAGGTACATCATCGCTTCCTCGTAGTTCATAGGTATGTCTTGTTCATTTAACATGACATGTCAATCAATAATATATTTCCACATAGTGGGAAATACACTATCGAATCCTACTTTATCTAGAAAGAGTGCTCAATCGAAACTTTTCATGATCACTACCATTAGTTTCACCTCATCATGTAGAGCCTCGTTTCACAGAACACATTCCATTGCGCTACTCGACATTTGGGGTAAGATCAAATATCTTGATTTCGAAGTTTCACTATCTTCCATCAACACTATTATCGAGAAACTTTTCTTGATAACAATGCACTCGACTACAGCTAGTTTGCCTTTTAGTTATGGAAAACCGTATTTATAGTAGCCTATGAATGCTTCTACAAATATAGTATTATTCATAAAAACTTCATCAAAGTCTCTAGACACTCGAACGTTACATGAATCTTATGGTATTGTTTCCACGAATCTAGATAATTCCCTTTATTTATAAGTGTTTGCTTACGTTTTGACTTATAGCTCTAACTTTCTATGATAACCCATTGAGAGATTTTCTTTAGACCATATGTATCTAATACATTATGATCATGATGCTTAAGATATATCAATACTCTTTGATACATTTAATCATCATAATTTGTGGAACGGTTTTCACAAGTCTTTTGTGTGCTAAAATCTTAACTCAAATACTAGTGATTTTGATCGAATCATATAGACTTGTATTCTTTTGTTAATTTCATATCCTTCTTTTATTCTAAAAGTGTTTGAACATTTCAAATGGTTTCATACTCATGTTTTATCTAGTAAATACCTTTTATTCACATAAATCTGCATTCATTCCAACAATATAATGATATCCACTATATTGATGAATAATACATCATTACATACATTATTCAACTATTTAACACACATTCTGTTTTACTAGAACATATTCTGTTTCATTCATCCTCGCGTTATTAGGCATGTTTTGCACGTGTGAAAATATCAAGTATCCAATGACTTCATGCTTTCATGAACATGAATGTATACAACACAATTATGACTTAAACTATAGTGTCATTTTATCATTAAGTTGGACATCTTTTAGCTTTCAATGTTTCCTGAATGCATAAACCATTATCATCAATATCATAATGAGAATAACATATTCATAACCAAAAATGTGACCATAATAGAAATCATTCATAATAATTGAAGAACTGATTTATCACTGACTCATTATGAATAATCATCTCGCGAGATGCAAGACACACTAATAAATTCACACACTTAAATCGATTACAAAAATTGTTCAAACTATAACAAATCCATATGATAAATGTAGAAGGAGAAGTGTTGTCGGCCATCAACATCTTGCATGCCATCAACACGCCATGTCTCCTCATCTCCTCCACGCAACTCTTTCGCATACGATCATGTTTTCATAAAACAAGAACAAGTATCAGTATACTTGGTGAAAAAATGCAATAAGTGTTTTGTGAGAAACACATTTATAAACTATGTATCATATATACCAGCTCAGTCAATGATCTCCGTAGTGATGGGTTCTACCTTGACAGTTCTCAATTGTTCTTCCCTTTGCTCCAAAAGGCTCTAGATGCTAGAGCCAGGTGGTCATGGTAGTCGAACATGATGTCTTGTTGTGTTTGTTCCTCTTCCTCCAATTCTACCCCTTTATCATCAACAAAGGTTTACTTTGCCTTCAATTTAATTTTGGTTGTTCCAAACATTGTGCATGAACAAGAGCACCAAAGGCATTCTTCTTCACAATTACCAAAAAGATGAAACCGTTTAGCACATCTATGGAACTAATTGTCGAATAATCCGGTCTCTCACGAATTGACATTGTCATGTGCTCCTTCAAAGGCAAGATTGCTTGCATAAACTTGCACTTGACCCAATCATCATTTGCATCCTTGGCTCCATGATCAATCATTCAGATTTGAAGAGTTGTGACTCTTTTATAGAGATCTTTTGTGGATTCACCTTCTCTTCCTGCAAAAGCATTTGACTCGGCTTCAACTTATTAAAACTTGGAAGTATTTATGCCACCATTGACTCGAAACAACATTATGAGGTGATACCAAGATTCCTTGGTGGTTGAGTATGCACGGATGTGCGTCATGTAATCCGGTTTCATTGCCCTATGAATAATGTTCAAGGTCGGCGCATTGAGTTGTTCATCAGTTTCTTATTTAGCCTACAAGTTTGTTGGATCAATGGGATTGAAGCCATTCTTTGATGATTCTCCATAATTGAGTGCAAACACTACTAAGATAAGACTTTGTAAAAAAATCCCAGTTAGTGAAATTAGATGCATCTATCACGGGTGGGGATTCATGTACATTAATATGAGGCATGGGAATTTGAGTAGGGGTGGAATAGTGACTTGGAGGTGTCCAAGCCGCACCACTCCTACCCTCATTACCCTTGGGAGTTTTGGTGGCACCCATACCTTCCTGCAAAGTGGTGTTTGAGACTTAAGGGTTCTCATTCACCACTCTAGGGTTTACCAATATGTTATCGGTGATTGGGGTAGCAGATGCTTGGGATATCATATTATGGGATTTCACACGCATTTACATCTCCTCCTCCATTAGGTAGCACAAAATATCCAAGGATTGATTATGCTCCTTTCATGTCATGGGAGATTCATTGGAAATGGATGTATCCCCTAGGTTTATATTCACATCCTCTTTATTCGTCCATTCGCTCACATCCTCTTAGGAAGTAAAGCCCAAATAGAGAGCCTTGTCTATGATACCAATTGAAAGGATCGATATGATCGACTAGGGGGTGAATAGATGCTACCAAATTTTATTTCTTTTTAAGTTAAGGCTAAAAGAAATGGTAAATTCCCTATATATGCAACTAAGTGAATTTACCTAGATGACAAGAAAGTAAACTAGCAAGATAAACAACAATACAAGAGTAAGGATAGAGATAACCGCATTGTGGGCATGAGGATGTATTACTGGAGTTCCTTCCTTATGAAGGGAAGTATGCCTACATTGGAGAGGTGATGGGGCTACACAAAGTCACTAAAGCACCTCTAAGTCTCACCTTCTCCCGAGAAGGAAACACAAAGGTGGGTACTCGACCCACTAAGTAATGCTCTTCACGGTGGCAACTGAAACCTTGCAAAAAGCTTGGGGCAAACTCCACAACTCATTCATAGGCTCCCAACATAACCACGAAGCCCTTACAACACAAGAATGAGCTTTAAGGGTGACTTCTTCAAGTTAGGGTTTCACAAACCCTAGGTAAAAATTCTCATGAGAACATGGGGAAAATTACCCTTGGTGGAAGTGTAGATCTTAGTATGATTTCCTGAATACCCAAAGGGCTTCAAGTTCTAGTGGCTAGGGAAGGATTCTTGGGGTTTTGAGCTCAACAACAATGGTGGAGAGAGAGTGGAATTTGTAACCTTCACTTAGAGAAGAACGGTGTGTTTTGTAGGTACCATAGAAAACTAGTTGTTGTAGATCACTTAACCCAAAGTCCGATGAAGAGACTCTGGAGTTTCAGGCCATACCAGAATCTCTAGTGGATGCACAATGAGTATCTGACCTGGCTTACGACTCCAGGAGTTTCCGCCCAGCAGTCTCTGGGCGGTCTTTGATCTATTGTTCTACACATTATCAGCACTTAGATAACATGAATAAATGAGCAGACAGGAGTCTCCGGTGCTGACACACTGGAGTTTCCACTAGAAACACACCGAAATCTCCGAGCTCTATAGCGAGGAGACCAAGAAATTCAAGGTTTCCTGCATTATATCTTCTTTTCCCTTTTGAGAGGGTCAACACCATGTTGAGCTATAACGGTTTAGAAATACCTAGAACCATTAGCCAATGGTTAAACCTCACTTGTATTAACAATAAAAACCAAAACGTATTTAGTTGGGAAATTATGTTTCAAGTGTGGCATCATAATTTTGACGAAGCTCCATGACACGAATGAGCCCAAACTTCCAAGACAACTCCAAAGCTTCTCCAAAATATTCCTGCCTCTTCTTCATGTGATAAATGTTTATATGCTTCCGAAGGGCTATAATTTTCTTCATGTTTAGGTACACATCCATATAAACTTCTTATTTCCATCCCATGTGATAGTTAGTATCTCCAACATGACGGTCAGGTCAGTCTCGAGCACTTTGGTATACGCCTCAAGAGGACACTTGGAGACTGTCTTGCAAGTGGCCGACTTTCTAGAAGATTTCTTGGCAGAGGCAGGCGGTTTATTCCTAGTAGTTGTGTCTGCTTCCCTATGCGATGTTGCTTGCTGCCTTTTTGTTTGCACAGTGGGATGAATCACTTCATCATCATTATCATGGTCCATTTCTAGAACATGAATAGCATCCAGATCAGAGTATCGAGCCATATATGGATGCTTCTTCTTCTTTGAAACTCTACCACCATGATAAATCCCTTGCCTTGATAAAGAGGCATAGGTAGGGAGGGAACATGAGATAAGTGCACAAGTTCATATGGGTGAAACTAAAAAAATAATGGAAAAGTAGAGAGATGGATGGAATTTGGGATGCACCAGAAGTACCACCGGGGAGCTGGTACTACCATTGGTGAAAGGACACATATGTCACCTAGAGGGGGTGAATAGTCAAGTTAAACCAATTATGATTTTGGCTCTAATAAATTCGAAATAAAACTAGTGTTAAATTTATCAAGCACAAAACCTAAATATGCTAGGTTTAACTAAGTTTTCCAATAGATTATGCTAAGTAATACGAGCAACAAGGTTATAGCAAGATATACTTCTTCAATCTGGAAGGCTATCACAATGTAAAGTGCATAAGTAAAGAGCTCGGGTATAGAAATAACTGAGACACATGGAGATGATGATTTTATCTCAGAGTTCACTTCAAAGGAAGCTAATCTCTATTAGACAAGTGCAATGACGTAATGCTCTGTGAACACCACAAGAGGCTCACCTTGAAGTGTCGTGGCTCGATGCACACCCAACGCCACACAAGGCCTCACTCCAATATGAGGAGGCACACCACTCACCGATGCCACAAAGGCTCAGCTTATTCTCCCATTTGTGCACCACCAAGGCGGGCACATGATACACTATGGGACACTTGAGGGTGGTCACAAAACCCATACAAGCTTGAGGCAATCTCTAGAACTCAATTGTAGGCTCCCAAGAAACACCACCGAGGCCACAACACCATCTAGGTTTCCAAGAACCCAAGAGTAACAAGTTTCTTGATTTCACCAACCAATTCTCCATAGAGAACTCAAAACTGTATACCTAATGAAATGTCAAGTACTTCACTTCCAAATTACATCAAAGCTACAAAATCTATGGGGTAATAAGAGAGGAAGAACAATGGAGAAGAACACCAAATTTCTCCAAGATCTGGATCCAATGTATTCCCTCACTAAGAGGAGAGATTGATTGGTGGAGTAATATATCTAGATCTCCTCTCTCTTTTAACTCAAAATATGCCAAAATCATGGGGGAGAGGGAATAAGCAAGCTCAAAGAGGTCAATAGTGGTGGGCAAAAACAAGCTCAAAAGATGTGTAAATATTAGGGAAGAAGCCCCCTTAAATAGGGCAAGAGAAACCTGCCTGTTTGGGTTAGATTCACGCCTTGGCGGTACTACCATGTCATTTGGCGGTACTAATGCTGAAAACTAAAGTATACTGCAAGATGGCATGCCTTCGGCGATAGTAGGTCGGAACTAGTGTCGGGGGGGTGATCCCTGGTAGGGTAAAGTTATGTATAAAGTAAGATTGACCATGACTAAGGTTGACTGACATAGGGAGGCCGACATAAGATGACATACCCAATCCGACATTTAGAAAATATGTCGGCATAATCGAGTTGTCAATTCCTTGAAGGATCCGTGTGGCCGAGTAATCTCGGCTGAGGTCGACATATGAGATTGGCATATGGCCAGAGGTCGTATGCTGACCTCTAAGTCAATGCCTCTGTCTCTTCGAGGAAATCTTGAGAGGATAACCATTCCTCTGTAGGCGTGCTCATGGATTAAGGAGAGTAGTCCCATCGAGGATATTCTGGAGGAGACCGTTGTCAACATGGAAACTGTTAGGAGGATGGGCATGTCAAGTCCCATCGAGGGTATCTAGGAGCGACCCCATGATAGGAGAAGCATCTAGGCCAGGGCAACGACTTTGTGCATCATCTGTAGAGCATATCCGGTGCCACCTGTGCCCTAACTTGTAATCTAGAAACCCCTTTATAAGGTGCCCTAGGACCTCCTAGAAGAGGGTCGACCCCCTGTTTCCCCATTTCCCCCCATTTAGTTCTGAGACAAAAGCGAGAGCAAAGAGCTTATTCTTCCTCCTCTCGCATAAAGCTGAAGGAGCCATTGTAGCTATGATAACATTGAGAGATATATCAGCTAGATGCAGGAGTAGGTTTTTTATCTCAATAGGAGAGCCCTGAACATAGGTACATCGTGTGTGCTTTGTGTTGCGTTATGTGTGCACTAGTTAGTGAACTATCCCTCCCCGGATCCTCCGGCGTCCATCTGGCCCCAAGATAAGCCACCCCATGGCATATGCCGTGACACCACCATGACAACTAGGGAGGTGCTACCGCCAATTGTAAAACTTTGGACCAGATGGTATGAAAACTTCAACAAATTTTGACTCTGGACTCTGATTATGATGATCTTGGGCTTGTTTTGAAGAGAACAACAAGCACTACAAGATTTGGCCACTGACTCCTGACTAGGCAGAATTCAACACTCAACAAACATACCACCTCACTCCTGCTTGGAATAGCCGGTAGTAAAGTCCATCCGACTATAGGCGAAAGCGGGCGCATGACACAAAAGACCATGGATATGACACAAGTGTGACGTACGGGGTGATAAGATCTTAGGATCCACCGTTCAATGGGTCCCTAGGTAGCATGAATGATATCATACTATGCATAGTCACAACCCTATTCTCTAGCCGACAGAACTGACCCTAGGGCTCGGGATTCCACTACAACATCATCACCACAGGGATGTTCCTGAAAATCTGTGGATAGAACAAAGAGGAAGCAGGGAGGCCAAGGTATTTCTCACTGCCAAGTTCCATCGGTAACAGTGGTAACTCCATGGCAGGCCATCCCTCAGTGTCCATGGCCAAGCCTATAAAAAGGATCTCTTCACGAAGAGAGGAGGAGGCCAAGCATTCAGGAAATCATCCAAAGCATTGGACACCCAAGAAATTCCACATACATTCATCCACATCCACCACCGTAGAGAATAACTCTGGCGAAAAGCTCACCAGAGTTATTGTAGTTGATAGGTTTAGTATTTAGGCACTTAGAGCACCAAATCAGTTGCACTCTACCGGGCGTTATTCAAATAATGGGGAGAGGCCATCCATCGGCTAGACTCCCTAGACATCGTCCACCATAGTTACTAGCTTAGCCCAGCAGGTTGCCAGTCGGAGCACCCCATCCATCGGCTAGACTCCCTAGCCATCGTATATCGTAGTTACCGGCTAGCCCAACATGTTGCTAACTGGAACATCCCACACTAGAATACGTAGTTTTCCCATAAAAACATGTGTCATATAACAATTAACTTGTATAAAACTTTCATGCCTTGATGTTGTTAGCTCATTGGTTCGTGATCACAAGTCCTTACACCTATAAATATGTTTATCGGGAATCAAACCCACAATATTACAAGTTTCACATGTTTTACAACTTATGGGTATTGCTTACTTGCATGGACAATAGAGAAGAATATGATAACCAGCCGACAAATATCATGATTAACACACACATGGACATAATCCACCCTGACATTTTCCATATCCATAATCTTTAGCTCGCCCCCAACACGACCAACAAGTTACTTCTCAATCATGTCCTTTCAAAAAACCATCTAGCAACTTATGGACCCACAACCACATTGTCAAAAAAATAACACAATTTCTTATGGACTCGAGAAGCCAACTCCTACTCCTGGAACAAAATGCCCCCTCTCCGACACCTTTTCCTAGTCACGTAGACAAAATACACTAGACGGTGAAGCAATTCTATCCAATTGCCCTAATCATAAGTTAGCTTATCAAGTTATATGGATAGTGCATCTACTGATAAAAGGCTTAATTGCTAAATTTCTTTGGGCACAAGCTACCACTATTTCCATGTCATCACCCGGTAGAACTGGATCATCAAACTCTTTGTCCTGAGGTCGGGCATCTCAAACATTAGTCCAGTCTCCCTTGATTTCGTAGATTTACCATATGCTCCATTGCCTACAATCCCACATGCATTTGATGTTATGGCGCCACTATGGTTATTCGTTGACCTGACACTGTGATCTAGGCAAACAGTCGCCTCAAAGCCTTAGTTTTCGTGACCTAGCAGAAGAGACGATCAGGGATGTCAACCAGGTCGACCCTGTCCTCTAATGGTATACAAGAGACAAGGGAAGTTGGACCAGACAAGGGTTCCAGATGACAAAAACCCTAGGGTTAATTTGTCACCTATATCTGATCCTAAATCTGAAAAAAAGTTAATACATCAAAGCTGAGAAAGTACCATTTTGATTATCTTGAAATAACATGGAATTGGTTTTGTGTATCCTTGTACACATCACATCTCAAATGACATGTCTTGATACGAATGAACCATTACTCATTTTTATAAAACAAAAATATTTTGGTCATATTTCTAAAATTAAATTTTCTTTTTTCACACTTTTTTGACACAAATACCGTGGGAAAGGCCCCCACTACGACTTTTTACGTTTATAAATACCGAAAGTGGGCATAAATATTTAAAGAGGAACAAAGTACATGGATAAATACATCACAAACAATCTAGGTAGTCATGCATGCCTTCCTTTAGGTTAGTCTTGACTCTATGCCTGATACCATTCACATATTCTTTGAAGAAAGAATAGCATTGGTCTATACGTCTCTATTCCTGAACAAAAATGATCTTGTTCATGTGATTCCATCACTTCCAACATCCAACAATCATAGAAATTTTAAAGTGAGGGTATATGATCTTCTCCTTACTTTCAGCAACATATCAATAAATGGGCGATCCGTGTTCCATTCCTATCCAATCTTTCACTAGTAATTCTAACTAAATCACATGAAAAAAGATATGCAATTTTTCCTCTATTTCCTCATCATACAACACACAAGTCTAAGACTGCACATAAAAGTTTTTCCTCTTCAGCAGATCTCTAGTATTCAATTTGTCCTGTAATAGTAACGTGAAGAAGAATTTGTGTTTTGGCACACAAGGTGATTTCCATAACCATTTGAAAGGATCTGGTGCAGCAGGTTCCTTTACTAGGGAAAGGTATACTTTTTTGTGTGTGCAGTATGTATTACCACCCCATGGAAAAGACCAAGTATATATTAAATTATTATTCAAGATACTATTCATACTACATTCTAACTGCCTTAGTTAATTATCATCAATCATGGAAAGAGGTAACTGAAACATTTCATAAAGAAATATGTGAAGTAATCTGCTTATTCTTGGAAAATGAGTGAAGTTCAGGATTTTTTTAGCTAGACGATACCCATGCCATTTATCCTTCCATAGAAGGGTGTTGTTTCCTATTCTAGGAGAGAAGGTTGTCAGATTTTTGAAATCATCCAAGATTGGAACATGATTTCTCCACCAGAATGAACCTTTGCTCCTCTCTATATTGGGAAATTTCCATTTTGGTAGTATGCTCCCAAAAGAGTTCTACCTAGGGAAGGTCATGACAATTGTAGAATTTGAATAGGTTCTTCAACATCAATGCCTTGTTTTGTTGCCTTGGATTGAGTACTCCTAGGCCTCTTGCATATTTATTCTAACAAATTGTGTCCCAATCCACTAAACATTTACCCTTCCTTTCAATATGTTTGCCATGCCATAAAAAATCCTAGATGTTTTTTCAATATGTTTCACATGTGTGTAATGTACTTTCAAGGCACACATAATGAAATTAGGAATAGCTTGAATCATGGACTTAATCACCACTAGTCTAGAACAACGAGACAACATATTAGATACACCTGCCAGTCTCTTTTTGCTCATGATAGGAGTGAGATCCTGATGACTGCAAGTGCACATATCGATTGTAGCTAGTTTCGAAATAAGAGTATCGAACCCACAGAGAGCTATTTGGATAAGGTCTTTATGCCCCTCGTTACGGTATACCAAAGGATACTTGTAAGCTGCCTTTGATTTCGAGTAAAGGGTGTTTGAAAGGTTTTTGGTTGAATGCAGAAAAGTAGTTAAAACAAGTAAAAGAAAGTATGAAACAAAAGCGTTGGAAATGGTGGTTGAACTCAATAAGGATAAAGCATTCCTGAGGATGTAGGAGACACCACTAGCATGTTGTAATTAATCATCATTAGGATAAACTATTTCTTGTGGCATGACATGTGTGGAGAGAGTTCCATAATAAGATGTTCACTACAAGGCTCGTGGGCAGCCACTTTCTTGAGCCAGGTAATGAGGTCACCTCTAAATAACCACTTTGATGCCTCAAAGCAGCAACTCATAAAGACCACCACAATTAAGGGTTTCCCCATAGATATGGTAATTAGCTTAGTGAATCTCTCTGTATCCCTCCTTAGACTGTGAAGGTTATAAGCCAATGCTTGTAGTCACGAATAACACTAGACATACTCCCATACACACCTAATGATTTCACCCTCTCTTTAGTTCCGAAGGCAAATGATATGTGGCCGACTACACATACCATCTAAAGAGAGAGATCAAAGACAATATCATAATCAATAGATCATGGACACAAATAATAGATCATCTTTATTTTATTCCATAATTTTGCTAGGGTTTCTCCATCTCCCCAAGAACAAAGGGAACTAATCACACATGGAAGAAATCAACAACATAATCATAATCAAATGTATAGATAAAAGTACGAGAATAAATCTAGTGCAAACCATAATTAAATCTGGAATTACAATAGAATCTAATGTATGGAAGATGAGAGTAGCAATGGTGATGGATATACAGCGGTTTATGATGAAGGGGATGATGCGATGTCATCCGATGATCCGTGAAGCAGCAAGGATCTTCCCTTCTCCAAGTTCCTCCTCTGGATCCCTCTCTAGTGTGGTATTTCGGGGCTGGAAGTTTCTCTGAATGTCAGATCTCCGATCCGTCTTTGTGAGGCGAGAGTATTTGACGAGGTGGACGCACTGCCATAGGGTACCGGTGGGCGGTACGGGCAAGCTCCGCCCGTACCAGTGATCATTAAGCTCTCTCGAACTTCATTCCTTCCGCATTTGCCAATCTCCCATGTGCGAGAATAAATCAATTAAATGACTTTATCACTTAGAAATACCATATTACTACATAATATGACGGTTCCAATAAATATGTTCATAAGAGACTTAGTGATTCGGGATCCTGTTGAAACAAGGAGAAAAGGTGCGTGAACACACAGTAAAATACTAAAAATCCTACTCTACTTATGCAAAACAATAGGTAAATATGATATAATTTTGGACTCGTCAACTTCCCCAAGCTAAACTCTTCTTGTCTCTGAGCAAGGTGGTGGCTTGCGGACAAGATCATCATGTTTATAAGGCACAAGTCATTTCAATAAATGAGGAAAAATTGAAAAAGAGTACAACATCGGATATAGAATTGCATCGTGAGTAATATTACACCCTTACACATCACATGATTTATAGGCTTCCACACCTTTTGTATCAATATATCATATGAAGTTTTTATGGAGTAAGAATATTATATAATCATCAAATTTAATTAGTTGAGCACTTATTTTGAGTAATGAATGATCATTGCTTGGGTTACCTTTTTTTTCAATATTGCACTTTCTTTTGCCTTGAAAATTCTTTGATAGTTGAATCTTTTTATTTTTCATCGAACCAAATCCTCTGATCAATTTTAGTATGATTTATGGCTATTATATATTTAAACTTCTGACCATAACATGTTATCGAGATTTCCTTCCTATAACTAATCAATACTTTGTTGGTGTGGAAAGACCTAAAATCATAATAGTGGTACAAGTATCATATCACTCAACCTAATTCATACATCTAATATAATAATTATGGATCAAAAAAATTACTTCAAAATATTATAAAGTCCCGAAACTCGATGGATATAACTCTTTCCTTGAACCGAAGGAATTTGAAGATGGTGCAGCTAATGCAAATTCTGGAATTAAAAACCTAACATGCATGCGAGAAAGTAAACATGCTAAAACCAAAAGATAGATTACAAGGTGTTATATATCTCCCCAAGATTGGGATCAAGCCAGTGGGATCAAATAATCCCTCGTGATTATTTGATACCGTGGCATTCTTAAATTTGGAGAAGAGGCCCTGGAATTACATAGGCTGGCACGCAGTGTCTTGTTTGATGCCTCGAGGATCATAATGTGAACCTTGCACTGCTCGTTGATTGTTTCCAACTAAGCCACCATTGCCTTATACATCTTTATCATTTGCTTTTGTGCTTCCATAGATCGAAGGTTGATGTCCAGGTTGGATTCCAAACCTTTCATTATCTTCAAGTCCATCTGATCCAAATAACAGCACAGCAGTTTAATGTGCGTAGAAGAACCTAGAGAGTTTACCTCGATTTTCTTTATACGTTGATCGAGCTTATCTAGGGAGGTTTGAATCTCCGCATCCTGCTGCTTCGGTTTCTCTAGGTACGATTCTCTGTCTTTCTTGGTATTGAGTTGGACCTTTTCGAAATCACTGTATTGACCTATCATGAGATTGAATCCTTTTTGTCAAGCCTTCACTATATCCATTAGCTTGAATCCGTCTTTGGCTCCTAGCTGGTCGCACCAGGCTTCTTGTCCCTTCCTTCCTTTGGCATCTTCCGTGACCTTTGAAAAAGAATCTTGATGGTTTTCTTTGTCGATGTTCCATGGATGAGACATGCCAGCAGGATTGTTGGAGAGGAAGGAGTGTCGCGATGTGCCTGTACGGCCTGGTCTTACCGAAATCAGAAAATCGATCAAAAACATAACGAGTGCGGTTTAATCGAACACTCAAATGCAGGCGCTGCGTCAGACGCCCACCCGTACCATGTTTGAAAAACTGACAGTAGCTTTAGAAGAACATGATGGCTTCAAAAATGCAAAGAAAAATAGCAAAATAGCAACCAGAACATAGGTAAGTCAAAATTTTGATTACCTTGTTCAACTGGTGGTAAGGAGTTTACTTAGGTATCTTTTTCTCCCTTTAATGTTTGAGTTAACTTCTTCTTCTTCCCTTTGAACAAATTTGGTCACAGGAAGTCACTAAAACCATTGCAACGAGAAACCGGAAATTTTCTTTTGGGAACTATAGTCCCTAATGGTACACATATGGATGACAGCTTTTTCGGTGTTTTCATCTCTTAAATGTCCATAGGTACGTCTACCTGTTCTTCCCTTCTTTGGAGGATCTGCAAGTCAAATTCTTGCAAAAGCAAAGTCCAATGGATCATCCTTGGCTTAATGTCGGTCCTTTCAAGGATTTATTTCAAGCCACTCAGATCAGCATATCACTCTTATTTTTGAATCAATTATGTAAGATCTAAATTTATCACAAGAGAAGACAACAGCGAAAAGTTGATGTGGTAATTCTTTTGGGCGCCATTTAAGGTGCGACTATCATGATAAATGATACTGAGTTCATCACCATCACACTGGCAAAGGATTGCTCCCACATCTTCATGACTAGCCTCACAAAATAGACCAAAAGTTTTCTTCCAATTGTGTGGCTTGATAACAAGGGCATCAAGAAGGGCTTGTTTTAATATGGTGAAAGCAGCGATATAGTTTTCATCAAAATTAAACATAACATCCTTTTGTAAAAGGTTAGTAAGTGGTCTAGCAGTCTTAGAGAAGTTTTTAATAAATCTTCTATAAAATCCAGCATGACCCATGAAACTCCTAATGCCCTTTTACATCACGAGGAGGGAGAAGCTTTTCTATTACCTCAATTTTATCTTTATCAACTTCTATGCTTTTTCCTAAAATTTTATGACCAAGTACTATACCTTCTTGAACCATGAAGTGACATTTCTCCCAATTTAAGAATAGGTTAGTATCTTTACATCTCTACAAAACTTTATGAAGATTATGGACACAATGACTAAATTAAGTTCTGTAGACCGAGAAATCGTCCATGAAAAGTTCCATAATATTTTCAACATAATTAGCAAATATAGCAGTCATGCACCTTTAGAAGGTAGCAGGAGCATTGCAAAGGCCAAAAGGCATACGTCAGTAAGATTATAAGCCAAAAGGACAAGTGAAGGTTGTCTTTAGTTGGTCATCACGATGAAAAACTATTTGAGAAAAACTGGAATAACCATCTAAATAGCAAAAATGAGAATGCATAGTGAGCCTCTCTAAAGTTTCATCTATAAACGGTAAAGGGTAGTGATCCTTTCTGGTTTCCATATTAAGTTTTATATAATCAATACACATCCTATGACCAATGACAGTTCGAGTTGGGACCATATCATTATGTTCATTTGGAATGACAGTAAACCCACCTTTCTTAGTAACACAATGCACTAGACTCACCTAATCACTTTTCTCCACAGGGAACATTATTCCTGCATCTAATAAGCGAATTACCTCTTTTCTTACTTCTTCTTTCATATGAGGCTTAAGTCGCCTTCAAAAATCTACAACCGGCTGAGCTCCTTCTTCCATAAATATTCTTTGAGTGGCTATCGAGGGACTAATCCCTTTCAAGTCGCTCATCGAATATCCAAGGGCTTTTTGGTGCATCCTTAGGACTATCATTAAGTTTTCCTCATCCTTTCTGCAAGATTAGAACTTAAAATAACAGGGAACTGCGGTGACCCAGCATACCACTGCATGTGTAGTACACTATAGTCGTTGACATGACACCTACAGAACACCGTTTCGTAAATATCACATCCCTCAGAGTGGTACAACAGAAACATTACGGGTCCATATTACAAACGTACACACTTCATTATTATTACAAACCAGAAGTTCCAACTTCAAGTGTTACAAAATTACAAACCAAACTTAAGTAGTTATAGCGGAAGATATAAAGTTCAAACACATACTCCGAATTGATCTCAACAACTTATTTTATAAAGTTCCTGCTGCTCGGCTCAATTGGTTTACTAATAACTAAGGAAACTACTCGGACTCGTTGCCCTCCACTCCATAGCGTATTTAGTCACCCTTCACTCCCTTCTCCTCCTCCTCTCCTCCTCGTAGTAGACATCTTCTTGCCCTTCAGCTGCGTACATCGAAGGGTCTTCTGGATTCTCAGAGTCTAAGCAGGGGTTCAAAGGAAAGAGTGAGTAACAGCGTTACCCAGCAAGTTCATTATATGCAAGGTGGAAAGTTTGATGCTCTATCTACCACCTCGGACTATAAGTCCTTGGCACTATGCAGTTTTCATAAACATTTCTTCAAAGATTGATTTTATAATCAAAAACTAGCCCATCAGCCTTCACAGGTTGGCCAAAACTTCATGGAGTTCCTTTCCTGCCGTGTTCGTAGCTCCTTCCCGGAACAAGGAGTAACAAGTTACAGTTCTTACACTCTGCAAAGGTGCGTTGCTTTACCCATGAGAGATCAACTCCTTGTTGCACAACCGGGCGTACTTTCCCGTCCACAATTCCGTGATGTGGGGCCTAGTAGGTGATCCAATCCAATCACTGCCCTCTCCGCGATCCCATATGTCTGCACGATCCTCCGGGGATGACTACACCTCCGTTAAGCCCCCTTTCGGGCAAGCTACAACCCTGGTGAGTTCCAGAAGACTCTACGAGCCGGTTATTCCCCTGGCAAGCTCCATAAAGGTCCGACTGTACCTCCGGTAGCCGCTCATAGATAATCTAGATACCAAAAACGTGGAGCCTAAGGGTGCCCACCCATATGCTGGATTCGCACAAGGAATTCACAGCGTCACGTTAAGGTCATCTTGCCTCCATATGAAAGGAAGAAGATACAGCTGACTTCTTCGTCCCATTCCAAATCTCATGGTTAGCGTGTAATATACGGCGCTAGAATCACTGATGTCATGGTTAACCCTAAGTTCCATTGCCAATCTTTATCATCACTTAGGATGATATCTACATCTTATTTATTAGAGAAGATAATATTTTCTTTCTCCAAATCATAGACGATAACACACAATTTGCAACATCTTTGATAAAGACTCTTCAAAGGACATGAGCAAGTGATGAACTTGCCTTGTGACTGCAAGGTAGTGAAGTCGGATGCTTCCACTTGACCTTGAGCTCCGGTTTCTACAAAGAACCATTATTGCCCGGTAAGGACAATATTTAAAGAAGCAATATGAAATGCATAGTAATGTCATGCAATGGTTTATTATTTGTTTATTTGCATGTTTTACCCTCATAGTAAAAGTTTACTATTTCTTTAATTAAAAGAAAAGTATTACTTAAAGTCTTTGAAAAAATTATAAACATTTTATTTGGCATTTTTATAAAGACTAGAATTATTTAAAGAGTTTAAAATTGAATTTAATTAATTTTTAACTCCTTTAAATATTTAACTAAAATTCCTTTAAGGAAATAAGACTTTATTTTTATTACATTTAATTTACCTTTCTAGTATTTTTCTATAATAACACTTCCTTTTTGAATTGTAAAAATGAATTTTATTCAATTTTTATGTGTTTGTATAATTTTATAAAATTCCAAAAGGAATATATATCCTAGTAATAATAATTTTAATTTTAATTACCTAAATTTAATTTGTTATTTTTTTAAGTAGAGGACATTGTTTTGGGTCTATTAATATTTTATTTATATTTTTAGGATTTTTATTTTATTTCTTAGATCCATTTGAGTCCTAGGGGTATTTTGGTCATTTGACAATTTAACTAAATTTTCCATTTTAAATCTGGACCCAGCCCGTCTGGGCTGGTCAAACCCTTTTCTGTGAGGGATACTGGACCACACCGGCCCAGTACGCACCCACACCTCTCTCGCCCCCCTCGTGTTCTTCCTCGACCGGTTGCCGCTCGATTGCCGCCGCCCTAGGCCTCCTCGGCCGCCACCGTGGTGTATGGCGAGGTTGTGGACCCTTCTCCTTCGCCTGGACCATTTTGATTTGGCTTTGGAGCCCTCCCTCGGTGAGGCTGTTTTCGTTCCGAACCCTAGGGTTTGGGGTGCCGCCAGTGATGCCTTCGCCGCTGCTCCAGTGGTGCTGTGAGGTGCTCCTGTGTTGCTGTGGTGGTGTTGTGCATCCTCAAACAATGCGGGCGCCACCTCAGCTTGGTGCGGGTTGCAGTGCCCTTCGGGTGCTCCCTGTGCCGCCGTGCGCTCGTCGGCCCCTCTGCTTCCTCTTCTAATCTACAGCGAGGACCTTGAGTAAGTTCTTCTTCTTCCTCTTCATGCTCTCTCTATACTTCCCTTGCTGGCCACTGAGTGCTCCTAGAGAGAAATTCCTCATTAGGGTTACCTGTTCTATTAGGGTTTCACTCTTCTGTGTTGGTAATTGAGGATACTGAGCTATTTAGGCATGGCTCTGGTGTTGATTCTATGCTGAACCATAGCCTACTGATGGCCAGGGAATTACTGATAATTATGTAAGATAAACGGTTATCTTAGCCTTGTTACTATCAGCACACAATTGGGAATGTTGTGACTTTAATCTAGCTTATTATCTGATTAGTGATGATGGTTAACTAGTTTTAGTACTAGAACTTGTATTTGGCTACCTGGAATTATAATTGAGGTCTCTGGTGATAGTTCTTCTATGTAAAAGAATGATTCCTAATTAATATATTGGGAAGATGATTAACTATTCCTCTTTAAATGGCCTGGATTATATGATCTCTGGGTAGGATTGGCTTAGTTAGAACAAATCCTAGTGACACCTTCCTAGGAATGGTACACAGGGTTTGCTCTAGTACTGGCTTTGGTCTACATATGCTCCAGAATGGCTTGATGCTAAATTGAATTGAAAACTCCTGTTGTATATGTTGGCTTATGATATTCAATAACTATTTTATGCATGTGATGTTGGTCTGAGGCATAGGACTAGTTTCCTAACTTGCTGTCTCTCATAGATAGGTTCTGGTATTGATACCAGCTACTTATCTTGGAATCCTTTTGATAAAATGATGGGTGAGTTTATATGGATCCATCAGATCTATGGATTCTGGGGTGCTACTCTTTTAAGAGATGTGCCCAGAATTCATAACCTTGGCTATATTAAATGAAATCTAGAATATAGCTTTATATCCAGGATCAGTGATGCTAGTCTGAGATCCTAGTTCAGCTTGTATAATCTACTAATGGCTTTGGTATTCACAATATCTCTATGATGGCTTCACCCCACTTGGGTGATTTCTGAGAGATTAAGTATAGAACAACACATGACTGCTTATCCAGATAAAATAGTGAGATCATGTGAGGTTTTATAGTACTCACCACAAAAATTGAGTGGTTGTGTTTTTGCTGGTTGATTTGGTTGCTTGATCTTGCTAGCCTGCTACTTCTAGATCCTGGAAGCTTGTCCTTGATCTTTCTGTCCACCTGCTCCACCCCCTCCTTATGCCACCATCTGGTGAGTGTTTGGATTATCAAGTGTATGTTTTGGCTGGTGGTTTACTTGCCTTTGGCCGGATTGAGATGTTCCTGGCTTGGTGTTTGAGAAGGAGAGCTGTGTGGTCTATGGATGAGCTTCGGGTGAGTGCTCTGTTTGAGTGCTAGTAGTGTTGCTGCTGTGTCGACAACACACTGCATGCATTCTGTGACTAAGCTGTATGCATGTGTTGCCTGGTCGTGTGGATCAGCTCAAGTGGCAATATCTCCATAAGTTACCTTTTTACTGTTAACTGCCTAGTGAAACTTGCCCTTGTTAACGACTCGATGATGTAATTTGAACAATGCATTTCATTATTCACCACTGAGAGTAACACTAACTGTTTAAATGTTGTTTTCTTTTTAGTTGTTTTAATCTTATTTGCGGGAACAAGATCTAGAGATACAAGATTTAGTCTAAGAATAGCTAAGTAGCATAGGTCTTAAATGTAATCTTCTTTTCTTTATTCTTTTTGTAGAGAATCCTATAAATATTTATTATAAGGTAATAAAGTTGTATTTCCATTCTCTATAATTTTCTACCTTTGATGTATTTATTACAATTTGTAATGTTGTGATGTAATCAAGAAATAAAAATTCATTTCTTATCTCATTTTCATTGTCTCAGATCCTTATTGTTGTTTACTGTATCTATGATTTAATCAAATAATGTTAATAAAATATTTTGGAAAACCATTTAATATCACTAACTTCCACATCTTAAATATTTTTGAATTGGTTTAAATTTCAAATTTGAATTCATAATATCTTCCCCAAAACTTAATAATTCCTAAAGGTCATGTCAAAATTCATAGCAATCACTAATAAGAGCTATTCCTACCTCCAGTTAGTGAAAGAAACTTTGATCCCTTTAGAGTTTTGTTTGGCGAAAAAAATTACCCTGATTTTACAGATGCATGCATGCACAAAGTTAGATTCCTATTTCTACCCTTCGTTGGATCCTAATGCTGGGATGTTACAGGAAATTATTAGTATCATCAAGAAACCTATACTTTAATTCCTTAGGAATGGTTTTGAGTGTAGGAGGCGGAAGTGCCTCATCTCCTTTCCTTATAGGTACTTCATAAGTTTGATTCGTTTTAGGATCTACTTCAGCGATTGAGTCAAGATAATCATCAACCTCCATTTTATCTATATCTTCAGGAATATTATTATTGATAATTAGGCTTCTTGCTAAATCATTGTCAGGAGTTTTGATGAATACGGAGGCAAGATTAATAATGTTACCTTCTTCTTCTTGCCCAACCTCATATTCGTCAAACTCTTCAATAGTCGGCTTATGATGGAATTAGATAAATGGAAATTCATTTTATCTTCACCAAACTTGAGAGATATAGATTCTTTCTTGCAATCAGTGTTTGCCCCTGCAGTGTTCAAGAAAGTTCTCCAAAAAATAATTGGACAATAAACATCAGTAGGCATATCAACAAGTACAAAATCAATAGGGTACTTGTAAGGTCCAATACAAATTAGGACATCTCTAATTATTCCCATAGGAACTCTGAGTGTTTTATCTGCTAGCATTATTGTCAGATCAGTCTCTTCTAATTCAGCGGGATGAGTTTGTTTTGGATTTTTAGATAAAGATTGTAAGGGATTACATTAACAGTTGTTCCAACATCACAAAGGCCGTAGTAAGAAGATCCACCAAAGGTACAAGGGAGGATAGGTTTACCAACATCCTTAGCTTTTACCTTTCCATCAACCAATTGTGAAGCTTCAGTATCAAGCTCTATTACGTTGCAATGTGCGAACATGGTTAAGATATTTTCCTTAGTTGGTTCACCTGTCTCCTCCATACTTACTTGATTAGTTTCTCTTGCTTGTGCCTCTTCTTCTAATTTTTTAGGAACATTTTCTCTTCTTCAAGTTGTTCTTCATGTTGTTGAGCCATCATATGTTTTATCGCCATCCTTGGGAAAGGAAGGGGTTCAACATAAGGGGGCAACTCCCTCAATGGCTCTACATGAGCTACAATTTCTATCTCAACATCTTCCACTTGCTGAGGTGGTGGAGTGTATTGAAGCCAATCCTTCTTGGGGGATTCAATATGTTCTGTAAAGGGCTGAAGGATTTGCAAATCTTCATCAAGATGAAGTTCATTAGCATTTTCATTACCTTACCGGATTATTTATAAGCATTGAGGCAATCATATTCAATTTCTATCCCTCCTTTGCGGCCTAAATCAAATCCCCAAGTTTCTCCATTGTGACGAATTCGTTATAAGAGTTCCCAAGCTTTAGTTATAGTTAATTCCATAAAAGAACCTCCGGAATTAGTGTCAAGCTCATGTTTAATTTCTTGATTAAGCCCCCAAAAGAAAATGTGTAGAACATACCATTCAGGTAAATCATGACGGGGACATTTATTAAGGATGTATTTATACCTTTTGAAGGCTCTTACCAAGCCTTTACCTAGGCAGTTCTTGAAATTTGTGATCGCCCTCCTTACTTCAGCAGTCTTCACTTTGGAAAAGAATCGAAATACAAATTCTCCTTTGAGCTTTTCTCAAGTGTCAATTTTCTCTGTAGGGCATATTTTATACCAAGCTAAAGCAGTGTTTTTAGAGATTGGCTAAACAATTTAAGTTTCAATTCATCATCAAAATAGCCTCTCAATTTAAGAGTCCAATATAACTCGGTAAAATGCATTAAATGATTATCTCCTGCAAAAGTTTTCTCCTTAATAATAGCAATAAAATGAGGCTTAACCTCGTATTCTAGTTCACTCCCACTCGGGAATTCTTTAACAAGTCCTCTATTCAACTTTCCGAGGTATTTGATCGCATCAGGATGATTCATCAGTCCGGGTGCAGTCATGGTTTTTACCTAAAATGTAACACCTCAGGTTTGGACCATCAGCAGTGCTACCACACTATCTAAATAACACGAAGCATAGGAAAACTCAGAAATTTGGATAGCACATCCTTTGTTTACATGGACATTAACGACATGATATTTAAGAATTTTATAAAATAGAAACAATATAGTTCACAACACAGCTAGATGTTATAAAAAGTAACAATCTGGCTACCAAAGGCTCACAAAGTAGTTCAAACGACTCGGATAGTCAGTGTTGAATAAGGCACTAAGAGGCTACAACTAATATATGATTGTTCCCTAGGCATTATCTAGAATATGTGATCAAGTAATGTGGTAGATGTACTACACCCGTCTCCCATGCATATGTCGCATACTTAGTACCTAAAATCCAAACGAACAAGAGTGAGTACAGAAATACTCAGCAAGTACACTTAGAACCCTAAGAACAACAACAAAGAATTAACCATGGAAGAATACCGGTAACCTGCTTGTCAACATTAAACTGAAACCAAGTACATGAATATGTCGCCCGGACTAGCCCACGAAGTACTCACCGAACTTAATTCGGAACTAGACAGCTCGAAACAGTCTCTCACTGGACTAACATGAAAAGAATAGCCATCAGACTAGCCCACAAGCTAACAGTTCTCACGGAACTTTATTGGAGTAGCCGCTCGCTTGGAACAGTTTCTCACCGATTTAGCTCAGAAAATAAAAAACATGATATTTCTAAACACAAAGAGATAAATTGAAGCGAAAGAATCACAAGTCTGAATTGAAATCTCACGTCAAATGAGAACAAGCAATCACACATTACAATTATAGAATAAACAGGAATTTGTCATGCACTTGCCTTAGTTTAGACTGCACAAACGAAAAATTACTCTCGGCATATAAAGCTTCCTAAAACCTGCGGAAGTAACCGCACTTCAGAAACTACTCTCAGATAAGCCTCACCAAAAGACATCTCAAAGTATTCAACTTTATTTTCTCAGGATGAGACATGCTAGCTTAATGTATGTTACGACCACACCTCAATATTATTCAGTATCCGTTTTTAACCGTGAAACAATGGCCAGGAGCATCAGGATTTACTAGCAGACTCCTACAACGATTACCCAGCTAATTTGATGAATATTCAAAAGTTGGTATCCGGCACATACCTGCAGGTCAGCGGCAGCAGGACCTAGGCGACTTGTCTGCAGACTACTTGTTGGCAGTAGCCGATGGTCGCATAGCTGGTTCAACGACAGTGGCGGCAGTGTAGTCCGCCGACCGGCACGGATGCCTACGTGACGTTTTGCAATACCATGGCCTTGGAACGAGATGTTGAGGGCCGACCAAGAAAGGTAGCTGATAGCAGTAGCATGCGGGCGAGGACTTGGTGGCGGCGGCGGTGGCGATTAGGTTTAGGGCTGATAGTTTGGGTGCGTCCAATTAGAGAGGATGGGGAAAGGTAGCAGTGTCCTCTGATATTATTTATCTATTTTCTTTATTTTAAGCCAAATCTAGCATGGTGATACGTCTAAAATGTATCTATTTTTCTAAACATTTTTGCAACCGTTTTCCTCTAAACTTGTGTGATTTGGATATAACTAACTGATGTTCGTTGCCATCCATCCATCATGGGTAAGTCTTATGATAGCAAGGTTCCTATTTTACTATCCACTACAAGGAGAGGTACAGTTCTGAACACCTCTGTTACTCTTGATTCACCATCTGTTATGAGTAAGCTCCTTACACTACTACATAGACATGCTACACAAACTGCTACTACTGCTGAATCTGAAACTTCTGATACTTATGATGTTGCTTCTACTGTGCTTGATAAAAGTGGCTCATTAGGTCCTTTCCTAGATGCTATGATTGCTAGAACTATAGCTGGAAATACTGAAACTCCTAATGAAGACACTAGTACACCTGTCAGTTCAGTTGAGTCTAGAGAGAGCTATGATATCCAAGACGGTTATATAGAGATGACCGATGAATTTATTAAAGAATGTCAAAACACCCATGATAGGAGTGCTATTAATAGTCTCCATGAGAGGCGTACTATAAAACCCAAATTGTCGCCTAATGCTAAGTTTGTTGCATCTCCCATAAACATTAAAGATAAAGATTATGATTTCTCTCTTGATCTATCTTACGTAGCTATTGTTGAGAAAGAACCTTTTTGTGGGACTAAGAATGAAAGTGCGGTAGCACATATGACTAAGCTTTCTACCATGAGTGGCTTATTTTCTGATGATATTAAGATGCGCACCTACTTTGTTGCTAAAATTTTCCCTTTTTCACTGAAAGGAGAAGCTAAAACTTGGTTTAATAATTTACCTCCTGGATCTATTGATATCCCTGACTGCTTGATTAGTACTTTCCTGTAGAAATATTTTCCTCCTAGTGCTAGACGTGCTATTTTGCAGGAACTTTTTGATTTTAAACAGGGAGAAAAAGAGATATTGCCTGAATCATGGGCAATGTTTTGTGCTTTGGTTCATGCACAGGCTGGATGTCCATTACCTAAGAATGAGCTTCTTGATATATTTTATAATGGACTAACTGAAGAATCTAGGACATAGCTGGATAGTTGTGCTGGTTATGTTTTCAGGAATAGGACTCCCAAGAAAGCTGAGGAATTAATGGCTAAAATAAGCAAGAATTATGAAGACTGGACTATACCTGAACCAACTATTCTTGTGCCTATTCCAACATCAAAGAATAGGGGAGTTATTGAACTAAATGATGAAGTGATGAAGGAAGCTAAGAAATGTCTTAAGGAGAAGGGAATTAAAGCTTCAGATGTCAAGAATTTACCTCCTATAGAAGAATTATGTAAGACAATTCCCCACTCATCCACTATTGAGGTACACTCTCTCCAACATTTTGATGAAGGTGATATCCCTTACTCTAAACCTCCTGATCAATGCTTAGAAGAATTTGATGTTTTTATTGTTAAGCAAGAGAATTTTAATAAAAGGGTGCAAAATCATTTGATGGAAAACACTAGAGCTATTGTTGAGTTGAAGGATATTGTGGAAAGAACATCTAATGATGTTAAAATGCTTGTTAAACATTTTCAAATGGTTCAAACTCAAATTGATCAGCTTATTAAAGTGCAAAAAGACGTTAATGCTGCTAAATAAAAACATGCTTATGAAATTAGAACTAGAAGTGGTGCTGCTACACAGGATCCTCTTTATCCTGAGGGGCATCCTAAAAGAATTGAGCAGGATTCTCAACGAGTTGAAAATAGTGGTACTACTCCTAAGAAAAGAGAGAAGAAACATAAAACTATTGTAGAACCTTCTAAACCTGCTAAAGATCCTAATAGTATATATGTCTCTAATGCTGAAACTGGAAGTGGTAATGAATAAAATGATGTTCCTGATAAAGAAAAAGTTGAAGAAGAACCTAAAAGGCACACTAAGAATACTAAATACACTAAAGAAGATTTTGTTGCTAAGAAACATGGTAGTGAAAGAGAGCCTTGGGTCCAAAAACATATGCCTTTCCCTGATAAGAAACACAAGTCAAAGGAAGATGAACACTATAATAAGTTTTGTGAGTGGATGAAACCTTTATTGTTGCAAATTCCTTTGACTGATGCTATTAAATTGCCTCCTTATTCAAAGTATATGAAGGATATTGTCTCAAATAAAAGGAAGATCCCTAATGAAGAAATCTCTACTTTGCTTGCTAATTATTCCTTTAATGGTATGGTTCGAAAGAAACTTGGAGACCCAGGGATTCCAAGTATTCCGTGCTCTATTAAAAATAGTTATGTTAGAACTGCTTTGTGTGATTTGGGAGCGGGAGTTAGTGTTATGCCTTTTTCTCTCTACAAGAGACTTCAACTGGAAAAACTGACACCAACTGATATATCTTTGCAAATGGCTGATAAATCTACTATTATTCCTATTGGTATATGTGAGGATGTACCTGTTCGAGTGGCTCATAATTGCTTGATATTAACTGATTTTGTTGTGCTTGAAATGCCTAAAGATGATAATATGACTATTATTCTTGGGAGACCTTTTCTTAATACTGCAGGAGCTGTTATTAATTGTAATCAAGGAAAGGTGACTTTCAATGTTAATGACAAGGAGCATATTGTCTATTTCCCCAAGAAGATTGATAGGAATTATGGTTTGAATTCAATTGAACATGTTGAGGGCATTCAAGTTGGAGAAATATATTGTCCCATACCAAGAGAAAAATATGAAACTATTATGATTGGGACCATTGCTATCAAGGTTGAGGTAACATAATCATTAGTGGAATACAAAGTTTTGTTTCATATAGAATTGTTTTGGTAACAAGACCTGATCAACCTTGTTAACAAAAGGATTTCAATGAACAAAACAATGTTTTCACCATGATTATTTGTGTTTACTTTTATTCTATCCATTTTAGTTTTTGCTTCCGTTTAGTTTACTTTTTTGTTGTTAGTTGCTTGCATTTTAGGGTGTCTTAGAACTTCTGAAGTTTTGTTTTGTTTTGTCATTGCATCATTCTAAAAACATTTTTCTGTCCGAAAATCATTCATCTATACCTAAAAAATGCTCAAAAATAAAGTGTCTCGAAAAATTCCAGAAAATTCATATATGCCAAAAATCAACTATCAGGAAAAATCCCGGAAAATATGCCAAAAATCCTATTTCACCAGAATACTCAAGGAGCCAGAATACGAGACGGAGAGAGGCTGGGGCCTGGCCACACCACCTGGCCACGCCAGGGGGTGTTCTGGCCGCCCTAGGCACCCCCTCGGTCTCCCTCTTCGCCTATAAGTTGCCACTTGACCTAAAAACCAAGGGGGGTTCGACGTTTTTCCAGAAAGAGTTCCGTTGCGCCGCCACCACTAGATTTCGCGATTCGGAACCAGAAACTCCGTTCTGGCACCCTGCCGGGATAGGGAATTGGAGGAGATCATCGCCATCATCATCACCATCGCTTCGCCATCGACCATCCATGTTTCCCCCATCCATGAGTGAGTAATCCCCTGCTGTAGGCTATGGGGATGGTAGGGATTGGATGAGATCGTTCATGTCATGGCATAGGATTGTTAGGGCATGGTGCCTAGTATCTATTATTAGCGCCTTTTGACTTTGTTGCAACTTGTTATGCTTAATGCTTGTCTCTAGGGCCCGGGTGCCATGATTTCGGATCTGAGCATGTTATTGATTCATTATGATAGTATTGTTTATGGTCTTACCTGCAAGTTGTATACACACGTTGCTGTCCGGAACCAAAGGCCCCCAAGTGACAGAAATCGGGATAACCAGAGGGAATGGCTTTGATGTGAGGATCACATGTGTTCACGGAGTGTGAATCCTTTGCTCCGGTGCTCTATTAAAAGGAGCACCTTAATTGTCAGTAGTTCCCTTGAGGTCCCGCTGCAAACGGGCTGGCAGGACAAAAGATGTTGTGCAACTTCTCATTGCGAGCACGTATGACTATATATGGAACACATGCCTAGGATTATTTAGTACTTAGATGCTTTATCTTATTTATCTGCAAATGCCCTATGTTCTGATTGCTATATGAATTGTCTTGTCCATGCAACGCCCGTCCATCCATCCATGTGCCTACTGATGGCTCGTGATTGATGAGCTCGTTGGGAACCCCAAGAGGAAGGTATGATGAGCACAGAATTAAGTTTCCCTCAGTTATGAAACCAAGGTTATCGAACTAGTAGGAGCAAGGAAACACCCCAAAGGTGTTGCTAGCTGAGCCTTGATAGGGCGCACTACCGGTGCTAGTAGCAACGTGGAGACCTGCACAACACAACCACAGAACTCTGTCCCCAACTTGCAATGAGGTTGTCAATCTCACCGGTTTTGCTAAAAACAAAGGATTAAATGTATCGAATGGAATGATGTAAAAGTTTGCAGAAAGTAAACACAAAGCAGTAAACAGTTTATAGATTGTATGTAAAAGAAAGGACCAGGGTCCATAGTTCACTAGAGGTGGCTCTCCTTAAGATAGATAACATGCTGGGTGAACAAATTACAGCGGGGCAATTGACAAACATCGAGAAAGCAATACATGCATATACTAATCATCTTGACTCCTTTGGAACTTGATTGGGCATTACAACATTATACATAGACCGCCATCCAACTGCATCTATGACTAATAATCCACCTTCAGGTTATCATCCGAATCCCCTCCAGTATTAAGTTGCAAGCAACAGATTATTGCTTTATGAATTGCGTGTAATGTAAACAATACGATTGTTCTATGAACAAAGGATTGTTGTTTTCTCCCTAGTAGCAACATCACATCTAGTACCTTAGAGATTTCATCACTTCCCAGTTACGGAGGCATGAACCCACTATCGAGCATAAATACTAACTCTTGGAGTTGCTAGCATCTACTTGGCCAAGATAGCTACTAACAACGGAAAGCATGCAAGATCACAAATAACAAATACATGATAGAATCAATAATCAATCTGAAATAGCATCTCAATATCCATCGGATCCCCGCAAACACAACATGCAGAATTACAAATAGATGATCTTGATCATGAACAGACCTCACAAGATCTAGACATGAAAGAACAAAGGAGGAGAACCAGCCATCTAGCTACTACATGGACCTGTAGTCCAGAGATGAACTACTCACGCATCACACCGGAGGCTTGCATGATGATGAAGAAGGCCTCCAGGGTGAATTCCCCTCTCTGGCAGGGTGCCGGGAAGAGCTTTAGATCCCTCCCAATCTAGGGATGGAGATGATGGCGGCTACAGACTCTTTCGTGGATTTTTGATCGGGTACTTAGGGTTTTGGTTCCAAGGGCAATATATAGGCGGAAGGAGAGGCCGAGGGGGTGTTGGGGTCGGCCAGACCACCCCCTGGTGCAGGCTAGGCCTGGCCGTGCGGCCAGGTGGTGTGGCCGGCCCCCTAGTCCTTCTCCGTCTCGTATTCTAGCTTCAGATGTCTTCCGGAAAAATAGGCACTTTGGCTTTTGTCCCGTCCAATTCCGAGAATATTCATTTTCTGACTTTCCTGGAACCAAAAACAGCAGAAAACAGGCAACTGGCACTGTGGCTCTTGTTAATAGGTTAGTCCAAGAAATCATATGAAAAGTACTCCAATGTGTGGACAAAACACAAGAAAGTAGATAAAACCAAGAAGGGAACATCAAAAATTTTAGATACATTTGCAGTGTACCAACAAATAAGTGCAAGCATATACAAAATAGACGATACAATGGTTCAAGTTTATTAAGGGCAAGAAAAGTAAAGTGTGCCATCAAGTTCGTGAGAGTAGATTACATGGGCTCAAACCGAGGTTCGGGGTTGATTCCCATTTATCCAGTATGCGAAACATACAAAGCTAGTCTAGCGATCCTTCAAGACTCTCAGGGTTACATATGAAATTTAAGAAACATCCTTAATGAGCAAAACGGATCCGCCTTGTGTATCAAGACCGAATAGAACAATAAAGTAGAACTTAGAGAGGATAAGGAAAGGACACCCTTCTCACCTTGACTAGAAAACATGGGAAATACATTTTGAAATGAAGAGCTTTATTTTCGGAGAAGAAGTAAAATAGATTGCTCTCTAGCAGAAGGACGTAGTAGCCCTAAGACTTGAAAAAAAATCAAATCTTCTGGGGCACATTTGAATGAAAGGTCGACTACTCATTATCCTAAACAACTGGAGGAGGATACACATACAAGTCTGAGGGAAGGGAGGCAACTAAAGGTTTTAATAAGAAACTTTAGTAAACAACTTTAGAAAACAATCAGTAGAATAAGCAACTAAGAAGAAAGACCAAAAGCGCTTAGCTCCCCGACAATGTCGCTAGGAAATAGCTCGATGACTGCAAGTGCACATATCGATTGTAGCTAGTTTCAAAATAAGAGTATCGAACCCACAGAGAGCTATTTGTTTAAGGCCTTTATGCCCCTCGTCACTGACTACAGAATGATACTTGTAGGCTGCCTTGGATTTCGAATAACGGGTGTTTGAAAGGTTTTTGGTTGAATGCAAAAATGTAGTTAAAACAAGTAAAAGAAAGTACGAAACGAAAGCGTTGGAAATGGTGGTTGAACTCAATAAGGCTAAAGCATTCTCGGGATGTAGGATACACCACTAGCATGTTGTAATTAATCATAATTAGGATAACCTATTTCTTGTATCATGACATATGTGGAGAGAGTTCCATACTAAGATGTTCACTACAAGGCTCGTGGGTATCCACTTTCTTGAGCCAGGTAATGAGGTCACCTCTAAATAACCACTGCGATGCCTTAGAGTAGCAACTCATAAATACCACCACAATTAAGGGTTTCCCCATTGATATCATAATTATCTTAGTGAATCTCTCTTTATTCCTCCTTAGACCTTGTAGGTTATAAGCCAATGCTTGTAGCCCCCAATAACACTGGACATACTCCCATACACGTCCTAAGGATTTCACCCTCTCTTTAGTCTCGAAGGCAGATGATATGTGGCTGACTACACATACCATCTAAAGAGAGAGATTAAACACAATATCATAAATCAATAGATCATGGACATAGGTAATAGATCATCTTTATTTCATTTCATAATAGTCCTAGGCTTTCTCCATCTCCCCAAGAACAAAGGGAACTACTCACACATGGAAGCAAACAATGACATCATCATAATCAAATGGATGGATAAAGGTACGAGAATAAATCTAGTGCAAACCACAATTGAATCTAGAATTACAACTGGATCTAATGTATGGAAGATGGGAGTAGTAATGGTGATGGAGATGCAGTGGTTCATTATTAAGGGGATGATGCGATGTCCTCCAATGATCTCTGAAGCAGCAAGGATTTTCCCTTCTCCAAGTTCCTCCTCTGGATCCCTCTCTAGTGCGGTATTTTGGTGCTAAAAGTTTCTCTAAATGTTGGATCTCTGATCCATCTTTGCGAGGCGAGAGTATTTGACGAGGAGGACGCGCTACCACAGAGTAGGGGCGGGCAGTACGGGCAAGCTCCCCCGTACCAGTGGTCATTAAGCTCTCTAGAGTTTTCCTCCGTGTTTGTCAATCTCCTAGGTGCGAGAATAAATCAAAATGACCTTTATCACCTAGAAATACCATATTACTACATAATATGACAATTCCAATTGATATGTTCATAAGAGACTTAGTGATTCGGGATCCTGTTGAAACAAGGACAAAAGGTGCGCGAACGCGCGGTAAAATACTAATCCTACTCTATTTATGCAAAACAAAAGTTAAATATGCTACAATTTTGGACTCATCGGATCCTCAACTGAAGGTTTGGTGGTACCCATTGGAAGATCTAGATAAGTAAATGGCATTGTCTCACATTTGCATCCAAATTGCGCTGCTAGTTCCTAACATCTTTCAATAGAAATGTTAAAGGGAACCATAGAGGATTTATGGTAATTGTTCTTCTGGCTCGTGGATTTAGTGAAACCCTAAAGGATTTCTTTCGGTCTATTAATTTGGATGATATTTGCTAGCATTATTAGAAGAGTATCATCAACATACTGTAGAATAGGATAGCTCTTCCCATATGAGTCATCCAAGGGTAGGGATACAATATTATTTTGCCAAGCATAATTGATGATGATCTGAAGTAATACAGATGTAGAAACAAAAAGAAGACGGGAGAGAGGGTCACCCTGTCTAACCATCTTTTGCATTTAATGGTTTTACCAAGAACACCATTAAAAATAAAAGAGGTGGATGCACTATATAGAATATCCTTAATCCAAGATGTTTAAGCATGGTGATGATCTCACTATATTCCACCATATCAAATGCTTTCTCGAAGTCCATGTTGAAACTCACAATCTCCTTTTTTTAACTTATGGCAGATATTCAAATATTCAAATGCCCATGCCAAGTAGTCTTGGATGGTTCTAGATTTGATAAACCCATATTGGTTTTTATGAATAAAAGGAATGATAACATTCTGGACTCTATTAGTTTGCAATCAACTTGGTAATAATTTTCAATGCTATACTCACCAAGGATATGGGTCTAAAATTAGCAGGAGTTTGAGGATTAGGTATTTTAGGAATAAGAGAAATGAACGCATTGTTGACACTCCTGATATCTAAATTCCCATTGAAGAATTTGTGGCCCATGCTGTAGAATTGGTGCTTAACGACTTAACAATATTTTTTCATGAAGAGGCCATTTAATCCATTAGGTTCTGGTGATGTATCATTAGGCATATGATTGATAATGTCATCAATTTCCTCAGTGATGAAAGGATTTTCTATATTCACTTAAACCATGTGGTGTGACATGTTCTCAAGGTCAAAAGCTAGATCACTGCCATCATATTGCCCAAGTCTACTTTTGAAAGCATTCCATAGAATGACATCTTTATTTTCAACATAGTAAATTCCACTCAATCTTCATTTTTCAATGTGGAAATATAATTATGTCTATAGTTATTGGTAGTAATAGCATGAAAGAACCTTGTGTTTTCATTTCCCAACTTGGCCCATCTAATGTTTGCTCTTTTCTAAAGTATATCATATTTTGCCTATAGAAGCTTTGCTTGATGAGCTTTAATATTATATCTTTCTCCATAATTGATAAATCTTTCTGTTCTTCAAGCCCATCAATCATAACAAGCACATAGCTGCAATTATCAATAACAACAAAGATTTTGGATAGATTTCTGCTCCATTTTTTAGGCCTTGTCGAATCTGATTGTAATGTCCTGATTCTAATTTTTGTACAAACTTCTATCCATTCTCTTTCCACTACTTCCTTGATACCATCAAATTCTAGCCCATATTCTTCAAACCTGAAGATTTGAGACCGCGGTATGTCTATTCCTATTTGTATGATGATATGAACATGGTCAGAACCAAGCCTTCTGTAGTATTATGCATGGTTTTTGGAAATATAATCATGTTAAAATCACTCAAGATCATCCATAGTTCATAATCAGAGGAGTCCAATTGTGACATCCGATCAATAAAAGTTGTCTTCCATCATGGTAACAAGGTGCATATATATTAGTAATAAATGAAGTTTGAGCAGTGAAGTTACATATGATTTTCATAGTGATTTTGGAGTATGATTGACTGATCACTGTGCCAGAAAACTAATTTACATCCCAAATAATTAGCAATCCCCCCGAATTACCCACATATGGTTGATTGGCAAATTGATTAATGTATCTGGGTTAGAATTTTCTTTAAAAAGTAGTGTCAATAATTTCTCTCTTTGTCTCTTCAAGACAAATAATATTGCATTTTCACTTTTCCCAAGTCATCACGTCTTCATGTGAGTTAACACCTCAGGATCTATTCATTATAAATGTAGATATGGGTATGGCACATGAGAGCAAGTATTGTTCTCATACATAGGGATTCAGAACAACATATCTCCACACATGATAACTGGATAAATGGATGATCAAATAACTGGATATGATGGGATTATTCAATAAATAAGACATATTGATCATAGCATGAAAGGAAACTACATAATAAGATATAGAGAGAAAATAGTCTGCCACTGAAATTACATAGAGAATTAAGAAAACAAAAGGGATCCTTAACAAACTAGGGATGAAGTAAATGTAACCTAGTGGATTTGTGAAAATAAATTCCAAGGATAAAGGAACAACTTGGGCTCCTATTCCTGGGCCATGCTTGCATCTTCTCACACAATATCATTGGAACTATCATAGTTCATGGCCCCAGTAGACACATCACCAGGAGGCATCTGATAGTAGTCTGTTGAAATGGCCTACATAGTGTCCAAAGGAATGTAGGAAGGGGTGGTTGCTTATCATCCACAATGAAACTATATTGCTAAGTTGTTGGTCATCACAGCATTGGAGTTTTAAGAATGTTCTTCGGTATTAGCTAGATTAATGAAGACCACACTCTTCCCTATAATTCTTTTGCTCCTCCTCACCACATTCACTTTCTTTGGTGCCGTCAACTTATTGCGCTTGGATTTTGGAAAGTTATCTAGCTCAGAAATTTCCACCAAATCACTATCAGACTATTGTCCTTCACCAGTTGTTCCATGATTCTCCTGATTAAGGTCAAAAGATGCAGCAGTGGAAATCGGAATGGCATTAGCTCCTTCAGTATTGATCATTTGTGTTGCATTGGCATTCTGAACATTCTCTACATTTAACCGTTCATTGATCACATCATGTGCATCATTGTTATCTTCCTCCTTTGAATCATTACTATTGGCTAATACAATGTTGATTTGGAGAAAGAATTTGACTTTGTCCACACCATTTGCTTATGTTTCTACATGTTTACAAGTAGCTCCTATTACCTTCATACAATTGAGATTAGGCATAATATCAGGGTCACCTCCCATCAGATTGGTGAGCAGGTTAGTCAAGTTATTGATCACTCCTTGATCTAGTTCAGCTACTACAAGAGTAGGGATTTCTTGCAATAGGGGAGGGTACTAGGGTTTAAGTTCTACAAATTTGCAGCAGGTGCAGGATCACCATGTGGAACAGTAGCATGGGGAAGGTGTAACATTAAACTGAGTAGGTGCAATATATTGTTCCATAATAACATGATCATCACACCAAAACCCCTCATGGATAATTGGCATGGGGTGGGGATTTCCACCATTTGGAGGGAGTGGATCTTCACCACCAGCCATACCCCCAAGCATAATGCGTGATAGCAAAATCACAGGACATGACCGGGTGTCACCAATACCATCTACACCAATATTTTTCCCAACAACAATACTACGCAACATAGTGTCTATATTGTGGGCACGAAACTTAACCAAAATTCTTGCTTTGTTAGACAGATCATTGTTCCATACAAAGAAATGCCCATAAGGGACAAAAGTATGCATCATAGTATCTGGATCCCAAAGTTTTTATGGGTAGTTTAGGAGCATGCATAAAATATCATGGATAAATACTATAGATTTACGCTTGATGCCACTATCCTTAGTAACAATGCGTAGAATAGGGTCTCATATAAAGTACAGACTACCATCCACTACAACATCTCTATCGGTAATTGTAGAAAATCTAGTAAGAGTCATGCCCATGGTACATCTAGAAGTGATGCGAACCTAAATACTAATTCATGGAGATGCTCACAAATGAGTTCTACTGCAGCAAGGAATCCTTTAGCTTGAATTACTGGCTCGAGAGTTGTGATTGCCCAATCATCTGCAAATAGGGGGAGTCGCTACCGAGGAAAATGTAGCCAAACTGAGTGCAGAGGAGGCTAGGTGGGATCATAGTCATGCCAGCCGACACATGGGGAGAAAGGTCGATCGGGTAGTTGGCCATAACTGGGCGGAGGGAGAGCTAGGAGATGGGAAATGTTGAGGTGGCGATAGGGTTTCTTGGATGCAAGAGGCTTCATGTATAGCAACAATGAAGGCGAAGAGGCGGGATATTTCTCTTTGCTATGTAGGCAGACTATTGCATCCTTAGATTTTTTGATAAACAAGAAAGTTGTTGGGCTTAGATAGACACTATCTGGCCATGTGTCCATAGTTGTAGCAACGACGACAACAAACTAAATTCCTACAATCAAGCACCCGATGTCCTTCAACTAAGCATCTGAAACATTGAAGGGGCCTTGTTTGATTCGGTTGGAGAGATGGGCTAGAATTTTCCAGATGATCAAATTGGGTAGACCATTGGATAATAAAATTTGAATAATTGTTTCACACTTTTGTTATGGTTTCACCTTATATGTTAAATTTCTCCACCTAATCATATTTTTTGATTGGCTATTCCATTTTATTTCTTTTTTTTAGAATTTTCAATTTTGTTTGACTAAATTTTGTTTTCATATGGACACTATGTCATTATGCTATAAAAATGGAAATTACCATGTCATCCAAAGACATCAGCGTTTTGAATAAAAATAGGATAAATCAAACACATTTGACAGTTTATGGTTGTCGAGTGCATAGTTTAACATTAAAATACACATAATTGGGTCATGGCCAATTGTGAACTTATCACATATTTGTATAATCCATCCATCTATTCCAAATTATTTGTCTCAGAATTGCCTAGATTTACTTGTTGAAATGATAGAGATGTCGCCTAGAGGGGGTGAATAGGCAATTTCAAAACTATTAGGTTTTGGCTTGATAGAATGCAGAAGTAAACTAACATTTATTTTACAAGCACAAAACCTAAATACACTAGGCTCAACTAAGTGCACCAACAACAAGTTAAGCTAAGCAAGATATCACAAGATATAAGTACTTCAAGCTCAATGGCTATCACAAGGAAAGTAAGCTCGGGTATAGAGATAACCGTGGCACGCGGAGATGAAGATGTATTCCCGTGTTTCCTTTCAAGAAGGTACGTTACGTTGGAGAGGTGTGGGATTCCATGAAGGATTTCCCAACACCACGAAGGCTCACCTTCTTCTCTGAGTCTATCCCATGAAGGAATAAACCCTTTCCTTATGGCTAGCTTTTCCTCCACTCCGGAGATGGCTAGCTCCACAACCACTTCACAAGCTCCACAAAGGAGAATCTCGGGCCTCTTCACAATTTTCCATGAAGAGGACACTCCGACACCAACCGCCAAGCCAACTAGGAGGTCACCCTCCAAGAGTAACAAGCTCACGGTCTCTCACTCAAACAAATCGTAATGGAGAGGTCAACACTTATGCTAGAATGCAAAGCAAGAACACCAAGAGTGCTCAAATCCTTCACTATCCCACCAAAGCAACAAGTGCCAGGGAGGAATTAGAGAGGAAGAACAATGGTGGGAGTCAACCAATGACTCCAAGATCTAGATCCAAAGTTTCCCCTCACTTAGAGGAGGAATTGATTGGTGGAGATTGTAAATCTAGATCTCCTCTTCAAAATCCCTTAAAAAGATACAAGAATCATAGGAGGGAAGGGAGAAGAGGCTTGGCGGCATGGTGAAGCAGGATCTCAGCGTGGGATGCATGATGATGGACATGCGGGGGATAGTGGTGTTGTCTGGCATCATGCTAGCATCTACGATAGGACTAACAACATCAATGCCTTGATCCTGGTCTCGAATATGGGTCAACACAAGATGGTGGCGGTGACTTCTAGAGTATGTGCGCCCGTGAGTGCTAAGCTTCTGATGGACCAGTTTGTGCTCCCATTTCACTGTTGGGTGTTATGATGATATGTGCATGTGTGAGGTTAGAGCAATGGTTCCGACATGGTCACCCTTTCATCATGTTTATAGGTTTTGAGACAACTATCGTTGATGAGATGTATTTGAGTTGATCTTCGTATTTTCTTTATAAGGATGTGTAGAGTAATAAATAAAGGAACTTGTCTACATTGTTTTGATATAACTAGGTATCACATATATTTAAAAAGGGATAAATCTATGTCAATTAATTTGAAAAGGAATTTTGGAGAGGATCGGAGTACTTATTTTTCTTATATGTAACTTGCTCGAGTAGTACTAAATTTGATTCCATAATTATTTATAGAATTTTGAGAAATTGACGACAGGCCAAGGTCAATGACTTGATCCATGTCTTGAATATGGGTCGGTGGAAGATGGTTGTGGCAACTTTTGGAGCATGTGCATGGCTGAGGTTCTATTGAACTGGTATGTGCTCCCGGTTTCATCGCATGAAGGTTGGGTGAAGCCTCCGGTTTTGTGGTTATTGACATATGTGTGAGGTCAGGACAATGGCTCCAACATGGCCATATCCTTCATCAAGTTTATAGGTTTTGTGACAACTATCATTAATGAGGTGGATTCGAGTTGATCTCTATATTTTCTTTGTAAGACAATATCGAATAATAATAAAGAAGATCGTGTGCAACATTTTGATGCAGATGTCGTAAGTATCACTCCATGACGAGGGGTAACCTCGGCAATGCCCATGATGATGGACTTAGGGTTTCTTAGAAAAGAGAACGCTGGGGATTTTGTCGGATGTCAGGAAAACAATGAAGTCAAAGTCGCCTGAATATTGGAGGAATCGCACTATTACAAGTTGTCTTGTAGATTTCAGTACCCTCGCTTGGGCTTCTCCCGTCCTATATATAATAGGCTGGGTCTCAAAACTATATGTGGATAGGTTTCATACACACATAATTACAATACCAACTCAATGTTGGCTCATAATCTCTTTCCTAATACGATCAAAGCCTTTATCAGTTGCCTCCTTGAGCTGTCATCTGAAACCTTCATGGGTTGTAAGCCTTTTACCCAATATAGGGTAGCGAATTATAAGCATCCGAGTAATCATACCTATGTCAGTACCCCCCGAGACTCTACCTGAACCGCAGTTTTAGGTTGAGTCTCAAAGTTTCTTTTTTCCTTCTTTTCTTTTATTTTTGTTCCTTGATTTTTATTTTTGTTGGGATTTTGGTACAACGAGTCTAATGCTTCTGACGGATCGGAAATCAGTTAATTGCTCCTGGGCAAAAACAAGGTTGTCCTACTGATAGGTCCAAAACGTATCTACTTTCCCGAACACTTTTGCTATTGTTTTTCCTCTAAACTTGTGTGATTTGGATACAACTAACACGGACTGACGCTGTTTTCAGCAGAATTACCTTGGTGTCTAGTTTTTGTGCAGAAAATCAACTATCAGGAAAAATCCCGGAAAATATGCCAAAAATCCTATTTCACCAGAAGACGAGACGGAGGACCTGGGGGTGGTGTGGTCGCCTCCGTCACCCCCTCGGCCTCCCTCTTCGTCTATAAGTTGCCTCTTGACCTAAAAACCAAGGGGGGTTCGACGTTTTTCCAGAAAGAGTTCCGCTGTGCCGCCACCACCAGATTCCACGATTCAGAACCAGTGTTCTGGCACTCTGCCGGGACGGGGAATTAGAAGTTATCATTGCCATCATCATCACCATCCCTTCTCCATCGACCATCCATGTTTCCCCCATCTATGAGTGAGTAATACCCCGCTGTAGGCTATGGAGATGGTAGGGATTGGATGAGATCATTCATGTAATGGCATCAGATTGTTAGGGCATGGTGCCTAGTATCTATTATTAGTGCTTTTTGACTTTGTTGTAACTTGTTATGCTTAATGCTTGTCACTAGGGCCCGAGTGCCATGATTCCAGATCTAAACATGTTATTGATTCATTATGATAGTATTGTTTATGGTCCTACCTGCAAGTTGTATACACATATTGTTGTCCGGAACCAAAGGCCCTGAAGTGACAGCAATCGGGATAACCGGAGGGAATGGCTTTGATGTGAGGATCACATGTGTTCATGGAGTGTTAATGCTTTGCTCCGGTGCTCTATTAAAAGGAGCACCTTAATTCCTAGTAGTTCCCTTGAGGCCCCGCTGCAAACGGGCTGGCAGGACAAAAGATGTTGTGCAAGTTCTCATTGCGAGCATGTATGACTATATATGAAACACATGCCTACGATTATTTAGTACTTGGATGCTTTATCTTATTTATCTGCAAATTCCCTATGTTTTGATTGCTATATGAATTGTCTTGTCCCTGCAACGCCCTTCCATCCATCCCTATGCCTACCGCGCTTTAATCCTATAGTTTACTGCAATTGTTACTACTGTCTTTACTTTACTACTGCTATTACTTTGCTATTGCTACTACAAAACTATTGCTACTGATAAAATGTCGTGAGCAAGATTGTTTCCAGGTGCAGCTGAATTGACAACTCAGTTGTTAAGGCTTATAAATATTCTTTGGCTCCCCTTGTGTCGAATCAATAAATTGGGTTTCACTTCCCTCGAAAATACTACGATACACCCCCTATACTTGTGGGTCATCAAGACTATTTTCTGGCGCCGTTGCCGGGGAGCATAGCTCTATTTATCAAGTTCACTTGGAATCACTATTGTTTGCTGCCATCCATCCATCATGGGTAAGTCTCGTGATGGCAAGGTCCTTATTTTACCATCCACTACAAGGAGAGGTACGGTTCTGAACACCTCTATTGCTCTTGATTCACCATATATTATGAGTAAGATCCTTACACCACCACATACACATGCTACACATACTGCTACTACTGCTGAATTTGAAACTTCTGATACTTATGATGCTGCTTCTACTGTGCTTGATAAGAGTGGTTCATTAGGTCCTTTCCTAGATGCTACGATTGCTAGAACTATAGCTGGAAATACTGAGACTCCTAATGAAGACACTACTACACTTGTCAGTTCACCTGAGTCTAGAGACAGCTATGATACTGAAGACGGATATATAAAAATGACTGATGAATTTATTAAAGAATGCCAAAACACCCATGATAGGAGTGCTATTAAGAGTCTCCTTGAGAGGCGTACTATAAAACCCAAATTGTCTCTTAATGCTAAGTTTGTTGCATCTCCCATAAACATTAAAGATAAGGATTATGATTTTTCTCTTGATTTATCTTACATTACTATTGTTGAGAAGGAACCATTTTGTGGGACTAAGAATGAAAGTGCGGTAGCACATATGACTGAGCTTTCTACCATGAGTGGCCCGTTTTCTGATTATATTAAGATGCGCACTTACTTTGTTGCTAAAATTTTCCCTTTTTTGTTGAAAGGAGAAGCTAAAACTTGGTTTAAAAATTTACCTCCTGATCTATTGATAGCCCTGATTGCTTGATTAATACCTTCCTTCATAAATATTTTCCACCTAGTGCTAGACATGCTATTTTGCAGGAACTTTTTGATTTTAAACAGGGAGAAAAAGAGATATTTCCTGAATCATGGGCAAGGTTTTTTGTGCTTTGATTCATGCATAGGCTGGATGTCCATTACCTAAGAATGACCTTCTTGACATATTTTATAATGGACTAACTGAAGAATCTAGGACATACCTGGATAGCTATGCTGATTGTGTTTTCAGGAATAAGACTCCCAAGGAAGCTTAGGAATTAATGGCTAAAATAAGCAAGAATTATGAAGATTGGACTCCTCCTGAACCAGCTATACCTGAGACAACTATACCTGAACCAACTATTCCTATGCCTATACCAACATCAAAGAAGAGGGGAGTTATTGAACTAAATGATGACGTGATAAAGGAAGCTAAGAAATGTCTTAAGGAGAAGGGAATTAAAGCTGTAGACGTCAAGAATTTACCTCCTATAGAAGAATTATGTCAGCCAATATCCCACTCATCCACTATTGAGGTACACTCTCTCCAACATTTTGATGAAAGTTATATCCTTTACTCTAAACCTCCTGATCAATTCTTAGAAGAATTTGATATTTTTATTGTTAAGCAAGATAATTTTAATAAAAGAGTGCAAAATCATCTAATGGAAAACTCTAGAGCTATTGTTGAGTTGAAGGATATTGTGGAAAGAACCTCTAATGATGTTAAAATGCTTCTTAAACATTTTCAAATGGTTCAAACTCAAATTGATCAGCTTATTAAGGTACAAAAAGACTTGCTAGTTAATGTTGCTAAAGAAAAACATGCTTATGAAATTAGAACTAGAAGTGGTGCTGCTACCCAGGATCCTCTATATCCCGAAGGGCATCCTAAAAGAACTGAACAAGATTCTCAACAAATTGAAAATAGTGGTACTTCTCCTAAGAAAAGGAAAAAGAAACATAAAACTATTGTAGAATCCTCTGAACCTACTAAAGATCCTAATAGTATATTTGTCTCTGATGTTGAAACTGAAAGTGGTAATGAAGAAAATGATGCTCCTGATAAAGAAAAAGTTGAAGAAGAACCTGAAAGGCGCACTAAGAATACTAAATACACTAAAGAAGATTTTGTTGCTAAGAAACATGGTAGTGAAAGAGAGCCTTGGGTCCAAAAACCTATGCCTTTCCCTGATAAGAAACACAAGTCAAAGGAAGATGAGTACTATAACAAGTTTTGTGAGTGGATGAAACCTTTATTCTTGCAAATTCCTTTGACTGATGCTATTAAATTGCCACCTTATTCAAAGTATATGAAGGATATTGTCTCTAATAAAAAGAAGATCCCCAATGAAGAAATTTCTACTTTGCTTGCTAATTATTCCTTTAATGGTAAGGTTCCAAAGAAACTTGGAGACCCAGGGATTCCAACTATTCCATGCTCTATTAAAAATAGTTATGTTAGAACTGTTTTTTGTGATTTGGGAGCAGGAGTTAGTGTTATGCCTTTTTCTCTCTATAAGAGACTTCAACTGGTAAAACTAATACTAACTGTTATATCTTTGCAAATGGCTGATAAATCTACTACTATTCCTAGGTGTATATGTGAGGATGTACCTGTTCAAGTGGCTCCTAATTGCTTGATATTAACTGATTTTGTTGTGCTTGAAATGCCTGAAGATGATAATATGTCTATTATTCTTGGGAGACCTTTTCTCAATACTGCAAGAGCTATAATTAATTGTAATCAAGGAAAGGTGACTTTCAATGTTAATGATAAGGAGCATAATGTCTATTTCCCAAAGAAGATTGATAGGACTTATGGTTTAAACTCAATTGAAAATGTTGAGGGTATTCAAGTTGGAGAAATATATTGTCCCATACCACGAGAAAAATATGAAACTATAATGATTGGGACCATTGCTATCAAGGATGAGGTAACATAATCATTAGTGGAATACAAAGTTTTGTTTCATATAAAATTGTTTTGGTAACAAGACCTGATCAACCTTGTTAATAAAAGGATTTTAATGAACAAAACAATGTTTTCACCATGATTATCTTTGCTTACTTTTATTTTATCCATTTTAGTTTTTTTGCTTTCACTTAGTTTACTTTTTTGTTGTTAGTTGCTTGCTGATTAGAGTGTCTTAGAACTTCTGAAGTTTTAGCTTTGTTTTGTCATTGCATTATTCCAGAAACTTTTTTTTGTCAAAAAATCATTCATCTATACCTGAAAATTGCTCAAAAATAAAGTGTCTCGAAAATTTCCAGAAAATTCATATTAAATTTTTACGTGAAAAAAGGGGCAGAGAAGTGCCTGGAGAGTACCAGGGGGCCCCACGCAGGCACACCACCTGGTGGCACGGCCAGCCCAGGGGCGTGCCTAGCCATGGTGTGGGCCTCCCCTGGCCCTCCACTCACTCTCTCACTCCCCACTGCTCTCTCTCTCTCCCGAGAAAACACCAGTTCATTGCTCGAAATCGCGTTCTTGTTGTTCTTATCCATGATTTTTCGATCTCCTTGCTTAGCCCATCTTTGCTACTAAAATTTGGAGCATTTGTTCTCCGGTATGTGACTCCTCCGCTTGTCCAAGTAGATTTGTGTTTAGTGGTTTATATCTTGAGTATTTTGCTACTATAGGTGACAGGTTATGAGAGCTTGTAAGCTTGTTTAATGCTTAGAGATATTGTTTTGATGCATGTTTAGGCCTCTTACAAGTTCGTATGAGTAGTTCCCTTCATTATGTATTCACTTTGCAATCACTTGTATAATGGATGTTTAAATTTCAGAATAGAAGATGAATGAACACCAACTCAACCAACATGAACTGAGGGTGCCTGAGGTTATGAAGGTTCACCGAGAGGAGGAAGTTTTTCCTTCCATCTATCCATGCCCCGAATTCATGAGGGTTGCAGGAATTTCTCAGGATTTCCATACTTTAATTGCTAATGCGGGATTGGAGCATTTTGTGGAAGATGAACCTTGTCAATTTGTGAAACTAACTATGTCTGTAGTGCAGGACTTTTGATTTAGTTGCTCTTTGCCTAACCCCATGGTTCACTACAAAATTTACAATATAGATGTCGACCTTCCTCTTGATGACTTTTGTGCAGCTATTAAGGTACCTTAGTGGGGATCATGTGGAAGGATTAAAGAGCGACCTGCACCACTCATGGACTTGTATGCGGAGATTTGCCAAGGGAGCAGCTTCTCAAAGGAGAGTGGGAAAATTCGTAACATTCATCTCCCGTCTATTCGCTACTTTGCTTACTTTATTGCCAAGTGTGTCCTCGCTAGGAAAACTGTTAATAAGTTATCCTCATATGATCTAGCGTTCATCTCAGCTACTGTAAAACGAGATAGGACTTATAACTTGGGTGCCTTGATAGCTTTCCGTCTTGCTGCTAACTGCGAGAAAGGTGGAATTTGTGGAGGCCTCATAGCCTCTCGTTTATTAGCTTTGCATGGTGTAGCGCCTCATCATCTAGACCTATAGTTTCCCATGGAGAGGCTTGACCTTAATTCCATGATACAACATAAATTTGTTTCTTCTTGGGTTAATTTGAGTGATTTGTCTTATGAAAAAACCTTTCTCAAGGCTGGCTAGAGAAGGAGTAAGTCCGAGCGAGTTGTTTTTTTGCCTGCACCTGTTTTGTTTAACCTTGATACCAGGGTAGGATGGTCACTCACCGAGGAAGAACTCGATGCATACCTAGGGGAGCTCTCCCAACAGGAGCAGGATACTAGAAGGGAGGTTACAGATGATTCGGTCCAGCCCTCGAATGAGAGGGAGTCTTCATATCAGCAGCCTACCTATGATTGGGGAGCTTATTCTTCTTCCCAAGGGCCTAACCACGATCATGCTTATAATGACCCGCCTGCTTGGAACCCTTACCCGCGTTGGGGTTGATACCCACTTAGGCCAAAAGCCTAAGCTTGGGGGGAGGTACACCGACATCACACTCATCTCCATATCATGTTTACTCGGTACTCTGTATATCCATGCTTCGTTCTCTTTTTAGTTTTTGTTCTTTCTTTACTTTTGCTTTCTAAAACACAAAAATACCAAAAATACTTCGGTTGTTTCTCTTTGTTTGCTTCTTTTTATTTTTTCCTTGGTTTGCTTCTTCCTTTTTGCTTTGTTTAAATTATTCAAAAAACCCAAAAAGATTTTGCTTTACTTGTTCTTGCCTTTTGGTTCTTGCCTTTAAAAATCGAAAACCCAAAAATATTTGTTGTTCTTCTTTGGTTTTTGTGGAGTTAGGTGGTTCAAGTTCAGCAAGTCCTCGTGGAATTTGGTTTCATGTTATTATTCAAGCCACACAAGTGAAGGGCAATAATGAGGATTAATGACAACTTGAGGTGTGGTAAGAGGCTGGTAACAAACTCTATTTGTTTTCATTTTTGTACATATACTCATCATTGTGGGCATGCTTAGTCTGTTCATGTAGGGTGTATGTTATTTATAGATGCTTAGTAATTCTTGCTTTCTTGTGATTAGCTCTAGCTTGCTAATAGTTTTTAGCATGTCATATGAATGTTTGCTTGCATTGCTCTATTCATAACTTGGTATGACACTTTGGTATCGTCCTCTAAATGTTTCACTTGAATTGACTTGGCACATGCTCATGCATGCATACAACTAAAACAATAATCAGTTAAGCCTCGATGAATTATTTTGCCTCAGGGGTCTTGAATCACTTTCATGCCATGATTAGTCATGTTTTCTTGCAAGCATGATTATGACAGTTATTGCTCTCTTGTTTGTTGCTCCCTTACTATTCCTAGCCTTCACTTGCACTGAGTATGAGCTCTACTCGTGTTTCCAACTCCCCAAAACCAATATTGCCAAAAGTGTCCACCATACCTACTTATTAGCATCATTTGCTATTTCCGTGCATATTCAATATGCCTTGTTTTCTTCCGAATAAAATGTTTGCTTGTTATGAGAAAGTTAGTTAGTAAAGCTCTCACGAACTTGATGGCACACTTTATTTCTTGCACTTAATAAACCTGAACCATTGTGACTATCCATGAAAGTTATATGCTTGCAAATTATAGGCTGGGGATTAGCAGAACTGTGATGTCACGAGGAATGCTTTCAACACCTGTAAATATATACCCAGTTGATATCATGCTCTTTTGTTTACGGATGTCGTCGGTGTGAAATAAAAGGGGAGCTTGTAAGTCCATGGAGTTATGTATGTGTGTTAGAGAAACGCCTGGGCCACCAGTCTAATCCATGCCTAATCATGGTGGAAACCTGCAGCGTAACCATAATGAGCAATCTATGAAGCATTCTTCTTATAAAAAAAAGAGTTAGATATTGAGAAAAAGAGAAAAAGGAAAAAAAGAGATATGAGAAAAGAGGAAAGAGAGAAAAAAGCACCATTTTCCCATGGTAAATAAGAAGATTGCTGAGATGCTTGTTGTCTGCTTGCCTTGTCATTTTGATATGGGGATTCTTCCATATCATCGGGCAAGGGGTACCCCGTTGGCGGTTCTCTATGATACACATGTACTTACTATGACAAGAACTTACCGGTAACTAAACTTGAGTAGCATGAGGAGCGGCCCTCATATTCAAGGGACATGAGATTGCCAACTTATACTTTGTCAAGCATATACTCCATAGTTTGTTCACTTTAACCTTAATCACTTCAATATGCTTATGATAGGGGCAATGAGAGCTGAAAGCTAATAAGTACCATAATTTTTGGAATCTCTTTATGAGACTTGAATCCCCGCTTCCTTCTATGAAGTCCTTTCTTTTACTTTTACGTTGAGTCTCCATCTTCTATCTTTATGCACCTATTGAGAGAGCATAGTGGCCATTCTTAGTTTAATGTGCATTGTCCCAAGACTTATTGATTGATGCATAACTTTGATATTGCTTGTTCTTAAACTATTTGTATCTAGTCACCCTTATGAACTTTGAAGGTGTCCTATGCATTTATGTTTTGCTACTCCATGAGGCACAAGCTGAATGCCACTATGCTATGTTTTCTATATGTGAAACAAACAAACGTCTTGCAAAGCATTGTTATTCATGAATCTTTTGTTTGTACCTTTTCATGTTAGAACATAGTTGCTATGTCTTATTGTTAGAACTATATCTTTCATGCTATGTTAAAGTAATATGATCCCAGCTATCAATGTTTTACAAATACCTTGATCAAGATTATGATGGTGCATGTCACCTCAAAAATTATTCTTTCTTTTTATCACTTACCTACTCGAGGACGAGCAGGAGTTAAGCTTGGGGATGTTGATACGTTGCAAACGTGTCTATAATTTTTGATGTTCCATGCTTGTTTTATATCTACTTTCTTATGGTTTGTCCACACTTTGGAGTATTTTTTATACACTTTCTGGAACTAACCTATTAACAAGATGCCATAGTGCCAGTTGCCTGTTTTCTGCTGTTTTTGGTTCCAGAAAAGTCAGAAAATGAATATTCTCGGAATTGGACAAGACAAAAGCCAAAGTCAATATTTCACCGAGGGGAACACGAAGCCAGAAGACGAGACAGAGTGGGTCCAGGGGCCGGCCACACTAGTTTATAGTCTGTCAAGCATATAACTCAGATTGGACCTCACTTTCACCTTAACCATTTAAAGATGCTTATGATAGGGGCAATGAGAGCTCAAAGCTAATGATTACCATACTTTCAGCATTTGGAAGCCTTTCAAACTTTTCAAAACCTTTTCATTTCCTTGTTGAGTCTCCACACATTCTATGAGCACTTTCTTGAGAGCATAGTTGTCATTCTTAGTGTAATGTGCTTGTCTCGAAACTTGATTAATTGTGTTATGACTTTGATGCTTGTATCTTTGACATCTTTACTTCTAGTCTTCACTTGAACTTCAGAGGTGCCTTGGCATTTATGTTTGCTCTACAATCAAAGGCAAGCGAGATACCACTCTATCATACCTTTTTATGAGCATTGCAATGTTGCTTATGTTTATGTTCCATGCTACTTATTATTTTTGAGTTGGAATCTCTTCATAGCTTGCAATGACTATTAAGTAAACTTAGTTGCATACTCTTTATTATGAATTGCCTGAGTAGTTGACCATATGCTGAGAATATATAGATCTTATGAAGCAAATGTGTTGGTGAAAGTTTCTTTTATCGCACTCAGTTTTCAAATAAATTGCTTGAGGACAAGCAATAAGCTAAGCTTGGGGGTAGTCGATATGTCCAAAACGTATCTACTTTCCCGAACACTTTTGCTATTGTTTTTCCTCTAAACTTGTGTGATTTGGATACAACTAACACGGACTGACGTTGTTTTCAGCAGAATTACCTTGGTGTCTAGTTTTTGTGCAGAAAATCAACTATCAGGAAAAATCTCGGAAAATATGCCAAAATCCTATTTCACTAGAAGACTCACGGAGCCAGAAGACGAGACGGTGGAGGGCCACGAGGGGCCCACACCACCTGGCCGCGCGGGCCAGGCCAGGCCGTGCCTGGGGGTGGTGTGGTTGCCTCGGTCACCCCCTCGGCCTCCCTCTTCGCCTATAAGTTGCCTCTTGACCTAAAAACCAAGGGGGGTTCAACGTTTTTCCAGAAAGAGTTCCGCTGCGCCGCCACCACCAGATTCCGAGATTCGGAACCAAATACTCTGTTGTGACACTCTGTCGGGATGGGGAATGGAGGAGATCATCGCCATCATCATCACCATCTCTTCTCCATCGACCATCCATGTTTCCCCCATCTATGAGTGAGTAATCCTCCGCTGTAGGCTATGGGGATGGTAGGGATTGGATGAGATCGTTCATGTAATGGCATCAGATTGTTAGGGGATGGTGCCTAGTATCTATTATTAGTGCTTTTTGACTTTGTTGCAACTTGTTATGCTTAATGCTTGTCACTAGGGCCCGAGTGCCATGATTTCAGATCTGAACATGTTATTGATTCATGATGATAGTATTGTTTATGGTCTTACCTGCAAGTTGTATACACACGTTGTTGTCCGGAACCAAAGGCCCCGAAGTGACAGCAATCGGGATAACCGGAGGGAATGGCTTTGATGTGAGGATCACATGTGTTCAAGGAGTGTTAATGCTTTGCTCCGGTGCTATATTAAAAGGAGTACCTTAATTGCCAGTAGTTCCCTTGAGGCCCCGCTGCAAACGGGCTGGCAGGACAAACGATGTTGTGCAAGTTCTCATTGCGAGCATGTAAGACTATATACAGAACACATGCCTATGATTATTTAGTACTTGGATGCTTTATCTTATTTATCTGCAAATGCCCTATGTTTTGATTGCTATATGAATTGTCTTGTCCATGCAACGCCCGTCCATCCATCCCTATGCCTACCGCGCTTTAATCCTACTGTTTACTGTAATTGTTACTACTGTCTTTACTTTACTACTACTATTACTTTGTTATTGCTACTACACAACTATTGCTACTGATAAACTGCCGTGAGCAAGATTGTTTCCAGGTGCAGCTGAATTAACAACTCGGTTGTTAAGGCTTATAAATATTCTTTAGCTCCCCTTGTGTCGAATCAATAAATTGGGTTTCACTTCCCTCGAAAATACTATGATACACCCCTTATACTTGTGGGTCATCACCTACATGAAATTCAAGTCCCCAGGCTCGAATCCGGAATTTGCTACTGGCGTAATTCAGTTCGAGCCGCTGAGGTCTTACCGAATACGGAATTCCAGCTTCTATTTTATTGGGTTACCCAACGCGTCCATCGGGATTTTTCATCGTATCGTTGATACGGATATTTTACTGGCAGAGCGCATTCTTGTGCGATTACCAGGCCACACAGGACGAAACTTGGGGTCTTACCTTCATGTTTCTGAAAACGGCATTCAGAATTTTTTGTCGCGTCTGAGCATGATCCGAGATTTTTGGCTTTACTGGCGGTTGGCCTGCTTGGCCGCCAATATTTCTGATTTTATCATATAGTTTTAATGCTTTATACTGGCTTCCGATGGGAGTAATCTTTCTTTTGAGGATACCTTTTTGAGGATACACTTGTGTAAAACTCAAAGGTGTTTGCAATCATGAATATATTTTTATACACAACTGGATTTCTATCGGGTGCGCGCCAGCGCTCCTGATGGGAGTAGCCCCCGAGGCTATGTTCGGATGCATGTATCTAGACATAGGCTCATAGTTGTTGTTAACTTGATGGAAAACATTGATCTTTTGGACAATAAAAAGCTTAAGGTATGAATAACTTATCTCTTTATACATAAGGCGAAAAACGATGATACATTATTCTTTGGGCGGATGGCCTCTAGCCGTTATTCGGATTTGGCTTACAGTTTAACCGTAACTCTTTATCATATTGTAAGTAATCTTATGCGTAAAAGCGTCATAGTTGTGCTACGTTCCATGGATTTGAGTAATTTACTCCTGTCTTCTTGTCTTGTGGTTGATATGCTCCTCCGGGAATAACTTCTGTGATGATGTATGGTCCTTCGCTTGGCGATTCCAATTTCTTGTGGCCATCTTGCTTCAGGCGAAGAACTAGGTCTCCTACTGCAAAGGACCTAGGCTGCAATCTTCTGATGTGGTAATTGTGCAGGTTTTGCTGGTACATAGTTGCTCTTTGTAGGGCTTCATCTCGAGCTTCATCGAGTGCATCTACATCATATTCAAGTGCTTCTCTTGATTTATCTTCATCATATGCACCTACTCTTGGGGATTCATGTGACACCTCAACAGGAAGCATGGCTTATGTGCCGTGGACCAGGAAGAAAGGTGTCTCTTGTGTCGAATTATTTGAAGTTGTACGTAAACTCCATAAGACATATGGCAATTCATCAACCCATGATCCTTTTGCTCTGTCAAGCGGCACTAGTAGTCTTTTCTTGAGTCCAGTAGTAACTAATCCATTGCCTTTTTCTACCTGTCCATTCGTTTGCGGGTGAGCTACCGAAGCGTAACTTACTTTGATACACATCTCCTGGCAGTACTCCTTGAACTCATTGGAAGTGAAGTTGGTCCCATTGTCCGTGATGATGTTCGATACGCCAAATCGAAATACTATGGACTTAATAAAATTCATAGTAGAAGTTCCATCTTGGGTAATGACAGACATTGCTTCGATCCATTTAGTAAATTTGTCGACTGCTACTAGCAGAAAGACGTGCCCTCCTGGTGATGATTTGTGAAGTTTTCCTACCATATCGAGTCCCCACTGAGCAAAAGGCCAAGCCAAAGGTATAGGATTTAACTCAGCGGCGGGTGCTCCAGGCTTTGTTGCGAATCATTGGCATGCTTCACATGTTCTGATGATATCTTTTGCATCTTGAACTACAGTGAGCCAGTAAAATCCTGCACTGAATGCTTTGGCAGCAATTGCTCGGCTGCTAGCATGGTGACCACAAACTCCTTCATGTATATCTTTGAGTATGATTTTTCCTTCTTCGGGTGTTACACAACGTTGCAACACGCTCGAAATGCTCCTCTTATACATCTCCCCTTTGATTATTCTGAAGGCCTTCGATCTTCGGGTGATTCGCCGGGCTTCTATCACATCTTCGGGTAGTTCTCCTTTAGTCATATATGCTATATACAGCTGCATCCAAGTAGGCTCAATTAGCATGACCTCTCCAATCTCCTGCTCTTCTTCTTCGACAGCCTCTTCTATACTCTTGGTTTCTGATGGAGCCCCCGAGTCTATTTGCGGATGTTTCTTTTTTCCTGTTTTTGGTGCTACAATCTCGGAGAGTCTTTTTGCTTTGATCGATCGCTCTATTTTTTCTTCCCAAAAAACTCCTGGTGGTATTGGTAAGCACAAGGATCTGATGTTTGCTAGGTTGTCGGCTTCTTCATTGCTTGTTATCCCTATGTGCGATACTTCGCACCCATCAAATTGAGCTTCCATAACACCATATAGATCGCGATAAGCAATCATATTTTCGCTAACGGTGTCGCACTTGTTCATTGCTTGTTGTGCCACAAGATTGGAATCTCCAAAGATTTTGAGGTGAGTTGCACCGCAAGCTTTGGCCATTCGCATGGTGCAACAAAGCCTTATATTCAGCTTCATTATTGGATGCGTTTGCAAATCTCATCTGAAGTATATAGCGCACTTTGTCGCCTTTTGGTGATACTAGTATGACTCCTGCTCCTTCCGTTCTTTTTGACCCATCAAAGTACATTGTCCAAGCACTAGAAAGGTCTGGTGGACCCGCACATTGCAACTTTGTCCATTCTGTGATGAAATCCGGCAGTACTTGCGATTTAATTGCTTTGTGTTTCTCATATGTGATATCTCGAGGGGATAATTATATTCCCCATAGAGAGACATGCCCGGTTGCTTCTGGATTGTTAAGGATGCTTGATAAAGGTGCTTCATTGACCACTATGATCGGATGTTCCGAAAAATAATGGCGTAGTTTTCGTGTTGTCATAAATACCCCACATGCTAGTTTTTGGTAATGTGGGTACCTTTGTTTGGATGGCGATAAGACCTCGCCCAGGAAGTAGACTAGCCTCTGCACTCCATGGGTTTTCCCTTCTTCAGGTCGCTCCACGACCAACATCGTGTTGACCACCTGATTTGTGGCACCGATATAAAGTAGTAAAGGCTCTTTTTCTTTTGGCGACACGACGACAGGAGATGTCGAAAGTGTCCTTTTGAGATCTTCAAAGGTGCGCTGAGTTTCTTCCGTCCATTCGAATTTTTCCGATTTTCTCATAAGGGCGTAGAATGGCAACGCCTTTTCTCCTAATCTTGCAATGAAACGACTGAGTGACACTACCCGTCCTGCCAGCTGCTGCACGCCATGTAGATTTGTTGGCTTCTTCATTGTTAGGATTGCTTGTATTTTCTTAGGATTAGCCTCAATTCCTCTGGCTGATACCAAATATCTAAGGAGTTGCCCTGCCGGGACTCCAAAGGAGCATTTCTTCGGGCTCAGTTTGATGCTAAACTTGTCAAGATTTTTGAATGTTTCTTCAAGGTCCTTGATGAGCGCAGATCCTTGTCTTGTTGTAACTATGACATAATCGATATATACTTGTACGTTTGTGCCTATTTGGCTTCCCAGACACTTCTGCATCATCCGTTGATATGTTGCTTCGGTGTTCTTGAGGCCAAAGGGCATTGTTGTGTAGCAAAATACACCATAAGGCGTGATAAACACTGTTTTCTCCTGATCTTCTTCCTTCATCCTAATCTGGTGGTATCCTGAGTAAACATCCAAGAAAGAAAGACGTTCACATCCCGTGGTTGCATCGATTATTTGGTCGATTTGCGGCAATGGGAAGTGATCTTTTGGACAATGTTTGTTCAGTGTAGTAAAGTCGATGCACATCCGAAGCTCTGTAGTATTTTTATTTGGAACACATACTGGATTTGTGACCCACTCTAATTTTGTTAGTTCTTTGATAAAATACACCATAAGGAACTCAATGAGCGCGCTTTCCTATGCGGGATCAAGATTGGAATCCATAAATGTTGTTTTCATCGGGTCGATGGGGTGGATCTGTACTTCTTTTGTGTCCTTTGTGGTTTCAAAAGCTTGATCGGGATTAACACGTGCTACCTCTAGTGGTTCTGCGTTTGCTGAAGTTTTGAGTTGTTCGAATTCCGTTGCCATCCCGAAGGATTCAGAAATTTTGTTGAACTCCCTATTGCAATTGTCGACACATGTGAAAAGCTTCCTTTTACTGTGATGATTCCCTTTGGTGCTGGCATTTTCATGACCAAGTATGCATAATGCGGTACTGCCATAAACCATGCGAAAGTTGGTCATCCCAGGATCGCATGATATTGCGATGGCCAGTCCATGACTTTGAATTCGAGTTTTTATCGCCTGAAATTTACTTTGGAACCAAAAACAACGTCAAGAAATATTTTGCCTAAAGGAATTTCAGCTTTACCTAGTACTGTTCCATGGAAAGATGTTTCTGTTCGCACGAGATTGTCTAGGGGGTAGCCCATTGTTCGTAACGTTTTTGCGTAGATCAGATTTATGCTGCTTCCTGCATCCATGAAGACTTTGCTCATATCGAACCTGTCGATTTGTGCTTCGACTACCAAGGCTGAGTGACTTGGTCGTGGGACCCAAAATAGGTGTCTCTGTTGAATGTGATTCATTGCTCGGACCAATGGAGATATTCGGGTGTGGTTGATGTTGTTGTTTCTGCCATGTTGATTTGTCTTGTGATGAGCTTCTGGGTTCTGTTGGATGGACGCCCCTTCTGAATCATTGACATTGCCCCTTTTAACCTGGGGTATTCACTGTTTTGATCTTTTGTGTTTTGTGGTGGCACTGCTGGTGATGGTGGTGGTGGTGCGCTGATGGCTAATGTGCCAGGTGTAGATGCGTATCCTTTGTTTGCCGCTTCAGTTTCTTTTGCATTACATAGCTCCTGCATATTCAAGAATGTTCGACAGTCTTTCATGAGATGGTTGGATTGTCGCCTGCCTGCTGAGTCGATGTAAAAGTGCATATTACAGGGTCCTTCCAGCATTTGCATTGCGGACATAGGTGAATCTCGAGCTCTTGGCCGGTACCGCTATGCTGACTGGCTTCCTCCAACATCATCCCTGTTATTGCGGTACCCGCCATTGTAGTCGTTGCTTCTGTTGTTACCTTCACCCGAGAAACTATCTGCAACGTAACTTGGTCTTGTGTTTCCATCGTTGTTCCTTCTTCTTCTATCGTTGCCGTGTTTATCCCTGTCTTCCTCGGGTGATAGTGTACGCTTGTTATGCAGCACGTCTTCTCCATCAGCCCAGCGATTTGCTATTTCCATCAGCTGTGATATTGTTTTGGGATTAACCTGTCCTAGTTCTTCTATGAATTCTCAATGATGGAGGCTGTCGTTGAAGGCATCGATGGACCTTTCGTCGGATATGAACTCAGCCGAGTTTTTTTATGATATTCCATTGTTGGATGAATGCTCTTATTGACTCCCTAGACTTTTGTTTGCATGCTTGCACTACTCCAAGGATGCAGGTCATTTAAACATGGATTGGAAATGCTGGATGAACTTGCCTTCTAGGTCATTCCAGCTGCCGATAGAATCCTCGGGTAGCTGCCTGAGCCATGATCTTGCGGCGCCGGTGAGGTGCACTTGTAAGCTTTGCATTGCGGTGGTTGTGGAGCCGCCTTGCAACTTGACAGTGGACAAATAGTCTGCTAACCATGCTTCAGGTTCCTGGAGTCCATCGTACTTGTGGCGGTCGTGCGGAAGTTTGAAGTCCTTGGGTACTGAGGTTTTGCGAATCCTCTAAGTGAAACAACTGGCCCCATACAGTTCGTAATCATCTTCATTATCCTGGTATCGTCGACTGTGGTTTTCGTCTCTTGATCCATCGTTCCTGTGTTGCGTGTTGTCGTTTCTTGTGATGCTTCACGGCTTGGGTGCCGCAAGATGTGCCTAGTGTTGGGTTCACAGCATGGAAAACAAAAACTTTCCTACGATGGGAACTATACGCCAAGATCTATCTATTAGATACAAGCAACGGGTGGATATACATCCATAGGGAACTTACCTCGAAGACAACAAAGCTTTATTAACGATATGGAACTCGTGGATGATGTAGTCGTACACTTGCCGATCTCACGATCGTGATGAAGTCCAGCAAGTCCTGCAGGTCCGGCTCCAGCACGTCCATTAGATCCAGCACCACTAAGTCCAGCACCACAAAGCAGCGGTGCATCCATGATCGCACACACGTCCGGTACCCTGACAACCTCTGTCCCTCGCTCCAGCAAAGCAGCGGAAGTAGCAACTCCTTTCCAGATAAACCACCGGGAACATGTATCTCGCTAATCCGAGACCATGGGGAATAACTAGAGGGGGAGAGAGATCCTTCACGAGGAGGTGTGAGATGAGAGGAGGGAGTGGGGTGCCTTTTATAGGGAGAGGAGGGCAGCCCCTCACCATGGCCGGCGGCCAAAGGAGGTGCCCCCACCTCTTCCACATTCATGTGGATGGAGCTCCCACTCACATAATTAGCCTCCCACTCAAAATTCCACTCACCTCCATCAAATTTCCACCAAATTTAATGCAAGCTCTCATTAAATAAAACTATTTTATTTATTTTATCCATAATTTTGTTAATTACTTTAATTAACAAACATTCACATAAAACTCACTACAACATTTCAATATCACATGCACAACCAGTTTCTGCAATTTCACCCGAAACAATTCCGGTTTCCATCGAAATGATTCCAGCGCTTTCTTAAATCTTTATCTGAAACATATTTGCTCCAAATGGTGTTGGTATCCCTTAAGTGTGTCACCCTACGGTTTGCGAATAATGCATACATGATCGAGACCCCTCTCTGATCAATAATCAGCACCGGGACCTGGAGATCCATACTAACTCCCACATATTCAACGACGACTCTTGTGATCGTGTGAACCTTTAATGTCATAACTAAATCCCTTTGTCTTGCGATATATTACATGTCCGAGATTCGATCATCGGTATCTCAATACCTAGTTTGATCTCATTACTGACATGCACTCTTTTCTTGTTCCCGTGATAGAACATTCTAGTGATCATATCACTTGCTTGCAAGCTATTTCAATGTGATATCACTGAGAGGGCCCCGAGTATATGTATCCATCATTGGGATGGACAAATCTCACTCTTGATCCATGAGCCTCTACATAACACCTTCGTAGCATTGAACCCACCTTTATAGTCATCCTGTTATGGTGTGACGTTTGATGTTATCAAGATACTCTTCTGGTGTTAGTGATTAACATGATCTCATGGTCTAAGGACTATGATTACTTCGTATGATGTTATAGCAATATAAACATAATGACTTTGATTGTAATGCTATACTTCGGATGAATGTTCATCACATCATTCCACCAATGTTGTGACCTCGTTATTAACGACATCCAATGTCCATGATTAGGAAACCTTGATCATCTTGTTAATCAATGAGTTAGTTCATATGAGAGGCATTACTAGGAACTTTGTATGTCATTTATTAAACACACATGTATGAACGTTTCCAATTAATACAATTATAGCATGCAAAATAAACATTTATCATAAACATGGTATAAGATAATAACCATTTTATTATTGCCTCTCGCGCATATTCATTTTAGTCTCCCACTTGCACTAGAGTCAATAATCTAGTTTTTAAACTTGTATATATAACACCTAGGTGTTGAATATATGCGTTTTCTAGTGGTTAACATAATCTCTGGATCTGGCACTTTCAGGTCCGTGTGTATTTGCATGTCTTTGCGTCTCTACGCATCACTCATTCTCTAATGAGATGGCATTGTATAAATTTAGTCCTTTGGTGAGGCCTTTAGTTCTTTTTGGGTTAAAACATGTTGATAGTATTGTCGTACAATATATCTTCATAGTATTATCCCACTATGAACCACACCTAGTTTGATAACAAACTACTTGACACAAATGCGCTCCTTTGCTGCTAGTATGGCAGTCATATACTTAGCCTTTTGTTGTAGTATCCGTCACAATGTCTTAACTTTGTAACTCATCCAAATCTATCATGTAATTTCCTTTCCATAATATTGTGCCACCCATAGTTTAAATTGAGATAAATTCAATTTGTATCTTGCAACAAACTAGTATCAATGTAGCATATTACAATGAACTATTATTCACTATTTGTCACTCATACATGATATATTCTTAGTTCTTGCAAAGCCCATAAGAATATCTTTACTATCGTCCAATGATCATCTTATGAATCATTCTAGTATATGCTCATAACATTTAGAGCATTGGACATATCTGGATATGTACATACCATGGTATTATTGATCAAATTCTTCATGTGATTTTACTCACCAAGTGTTGAAACACTTGAATCTTGATACAATCCTTTCCATGCAGCAAGAACCTTTCCTGTTGTTTCCATATTGAATCATTTTCAATATCTCATATATGTACGTCTGGCACAACCATATTAGCGCCTCAATCTATCCATATAGACTTTGATGCCGAATATTCTGGTTTTACCCAAGTCTTTCCTCAAAATGAAAATCTTAACCCGTGTCAATAAAAGATACATCATTTCCAATCAACAATATGTACTCTGCATAATGTATTGGAAATTTGTCTCAGTGCTCTCACTTAATTTCTTGCAATTGCAAGCATCTTCATCGTCTCCGATGAAATTAAACTCCTTTAATATTTTCATCATGGTGAAGATTCCAACTCCACTATGCTCGCTTCAACTATTGAAGTTTGCATGCCCTTTTAGCACCCTTTGAATTAACAAAAACCTTCAAACCGTGTCATGTACACGTCCTAGGTAACCATTCTATTAGAAGAACATTGTTTTGTTTGTTCAACTACCATATACCAAATTATATATAGTGGTGGCTAGATTAATCCGTCAAGACTAAATATCGCTATGAAATATCAAATCTTGTCATAGTCAACTCCTTGAACATTGTCGTAAATTCCTTTTCGACATGTCGATTATTTCATAGATGTGAAACATCCATGTCTATTTCTTTATAGATCCAAACACGACCGATAGGCTTCATGCCTTTTCAGAGGGTCTTCCAAGTTCAAAAGCTTGATTTCTCGTGTATGGAAACTATCACGGATTTTATGACTTCTAGTCATTCTATGGAGTCAGGGCCCATCATCGCTTCTTTGCACGCAGTGGGTTCATTATTGTCAAAACAATAACGACTTGTTTACCAAATCTCATTATTTGATTGTTACCCGATGCATATGGTTCAAATAGGAACTCTAATCTCCAAGATCACAACCTTTGTAATCATAGGAGGCATGAGGATTGTGGCTGCCACCGGAACACTTTTTGGCGTTCTGCTACTTAGCACATTTAGCTAAGGTTCAATAACCTTATCAAAGTTCTATTGTCCTCCCATTTAGCTTTTCGTGAAAAATTCCTTCTCAAGAAACTTAATGTTCGAAGCGATAAACTCTTTTGTTCTCTGTTGGGGGGATACCCCCGGGTAGGGTCACGCCGGGGTATAATGGCCGAGTTAGCCGAGGTGCGGCAAGGTCAAAGTGAATGCTGGTCGAATCACCTCAAGGCAGGCCAAATCATGAAGTAACCCGGACCGGAGGATGACCACCTAACTGGGTCCCGACCGACTTATGTCATATGCCGACAGGATTTGTGTATGTTGTATGCAGGTACCAGTGTGGCCGGATTAACCAGGCACGATCCGGGTTATATCAGGCTTGCAAGAGAAGGAAGGTATCTCGCTGGTCAAAAGGAGGTCACTGTACGCTGGAGCGTGAGCGAAGCGGACAGAGGCTAGGACCACCGAGGCGTGGCCGACAAGGGTGACGTTGCCTGTGTCGGATGACGCTGGCGCCGTAGAGGCTCACGTAGCCTCTACATGGCTGACGATGGGGAAAAGTGACCCGGTCGGTTTACTATTTTGGGAAGAGGCATATTCTAGGGAATATGCCTCCATGTATGCCCTAATTGGAGACCTAGCCACCCCTATATAAGGAGGGCTAGGGCATCTGTAGAAGGGGTTGAGTTTTACTTGGTTGATCTCTAGTTGGTCCATGAGAGCTAGCTAGTGGAGAGAGTAAGAGAGTTCCTTCTTCCTCCTCTCCCCAACATAGCTCAAGGAGAACTTGTAAACCTTGGATACCTATTGAATACAAAACATCTGTGTGTAGAATCACCACATTATCCCTCCCTGGATTCCTCTAGTGCATATTGTCCCCACCTTTAGCCTATCCATGGCATCTGCTGTGACACCACCACCACAGTTGGCGCCCACCGTGGGGCTAGCGGCGCTAGCAGGAGTGAAGATCCGGACGGGAAACCTCATCGGCACCGGCGAGCGCATCGTCTCCGGGCTTGTTCAGCGCTTTGGAGCGCTGGACTTTGTCAGCGACAATGCTGGCTGCTTCGGCAAACGACCCCTTCCGCGCAACAGCCTCTTCGTCAAGCTTGGCGCGCACAAGATCTACGTCGCTGTCGATGTGTCGTGCATTCACCCACGGCACGTCGTCGAGGGAGGCGAGCCACCCCTTAGCGTGGTTCACGGGGCGCGTATCACTCGCTCCCCTGACCGCGCCGAGGTGATGATGACAGCGTCTGGCGCTGGCGCGAGCAAGGATTCAGCACCAGATCCGGAGGTAACACCCAAGGCACCAAGGTAAAGTAGAGGTCCTCCACTAGAGAGGCTAGAGAACGTGCTGCAGCAGGCGATAGATAGCCTAGAGAGCCCCATAGCACCTGCAGTAGATCCGGCTCAGGCACAGGCCGAGTTAGAGGAAACTAGGCAAAAAATACTAGAGGGTGCAAAAAAGATAGCCGCGGCTCAGCAGTCGTTGAACATGACACTGCACGAGTATGCAAGAGCGAATAAGGTAGATGCTGTAAAAGTAAAGGGGAAAAACCTCATCAGTGAAATGAACAAAGAGGGTGATACTATAGTTGAGGAGTCAGAGAACTTTCATCTGCTGGCTGCCAAAAGTCTGACTCGGCAAAGAACCTCAGAGCAGCGGATGCAGCTGCATCCGAGTTAGAGGGTTTGACGGGTGAGGCCCGGCAAAGACAGCAGGAAAGAGTTAATGAGTTAGTTCGGATCGCTAACAGACAAAATGAAGAGTTGCTCAGGGCTAACCCGGCAAGGGCTGGGGCATCCAAAGTTGTTCATTCAGCTATAGGTAACCCGGAGAAATTAGCTGGAGCTGCATCATCCCCTCATGGAGACCCAAGAAGAGAGGAAGTGGTAACCTCGGCGAGGAGAAACAAACAAATAGTCCCCTATGACCCGGCAAGGGCAGGGAAAGGAAAAGCAGTGCAGGGAAATGATGATCGGCGAAGTGTCAGCCGAGGTGAGGCTGGCCGAGGTAACCGCGACCAAGGCAATGCTGGTTAGGGAAACGCTGTAAACGGCAATGCCAGACAGCGCAACTCGGCGGGAGCAGGGCAACCGCAGCAGCGAAATATACCACCGCAAGAGCAAAGTGCTGGCCGAGGTATACAACAGAGAGGTGCTCCACGAGAGAAACACAGATACAATGATGGTGATTTGGAAATGGTGAACGCAGGATACCCTAGGCTGGACTATCACGTGATAGGGTCAAGATTGGGAAGCGGGGACTTGATGCCTGACGACGCCATGTTAAAACTGGATCGGCTTTATAGGTTGGAGCAAATTGAGTGTCAAGGTCCTCCGGGTCCAGCGTGTTTTGGGCCCCGGATCATGAAGGAGCCTCAGGTACCAAACTTCCAGTTACCTAGAGGCACGAAAACATATGACGGCAGCACAAAGCCGTAGGATTGGTTGATCAACTATGCTACGACAGTGAAAATTGCTACAGGCAACTTGAGATGGGCTATGAGATATGTACCTCAGATTCTGGAGGGGCCAGCAAGGGTATGGCTAAATAATTTGCCGCCCGGAAGTATCAACTGTTGGATTGATTTTGAGGAAATGTTTGTCAGTAACTTCTCGAGCACGTATCAGAGGCCGAATAGGCCACAGACCTTAGCAATGTGCAAACAGCGACCAAATGAAACAGACAGGGAGTTCTTGACCCGCTGGTGCACCGTGAGAAACTCATGTGATGGCGTGATCAAGTCACAGGCAATAGCTTGGTTTGCACAAGGGTGTAGATATGCAAGCATGCTGTGGCAAAGGCTACAAAGGGATATGCCAAATACACTGGCAGAGACGATCTGGATTGCTGATTCATATGCCTTTGGTGATCCGACTCAACCTAGGCTTGTGTCAAATGAGTCAAATGAGGAGTACTACCAGCGAGATGGAGCCGGATCATCCCAGCGGAATGATTACCGGGGTAAGAGAAGAGATGATAGACCGGATTACACGTACAGTTCACAACAAGTTGCTGCTGTAAATCAAGATCAACCCGGAGCAGGGAGTAATCAACGTTAGAAAACTGGAGGGCAACAATGGACTCCAAGAAATGATGGCAAGAAAACTTGGACGCCAGAGCAAAAGAAATAGTGGCAAGAAAAGAAGGACCGTCTGAGGTATACCTATGAGGCAATGCTGGATCAACCGTGTAAATTTCACACGCCAAGTCCGAGTAACCCGGCGGGTCACACGACTCGGCAATGTGAGTGGATGAGGAAGATAGAACAAAGTGGTTCGGGGAATGCTCAGGCACCTCGAAATGATCAACCTCGGCAGGAGTTACCCGGCAGCAATTGCTCTTCGGAGCGAACATGCAATAGTTAATGTTGCCACCCCCTCCGCCGAGGTATGAAAACCATGAGAGAAGGGATGCAGTGCATCAGGTGGAAAATCAGCATCAGCCAGATCAAAGATATCCCGGAAATGAGGGGAGAAATGAATACAGAGAGTATCACCAGAGTTACTGTGTGTTTACCACAGAGGAAACAGATAGTAAGAGCTTGCAGCGCCGACACATGGAAGTGAGTGTGGTAATGCCGGCAGTGACGAGGTATATGCCTTGGTCGGATCAGGAAATTACTTGGAATATCAAGGATCATCCCAAGCTTATGCCGAGTCCTGGTTCATATGTGTTAGTGCTGGACCCAACGTTCATCGGCCCCAATATCAATGTGAGATTTTCTAAGGTGCTGATAGACAATGGCAGCAACATTAATATCATGTATGTGGATACCATGCGCAAGTTGGGTATCTCGGAGAACATGCTCCAGACCACGAGGACAACTTTCCATGGTATTGTGCCAGGCATTTCCTGTGAACCCATTGGCAAGGTCCGGGTTGACGTATTGTTCGGCACACGAGATAACTGCCGGACCGAAAATTTGGAGTTTGAAGTTGTGAACTTGGAAAGCGCATGTCACGCGTTACTCAGCAGGCTAGCACTGAACAAGTTCATGGCAAGTTGTCACATCAGTTACTTGAAGATGAAGTTGCCCAGCCCAAATGGAGTAATTACCATAGCTGGAGATTTCCGACGTTCCATTGAGTGTCGCCACCGGTCTAACTGGCCGAGTCACCGTGATTGCGCAAGAGAAAATAAAGATACAGAAGTGGCAGCATTGGCTCACCACAGCAAAGATATGCCGTTGAGTAACCCGCATGGAAGTGTCTCATTTCAAGCAACAAAGGATACGAAGAAAGTGCCTGTTGATGATCTGTTCCCAGAGCGCACCGTAACAATTGGTGCCGGGTTAAATGACAAATAGGAAAGCGAGCTCGTCAACTTCCATCGTGAGAATCGGGATATCTTTGCTTGGTCCACACAGGACTTGCAAGGTGTTCCGAGGGAGTTGGCCGAGCACTCTTTGAATGTGAGACCCGGAGCAAAGCCGACGAAGCAACCTCTCTGCCGCTTCGCCGAAGATAGGAGAAAAGTCATTGCGGATGAGATAGCTCGGCTTCTCGCAACCGGGTTTATCATGGAGGTACTTTACCCGGATTGGCTATCTAATCCGGTGCTTGTGGAAAAGAAAAAGATGATCCGAATGTGGCAGTGGTTTGGCGTATGTGTATCGATTACACGAACCTGAATAAGGCGTGTCCAAAAGATCCATTTCCACTGCCAAGGATAGATCAGGTCATAGATTCTACTGCTGGGTGTGAATTGTTGTCATTCAAAGATGCATATTCTGGTTTCCACCAGATACCTCGGAATCCTAGCGATCAAATAAAGACTGCGTTTATCACCCCGTATGGGGCTTATTGCTATTGCACCATGCCTTTTGGTTTACGTAATGCAGGGGCAACGTACCAAAGATGTAAGCAAAAATGTTTGCACGATCAAATTGGTGAAAATGTGCAAGTATATGTGGATGATGTGGTTATAAAAACCAAGGAAAGCAAAACGCTCCTTGTCGATATCAGGCAAACGTTCGCGAACCTAAGAAGATTCCGAATGAAGCTTAACCCGGAGAAATGTACCTTCGGTGTCCCGGCTGGAAAATTGCTCGGATTTCTCGTCTCCAGCCGAGGTATCGAAGTTAACCCGACGAAAATCCGAGCCATAGAGAGAATGGAATTGCTGAAGTGTCTTAATGATGTCCAGAAGTTCACTGGTTGTTTGGCGTCTTTAAGTCGGTTTATATCTCGGATGGGAGAAAAGGCATTGCCTCTCTATCAACTAATGAAAAAAGCGGACAAGTTCGTATGGATGGCACAGGCCAATGAAGCCTTCATCCAATTAAAGAAAATGTTAGCCACTGCACCAGTGTTAGCCTCTCCACTATCAAAAGAGCCAATGTTGCTCTATATAGTCGTAACCAACCGAGTTGTAAGTGCAGTGGTGGTGGTGGAGCGCGATGAAGAGGGTAAGTCAGTGCAAAGGCCAGTCTATTACCTAAGCGAGGTATTATCTGCATCAAAGCAAAACTATCCTCACTATCAGAAAATGGCATATGGTGTGTACATGTCGACAAAGAAGCTAAAACACTACTTTGAAGAACACCCAATCAAAGTGATATGTGAAGCCCCCATATCTGAGATAATGAGTAACAAGGATGCAAGCGGCTGAATCGCAAAATGGGAAACTGAGCTAGCCCCTTATGCTCTGCAATACGACAGGAGAGATGCGATCAAGTCTCAGATTGTGGCCGACTTTTTCGTGGATTGGGCCGAGATGCAGTATGAGCCACCATTGCCAGATCCGAACTACTGGATATCTGGGTACTTTGACGGATCAAAGACGAAAACCGGGTTAGGCGCCGGAGTTGTACTTACCTCGCCAAAGAACGACCAGCTGAAGTATGTGCTGCAAATCCATTTCGCACCGTCAAACAATGTCGCTGAATATGAAGCACTTGTGCATGGGCTCAAAGTGGCAAAAGAAATTGGGATACGTCGGATCCAATGCTTTGGCAACTCGGATTTAGTAGTTCAGCAAGTCTCGGGGCAGTGGGACGCTCTTGATCCAAACATGGCATTGTACAGATTCCATGTGCAAAAGATATCTAGGTACTTTGAGGGATGCGAGTTTCACCATGTACCCCGGCTGGAAAACGAGGCTGCCGACGTATTGTCGAAGCTCGGATCAACCCGACAAGCAATTCCACCGGGTGTAGCACTGGAACACCTCAGAAAACCATCTATCAGATCGTCCCCAGCAACCGACTCAATCTACATCCCGGCAGATCCGGAGTCAGGAGTTGTGCCCATGGACATTGACGTGGGAAGTGGTTCAGGAAACCCGAGGACTGCTTCGCAGAACCCGGGGACTGCGCAGCGAGATCCGGCCGAGGTTATGCCGGTGGAACAAATGGAAGTAGATGAGGATGTGTTTCTAGTGCGAACCATACCTGCTTGGGCATTGCCTATATTCCAATTCCTTAAGGATGGATCCTTGCCCGATGATGAAGTGCTTTCAAGGCAGGTTCAGAGGCGCGCAAAGGCATACACGATTATCAATGCCGATCTATACAAGAGGAGCGTCACAAATGTCCTACAGCGGTGTGTTGACCCAGAAGAAGGGCTTGACATCATCCGAGATATACATCAAGGGGAATGTGGGCATCACGGCTCATCCAGAGCATTAGTGGCAAAAGCTTTCTGACATGGGTTCTACTGGCCAAGTGCCTTGGAACAAGCAGAAGATCTAGTAAGAAAATGCAATGGCTGTCAAAGGTATGCTACCAAGACACACATGCCAATGTCGGAGCTCAAGACCATACCAATTACCTGGCCATTTGCCGTATGGTGTCTGGATATGGTTGGCCCGTTTAAACCAGCAAGAGGGAACATGACCCACATCTTGGTTATGGTGGACAAGTTTACGAAGTGGATTGAAGTGAAGCCAATAAGAAAATGTGATGGATCTACGCCGTAACATTCCTTAGAGATATCCTTTTCAGATATGGCTATCCTCACAGTATCATAATAGATATGGCACAAATTTTGCTGAAGGAGCATTTGCACGATTCTGTCGAGATAAGAAGATCTGGCTGGACGTTGCCTCAGTAGCCCACCCCGCATCGAATGGGCAAGTGGAAAGATCCAACGGATTAGTATTATCCGGGATAAAACCCTGGCTCATTGAGCCGCTGCAAAGATCAGCGGGGTGCTGGATAGAAGAAATACCAGCGGTACTGTGGAGTTTAAGAACAACTCTAAATCGATCAACAGGCTATACGCCATTCTTTCTGGTATATGGGGCAGAAGCTGTATTACCAGCCGACATAGAGCATGATTTGAAGGGAATATGCCCGAGAGGCAATAATAAAGTGGTTATTATCTCATTCCATGTTTATGATAAATGTTTATTTTGCATGCTATAATTGTATTGATCAGAAACATCAATACATGTGTGTTTAATAAACAAAAAGGGTTCCTAGTTATGCCTCTCTTATAGACTAGCTCGTTGATTAACAAGATGATCAAGGTTTCCTGATCATGGACATTGGATGTTGTTAATAACGAGGTCACAACATTGGTGGCATGATGTGATGAACATTCATCCGAAGTATAGAATTATGATCAAGTAATTATGTTTATATTGCTATAACATCATACGAAGTAATCTTTATCCTTAGCCCATGAGATCATGTTAATTGTTAACACCGGAAGAGTATCTTGATAACATCAAACGTCACACCGTAACAAGGTGACTATAAAGATGGGTTCAATGCTACGAACGTGTTATGTTGAGGCTCATGGATCAAGAGAGGAATTTGTCAATCCCGATGACGGATAGATATACTCTGGGCCCTCTCGGTGATATCACATTAAGATAGCTTGCAAGCAAGTGATGTGATCACTAGAATGTTATATCACGGGAACAAGAAAAGAGTGCATGTCGGTAACAAGATCAAACTAGGTATGGAGATACCGATGATCGAATCTCGGACATATAATATATCGCGAGACAAAGGGATTTAGTTACTAGCGTTAAAGGTTCTCATGATCACAGAAGTCATCGTTGAATGTGTAGGAGTCAGTATGGATCTCCAGGTCCCGCTTCTGATTATTGATCTGAGAAGGGTCTCGATCATGTCTTCATTATTCGTGAACCGTAGGGTGACACACTTAAGGGATACCGACACCATTTGGAGCAAATATGTTTCAGATAAAGATTTAAGAAAGTGCTGGAATTATTTCAATAGACACCAAAACTGTTTCGGGTGAAATTGCTGAAATTGGTTCTACATGAAATGTTGCAGGGGGTTTTATGTGAATGTTTGTTAATTAAAGTAATTAAAAAATTCTGAATAAAAATAATAAAAGAGTTTTATTAAATGAGAGAGCATTAAATTTGTAGAAATTTAATGCATTTAAAGTGGAGACTTTAAAACAGAATGTGAAGGGGCAAATTTATGTGGAGGGAGTTACCACCACATGAATGAGGAGGTGAAGGGTCACCCCTTGAGGCGCCGGCCATGGGAGGGTACCTCCTCCTCCTATAAAAGGCCCCCCTCACACCCCTTCTTACACACACCTCCTCGTGAAGGATCTCTCTCCCCCTCTAGTATTATTCCCCCATGGTCTCGGATTAGCGAGATACATGTTACCGGTAGCTTTATCTAGAAAGGAGTTGCTTCTTCCGCTGCTTTGCTGGAGCGAGGGACGGAGGTTGTCGGGGAACCGGACGTGTGTGTGATCACAGATGCACCGCTGCTTTGCGGTGCTAGACTTGCTAGAGCTAGATCTGAAGGACGTGCTGGAGCTAGACCTGCTCGGACTTCCACAAGATCTTGAGATCGGCAAGTGTACGACTACATCAACCACGAGTTCCTACTCGTTAACAAAACTCGTTGTCTTCGAGGGTAAGTTCTCGATGGATGTATGTCCACCCGTTGCTCTGTACCTAGTAGATAGATCTTGGCGTATAGTTCTCATCGTAGGAATTTTTTTGTTTTCTATGCTGCGGACCCAACAGTGGTATCAGAGCCTGATCTATGCATAGGTGCTTTGCACGGGTAGTACACATATGTTTATATGTGGGTGATGATGATCACGTTATTGCATCTTTCATGTATTTTGGATATGGGTGGCATAGTGGGATGAAGCGGCCCGGACCAACCTTACATGTCATCGTACATGAGACCGGTTCCATGACTGACATGCAACTAGTTTTGCATAAGTGGATGGCGGGTGTCTGTCTCTCCTACTATAGTCAATATCTGATTTACAACGAGTTCCTAATAACTTGGTTATCCTCGTTGTGGTTCCATGTTCGTAGGTAAGAACGGTTCTATCTCCGAAAGCCCTAAGCCACGTAAAACTTGCAATTGATAAATTAGAGGCGTCTAGTTTAGATCGTTGTTGGGCTATTGTCTTGATATGGTATGTTGTAAGTAGATGTATGATAGATACTCTTACAACACACTCAACGTGTAAGTTCCATAGACCTTGGCCTTACACACAAAGGAATGATAGAGATCATACCATGATGCAAATGATAGAGATCAAATGCATGGACCATATCATCTCACTTTACACATATGATGTTTGCATCTTATATTGCTAGTTTGGCGTTTTAGTAGCATTTTAAGATGATCCCTCATTTAGATATCAAGATAAAAATGTGTTCGTCCTTAAGTATGCATCGTTCTATGGATCGTGTTTCGAGACATCACGTGATGATCTGGTGTACTCGACTCTACGCTTTCATACAATGGGTGTAAGACAGTTTTACACACGCGAGTACTAAGGTTCTTACTTGGCGAGCCTAGCATGTACAGACATGGCCTCGGAACACGGAACGAAAGGTTAAGCATGAGTCATATAGTTGATATGATGCCCATATTGATGCTCGCCTTTGAAGCTACACCGACTCACGTGATGATCGGACTTGGTGTAGCGGATTTGGTTCATGTAATCACCAAAAAGGCACGAGGGATGTCGTTTTTGAGTGGGAGTTCATTTCTAATTTGGATTAGTCGAACTAAATTTGTCATAAACTAAATCGAAGTGGATTTGCATAATTTGTTGTAGTCATTGGCATCTGTTCACTACCTTATGCTTAGTTTTAATTGAGATAATAGAACTATAGAATTCTGGATATTTACTTTACGAACTGGTATCGTATTGTTTTGAATGTCAATTTAAAGTTTATAAGTCCTATTACAAACTTTCAGCAAACTCTATTTACTCCATAAAGTTTAATAAGTAGTATTAAATCAAGAGTAAGAATTCCAATGTTAGTATCTAAAGTATCATGTTTGCCTCCATGATTATTGATATTCAAAAGTTGTTTTAATATCAAGATTATATAGGAGCTGGAAATTGTTTCAGAAACCATCATGTGTGAAAGATATTGTGATATCTGAAACAATGTTTTTGGTTGCATTATGATAGAGTATAATTTAGCAAAATACATGTTCTCATATTGTATGAGAATTTGTGAAGGATGGAGATGCTAGGCATCCGGATCTCCCAAAAAGGTTTTTGGGAACTAAAATTATACTCGTCATTCTTCCTTATAGGCTATAGTAGCTTGATCATGAAAGTTGTCATGATAAGGATGAATAGAAGATGTAAGTAAAATGTTTACTACACTAATAGATTACTGAAGAATGGATTTTTGAAAGAATACCAAACATTTGATGATGGTGATCCACTTCAAAGTGCAAGTCCTAAGGTATTAGTATTTGACTGTATATGCTTTGTACTATGTGTCATGTGAATGACACCACTATTGATGTTGATAGATTCTTTTAAAAAGAAAAGGAATTGCTGAAAGAGAATCTATAAAATATTTGGCAGAAAATAAAAGGTTGGAGATGTCCAACTTAGGTATATAAAAGATATACATGTTATGGTTATATTCCTTGCTTGTTAAACAATGTGGTTCTGAGGAATTGGATACCGGTATTGGATACCGAATTGGTTGGTATGAAGTGTCATACAGGACAACGCAATTCATGAACTACAATGGCCTAAGTAGCTAGCAAGAGAATAAGTGATGATGTTCATCGAAAACAAATAAAGTGTTATTGTGTTTTTCGTTGTCGTCAAACCTAGCCTTCAAGATTTGTTTTAATAATTGTTATTTTGGTCTGGTATGACGAGAACAATGGTTGTTCAAATAATTACCGTATTCCATAAAGGATGGATGAATTTTTACAAGTCTAGTGGGAGAAATCACATCCATAAACACTATTGCTAAAATGTCGCAAGACAATTGATTAAATATCACTTATGAAGTGACATCGCTGTTTTAAATTATATTTGGAAAGAAAACATGAAGAAACTCCATGTTAATGGAATTTTTGGAGTCTTTGATTTTGATCAATTGACGCTTGTGAGACTTTTCTCGAGATAATTGAAACTCCGTTCATAGGCCAAAGAGGAACGGATGACTGGCTTATTAGAAATTGTGCATGCTGATGTGCATAGTCCATTATGTGTAGCCATATGCGATGGATTTTTTTTGCTTCATATGCTTTCTCCGAAAATTTGAGTGAATATATCTGTATATTTACTTAATAAGGAAGAAGTATGAAACATTTGAAAATTGTTCAAAGACTTTCAAGATGAAGTGGAAAATCATTGTAACAAGAAAATAAAGAGTTTATGGTTCGATCATAAAGGAAGATATTTGAGTTACGTGTTTAGCAAAAAGCACCTAAGATTTGAGGAATTGTTCCATGATTTGTGTTTCTCGATAAACCATAGGAGTATGGCATATTCGAGAGATGAAATCAAACCATGTTTGACAAGGTAAGATCAAAGGTGTCATTTATAAAACTGCCATTATGTTTTAAGGATTAAAGCTTTAGAGACTACCGCTTTTACACTGAAAAGAGCACCATCGTGATCCGTTGAAATGACACCATATAAGTTATAGTTTGGGATAAAACCCAAATTGTCTTTTCTTAAATTTTGGTATGCTATGCATAAGTAAAATTTTTACAACCAAAGTCGGATAAGCACGTCTTTGTAGGTTATCCCAAAGAACTTGTTGGGAATTTCTCCATAACACCAAGGACAAAAGAGTTTGTTACTTGGAACATCAAGTTTCTTGAGAAGGAATTTTTCGCGAAAAGTTAAGTGGAAGGACAATAGAATTTTGATAAGGTTGTTGAACCTTAGCTATATGTGCTAAGTAGCACAGCGCCGGAAAGTGTCCCGGTGGCAGCCACAATGCTCATGGATCCCGTGATTACAAAGGTTGTGATCTCGGAGATTAGAGTTCCTATTGAACCATGTGGGTCGGTAAGAATCAAATGGTGTGATTTGATAAGCAAGTCATTATTGTTTTGACAATGATGAACCAACTACATGCAAAGAAGCGATGATGGGCCCTGACTCCATAAAATGACTAGAAGTCATAGAATGCGTGATAGTATCCATACACGGGAAATCAAGTTTCTGAACTTGGAAGACCCTCCGGAAAGGCGTGAAGCCTATCGGTCGTGTTTAGATCTATAAAGAAATAGACATGGATGTTTAACATCTATGACATAGTCGACATGTCGGAAAGAAGTTTACGACAATGTTCAAGGAGTTGACTATGACAAGATTTGATCCTTCATAGCGATATTTAGTCTTGACAGATTAATGTAGCAACCACTACATATAATTTGATGAATGGTAGTTGAACAAACAAAACAATGTTCTTCTAATAGAATGGTTACCTAGGACGTGTACAAGACATGGTCCGAAGGGTTTTTTTAATTCAAAGGGTGCTAAAAGGACGTGCAAACTTCAATAGTTGAAGTAAGCATAGCGGAGTTGGAATCTTCACCATGATGAAATTGTTAAAAGAGTTTAAATTCATCAGAGATGATGAAGATGCTTGCATTTGCAAGAAATTAAGTGGGAGCGCTAAGACATATTTATAATACATTATGTATAGGACATATTGTTGATTGGAAATGATGTATCTTGTATTGACACAAGTTAAGAATTTCATTAAAATGAGATTTCGATGAAAGACTTGGGCAAACCTGGAATATTTGGCATCAATATCTATATGGATAGATTGAGGCGCTAATATGGTTGTGCCAGACATACATATATGAGATATTGAAAGGGTTCAATATGGAAACAACAAGAAAGGTTCTTGCTGCATGGAAAGGATTGTATCAAGATTCAAGTGTTCCAACACTTGGTGAGTAAAATCACATGAAGATTTTGATCGATTATACCATGATATGTATATATCCAGAATGTCCTATGCTCTAAATGTTATGAGCACATACCAGAATGATCCATAAGATGATCATTGGACAATAGTAAAGATATTATTATGAGCTTTGGAAGAACTAAGAATATATCATGTATAAGTGACAAATAGTTAAAGGTAGTTCATTGTAAAGTGTTACATTGATACTAGTTTTGTCACAAGATACAAATTAAATTTATCTCAATTTAGACTATGGGTGGCATAATATAATGGAAAGGATGTTCCATGATGGATTTGGATGAGTTCCAAAGTTGAGACATTATGACGGATACTACAACAAAAAGGCTAAGTATATGACTGCTATAGTAGCAGCAAAGGAGGGCATTTGTGTTAAGTAGTTTGTTATCAAACTAGGTGTGGTTCAAAGTGGGCTAATACTATGAAGATATATTGTGTGACAATAATATCAACATATTTTAATCCAAACGAACTAAAGGTCTCACCAAAGGACCAAATTTATACAATGCCATCTCATTTGAGAATGAGTGATGCGTAGAGACGCAAAGACATGCAAATACACACGGACCTAAAATTGTCAGATCCGGAGATTATGTTAACCACTAGCAATTGCGTCTATGCAACACCAGAAAGCCATAGGTGTTCAATACGCAAAGTTTTTCAAACTAGATTATTAACTCTAGTGCAAGTGTAAGACTGAAGGGAATATGCCCGAGAGGCAATAATAAAGTGGTTATTATCTTATTCCATGTTTATGATAAATGTTTATTTTGCATGCTATAATTGTATTGATCGTAAACATCAATACATGTGTGTTTAATAAACAAAAAGGGTTCCTAGTTATGCCTCTCTTATAGACTAGCTCGTTGATTAACAAGATGATCAAGGTTTCCTGATCATGGACATTGGATGTTGTTAATAACGAGGTCACAACATTGGTGGAATGATGTGATGAACATTCATCCGAAGTATAGCATTACGATCAAGTCATTATGTTTATATTGCTATAACATCATACGATGTAATGTTTATCCTTAGACCATGAGATCATGTTAATTGCTAACACCGGAAGAGTATCTTGATAACATCAAACGTCACACCGTAACAGGATGACTATAAAGATGGGTTCAGTGCTACGAAGGTGTTATGTTGAGGCTCATGGATCAAGAGTGGAATTTTTCAATCCCGATGACGGATAGATATACTCTGGGCCCTCTCGGTGATATCACATTAAGATAGCTTGCAAGCAAGTGATACGATCAGTAGAATGTTATATCACGGGAACGAGAAAAGAGTGCATGTCAGTAACGAGATCAAACTAGGTATGGAGATACCGATGATCGAATCTTGGACATGTAATATATCGCGAGACAAAGGGATTTAGTTACTAGTGTTAAAGGTTCTCATGATCACAGAAGTCATCGTTGAATGTGTAGGAGTCAGTATGGATCTCTAGGTTCTGCTTCTGATTATTGATCTAAGAAGGGTCTCGATCATGTCTGCATTATTCGCGAACCGTAGGGTGACACACTTAAGGGATACCGACACCATTTGGAGCAAATATGTTTCAGATAAAGATTTAAGAAAGTGCTAGAATTATTTCAATAGACACCGAAACTGTTTCGGGTGAAATTGCTGAAATTGGTTCTGCATGTAATATTGAAATGTTGCAGGGGGGTTTTATGTGAATGTTTGTTAATTAAAGTAATTAACAAAATTCTGAATAAAAATAATAAAAGAGTTTTATTAAATGAGAGAGCATTTTAAAGTGGAGACTTTAAAAGAGAATGCGAAGGGGCAAATTTATGTGGAGGGAGTTACCACCACATGAATGAGGAGGTGAAGGGTCACCCTTGAGGCGCCGGCCATGAGGAGGGGTACCCTCCCCTCCTCCTATAAAAGGCCCCCCTCACACCCCTTCTTACACACACCTCCTCGTGAAGGATCTCTCTCCCCCTCTAGTATTATTCCCCCATGGTCTCAGATTAGCGAGATACATGTTCCCGGTGGCTTTATCTGGAAATGAGTTGCTGCTTCCGCTACTTTGCTGGAGCGAGGGACGGAGGTTGTCGGGGTACCGGACGTGTGTGCGATCACGAATGCACCGCTGCTTTGCGGTGCTGGACTTGCTGGAGCTGGATCTGAAGGACGTGCTGGAGCCGGACATGCTCGGACTTCCACACGATCTTGAGATCGGCAAGTGTACGACTACATCAACCACGAGTTCCTACTCGTTAACAAAACTCATTGTCTTCGAGGGTAAGTTCTCGATGGATGTATGTCTACCCGTTGCTCTGTACCTAGTAGATAGATCTTGGCGTATAGTTCTCATCGTAGGAATTTTTTGTTTTCTATGCTGCGGACCCAACATGATTCGCCCAGGGTCACCCAATACACAGAAGCTGAAGTGTGTGAAGCCCAGCAAAATGATGTTGCTCTGCTGGAAGAAGCGAGAGAATTGGCATTGTCTAGATCCGCCATATATCAGCAAAATCTCCGACGCTATCATAGCCGTAAATTTAACCCCCGAGTCTTTCGGGAAGGTGATCTGGTACTCCGGTTGGTACAACATACTGCTGGCATGCATAAGCTATCCCCCCCATGCGAAGGTCCATTCATTGTGAGAAAAGCATTGCACAATGACTCTTATTATCTCATCGATGCAAAACCACAGGAGAATAACAAGGCGGACAGGTCCGGCGAGGAATCTAAGCGTCCATGGAATATAGCTCTACTTCGTCCGTTCTGCACTTAGCAAAGAAGTGTGTGTATCCGAGTCTCTCATACGTCGGTATGTATGCCGGCAATGAGTTTATCAATAAAATTGTGGCACCTCGAGCAGTAACTCGGGGACTGCCTTAATAATATTCGTTGTCTTCTATACTTGTTATTTATTTTTAGGTCGGCTGGTTTGAGTTGCTTCTACCTAAGTCGGATTAGTAGTGTGTGAGCACCAAAAACTCAACTCTTCGATTTGCTGTTGTCCAACAAAATTTGGTTTCATGGCAAGCAAGAGAACAAGTTTGGAATTGCGTAGCACACGAAAAACGACTAAGGAAAAGAACTTAATCGAGCCAACATTTGTTATTTTGACTAACTTTATGTTTACCTTGTTTTCACTACGCTGAATTATTTTGAGCTAGTCCTAAAGTTTCCAAGTATTGTTAAGTCAATTTTTGAAACTCGGACTCATAAGTCATAAAACCGAACCAAGGTAGACACGAGCTGAGCCAAGAAATTGGAGAAACAAGAAAATGAAACTCGGGGACTACGCCCAAGTTAATCCGGCACGAGCAACTTAGTAGCAAAACATAATGTGTGTGCTTAATACATTTGCACCCGGCATACCAGGGATCTGATAAACTGCAAAGTGTTTGATCAAGGAGCGGTAGGGGGAGGTAACTCGGCGCCAGCAGGTGGAACTCCGGCCTCGGCTTCAGCATCATCTTCATATTCTTAGACGTCCGAGGCTTCGTCCTCTTACTCCTCACCCAAACCATCTTCGACATATTCGTCGTCGACAGCGCCAAGGAAGCTTGGTCCCTCATTCCATTGATGGATGGGGCATACTGAATGAGGCTATGGGCGCAAGCCTTGCGCTGAGTTATCCAATCCGGGTCGGTGGACCACCTTGGTCCGGTGCGCATGCACTCGAGAAGCTTCAGGTTTATTTTTTCATACCATGTGAGCACATAGTGGAGGACGATTTCAGCTCCGACGCGTCCGGCAGATTCCCTCCAGCGGTCAAGTTGAGTCTCACACTCCATTAGCTTGTTAATCAGAGCAGTGGACCCCTCCGGAGTGTCTTCATCAGGCCAAAAGGCATTGAAAATCCAGACTGCTACAACCAGGATATCCTTACCATAGTTCTTCACAATCTCGACGCGAGAAGATAAGCTGACCAGCAGGTCCTCCATGTCATAAGGAATGTTTTTGGCGCCAGAACCAGTTGGGGTGCCCCTCTTCTGGCGGAACTTGGCAACGGCAGTCGCTGCAATGGCATCACCCCCCGGAAATTTGTCTGAAAACGAGACAAGTGAAATAAGTAAAGGAAGTTGACCCGGAAAGATCAATGTCGGTTGAAGGAAAAGAGCTTACGAGAAATATGGCTGTGGATCCGGGTCAGCTCCTTGGTGCAGTTGTCACGCCTCTTCCGGAGTTGCACAAGTTCGGCATTTTCCGACTCAAGCTTAGTGTCGGCCTCCTTCAGCAGTTCTTGATCTTTGGAAATTTGCAGGTTGAGACGTTCTCGCTCTTCAGTAAAGTCTTGGCCAGCTTTATCTAGCTCTGTTTTGTGGAGCACCTTGAGCTTCCTCATTTCTGCCTTGAGTTTGGCAACTTCATCATCCTTGGTCCGGAGAAGGGCGAGCTCATCATCCTTCTTCTTAAGTTCGGCCTGATGCTGCCCTGCTTGTTCGAGAAAATGCAGCATCATATCAGGCACGGGCACACTATCTTCAAGAGATGCTGAAATAGTTTGTTGACCCGGCAAAGCCGAGGTATGAATATTTGCCGAGCTCAGGAGAAGGGAAAAAGAGCACAAAAGTTAAGTAACCGAAGTGACTTACCTTTTATCTGGTTCAAGTTCTTCCTCATGAGGATGTTCTCGGCCTCCACTCTAGCTGCTCAATCCGAATAACAGATTAGTTTGGTGGGAAAAGACAAAGAAAGATGGAAAAAAGCCAAGGAGAAAACTTACCCCGTTTCTCAAAGTCAGGGAGAAGCGTAGAATGTTTCGAATGCAACGCTTTATGTGTGTCCAAGAGGCGCTGAAACTCAGTGCTCCGGGGTTGGTAGTCACCTGAAAAAGAGCAAGAATATCTTAGTCAGGTGTGTGCATATTCGAAGTGTACAAGATCCAGGTCAAGTGGAACTTAACCCAGCTCTAGGTGTGTGCATATTCGAAGTGTACAAGATCCGGGTCAAGTGGAACTTAACCCGGCTCTAGGTGTGTGCATATTCGAAGTGTACAAGATCCGGGCCAAGTGGAACTTAACCCGGCTCTAGGTGTGTGCATATTCGAAGTGTACAAGATCCGGGCCAAGTGGAACTTAACCCGGCTCTAGGTGTGTGCATATTCGAAGTGTACAAGATCCGGGTCAAGTGGAACCTAACCCGACTGTAGGTGTGTGCATATTCAAAGTTACTAGGGAGCTACCCTAATTCTCTAAGGAGCATCCGGCCAAGTAACAAGTTACTCCCCTAGAGGCTCGGGGACTAATGGTTATATGACTAAGCACTAGTACATGTTAAAGAAAAGATGAAGTAGCGTACCTCCATCATCCGGCCGGCAAGGTTGATAGCCTTGGCAGCTGTGTTCATCTGCACCGCAAACTCGGCAGGCCCAAATTTCTCCGGGAGATCGTCGTTATTGATGAACTCCGCCTTGTTCCAGTTATTAACGAACTCGATCAAGGCCGGAGGATAGCGTTCTCCGCTAAGCATGTGGGGCGCGATCAAACCCTTGGCGTGGGCCTCTTTCCTCTCAACTTGTGTAGCAGCGGGGCTGGTGTGCAGAACGAGTTGTGCATCAGCTGACCCAATAGAGGTGTTTTTCTTCGGTGGGGTCTTCTTCGGAAGCATGGACGCGAGTGTACGCTGTCCAGCCTCGATAGACGCTGCCCTGGCGGCGTCAAAAGCCTTCTTGACCTTGGGCTGCTGCTGAGAGGTCGAAGTTTGTGCTGCGGATTTGCCCTTGGGCACAGCCTTGGTGCTAGCCTTGGTGCTGGTTGTGTCTTCTCGCTGAGCCTTGGTAGACTCGGACGAGGCGGAGGGAGTTGGTGCTGCTGCTGATGCTTGTGCTGCTGCCGTTGGTGTTGGCGCTGGTGCTTGTGCTGGTGCTTGTCTTGGCGAGGGTGCTGTTGATACCTCGGAGGTAAGCTGGTTGCGGCTGAGCCGAAGTGGAGCTGGGATCTTCTACTGCTCCAGCAGAGCCACTTCCCCCTGCACCGAGGTTGCCCTCCTCTAGACGAGGTGGGCTAGAACCCGGAGTAGCCGCTTAACCCTCCTGATGGGGCTCAACGGGCGAGATTCATCGCCACGAGGGGGAGAGGGGCTATGCCAGAGGGGCGAAGCAATACTGGATCCGCTCTAAGGTACCTCCATCGCAGCCCTGCCGAATCAAATGATGAACAATAAGTTACAACAGAAGAAAGGCACGAAGCAAAAAATTGGATAAGGGAGAGGTGACTTACTCATCATAAGTCAATGGCTCCTTGGGTTTCCGAGCTCTCCGAGCTGTGGCCTTAGTCGTAGGCTTGGTGGCGGCTTTGTTGGCAGACTTCTTTTGCCTCTTGGTTGGCTTAGAAGGTCCGAAGGAAGAAGCATAAGCGGCTCCCCTTTTCTTTGACGCGGCCAGGACAGGCTCGCCTGTGGCGAGAGGAGGATCTTCGTGGATCTGCCCACCCGGGTTAGCTGATGCCAGAAAGGCGTAAGAAAGGGGGACAACGTCAAATACTTCCATCACTTCAACATCGGAATCATCTTCATCATCAGGCCAATCCCTTAAGAAAGAGAAGTTACCGATGGGTCGCTTGGTGGCAACGGGGAACGGCAGGAACATCTCCTGATCCGGCTCCTCCTCGTCCGGGGCATCTCGATCATTCGCCCACTTGAGAGAAGGCTCGGTACCATCCTCGAGGGTTTGCTGAAGATACAACTAAGAAGAAAATGCAAAGGGATCAAACAAACAACAAATTCCGACATATGATATAACTCGGAAAAAGATTGGATCACGAGATTTACCGCAGGAGGAAGCCTATCTCGGCAGAAGTGCTCGATCCTCCACTCCCAATTAGCGGAGAAGTTTTTGTCAGTGGTGAAGAGGGCCTTGACCTAGCGGAATATCTCGATATTGCTCAACTCGAATGAGGAGGTCCGGTTGGGGTCAAGGCGCCAGCTCATGTGGCAAAGCTTGTGAGTGCGTTTCTGGAGAGGGGAGATCCGGTTGCGGACGAACGTGATCATCGCGTCCTTGTTGTGCAACCCCGCATCCTTCAGCTCCTGGAACCGTTTGTTGACTTGGTTCGCCAAGACTGTGGGTTTCTTGGAGATCCGGTCCCACAGATCCGGATTAGGAGGACCCGGAGCGTAGGGGCGCAGCCGGATCAGATCTTCAGTCGTGCCATTTCTGACATAAAAGAAGGTTCGGGCCCAGCCCTTGCAGGAATCAAGCCCCATGACTCAGGGAAAGACGGATTGTTTCCGGGGACAGATAGAAGCAACACCGAACTGCGTAAGTTGTTTGTCCTCCGGGTCAAGCTCCTTATTCGGAATCACGTTCCGGCATAGACCAAAAAACCGGATCCAGAGCTCCTTAGTGGGCCACAATCCTATGTAGCCCTCTATGGTGGAGGCAAAGGAAGAAAGAGAAGTGATGGCATTCGCCGGAAGGTGGTGTGGTTGAAGCTCGTAGATGTTGAGCCAATCGTGGAAAAAATCACTAACGGGGAGGCCGAACCCACGCTGGAAGTGGGAGAGGAACACTACAAACTCACCCGGATTAGGTGAGGGAGCAAGCTCCTCGGCGGCGAGACGGGCAACCACGCCCTCCGGGATGTGACGGGTGCGGTACAACTAGTCTAGGTCGTCCTGGCACACCCAGGAGCCAGCCTAGGTGCCATGTTCGGCGTTCTTCGCCTCCTCCTCCATCTCCGCCTCCGTGACGGCGAGCTCCTCCTCTGTCATGTCTAGGTCACTGTCCTCACCGGTCCTATCGGAGGTGGGGGCAGTGCGCTGGATTGGCGCGGGCCCGTGGCGGTGGAGCTGCACGGGAGTGGTGGCGATGCTGGTGCGGAAAGGCATGGGGCGGCGGCGGTGCTGCTAAGCAGGTGCGGCGGTGGCGGCGTTGTTGCTGGGAAGAAGAAGAAGGAGAAGAGGCAGAGGGGCGCGAGAGTGGGGAAAAATACCAAGGGGCGTGCCCCTCCCCTATTTAACCACGCCCATGCTGGGGTAGTGGGATCGTCGGTCTTGGCGAAGCCACGGTGTGGCCGTATTCATGGTTAATGATACATTGCAAATGTATCTATACTTTTTGATGTTCCATGCTTGGTTTTATCCACTTTCTTGTGTTTTGTTCCAATTTTGGAGTACTTTTATTATGATTTCTTGGACTAACCTATTAACAAGAGCCACACGGTACTGTTTTGTTTTCTGTTGTTTTTTATTCCAGAAAAGTTAGAAAATGAATATTCTCGGAATTGGACGGGACAAAAGCCAAAGTGCCTATTTTTCCGAAAGGGATCAAGTGCCAGAATACGAGACGGAGAAGGGATGGGGGCCGGCCACACCACAGCTGCTGGCCAGGCCTGGCCGCTAGGGGTGGTCTCGGCCTCTCCTTCCGCCTATAAGTTGCCCTCGGGACAAAAACCCTAGGTACCCGATCAAAAATCCACGAAAGAGTCTGTAGCCGCCGTCATCTCCATCCCTAGATCAGGGGATCTAAAGCTCTTCCCAAAGACCGCCAGAGGGGAATTCACCACAGTCCTTCTTAATCACCATGCAAGCCTCTGGTGTGATGCGTGAGTAGTTCATCCTTGGACTACGGATCCATGTAGTAGCTAGATGGCTGGTTTCTCCTCCTTTGTGCTTTCATGTTTAGATCTTGTGAGCTCCGTTCATGATCAAGATCATCTATTTGTAATTCATACATGTTGTGTTTGTGGGGATCCGATGGATATTGAGATGCTATTTCAGATTGATTATTGATTCTATCATGTCTTTGTTATTTGAGATCTTGCATGCTTTCCGTTGTTAGTAGCTATCTTGGCCAAATAGATGCTAGTAACTCCAAGAGTTAGTATTTATGCTCGATAGTGGGTTCATGCCTCTGGTAATCTGGGGAAGTGACAGAAATCTCTAAGGTACTAGATGTGTTGTTGCTACTAGGGAGAAAACAATGATCCTTTGTTCATAGAACAATTGTATTGTTTACCTTACACGCAGTTCGTAAAGCAATAATCTGTTGCTTGCAACTTAATACTGGTGGGGGTTCGGATGATAACCTGAAGGTGGATTATTAGTCATAGATGCAGTTGGATGGCGGTCTATGTATTATGTTGTATTGCCCAATCAAGTCTCAAAGGAGTCAAGATGATTAGTATATGCATGTATTGCTTTCTCGGTGTTTGTCAATTGCCCCGCTGTAATTTGTTCACCCAGCATGTTATCTATCTTAAGGAGAGCCACCTCTAGTGAACTATGGATCCCGGTCCTTGTCTTTTACATACAATCTATAAATTGTTTCTTCTTTGTGTTTACTTTCTGCAAACTTTTACTTCTTTCCATTCGATACGTTTAATCCTTTGTCTTCCGCAAAACACGGTGAGATTGACAACCTCATCGCAAGTTGGGGAAAAAGTTCTGTGGTTGTGTTGTGCAGGTCTCCACGTTGCTACTAGCACCGTAGTGATCGCCAAAGCTCAGCTAGTAACACCTTTGAGGTGTTTCCTTGCTCCTACTGGTTCGATTAAACCTTGGTTTCATAACTGAGGGAAACTTGTTGTTGTGCTCATCATACCTTCCTCTTGGGGTTCCCAACGAGCTCTACATCAACACCGCCATCAAGCATTTTTCTGGGCGCCGTGCATTGAGCCATCATTAGCCAATCAAAGACAAGCCACAGGAAGGGCCACAGGGCGCAGGAGATCCCACGACACGACATGGTGATACAGTTATCAAGGAGACAGACACGATGTGACGTGTGCAACAGTAACACCTGACATTAAGCTAGCGAAGAATCGGCATAGGCCCTTAAAATGAGGCAAAGTAATGATTACCCTCCATGTGGGGAAGCGTACGAGAGAAGGAAGAATAACCCGGATAACTATGGGATGACCCGGCCAGCGAGTGAAAACTCGGAATATGCCAAGGTAAAAGCTAGCCAATGAAATCCGGGATATGAGGTAACTCGGAAAAGGGAGCAAAAGGCTTGGTAAAATTGAACCTACTGTGGCCTTAGCGGCTGAGGCTGTTAAGACCGCACCAGCTTCGGGGACTAATGTTGGGGGGATACCCCCGGGTAGGGTCACGCCGGGGTATAATGTCCGAGTTAGCCGAGGTACGGCAAGGTCAAAGCGAATGCTGGCCGAATCACCTCAAGGCAGGCCGAATCATGGAGTAACCCGGACCGGAGGATGACCACCTAACTGGGTCCCGGCCGACTTATGTCGTATGCCGGCAGGATTTGTGTATGTTGTATGCAGGTACCAGTGTGGCCGGATTAACCAGGCACGATCCGGGTTATATCAGGCTTGCAAGAGAAGGAAGGTATCTCGCTGGTCAAAAGGAGGTCACTGTACGCTGGAGCGTGAGCAAAGCGGACAGAGGCTAGGACCACGGAGGCGTGGCCGACAAGGGTGACGCTGCCTGTGTCGGATGACGCTGGCGCCGCAGAGGCTCACGTAGCCTCTTCATGGCTTACGATGGGGAAAAGTGACCCGGTCGGTTTACTATATTGGGAAGAGGCATATTCCTTGGAATATGCCTCCACGTATGCCCTAATTGGAGACCTAGCCACCCCTATATAAGGAGGGCTAGGGCATCTGTAGAAGGGGTTGAGTTTTAATTGGTTGATCTCTAGTTGGTCCATGAGAGCTAGCTAATGGAGAGAGTAAGAGAGTTCCTTCTTCCTCCTGTCCCCAACACAGCTCAAGGAGCACTTGTAAACCTTGGATACCTATTGAATACAAAACATCTGTGTGTGGAATCACCACACTATCCCTCCCTGGATTCCTCTAGTGCATATTGTCCCCACCTTTAGCCTATCCATGGTATCTGTCGTGACACCACCACGACATTCTCCGTGTTATGGAGGAATACCCAACAAATTCTTTGGGATAACCTACAAAGACGTGCTTATCCGACTTTGGTTGTAAACATTTCACTTATGCATACCATGCCAAAATTTAAGAAAAGACAATTTTGGTTTTATCCCAAACCATAACTTATATGGTGTGATTTCAACGGATCACGATGGTGCTCTTTTCAGTGTAAAAGCGGTAGTCTCTAAAGCTTTAATCCTTAAAACATAATGGCAGTTTTATAAATGACACCTTTGATCTTACCATGTCAAACAAGGTTCGATTTGACCTCTCAAACATACCATACTCCTGTGGTTTATCAAGAAATACAAATCCATGGAACAATTCCCGAAATCTTAGGTGTTTTGCTAAACCTGTAACTCAAATGTCTTCTTTTATGATCGAACCATAAAATCTTTATTTTCTTGTTACAATGATTTTCCACTTCATCTTGAAAGTCTTTGAACAATTTTCAAATGTTTCATACTTCTTCCTTATTAAGTAAATATATAGATATATTCACTCAAATTTTCGGAGAAAGCATATGAAGTCGAAAGATGCACCGCACATGGGTACATATAATGGACTATGCACATCATCATGCACAATTTCCAATAAGTTAGTCATCCGTTCCTCTTCGGCCTATGAACGGAGTTTCAATTATCTCGAGGAAAGTTTCACAAGTGTCAATTGATCAAAATCAAAAGACTCCAAAAAATCCATTAACATGGAGTTTCTTCATGTTTTCTTTCCAATATAATTTAAACGGCGATGTCACTTCGTAAGTGATCTTTCAATCATTTGTCTTGCGACATTTTTGCATAGGTTTTATGGACGTGATTTCTCCAACTAGACTTGTAAAAGTTCATCCATCTTTTATGGAATACGGTAATTATTTGAACAACCAATGTTCTCATAATACCGGAACAAAATAACAATTATTTAAACAAATCTTGAAGGCAAGCTTTGATGTTAACGATGAATACAATAACTCCTTAATTGTTTTGGATGAACATCATCACATATTCTTATGCTAGTTACTTAGGCCATTGTAGTTCATGAATTGCGTCGTTTTGTATGATATTTCATACCAACCAATTCGGTATCCAATACCCAAGAACCACATTGTTTAACAAGCAAAGAATATAACCATAACATGCATATCATCTATATACCTTAACTGGAGATTACCAGTCTTTTATTTTCTGCCAAATATTTTATAGATTCTCTTTCGGAATTTCCTTTTAAAAGAATCTATCAACACCAATAGTGGCACCATACATATGACACATAGTCCAAAGCATGTATAGTAAAATACTAATACCTTTGGACTTGCACTTTGAAGTAGATCACCATCATCAAATGTTTGGTGTTCTTTCAAAAATCCATACTTTAGTAATCTTTTAGTGTACTAAACATTTTACTTACATCTTCTATTCATCCTATCATGACAACTTTCATTAACAAGTTACTATGGCTTATAAGGACGAATTGTGAGTATAATGTCAGTTCCCAAAACCTGTTTGGGAGATTAGGACGTCTAGCGTCTCCAGTATTCACAAATTCTCATACAATGTGAGAACATATGTTTTGCCAAATTATACTCTATCATATTGCAACCATAAACATTGTTTCAGATATCAAAATATCTTCCACGCATGATGGCTTCTGAAACAATTCTTTCAGCTTCTAGATAAACTCGATATTAAAATTAACTTTTGAATATCAAGAATCATGGAGGCAAACATGATACTTTAGATACTAACATTGGAATTCTTACTCTCCATTTAATATTACTTATTAAACTTCATGGAGTAAATAGAGTTTGTTGAAAGTTTGCAATAGGACTTCTAAAATTGACATTCAAAACAATACGATACCAGTTCGTAAAGTAAATATCCAGAATTCTATAGTTCTATTATCTCAATTAAAACTAATCATAAGGTAGAAAACAGATTCCAATGACTACAACAAATTATGCAAATTCACTTTGATTTAGTTTATGACAAATTGAGTTCGAATAATCCAAATTAGAAATGAACTCCCACTCAAAAATGACATCCCTCATGTCTTTTTGGTGATTACATGAACCAAATCCACTACGCCAAGTCCGATCATCACGTGAGTCGGTGTAGCTTCAAAGGCGAGCATCTATATGGGCATGATATCAACTATATGACTCATGCTTAACCTTTCGATCCGTGTTCTGAGGCCATGTTTGTACATGCTAGGCTCGCCAAGTAAGAACCGTAGTACTCGCGTGTGTAAAACTGTCTTACACCCGAAATATGATCGTGGATTCAAGTACACCCGATCATCATGTGATGTCTTGAAGTGGCAAAACATAAACGGTGCATACTTAAGGAAGAGCACATTTTTATCTTGATATCAAAATGAGGGATCATCTTATAATGCTACTAAAAATGCCAAACTAGCAATATAAGATGCAAACATCATATGTGTAAAGTGGAATGATATGATCCATGCATTTTATCACTATCATGTGCATCGTGGTATGATCTCTATCATTCCTTTGTGTGTAAGGCCAAGGTCTATGGAACTTACATGTTAGGTGTGTTGTAAGGGTATCTACCATATATCAACTTACAACATTACCATATCATGACACTACCCCAGCAACAATCTAAACTAAACGCCTCTAATTTATCCATTACAAGTTTTACGTGGCTTAGGGCTTTCAAAGATAGAATCGGTCTTACCTACGAACATGGAACCACAACAATGATAACTAAGTTATTAGCAACTCGTTGTAAATCAGATATTGACTATATTAGGAGAGACAGACACCTACTAGCCACTTATGCAAAACTAGTTGCATGTCAGTCGTGGAACCGGTCTCATGTTCGAGGACATGTAAAGTTAGTCCGGGCCACTTCATCCCACTATGCCACCAATATCCAAAATACATAGAAGATGCAATAACATGATCATCATCGCCCACATATAAACATATGTATACTACCCGTGCAAAGCACCTACGCATAGATCAGGCTCTGATACCACTGTTGGGTTCGCAACATAGAAAACAAAAAAATTCCTACGATGGGAACTATACGCCAAGATCTATTTATCAGATACAAGCAACGAGTGGATATACATCCATAGAGAACTTACCCTCAAAGACAACAAAGCTTTGTTAACAATATGGAACTTGTAACATCCCAATTTCAACACCCCTGATTAGTTGCCCAGAATACAAAAATCAGGGGGAACAAAAACTTTTTCTTGTGCTTTGGTGCAGTGCTTGCTTGTTGTTTGTTTGCACTTGTGCCTAAGAGAGTGTATCTTATGATACTCCCTAACTCACCCTCAGTTGACAAAAGCTATTTACCAAAACTATCTTGGCTTACCTTACACATTCTCAAACGTTCTGGCACTTCAAAATGTGAGCCAAGATACCTTTGGAACCAAAACTATTTTGGTAGCTTCTATTGACAAAACTATGGAGAGATATATACTACAATCTCCTTATGTTTTCAAGACAGAACACTCAACTAATCTTATCTCTAGTGTTTCCAAAAACCTCTTTCAAAGCATTTGAATCCTACTCTTGGTAGAGATACCAAGGACTCTCACCTTATCAAAAAATTCAACCTCTTCAAAATGCCCCAACCCTACCTCAAGCTAAGCTTGATGGTAACCCTTGAGTAGTTAATTTGTTTATAAGATGAGTTGCCTTGATCTGATGTCTGATGAGTTGTTTTGATATGTTGCTTGACTTGTTTGCTTAGGAAGTAGTATGAGACACCCTAGGAGCTCATCACTAGGATCAATATGTTTTCAAATCCTCAATCCCTAAGCAAGAATGCAAATCTGGATGTGATCCCTAGCCACTAGGTGATCACCTAACACCCTTAACCAGATCAATTCTGAGGATTTCTGTTCTAGATGTTTCCAAGTCCATGAAGACCAATATCAAGCATGGATCTCTTCTACTCACTCTACACTTAAACATCACCCACTTGTTAAAGCTATGATACCTTGCAACTCCACCAAGAACTTTCCCTCTCATATCTAGTCAAAATCCTCAAAACTGCAAATATTTGACTAACTCTAGAAACAGTTTCAACATCATCTTTTTGAATGCCACCTTTTCTCAAACCATGTGCATTTTTGGAAATGCACTTGAACCATATTGTTAACCATCCTAAGGACTACCAAGGCCCACATTTTCCCCTGGTTAGTTCCTTCTCCAACCCACATGTCCATCATGGTTTTGCAGACAAGAAAATAACATTTCCTGCAAAACTAGCCATCATGCCTACTTTGCTAGAAGCTCACACCACCATCCAAACCTCTATGGACCAACTCTATGCATGGTTGTGTTCTACTCATTGATGTTTATCAAAACCTACTTCACTTGCTCCAAGTGGATCTCTGTGCTGATTAAACCCACATGGTTTATAAGGCATCATGACTCTTTCTGCATGGCAGCCTTAATTTCAACAAAGTTTGTCATCACTTATAGGTCAAATCAAATACAATTAATTCAAACTCTCTCTGCCATGGTCATCTATATGACCTGGTCTACCTATCTGTCTATCCCTTGCACCAAGGTGAGCTCTGAGCTCCAAGATGCAAGCATGTTTTGGTGGGATAAAAATAACACCACCCTAGATCATCAACTCCTTGATTTCCATCCTTTTCAAGTTGGAATTCCATTCCACAAGGTTGCAAATTCTTGCTACACCTTGTCTACACCACCTACCTTGAATACCAAGATTTATCAAATATTAACCATAATTATTATGGCCCCAAAACTATTTAATTCCTTAAACAGTCAAAATCTCCAAAACTCCTTCCCTAAAGGAAAGTTTGGTTTTTGCCACAACACCTCTCCAAATTTTTACTCAAGTGAGTTCTATATATCATACCCCACCTTCCCATCTCAAAAATAAATATCTTTGAGAAGCTTTATTATTTCTTTTTGCCCATTTTCTTAAATGGCTGAATTGGAATAATAATTGTTTTAAATAGTTCTAGTACCCAATAAATCTTGGGAAAATTCCCCTAGGTGTGTATTCCAATTTGGGACCATCTCACATCAAAACCCAACCTTGTCCAATGGAAACTTATCAAATGATCTTCTGAAAAACATTTCTGTCCTTTTTGAGTAAATGGATTTAAGTGGTCTAAAACCCCTTTGAAAAATCTCAAATAAATCCTAGGAGTCTACCTTTACCTCATATATCCACCAGTACCAAAATCCTCCTCGGGTCCAATGCAAGATTTTGGACTTCCTTCATAAACCTCTAGTTGGATCAAATTGTCAATTAAGCAAACCACTACTCCAACCATTCCCACATTCCATCACAACTTGATCAAAGCTCATCCTCAGCACTAGGACACACCACTGGTCGACCACCCCTGTAGCTCCACCCCAGCAAATCCCCAATTTGCCCTTGTACTAGTAGAAGGAGAGAGAGAGATGCAACAAAAATCTTACAAGGATCTTATCAATTAATCACCCCAGCTTCCCTCACTGCCCCTGCACGACCCAAATACCACTACTACCCCTCTCCACCTCCCCTTGGACCAATCCCTGGCCAGCATTTCCCTCCCCTTGTCCAAAGTGGTAATTTACTCCATCCACTCCCCCTCCTTGGTATATATGGCCAAAGGCCACCCCCAGCCAGCCTCTGCCCCTCATTTCCTCCCTCTCACCCCTACTCACCTCCCCCAGCACTCCCTGCCTCACCCCTACTCTATGCTGCCCGAGAGAAGAAGAGGGAGTAGCTTCGGCTTCTCCCAAAAATCGAGCAAGGCTCCTCCCCCTCTGCTCCATTCCCTCTACATGTCAGCCCCTGCGTTCCCCTCCTTCTCCTCTACCTGACTGTGCTCTTATTTTTGTCCAGTACCAACTCCTCCGTCGTTGGTGCTGAGTTCCAACGAGGTCCCTCTCTGCCGCCATCGTGCGAGCTCCCTCCCGGTGTCAAACCGTGTCGTGCCGCCCACCGATCTACTCGGCGTCGTCGACCGCGTCGCCCTGTACCCTCCGCGATGCCTCCTGAGCCCTCTGGTGAGCTCTCGCCTCCCTCTCTGCCGCTGCCTAGGGTTCCATCGTCGGTCGCCCTGTTTCGCGTAGACGACAACCCCGAGCCGTCCGTCGCGACTAGATCCGACGGCCACCGTCGCTCGGTACTGCTTCGGCACCCCTCGCTCGCTGACAGCAGGCCCCGCTGGTCAGTTTCAATCTGCGCCCTCCCGCGATCGCTGGCAAGGCCGGCGAATCCTCCCTGACAGAGAGCTCCCCGGATCCGGCCCAGGCCCTATTGCCCCCTGTTTTTTTATTCCAGATCCAGAAAAGAGCCAGCCAGTTTAAACATTTGAAAATGAAAATGATATCCATTTGCCTAGATCTAAAATTTTGGTAGTACTCTGATGTTTTCTCAAACATGCAGAGGCAACCCCAAGCCCAAATTAAATCCCATTAATTCCTGGAATTTATTCTACTAAACTGTATCTGGTGCACTAATTAATTCCCTCAGGGAGTTTCACACCCCCATTTGAGATGAACCAAAGTTATTCTGAAAGTTAATTGACATACCTATCATCTATCACAGGTCTCATACCAAGGTGAACAGAGGTGTGCCTTTAAGAAAAATAACAAAAGTAACCTTAATCTGCCTTAGATAAATTCCGCAGGTCTAACCAAATGTGTTCTTGACCTGATTCCACCTCCCAGTACACCCCAGTACCAATATCTACCAAACCCCAGCAGATCATAATTTATTGAGCTCTGGTTGAATTGTAGTGATTTAGATACTTCTGTAAGGGGTATTTTAACTAAATAAATCACTCCAGAAGTTTGGCAACTCCAAAATGAGTGAATCCAATTTCTATAGAAAGGTATTTTAAACACCTATCACATGCACTTGGAACCAACTCAATAGATCCTGTAGTTTTAATCTGGTGAAAAAGAGAAAAACCAGACAGAACTGCCTTTGGGATTTTCCTGAGGGCATTCTGGTAATTCTTTTGACTTGATCCCAACTCTGAGTGTTTAAGTACAGCAAGTGCTACCAAACCGTCCAGGGAAATAATTTTTGGAGACACAGAACTTTTCTGGTGAATTATTTCCTCAAACTAGAGTTTAATCCACTATAAAAAGCATAATTAAATCTAGAAAAGTGATAATCAAGTGAAACCACTTGTGATGGTTCTGTCTTGACAAGACCTATCTGAAGATATCACTTGTGCACATTGGTATCCTACTGAACTCAGAACCCTAACCCAAGTTCATTGTATCTAGCCTTGACAACTATCTTCCAAGAGAAAAACCCTACAATGGCAATTTAGTAATTCCACCAATAAAACCCCACATCTCCAATACCTCCCAAGTTCAGTAGTGTTCAGTATGTTTGCTTGCTGTATGGTTTGATGCATGTATGCCTTGTATTGATTGTGGTATTGTCTGTTTGCATGTATACCCGATGACGACGATAGTGTGAGTGTCTTACGACAAGAAGAAAGGGACTTCTTATTATTATTTTGTTGGGTATTCTTGGTCATATGAAGAAGTCCAGGGACTTATTGTTGATCACAGGCAAGCCACCATTTCCCGAAATCTGATATATGTCCTACTCTCTTTTACCTGTTTTGTATCCTCTTTATAAATTGCATTATCTACCTGCATGTTTTGTTTTACAAATACCGCGATAGTAACTTGGCTCCTCCAAGTTATGAACTCGTGTCCTTTGAGGCACCACTCCGTTGAACCTATCATTTTATCCCCTCTAGACCGAGAGTACGATGGTTAGCATCCTACCTCCTTGGAAACCCCGGTTTTGAGAAAGTAAACTGTTTTGGGATTTATCCCACCACAAATGTTTCAAACTGCTTTACAAAACCCTTGGGAAGAGGCATCGTTCCCAGCGGATGTTTTAACGAAAGAAATGGTGATGAGGAGACATGAGAAGGTGATGGGATGTTCTACGCCTTTACTGGAACAATTTTTATCCGCGCAACCACATTACCCTGGTCCGGGCTTAACTTCGTGGTTGTTAGCATTAGCGAGGCAGCTTCTACCATGCTTATAGGAGAGATCCTGAAGTCGAGGAAGGCGCCACCGGATCAAGGATTTGAAGCACAGCTTGCTTGCTTGAAGTGATCCTGAACTGGCAGGAGGACCGGTGCAACAATTGGGTCTCCCGCGGACGGTATGACTTGGAGTACGGAAGGAAGTGGAGTCACCAGTTTTAAGGTATACGCCAAGTTGCGGCTTGGGTATGCGCGTGTACAGAAGGAAGAACTATGGTTGGGAGCCACATACTCGTTGCCGGGGAGAACAAACCCAAGAGGAAAAGCATGCCTTTGCTAGGGTAGACAAGCGAAAGGTTAGGTTTGATTATCCGGACCCCCATCTACAGTGGTAGTGGGCCGTGGTTGTATCCCGGCGGATGTATTGATTCTTGTGGGGAAAGTGCGCAAACTCTGCAGAGTATAACCTATTCGAATAGTCGTGTCCATGATCAAGGACGGTTGTAAAGGTGTTGGCTAGGAGTACCCAAATTGTGCTTGTTTGGGAAACAAGTACGAAAAGGACGAAGGTTCCGAGGGAACCCGAGTTCAGAAGTTTTGCTTTGACCCGAGGTGGTCGAAAAGGTTTAAAAAGGGGTTTTACTACAAAACTATTTTCAAAACTCTTTTTCAACAAAGATATGGAGATGTCTTGATTTTATAAAACAGAAGCATGTTTTCAAAACTCTTTTTCAACAAAGATATGGAGATGCCATAACTCCAAGAGTTAGGTTAGGCTTTTCAAAAGCAACCCCCGATATAGCTATCTCACCACAGTCAGACTTGCATTTCCTTGTTTCATTTATCCTGGTGGTTTGCGAGTACATTCAATGTACTTACGACTTTGTCCCTGGCTATTTACTTGGCCAGACTTTCAGAGTTTTCGACTTTGGAAGATTTCAGTGACGTCCATCGAGCTAGGCCGTCTTCCCAGTCAGCTGCATGTAGGTTGAGGCACGATTGGGCTCTGCGCTTGGCAATGTTCCGCTGCTAATGATGATGTAGCCATAATGGCATTTATGTAAGTCTTGTAATTCATTATGTTTCGGATGCTGTAATGGTACCTGTCGGTTATGTTCCACGGCTCACTGATCATGGGAACGTGGATGTATGCATAACAGGGATTTTCGCGGATGAATAATCCGGGGAGCCCACAGAACTCGTGGATGATGTAGTCGTACACTTGCCGATCTCAAGATCGTGATGAAGTCCAGCAAGTCCAGCGGGTCCGACTCCAACACGTCCATCAGATCCAACTTCGGCAAGTCCAGCACCGCAAAGAAGCGGTGCATCCGTGATCGCACACACATCCAGTACCCCGACAACCTCCGTCCCTCGCTCCAGCAAAGCAGCAAAAGCAGCAACTCCTTTCCAGATAAAGCCACTAGGAACATGTATCTCGCTAATCCGAGACCATGGGGAATAACTAGAGGGGAGAGAGATCCTTCACGAGGAGGTGTGAGATGAGAGGAGGGAGTGGTGGGGCTTTTATAGGGAGAGGGAGGCAGCCCCTCACCATGGCCGGCAGCCAAAGGAGGTGCCCCCACCTCTTCCACATTCATGTGGGTGGAGCTCCCGCTCACATAATTAGCCTCCCACTCAAAATTCCACTCACCTCCATTATATTTCCACCAAATTTAATGCAAGCTCTCATTAAATAAAACTATTTTATTTATTTTATTCAGAATTTTGTTAATTACTTTAATTAACAAACATTCACATAAAACCCCCTCCAACATTTCAATATCACATGCAGAACTAGTTTCTGCAATTTCACCCGAAATAATTCCGGTTTCCATCGAAATGATTCCAGCGCTTTCTTAAATCTTTATCTGAAACATATTTGCTCCAAATGGTGTCAGTATCCCTTAAGTGTGTCACCCTACGGTTCGCGAATAATGCATACATGATCGAGACCACTCTCTGATCAATAATCAGCAGCGGGACCTGGAGATCCGTACTGACTCCCACATATTCAACGATGACTCTTGTGATCGTGTGAACCTTTAATATTGTAACTAAATCCCTTTGTCTCGCGATATATTACATGTCCGAGATTCAATCATCGGTATCTCAATACCTAGTTTGATCCCGTTACCGACATGCAATCTTTTCTCGTTCCTGTGATATAACATTCTAGTGATCATATCACTTGCTTGCAAGCTATTTCAATGTGATATCACCGAGAGGGCCCCGAGTATATCTATCCATCATTGGGATGGACAAATCCCACTCTTGATCCATGAGCCTCTACATAACACCTTCGTAGCACTGAACCCACCTTTATAGTCACCCTGTTATGGTGTGACGTTTGATGTTATCAAGATACTCTTCCGGTGTTAGTGATTAACATGATCTCATGGTTTAAGGACTAGGATTCCTTCGTATGATGTTATAGCAATATAAACATAATGACTTTGATCGTAATGCTATACTTCGGATGAATATTCATCACATCATTCCACCAATGTTGTTACCTCGTTATTAACAACATCTAATGTCCATGATCAGGAAACCTTGATCATCTTGTTAATCAATGAGCTAGTTTATATGAGAGGCATTACTAGGAACTTTGTATTTTCTTTATTAAACACACATGTATTAACGTTTCCAATTAATACAATTATATCATGCAAAATAAACATTTATCATAAACATGGAATAAGATAATAACCATTTTATTATTGCCTCTCGGGCATATTCCCTTCACCTAGTGTGGTGATCGAGATTGTCGGGTGTGTCCCACTTGCCGAAGACTGTTGTGACATCGTGGGGATCTATCGTGTTGTCGCGTGGTTCCTTGTTCTGCTTCTACGAGGGAGGCTCCCACCATGCCAAGGTTCATTAGGGTGGAGCGATGGAGGGCCGCACGGGGATCGTCGGGTGCAGACTGAGTTGTGAGTAGATATGTTTGTGCGGCCACAATGGCTGCTTGGGCCGTTTTTGCCTTGATGTTTCCTGCTTGGTCGATCGACATGAACGATAGATCTAGATCGCGGATGAGTCTGCCTCTCTCTGCTTCAGGGATATTCGCTAATCGAGATGTTCTCCTTCCCGGTGGTGCTCCTCCTGTTATGCTCCCTGATCCTCGGGTGGAGCTTAGCTGTGCCCGTCGTAAGCTGGGTTGGCTAATCTCTTTCTTTTGTCGAGTTGTATTTGCATCCTGAGTAGATCTCTCTTCTTGTGATGAAGCAGATATTGATATGCTAATAAATCCTCGTGTGAAGTGTCCACTGTCATCGGGACTGCTCCCGAAATTGCTTCCCTTGCCCTTTGCCATGCCGCTGCTGGTAGCCAAAGAGTTCGCCTCTCTCCTTCATGTGGCTCTTCGCCTCTTCCTTGGACTATGCGGTTATCCGCCGTTTCTCCTTTGTTTCCGTGGTTCCCTTCATTGTTGTGATTTCCTGCATTGTCATCTGATAAAATATCATTGGGGTCGAGGATAGGGTTACCGTTAGAGTCGCGTGGTGTTGAGGTGTTCCCGTCAACCATGCACACTTGGTGGCATGTTATGCATGGGCTGGTGACGTCGTCTTCTTCTCCAAAGGATGCGCTGTTGGTATTCTGATATTGTAGTTCTGGGTAAATCTTCGCCATCCTTATTCCGAAGTCGACGTTTCGCTGCTTTCTTCGGGTTCTGACTTTTTCGGGCTTGCTTCACGTGGTGGGGTTAGTTGTGGGTCTGATCCGAAGGAGATATTGTCATAAATACCATCAAGGTCCCCTAGATCCATCTCGATTTTCTCGCTTTTGATGACCCACAAGTATAGGGGGTGTATCGCAGTATTTTCGAGGGAAGTGAAACCCAATTTATTGATTCGGCACAAGGGGAGCCAAAGAATATTTATAAGCCTTAACAACTGAGTTGTCAATTTAGCTGCACTTGGAAACAATCTTGCTCACAGTAGTTTATCAGTAGCAACAGTTTTGTAGTAGGAATAGTAAAGTAATAGCAGTAGTAAAGTAAAGACAGTAGTAACAATAGCAGCAAATAGTAGGATTCAAGTGTGGTAGGCATAGGGATGGATGGACGGCCGTTGCATGGACAAGACAATTCATATAGCAATTAGAACATAGGGCAATTGCAGATAAATAAGATAAAGCATCCAAGTACTAAATAATCCTAGGCATGTGTCCCATATATAGTCATACGTGCTCGCAATGAGAACTTGCACAACATCTTTTGTCCTGCCAGCCCGTTTGTAGCGGGGCCTCAAGGGAACTACTGGCAATTAAGGTGCTCCTTTTAATAGAGCACCGGAGCAAAGCATTAACACTCCGTGAACACATATGATCCTCACATCAAAGCCATTCCCTCCGGTTATCCCGATTTACATCGCCGGGGCCTTTGGTTCCGGACAACAATGTGTGTATACAACTTGCAGGTAAGACCATAAACAATACTATCATCATGAATCAATAACATGTTCAGATCTGAAATCATGGCACTCGGGCCCTAGTGACAAGCATTAAGCATAACAAGTTGCAACAAAGTCAAAAAGCACTAATAGTAGATACTAGGCACCATGCCCTAACAATCCGATGCCATTACATGAACAATCTCATCCAATCCCTACCATCCCCATAGCCTACAGCGGAGGATTACTCACTCATAGATGGGGGAACATGGATGGTCGATGGAGAAGCGATGGTGATGATGGTGGCAATGATCTCCTCAAATTCCCCGTCCCAGCAGGGTGCCAGAATGGAGTTTCGGGTGCTGTTTCATGGAATCTGGTGGTGGCGGCGGAGCGGAACTCTTTCTGGAAAAATGTCGAACCCCCCTAAGTTTTTAGGTCAGAAGGCATCTTATAGGTGAAGAGGGAGACCGAGAGGGTGTCTAGGGCGGCCAGACCACCCCCTGGCGCGGCCAGACCTAGCCCGTGCGGCCAGGTGGTGTGGCCTGGGCCTATCCCCCCTCCATCTCGTATTCTGGCTACGAGAGTCTTCTGGTGAAATAGGATTTTTGGCATATTTTCTGGGATTTTTCCTGATAGTTGATTTTCTGCACAAACTAAACACCAAGGCAATTCTGTTGAAAACAGCGTCAGTCTGTGTTAGTTGCATCCAAATCACACAAGTTTAGAGGAGAAACAATAGCAAAAGTGTTCGGGAAAGCAGATACGTTTTGGACGTATCAACTCCCCCCAAGCTTAGCTTATTGCTTATCCTGAAGCAATTCAGTTGAAAATTGAGTGCGATAAAAGAAACTTTCACGAACACATTTGTTTCATATGATGTATATATTCTCAGCATGTGATCAACTACTTAGACAATTCATAATAAAGAGTATGCAACTAAGTTTACTTAATAGGCATTGCAAGCTATGAAGAGATTCCAACTCAATAAGAAACATGAACATAAGCAACATTACAATGCTCATAACAAGGTATGATAGAGTGGTATCTCGCTTGCCTTTGATTATGAATGCCAAGGCACCTCTGAAGTGCAGGTGAAGACTAGAAGTAAAGATATCAAAGATACAAGCATCAGAGTCATAACACAAATAATCAAGTTTTGAGACAAGCACATTACACTAAGAATGACAACTATGCTCTTAAGAAGGTGCTAATAGAATAGGTGGAGACTCAATAAGGAAATGAAAAGGTTTTGAATAGTTTGAAAGGCTTCCAAATGTTGAAAGTATGGTACTCATTAGCTTTGAGCTCTATTGCCCCTATCATAAGCATCTTTAATATGGTTAAGGTGGAAGTGAGGTCCAATCTGAGTTATATGCTTGACAGACTATAAACTGGAAATCCCATGTCCCTTGAGTACGAGTAGCTCCTCATGCTACTCAACTTTAGTTACCGTAAGTTCTTGTCATCGTAAATACGTGTGTATCATAGAGAAGCCAGCAGGGTACCCTTGCCCGATGATACGGAAGAATCCCCATATCAAAATGACAAGGCAAGCGGACAATGAATATCTCAATCTTCTTATTTACCATGGGAAAATGATGCTTTTCTCTCTTTCCTCTTTCTCAAATCTCTTTTTTTATTTTCTCAATAGCTATCTCTCTCTTTTTTAAGAAGAATGCTTCATAGATACTTATTATGGTTACTGCAGTTTCCACCATGACAGCATGGATTAACCCAATGACCCAGGCGTTTCTCTAACACACATATAACTCCATGGACTTACAAGCTCCTTTTATTTCACAAGCGACATCCGCAAACAAAAGAGCATGGTATCAATGGGGTATATATTTACAGTGTTAAGCGTTCCCGTGACGATGCAGTTCTGCTAATCCCCAGCCTATAATTTGCAAGCATATAACTTTCATGGACAGTCACAATGGTTCAGGTTTATTAAGAGCAGGAAATAAAGTGTGCCATCAAGTTCGTGAGAGCTTTATTAACTAACTTTCTCATAACAAGCAAACATTTTATTCGGAAGAAAACAAGGCATATTGAATATGCACGGAAATAGCAAATGATGCTAATAGGTAGGTGTGGTGGACACTTTTGGCAATATTTGGTTTTGGGGAGTTGGAAACATGAGTAAAACATACTCGGTGTAAGTGAAGGATAGCAATAGTAAGGGAGCAACAAACGAGAGAGCAATAGCTGTCATAATCATGCTTGCAACAAAACAGGACTAATCATGGCATGAAAGTGATTCAAGACCCTCAAGGCAAAATAATTCATCGAGGCTTAACTGATTATTTCAGTCATATGCATGCATGAGCATGTGCCAAGTCAATTCAAGTGAAACATTCAGAGGAGGATACCACGATGTCATACCAAGTTATGAATAGAGTAATGCAAGCAAACATTCATATGACATGCTACAAACTATTAGCAAGCTAGAACTAATCATCTGAAAGCAAGAACTACTAAACATCCATAAATAACATACGCCCTACATGAACAGACTAAGCATGCCCACAATAACGAGTATATGTACAAAAATGAAAACAAATAGAGTTCGTTACCAGCCTCTTACCACACCTCGAGTTTTCATTAATCCTCATTATTGCCCTTCACTTGTGTGGCTTGAATAATAACATGAAACCAAATTCCACTGAGGACTGCTAAACCCTGTAACAAAACTCACAAAACCAAAGAAGAAAAACAAATATTTTTGGTGTTTTCGATTTTTAAAACAAGAACCAAAAAGGGAAGAACAAGCAAAGCAAAATCTTTTTGGGGTTTTCGAATAGTTCAAACAAAGCAAAAAGGGAAAGGCAAACCAAGGCAAAAAGAAGAAGAAGCAAACAAAGAGAAACAACAGAAATATTTTTGGTCTTTTTGTGTTTTAGAAAGCAAAAGCAAAGAAAGAACGAAAGCTAAAAAGAGAACAAAACATCAATAAACAGAGTACCGATGCAAAATGATATGGAAATGAGTGCGATGTCGGCGTACCTCCCCCCAAGCTTAGGCTTTTGGCCTAAGTGGGTGTCAATCCCAGGCTGGCCAAGATGAAGTGTCTCCGTGGTACAACGAGGAGGTACCCTCGTCCTGGTGCGAGCTCGAGTACGTCCCTCCGTAGTGCGCAGAGTAATCGTAGGAGGGCACATCCTCCTGGTGTTGCCCGTGGAACCCCAGCAAGCGGAGCTGCTCGTCCACCTCCTCCTTGGAGCGCGACCATGATCTCCTGTGAACACTAAACAAAGTAGATTGCGGCAAAGGGATCTCCCTCTCATCCCCGTCAGTAAACAGCATCCTATATACTAGACTTCCAAATCAAAATCAGAGTGACAAAATGATGTGTTTTTATAGCAGCAAGGTCAAGCCTTTGTGGCACAATAATAGTATCATTGGGGGCCACTGAAAGCTCTAATGCATTGACCATACGTGAAGCAATGATGCCCCCATAGATAGGCCCCCTAGCAGCTAGGCGGCGAGCAATAAGCGAGCCAAGGTTGTACCGAGTATCATTGTTGAGTGCAGTAGCAAGGAAGGCTAAATGATAGTTGGAGATATTACTCGTATTCTCCCTACCTAGAACACTACTAGCAAGATAATATGCAAAGTATCTAAGAGCAGGGAGTTGGATGTTTCTTATCTTTCCACACTGATCTACGCGGTCATCATCATTGGTCACCCCTCGGTAAAGCTCCAGCAAATCAGCGGGTCGCCCTTGAATCTTCTTCACGGTCCCTATCATGCTTTCCAATGACATGGTAAAGGGCAGATTATAAATTCTGAAAGAGACAGTTGACTGATAGGGCATGTTAGTAAACACGAAGCTCTCAACAAAAGTCTTGGTGAGCATAGCGTATTGCTCACTCTCATCTTGCATGTATGAGGTCAAACCAACCCTTTGAATCAGTAGTAAGAAATCATCAAGAATCCCTGCAGCTTGTAAGAAAGTAAAACAAGGAAAAGTAGATGGGTGAGCATCCCCATCGTCTCCTTCATTACCAATACGAGGTGCAATGAGATCTTCATTGTATGATGGCCTAAACTGAGAGGCTGATCTTGAGGGCCTTGACCTCCTAGGTGCATCCCTCTCAAATATTTCTCCAAAGGTATGGTTGTTCATTCTTGATATTCTGAAATTTAAACATCTATTAAACAAGTGATTACAAAGTGAATATAATGAAAGGCACTACTCATAGGGACTTGTATGAGGCCTAAACATGCAGCAAAACTATATCTCTAAGTTGTTGGGTCCACAGCATAGAAAACAAAAAAATTCCTACGGTGTGAACTACACGCCAAGATCTATCTACTAGGTACAAAGCAACGGGTGGACATACATCCAACGAGAACTTACCCTCGTAGACAACGAGCTTTGTTAACGGGTAGGAACTCGTGGTTGATGTAGTCGTACACTTGTCGATCTCAAGATCGTGAGGAAGTCCGAGCGCCGCAACTCAGCAGCGCATCCGCACTCGCACACACGTTCAAGCCACCAGACAACCTCTACCTCCTCGCTCCAGCGATCCAGTGAAGCAACTCCTTCCAGACGAAATGCCACTGAACATGTATCTCGCTAATCCGAGACCATGGGGAATAATTCTAGAGAGAGAGAGATCCTTCACAAGGAGGTGTGAGGATGAAGGAGGAATGGGTGGCCTTTATAGGAGGAGGGGTGCCCGTATCTCCATGGCCGGGCGCATGGGGGTGACCCTCACCTCCCCATTCATGTGGTGGTAACCCCTCCACATTAAAATGCCTCTTCACATTCCCTTTTAAAGTCTCCACTTTGAATGCATTAAATTTCTCCAAATTTAATGCTCTCTCATTTAATAAAACTCTTTTTATTAAATTTATTCAGAATTTTGTTAATTACTTTAATTAACAAACATTCACATATAGCCCCTTGCAATATTTGAATATCACATGCAGAACCACCTTCTGCAATTTCACCCGAAACAATTTCCGGTTTCTATTGAAACAATTCCTGTGATTTGCAATTCTTTTGTCTAAAACATATGTGCTCCAAAATGGTGTCCGGTAACTCTTAAGTGTGCCACCCTACGGTTCGCGAATAATGCAGACATGATCGAGACCCTTCTCCGATCAATAATCAGCAGCGGGACCTGGAGATCCGTACTGACTCCTACACATTCAACGATGACTCATGTGATCGTGAGAACCTTTAACGCTTATAACTAAATCCCTTTGTCTCTTGATATATTACATGTTCGAGATTCGATCATCGGTATCTCCATACCTAGTTTGATCTCGTTACCGACATGCACTCTTTTCTCGTTCCCGTGATATAACATTCTAGTGATCACATCACTTGCTTGCAAGCTATCCTAATGTGATATCACCGAGAGGGCCCAGAGTATATCTATACGTCATCTGGATTGACAAATTCCACTCTTGATCCATGAGCCTCAACATAACACCTTCGTAGTTCTGAACCCATCTTTATAGTCACCCTGTTACGGTGTGACGTTTGATGTTATCAAGATACTCTTCCGGTGTTAGCAATTAACATGATCTCATGGTCTAAGGACAAAGATTACTTTGTATGATGTTATAGCAATATAAACATAATGACTTGATCGTAATGCTATACTTCGGATGAATGTTCATCACATCATTCCACCAATGGTGTGACCTTGTTATTAACAACATCCAATGTCCATGATCAGGAAACCTTGATCATCATGTTAATCAACAAGCTAGTCTATAAGAGAGGCATGACTAGGAACCCTTTTTGTTTATTAAACACACATGTATTGATGTTTCCGAATCAATACATTTCTAGCATGTAAAATAAACATCTATCATGTATAAGGAATATATAATAACAACTTTATTATTGCCTCTCAGGGCATATTTCCTTCAGTCTCCCACTTGCACTAGAGACAATAATCTAGTTCACATAGTGATAAATCTAACACCCATGGAGTTCTGGTGTTGATCATGTTTTGCCCTAGGGAGAACTTTAGTCAACAGATCTGCTACATTTAGGTCCGTGTGTACTTTACAAATCTTTATATCTCCATCACATGCTCGCAGATGGAGTGAAACCGGCTCTTAATATGTTTGGAATTCTTGTGAGACCTTGGTTCCTTTGCGTTGGCTATGGCTCCATTGTTGTCACAATAGATCACCACCGGGTCCAACGCACTGGGAACCACACCCAGTTCTGTAATGAACTCTTTCATCCAAACTGCCTCCTGCGCTGCTTCTGAAGCAACAACATATTCCGCCTCTGTTGTTGATCCAGCCACCACAGGTTGTTTGGAACTCCTCCAACTAACTGCTGCTCCGTTCAAGAGAAATACATATCCGGATTGAGACTTAGAGTCATCCGGATCGGTGTCAAAGCTAGCATCGACATAACACTTAGCGACTAGCTCTTCTTCACCTCCGTATATGAGAAACATATCCTTAGTTCTTCTCAAGTACTTGAGGATGTTCTTTACCGCTATCTAGTGTTCCGAACCTGGATCAGATTGGTACCTACTAGTCAAACTAATAGCATGTGCCACATCCGGTCTTGTACATAGCATGGCATACATAATAGAGCCTATGGCCGAGGCATAGGGGATCTTATCCATCATCTCTCTTTCTTCCGCCGTAGCTGGACTTTGAGTCTTACTCAATGTCTTGCCTTGCAACATAGGTAAGAACCCCTTCTTACTTTCGTCCATATTAAACTTCTTTAATATCTTATCAAGGTATGTACTCTGCGATAGCCCAATTAGGCGCCTTGATCTATCTCTATAGATTTTAGTGCCTAATATATATGACGCTTCACCAAGGTCTTTCATCGAAAATTTGCTGTTTAGATAACTTTGAACACTGTTTAAAAGATCTATATCATTTCCAATCAATAATATGTCATCCACATATAATATCAGAAATGCCACATTGCTCCCACTCACTTTCTTGTAAATACAAGCCTCTCCATAAGTTTGGACAAATCCAAACTCTTTGATCACCTCATCAAAGCGGAGATTCCAACTTCATGATGCTTGCTTTAGTCCATAGATGGATCGCTGAAGTTTGCACACCTTATTAGCATCCTTAGGATCGACAAAACCCTTAGGTTGTATCATATACAACTCTTCTTCAATCTTACCATTGAGGAACGCAGTTTTGACATCCATCTGCCATATTTCATAATCGAAATATGCAACAATTGCTAACATAATCCTAACCGATTTAAGCATCGCTACGGGAGAGAATGTCTCATCGTAGTCAACTCCTTGAATTTGTCGAAACCCCTTTGCGACAAGTCGAGCCTTATAGATGGTCACATTACCATCAGCATCAGTTTTCCTTTTGAAAATCCATTTATTCTCAACGGCCTTTCGGTCGTGAGGTAAGTCCACCAAGTTCCAAACTTGGTTCTCGTACATGGATTCCATCTCGGATTTCATGGCTTCTACCCATTTGTTGGAATCCGGGCTCCTCATCGCTTCTTCATACGTCGCAGGGTCATCCATTTCATCAACCATGAAATTCACAACAGGATTGCCGTACAGTTCAGGAGTTGCATGTGTCCTGCTTGACCTGCGAGGTTCGGTAGTGTCCTCTTTCGGAGTTTCATGATCATTATCATTAGCTCTCTCTTCATCAGGTGAAGTCAACTCCAAAACAACTTCCGGTGCTGCGCCATTCGCCATTCCATGAAGAGAAGGTTCAATAACCTCTTTGAGTTCTACCTTCTGACTACTCACACCTTTCGCGAGAAACTCCTTCTCAAGAAAGGATCCATTCTTGGCAACAAAAACCTTGCCCTCGGATCTGTGATAGAAGGTATACCCAATTGTTTCCTTAGGGTATCCTATGAAGACGCATTTTTCCGCTTTGGGTTCGAGTTTATCTGGCTGAAGTTTCGTCACATAAACATCGCATCCCCAAACCTTAAGAAATGACAGCTTAGGTTTGTTTCCAAACCATAATTCATACGGTGTCATTTCAACGGATTTAGATGGTGCCCGATTTAAAGTGAATGCAGTTTCGATTGCATAACCCCAAAATGACAGAGGTAAGTCGATCGGAGACACCATAGATCGAACCATATCCAATAAGGTACGATTACGTTCGACACACCATTACGTTGTGGTGTTCCGGCAGGCGTGAGTTGTGAAACTATTCCACACTCTTTCATGTGTGTGCTAAACTCGTAACTTAGATACTCTCCTCCATGGTCAGACCGTAGAAATTTGATCTTTCTATTACGATGATTTTCCACTTCATTCTGAAATTCCTTGAACTTTTCAAAAGTTTCAGACTTGTGTTTCATCAAATAGATATACCCATATCTACTCAAATCATCCGTGAAAGTAACAAAATAACAATATCCACCTCGCACTGACACACTCATTGGTCCACACACATCAGTATGTATGATCTCCAACAGATTTGTCGCCCGTTCCATTGAACCGGAAAATGGCATTCTAGTCATCTTGCCCATAAGGCATGGCTCACATGTATCAAATGATTCAAAATCAAGTGATTCCAAAAGTCCATCAGAATGTAGTTTCTTCATGCGTTTAACGCCAATATGACCTAGACGGCAGTGCCACATATATGTAGACATATCATCATCAAGTTTAATCTTTTTAGCATTAACATTATGAATGTGCGTAATATTACTATCGAGATCTAATAGAAATAAACCATTCAACATAGGTGCATGACCATAAAAGATATCATTCTTATAAATCGAACAACCATTATTCTCAGATTTAAACGAATGACCACTTTGCATCAAACACGATCCAGATACAATGTTCATGCTCAGTGCAGGCACCAAATAACAATTATTTAGGTTTATAACTAATCCCGATGGCAAATGGAGAGGTAGCATCCCGACGGCGATCACATCAACTCTTGATCCATTGCCGACCCGCATCCTGACCTCATCCCTTGCTAGCTATCGCTTGTTCCATAGCCCCTGAACCGAGTTACATATATTAGCAACCGATCCGGTATCAAATACCCAGATGCTACTGCGAGTACTAGTCAAGTACACATCAATAACATGTATATCACATATACCTTTGTTTGCCTTGCTGGACTTCTTGTCCGCCAAATACTTGGGGCAGTTGTGCTTCTAATGGCCATTCCCTTGCAATAGTAGCACTCGGTGTCAGACTTAGGGTCAGCCCGAGGTTTCTTTTCAGGCGTGGCAACAGACTTGCCACCCTTCTTTCCCTTGTTCTTGCCTTTCTTGTCCTTCTTGAAACCGGTGGTCCTATTGATCATCAACACTTGATGTTCTTTCCTAATCTCCACTTCTGCAGTCTTAAGCATTGACAGAAGCTCGGGAAGAGACTTCTTCATGCCCTGCATATTATAGTTCATCACGAAGCTCTTGTAGTTAGGTGGCAGAGATTGGAGAACACGATGTATGCCTAAGTCAATGGGAATCGTTATTCCCAAGGACACAAGCTTATCGGCGTACCTAGACATTTTGAGTACGTGCTCACTAACGGAGCTCTTTTCCTCCATCATGCAGCTAAAGAACTTTTCTATAGCATTATAACTCTCTATGGCAGCATGGGTATCGAAAATCATTTTCAATTCTCACATGGTATCAAAGGCATTGCCATTTTCGAAACGCTTTCGAAGTTCTAGCTCTAGCCCATACAGTATGCCACAATGAACTAAGTTGTGGTCCTCCTGACGAGTCACATAGACATTCTTTTCCTCGTCAGGGGCATCAGGAGCTCGTGGGGGGCCTAGCGGCGCATCTAGCACATATTGCTTTTGTGCAGCAGTGAGGAGAATCCTCAAATTCATAGCCTAGTTGGTGAAGTTGCTACCATTCACAGCAAGTTTCTCTTTCTCCATGAACACATTGAAATTAAAAGCGGGTGGTGCCATCTACAACAGAATTTGTAAAGTTTATTTAGACTAAGTTTATGATAGATTGAGTTCAAATCCAAATTACTAATGAACTCCCACTCAAAAACGACATCCCTCGTGTCCTTTTGGTGATTACATGAACCAAATCCACTATACCAAGTCCGATCATCACGTGAGTTGATATAGCTTCAAAGGCGAGCATCTATATGGGCATCATATCAACCATATGACTCATGCTTAACCTTTTAGTCCATGTTTCGAGGCCATGTCTGTACATGCTAGGCTCGCCAAGTAAGAACCTTAGTATTCGCGTGTGTAAAACTGTCTTACACCCGTTCCTATGAAAGCGTAGATTCGAGTACACCCGATCATCACGTGATGTCTCGAAACACGGTCCATAGAACGGTGCATACTCAAGGAAGAACACTTTTTTATCTTGATATCTAAAAGAGGGATCATCTTATAATGCTATCAAACGCGCCAAACTAGCAGTATAAGATGCTAACATCTAATGTGTAAAGTGAGATGATATGGTCCATGCATTTTATCTCTATCACTTGCATCGTGGTATGATCTCTATCATTCCTTTGTGTGTAAGGCCAAGGTCTATGGAACTTACACGTTGAGTGTGTTGTAAGAGTATCCACCATACATCTACTTACAAGAATACCATATCAACACACTAGCCCAGCAACGATCTAAACTAGACGCCTCTAATTTATCAATTGCAAGTTTTACGTGGCTTAGGGCTTTCGAAGATAGAACCGTTCTTACCTATGAACATGAACCACAACGAGGATAACTAAGTTATAGAAACTCGATGTAAATCAGATATTGACTACAGTAGGAGAGACAGACACCCGCCAGCCACTTATGCAAAACAAGTTGCATGTCAGTCGTGGAACCGGTCTCATGTACGATGACATGTAAGGTTGGTCCGGGACGCTTCATCCCACTATGCCACCAATATCCAAAATACATAGAAGATGCAATAACATGATCATCACCGCCCACATATCAACCATATGTGTACTACCCGTGCTAAGCACCTACGCATAGATCAGGCTCTGATACCACTGTTGGGTCCGCAGCATAGAAAACAAAAAAATTCCTACGGTGTGAACTACACGCCAAGATCTATCTACTAGGTACAAAGCAACAGGTGGACATACATCCAACGAGAACTTACCCTCGTAGACAACGAGCTTTGTTAACGAGTAGGAACTCGTGGTTGATGTAGTCGTACACTTGCCGATCTCAAGATCGTGAGGAAGTCCGAGCGCCGCAACTCAGCAGCAAGATCCGCACTCGCACACACGTTCAAGCCACGACAACCTCCACCTCCTCGCTCCAGCGATCCAGTGAAGCACAACTCCTTCAGACGAAATGCCACCGGGAACATGTATCTCGCTAATCCGAGACCATGGGGAATAATTCTAGAGGGGGAGAGATCCTTCACAAGGAGGTGTGAGGATGAAGGAGGAATGGGTGGCCTTTTATAGGAGGAGGGTGCCCCTCTCTCCATGGTCATGCATGGGGGTGACCCTCACCTCCCCATTCATGTGGTGGTAATCCTCCACATTAAAATGCCTCTTCACATTCCCTTTTAAAGTCTCCACTTTAAATGCATTAAATTTCTCCAAATTTAATGCTCTCTCATTAATAAAACTCTTTTATTAAATTTATTCAGAATTTTGTTAATTACTTTAATTAACAAACATTCACATATAGCCCTTGCAATATTTCAATATCACATGCGTAACCACCTACGCAATTTCACCCAAACAATTTCCGGTTTCTATTGAAACAATTCCTGCGCTTTGCAATTCTTTCGTCTAAAACATATGTGCTCCAAAATGGTGTCCGTAACTCTTAAGTGTGCCACCCTACGGTTCATGAATAATGCAGACATGATCGAGACCCTACTCCGATCAATAATCAGCAGCTCGAACTGGAGATCCGTACTGACTACTACAAATTCAACGTTGACTTCTGTGAGCGTGAGAACCTTTAACGCTTGTAACTAAATCCCTTTGTCTCTCGATATATTACATGTCCGAGATTCGATCATCGATATCTCCATACCTAGTTTGATCTCGTTACCGACATGCACTCTTTTCTCGTTCCCGTGATATAACATTCTAGTGATCACATCACTTGCTTGCAAGCTATCCTAATGTGATATCACCGAGAGGGCCCAGAGTATATCTATACGTCATCTGGATTGACAAATTCCACTCTTGATCCATGAGCCTCAACATAACACCTTCGTACTACTGAACCCATCTTTATAGTCACCCTGTTACGGTGAGACGTTTGATGTTATCAAGATACTCTTCCGGTGTTAGCAATTAACATGATCTCATGGTCTAAGGATAAAGATTACTTCGTATGATGTTATAGCAATATAAACATAATGACTTGATCGTAATGCTATACTTCGGATGAATGTTCATCACATCATTCCACCAATGGTGTGACCTTGTTATTAACAACATCCAATGTCCATGATCAGGAAACCTTGATCATCTTGTTAATCAACAAGCTAGTCTATAAGAGAGGCATGACTTGGAACCCTTTTTGTTTATTAAACACACATGTATTGATGTTTCCGAATCAATACAATTCTAGCATGTAAAATAAACATCTATCATGTATAAGGAATATATAATAACAACTTTATTATTGCCTCTCAGGGCATATTTCCTTCATAAGCATCAAACAAGCTTACAAGATCTCATAACCTGTCACCTATAGCAGCAAAATACTCAAGATATAAATCACTAAACACAAATCTACTTGGACAAGCGGAGGAGTCACATACCGGAGAACAAATGCTCCAAATTTCAGCAGCAAAGATGGGTTGAGCAAGGAGATCGAAAAATCGAGGGCAAGCACAACAATAACGCGATTTCGAGCAATGAAATGATGTCTACTCGGGAGAGAGAATAAAGTGGCAAGTGAGAGAGTGAGTGGAGGGCCAAGGGTGGCCCACACCATAGGCAGGCGCACCCTAGGGCTGGCCGCGCCACCAGGTGGTGTGCCTGCCTGGTGGGCCCCCCTGGTACCTTCCAGGCACTCCTCTACCCCTTTTTCACGTAAAAATTTAATATGAATTTTCTGGAATTTTTCGAGACACTTTATTTTTGGGCATTTTCAGGCATAGATGAATGATTTTCTAACAGAAAGATTTTTTTTAAAATGATGCAAATACAAAACAAGGCTAGAACTACAGAAGTTCTAAGACACTCTAACATGCAAGCAACTAATAACAGAAAAAGAAAACTAAACGAAAGCAAAAACTAAATGGATAGAATAGAAGTAAGCGGAGATAATCATGGTGAAAACATTGTTTTGTTCAATGAAATTCTTTTATTAACAAGGTTGATTAGGTCTTGTTACCAAAACAATTTTATATGAGATAAAACTTTGTATTCCACTAATGATTATGTTACCTCAATTTTGATAGCAATGGTCCCAATCATAATAGTTTCAAAATTTTCTCTTGGTATGGGACAATATATTTCTCCAACTTAAATGCCCTCAACATGTTCAATTGAATTCAAACCATAAGTCCTATCAACCTTCTTGGGTAAATAGACAGTATGTTCCTTATCATTAACATTGAAGGTCACCTTTCCTTGATTACAATTAATAACAGCTCCTGCAGTATTAAGAAAAGGTCTCCCAAGAATAATAGACATATTATCATCTTCAGGCATTTCAAGCACAATAAAATCAGTTAATATCAAGCAATTATGAGCCACTTGCACATGTACATCCTCACATATACCAACAGGAATAGTGGTAGATTTATCAGCCATTTGCAAAGATATATCAGTTGGTATTAATTTTTCCAGTTGAAGACTCTTATAGAGAGAGAAAGGCATAACACTAACTCGAGCTCCCAAATCACACAAAGCAGTTCTAACGTAACTATTCTTAATAGAGCAAGGAATAGTTGGAATCCCTGGGTCTCCAAGTTTCTTTGGAACCTTACCATTAAAGGAATAATTAGCAAGCAAAGTACAAATTTCTTCATTGGGGATCTTCCTTTTATTCGAGACAATATCATTCATATACTTTGAGTAAGGAGGCAATTTAATAGCATCAGTCAAAGGAATTTGCAGGAATAAAGGTTTCATCCACTCACAAAACTTATTATAGTGTTCATCTTCCTTTGACTTGTGTTTCTTATCGGGGAAAGGCATAGGTTTTTGCACCCAAGGCTCTCTTTCACTACCAAGTTTCTTAGCAACAAAATCTTCTTTAGTGTATTTAGTATTCTCAGTGTGCTTTTCAGGTTCTTCTTCAACTCTTTCTTCATTAGGAACATCATTTTATTCATTACCACTTTTAGTTTTAGCATTAGAGACAGATATACTATTAGGATCTTTAGCAGGTTCAGAGGGTTCTACAATAGTTTTATGTTTCTTTTTCCTTTTCTTACGAGTAGTACCACTATTTTCAGCTTGTTGAGAATCCTGCTCAATTCTTTTGGGATGCCCCTCAGGATATAGAAGATCCTGGGTAACAGCACCACTTCTAGTTCTAATTTCATAAGCATGTTTTTCTTTAGCAGCATTAACTAGCAAGTCTTTTGCACTTTAATGACTTGATCTATTTGAGTTTGAACCATTTGAAAGTGTTTAACAATCATTTTAACATCATTAGAGGTTCTTTACACAATATCTTTTAACTCAGCAATAGCTCTAGTGTTTTCCATTAGATGATTTTGCACCCTTTTATTAAAATTATCCTGCTTAACAATAAAGATATGGAATTCTTCTAAGCATTGATCAGGAGGTTTAGAGTAAGGGATACCACCTTCATCAAAGTGTTGGAGAGAGTGTACCTCAATAGTGGATGAGTGGGGAATTGGCTTGCATAATTCTTCTATAGGAGGTAAATTCTTGACATCTGCAGCTTTAATTCCCTTCTCCTTAAGACATTTCTTAGCTTCCTTCATCACTTCATCACTCAATTCAATAACTCCCCTATTCTTAGATAATGGTATAGGTGCTGGTATAGCTGGTTAAGGTATAATTACTTTAGGTATAGCTAGTTCAGGAGGAGTCCAATCTTCATAATTCTTGCTTATTTTAGCCATTAATTCCTCAGCTTCCTTTGGAGTCCTATTCCTGAAAACACAATCAGCACAACTATCTAGGTATGTCCTAGATTCTCCAGTTAGTCCATTATAAAATATATCAAGAAGCTCATTCTTAGGCAATGGACTTCCAGCCTGTGCATGAATCAAAGCACAAAACCTTGCCCAAGATTCAGGCAATATCTCTTTTTCTCCCTGTTTAAAATCAAAAAGTTCCTGCAAAATAGCATGTCTAGCACTAGGAGAAAATATTTCTGCAGGAAAGTACTAATCAAACAATCAGGGCTATCAATAGATCCATGAGGTAAATTACTAAACCAAGCTTTGGCTTCCCCTTTTAGTGAAAAGGGGAAAATCTTAGCAACAAAGTAAGTACGCATCTTAATACCATTAGAAAACAAGCCACTCATGGTAGAAAGCTCAGTCATATGCGCTACCGCACTTTCATTCTTAGTCCCACAAAAGGGTTCTTTCTCAATAATAGCTATGTAAGATAGATCAAGAGAGAAATCATAATCTTTATCTTTAATGTTTATGGAAGAAGCAGCAAACTTAACAATAGGAGACAATTTGGGTCTAATAGTATGCCTCTCAAGGAGACTCTTAGCAGCGCTCCTATCATGGGTGTTTTTACATTCTTTAATAAATTCATCGGTTATCTCAACATAACCGTCTTCAATATCATAACTCTCACTAGACTCAGGTGAACTAACAGGTGTAGTAGTGTCTTCATTAGGAGTTTCAGTATTTCCAGCTATCTTATCAAGCACAGTAGAAGCAACATCATAAGTATCAGAAGTTTCAGACTCAGTAGTAGTAGCAGTGTGTGTAGCATGTGTATGTGGTGGTGTAACGAGCTTACTCATAACAGACGGTGAATCAAGAGCAACAGAGGTGTTCAGAATCATACCTCTTCTTGTAGTGGATGGTAAAATAGGAACCTTGCCATCACAAGACTTACCCATGATGGATGGATGGCAGCGAACAATAAAGAATCCAAGTGAACTTGATAAATAAAGCTATGCTCCCCGGCAACGATGCCAGAAAATAGTCTTGATGACCCACAAGTATAGGGGGTGTATCGTAGTATTTTCGAGGGAAGTGAAACCCAATTTATTGATTCGACACAAGGGGAGCCAAAGAACATTTATAAGCCTTAACAACTGAGTTGTCAATTCAGCTGCACCTGGAAACAATCTTGCTCACAACAGTTTATCAGTAGCAACAGTTTTGTAGTAGGAATAGTAAAGTAATAGCAGTAGTAAAGTAAAGACAGTAGTAACAATAGCAGCAAACAGTAGGATTCGAGTGCGGTAGGCATAGGGATGGATGGACGGGCATTGCATGGACAAGACAATTCATATAGCAATCAGAACATAGGGCAATTGCAGATAAATAAGATAAAGCATTCAAGTACTAAATAATTGTAGGCATGTGTCACATATATAGTCATACGTGCTCGCAATGAGAACTTGCACAACATCTTTTGTCCTGCCAGCCCGTTTGCAGCGGGGCCTCAAGGGAACTACTGGCAATTAAGGTGCTCCTTTTAATAGAGCACCAGAGTAAAGCATTAACACTCCGTGAACACATGTGATCCTCACATCAAAGCCATTCCCTCCGGTTATCCCGATTTCTGTCACTTCGGGGCCTTTGGTTCCGGACAACAACATGTGTATACAACTTGCAGGTAAGACCATAAACAATACTATCATCATGAATCAATAACATGTTCAGATCTGAAATCATGGCACTCGGGCCCTAGTGACAAGCATTAAGCATAACAAGTTGCAACAAAGTCAAAAAGCACTAATAGTAGATACTAGGCACCATGCCCTAACAATCCGATGTCATTACATGAACAATCTCATCCAATCCCTACCATCCCCATAGCCTACAGCGGGGGATTACTCACTCATAGATGGGGGAAACATGGATGGTCGATGGAGAAGCGATGGTGATGATGATGGCGATGATCTCCTCCAATTCCCCATCCCGGCAGGGTGCTAGAACGGAGTCTCTGGTGCTGTTTCGTGGAATCTAGTGGTGGCGGCGGAGCGGAACTCTTTCTGGAAAAACATCGACCCCCCCTGAGTTTTTAGGTCAGAAGGCATCTTATAGGCGAAGAGGGAGACCGAGAGGGTGTCTGGGGCAGCCAGACCACCCCCTGGCGCGGCCAGGCCTAGCCCAGGCCAGTGGTGTGGCTGGCCTAGCCCCTCCGCCTCGTAGATTCGCTCGGAGTCTTCTGGTGAAATATGATTTTTGGCATATTTGCCAGGATTTTTCCTGATAGTTGATTTTCTGCACAAAAACTAAACACCAAGGCAATTCTGCTGAAAACAACGTCAGTCCATGTTAGTTGCATCCAAATCACACAAGTTTAGAGGAGAAACAATAGCAAAAGTGTTCAGGAAAGTAGATACGTTTTGGACGTTCAGCTTTCTTCGCCTGCTTCGATCTATGCTGTGGTGTCCATGGAGGACCCGACGAAAGATGCTGGTACCGCCGTAGGCGTAGGTTTTTGCACCGACGTTTTTGATGTGATCAGGGCCAAAGGGTGTGATTCTTGCGGGTCTTCTACTTGGAAGTGGAAGCTTCCGACGATTAGATCAGATCCGCCGTTGAAATCGGCGGGTACCAATATAGGGGTGGGCGGGTGTGGAACTGCTTTCGTCGGGTTGATTCTTGGTGGAGAGCGGTCTGCCGAATCCTTGGTTCCAGCGTTCGAATATCCCACAGATGGTGCCAATTGACGAGGGATAACCTCGGCAATGCCCATGATGATGGACTTAGGGCTTCGCGGAAAAGAGAATGCTGGGGATTTCATCAGATGTCAGGAAAACAATGAAGTCAAAATCGCATGAATATCGGGGGAAACGTACTATTACAAGTTGTCTTCTAGATTTTGGTACCCTCGCTTAGGCTTCTCCCGTCCTATATATAATAGGTCGGGTCTCAAAGCTATATGCGGATAGGTTTCATACACACATAATTACAATACCAACTCAATGTCAGTTTATAATCTCTTTCCTAATACGATCAAAGCCTTTGTTGGTTGCTTCCTTGGGCTGTCATCTGAAACCTTCATGGGCCGTAAGCCTTTTACCCAATATAGGGTAGCGAATTATAAGCATCTGAGTAATCATACCTATGTCACTCCATTTTGAAAAAAATCCACATCACTTAATTCTAAGAGGAAGTTTGGGGTGTGTTTGATAGGCCGCATGGCAGTTTCCTGCACCTGGCCAGCAGAAATAAGTCTGTTTGGAGAACCGCACTATGGGCCAAACTCGCACCGCATGGGTTTTAAAGTACCTGAAAACATGGCCCACTAGGAACGCCAAAATTGGGTGTTTTGCAGGGATAGGCCATGCGGAGCCAAGAGGCGACACGCGGTTGCAGGTGGGGAGAAGAGCGGAAGACGCGCGCCATAAATCCTCTCACCGCTCTCTTACCACTCTCACTCTCCCCATTAGTAATCACTCCTTCTTCTCTCTCTCACCGTCGGCAATTCCTCTACCATCGATAAATTTAATACCACCGCAAGGCCAGCAGACGGCGGTGGATCGAGGGTGAGAATTGCGGTCATATTGCCTGCGGCGGAGCAATGACTACGACAGCTTCTTCTTGGCACATTCGGTGCTCCCGAGCTTCAACAATGGCGGTAAGGCCTCAAACGACCCTATCTTTGCTTTTGCACCATAGATCTGAATCTTAGCTTGTAGATATGAGCGTACAATCAACATGCACGATAGATTTGTGCCCTTTTTTTGTTCTTTCTGTCGATTAGATAGGGTTTTTTCTTAGATGACCTTATACTTCTAGTGGTGCCTTCCTGAGAACTAGATCAATAGATAAGTTGTTCTATCTATGCTTGTAACTGGCTAGATTTAGATAGATGTTCTGATTAGGGTTCCATCGATAGGAAAAATTGGGGATGTTGCATTGTTCATCTTTTGTTTTCTAGGCTGATGATTACTCACTTCTGCATCCAAGATCCCAATGGGTCGCATGAAAGTATGCCTGCTATATGATTGATCTTAGACACACTATGCCTACTATGAGGCACTAATATTTGTTCTACAACTATGCTAGTGTTGATGATTAAATGTGCAACACAATGAAATGGAAGGGATGACCCTTTCGAACCTTGTTCTTCCATCTATTCTTGATCATGGAACTTGGTTCAGTAGGATCATCGCTTCCTATTGTATGTGCTCTGAAATATGAGGTAGGATTTTGTGTTTGTTGTTTAGTTTCGGTCGATGATTAAAAATGTCACCCAACTAATGATGAATCTCAGGCACACTATGATCCTAGAGCTGGTGACACTGGAACCCAACGGTATATACAAAATTGGTTGTGCATCTCCTACGGGTTCCCGTAGTACCAGCTCTATATTTGTGCGCTAGTTATTCTAAAGCTCAGGATTTATTTTGCTTGCTTGCTTTGGCCGATGAATCTTAGCATTTATGCCCTTACATATGAGGCTAGATTGGTTTTGCTTTGCTTTTTCAGTGCTCCAAGATGCTGACTGGAGGTGCTCTCCTGCCCAAGGGAGGAGGATGCTCGAGGGATGATGGTGGTGAGGGCAGTGCCTCCAAGAGGCCAGCTTATGGTGGTGAGGGAAATGCCTCCAAGAAGCTGAGGGACAGGCGAGTGAAGGTGGGGCATTTCCATGATCAAGTAGGTACAACCCTTTTTTCCAAGGTCATCTTGGCACTTGGGCTGGACTTGCTCCCAATTCCAGGTGGCTTCAGGCCTTTCCTCGGTAGTATCCCAAGGACGGGCGTGCTGAAGACGAACACTGGATGGTGAAGCTTAGAGAGGTTAGCGATAGGGTTTGCCTTGACCAGGGGTGGGCTGGCTTTGCCATTGCCCACCATATCAAGATCGGGTACTTCATGACCTTCAAGATGCTAAGGGTGGCATGTTCAAGGTCACTATCTTCGACTACACCATGACTGAAGTGATGAAGAAGTGTCCGGAGAATGATCCAACCCTTGCCATGATCGACCAGTAGAAGCTTATGTCCTGTGAACTTTGTTGGTCTTCGTTTTGCTGTGAACTTTCTCTTTATGCTGTGTGGTTGCCTTGCTACAATGTTTATGTCCTGCTACTATATATTGCAGCGTCATTAAATATGTTGTGATGATATATATTTTACTCATTCTGTGCATATTGGTGTGTGTTTGTTGTGGTTTAGCCTTACTTGTGACATCTGGTAAGCTCACTATCTGGGGAAGAGGTTACTAGAGCACAAGAGAATGCTGAAACCAAACACGCACAATCCTTTCTCCTAGGCCTAATACATCTCACCAAACAACATGGCCTCATTGCTGCCCAAGTTCTGAATAGTGTCAATGCGGGCTACCAAATAACTGGGAGATTTGGTGCAGAGCCTGATCCGTGCGTGCGAGTTGCATGCGTGGTAAAAACTCGCACGTAGTGGCGGACATAGAAACTTCTAGGCGGACACAGAAACTTCTAGAAGCCTGGGAAAACGAGTTTAAGTTGCCAAATTTTGGATAAAATCACTATTGTAAGCTTTGTACAATTGACAAGGTTGGGCGGCTGCCCGAGCTGTAAGGATGCTAGGTCCGCCTATGCTCGCACGGGTTCCAAACACGTCCTTGGTGAGGAGGGCGTACGTTTTTTCTTATGGAAAATGCTTCCTATTAGCCAGAAGATTACATGCTCGCCCCCTCCGGCTCCATCGCGTGCCACTTGTACATCCGCGTGGAGAAAGCCATCGGGTGAGGGCCCACCTCCCTCAGTCTTATCCCCTCCGGATCCTTCTCCTCCATTGATCCCTCCTCCTTCCTCCTGTCTCTCTCTCTCTCGTCCCGCCTGTGCATACAACCGGAAAATAAAATCCAGGGCCACCATCCCAACCTCCTTCTGCTGCTGCCTCCTCCCTCCTATCGTGCCTCCTCCCCCGCCTCTTTTGCCGCTGTGCCCAATCCTTCCTCTCCCTCCAACAAAATCTCATCGGAGGCTGACAGATGCTGCAAGCGGCGGTCGCCGCAGCCACACACGCTTCCCGCTCCAACTACCCAAACAACCTAGTGGAGTCGGTATGCTGCAAGCGGTGGTCTAGGGTGCTACTGACGGTGGACAACAATGCTACAAATCATGGGCGGTGGTGCTACCGGACATGGGCGACAGTGCTACCAGCCAAAGCCAAGATGCTACGAACAAAGGGGGGATGCTACTACCGATGGTTGGTGGTGCTTCTAGCGACGGTCGATGATGCTACAAGCTGCAAGGACTAGGTCGTGGTGGTGCTACCCAGGAGTCAGTATATGCTGCATCCACTTGCCGGCGGTGCTACCAGCCATGGTCGGCAATGCTACTTGCCAGAGTCAGCGCTGCTTCAAGACCTCGAGCTCGAACCCCCGGTGGCCAACTTCCTCGCCTTATTCCACTCCGTCAGGCGGCGGGAGCAACACGCTAGCCTGTTGTGCTTACTGTTCAGGGTGTCCATGCTACTAGCATCCCTCTGGAGTTGAGGAACAACATCCGGTGCTGCGAGCGGCATCGACGCTTGCTACTTGCGGCGTTGGCGGTGGATACAAGCGGTTACCCATATGTCTACAAGCCATGGTGGTCGTTGCTAAATGCGGTGGCCGCGGTTGCTACATGCAGCGTCAACGCTTGCTAGATTCGTTGTCGGAAATTGCTACAGGCGACGACCCATATTGCTACCGGCGGTGGCGGTTGTTGCTATATGCGGCGACAATGCTTGCTATATTCTGCGTCAGCGAATGCTACAAGTCGTCCACCCATATTGCTACAAGTGCGGCGACGGTCGTTGCTACTTGCGGCGGTGGCGCTTGCTACATTCGGCGTTGCCACTTGCTACAAGCAGCGACCCATATTGCTACGTACGGCAGTGGTCGTTGCTACATGCGGCATCGTTGACGATGCTACATATGGTCGGCGGCGATGATACGAGCAGTCAGCGAATCTGCTACCATAAGCCTGACGACTCTGCTACGAACGGACGTTGGCGGTGCTTCCAGCGTCGACGAATCTGCTATGAACAACCGGCGGCGGTGCTACTGGTGTCGACGTCATCGACGCCGGCGAGGTCTACCGGTGGAACAGACGGACGAGGGTGGTGGGTTTAGGTTGCTTGAGGGTTGCGTCCGATTTTATTTTCCCGTTTCCCCGTTTGACCAGGCAACATGCAATGGGCTGCGGCCAATCTGGATTGGATCCACGCGGTTCCATGGACACGTGTCGTACTCTCTATCCGGAGGTTCAGAAGGATTTAATCCTCCGGAGTACGCTCAGTAGTACCCTTTTCTTATACTCACTCCGTCCAGAAATAACTGACTTGGGTTTGTCTAGATTCAAATGTATCTAGACGCATTTTAGTGTATGGTACATTTAGACAAACTCAAGTCAGTTATTTCTAGACGGAGGGACTACATAATTCACGAACAGTACTAGATTTGATTCTGGAATTCATTTTGCAATTCCATCGTTATGTTGTTTGGTTGGCACGGAATTGGGCCGTCATTTTATTTGGTAAATCCATCAAAATATCACCATGTGTAAACCGGATTCCTGAGTGAGACTTGTCATTTGCTGATTCCTCCCGACTCCACAACGCCACCTCCCTCCCCGACTCAGTGTCACCTCCTCCTCCCTCCGTCTTGCCGCCTCCTCCTCCTCCGCCTCGCCGATTTCCAAGTAGAAGTACTTGTTGCAATCACTTGATGCATGCGTTTTTATTCTAGTCCATGACAGCTATTTTGAGATTCCATTTTGAATTTCATAGTCATTTTTAAATTTCGATAGGAGCTAAATATGTGAGTGTTTTTAGAATTATAATATAAATGAAATGAATTTCTGTATTCATTACCTCGATGTCAAACGACGTCCTACAGAATTTTGAGAAGTCGGGAGCAGTGTGAAATATTATTGGGTTTCATTTGGGTTTGGAAAGCGACCGCCCGCGTGCCGCCCTGCACGCAGTGCATCGAGAGGCCGGCTGCACTCCGCGCCCAATCCTGAAAAATCCCCTCCGCTCCTCCACCCCAAAATCTTCCACTCTCCCCGCACGTCAGTCCAGCCTCGTGTCCTCTGCTCGGGACCAGCGAAGATGACGCCGCTCCACGCTGCCCCGCCGCCTCTCTCCGCGTCGGCGGCGGTCTCCACATCTGCGCCGCCTATCCTCGTCGCCAAATCTTACCATCCCAAGGCAGCTGCATCTTGCTCACTCACCGTGACCGCCGGCACTCCATCAAGAAAAGGTTCGGCGCTCTCCCGCCCAAAATATTATTTTTCTTCACACGAGAGACGATTTGCACAGCAGTGCGTCGTGTGGAATCCGTCGTCTCTGTTTGCTCGCTTTAGTTTCTTTAGTGCCGTGTTGCCACTTCCCACAGTTTTTTTTTTATCGTTTCTTGCTCCGTCATGTCCCGTGCGTGCGCAAGCGCAGCATCCGGGAAGAGGATAAGAACGGCGGTGGAGGCGGTTATTTTGTGCCTTTTCTCTCTCTGCTCAATACAGAGTTGGTCTTTTACGGATCGATTTTGTTCGTCATTTGCAAGCTCGATCATTCAGGTTCTTGAAACTGCATGGATGGTAATCTTTCTTCACAACGGAAGACGGTTGCTCGTCAAATGCTTATTTCCTACCAAATGGACTATCATCGATGACTAAGATATCTCCTGCTATTTCCGCTGACGCAATCAATTTCTTGTTTTCTTGACTTCAGCTTTCCTCGCATGCCCGGATCACAGCCCGGCGGCCGCGCCGTCGCGCGCCGGGCGGTCGCTGGCTCCGGCGCGCTCCGCCCCCGCCTCGTCCCCGGCGCTCATCTCGGCCGTGCAGGACCTGTACGAATTCATCTGCAACGGCCCGCTGGTGGACAGGATCGGCTACACCCGAGAGAAGATCGCCGAGTCCATCGACCGGTGGCTGTGGTGCGGGTCGCAGGTGAGCCGGCTGTTCCGCCTCGACGAGCTTCGGCTATCGGACGCCGAGAAGTCGAGGATTTACCACTTCTACATACCCGTCTTCCTCTGGTGCGAGGACCAGGTCGCCGAGCACAGGTCCAAGTACAACGAGGGGGGCGAGATCCCGCCACTAGTGGTATGCATTTGATCAATGCTGGTTCCTTTAAATTTCATCCAAGTGAAATTTGTTCATATAACTTTGTCCTCTAGTGCCGAGAGCATCCAAACCTCTCACGCCATGTTCAGTCCAGATGGGACACGAGCACATATTCTCGTGCATTATGCCCGGTGCTTCTGCATTTACCTTTAGCAAAACAAAGAACATCAAAAGCATATGCTGTCCAGTGTCCACCATGACAATGAAAAAGGAGTCTTGTGTGTGGTCGATAAAACAAGATTACCACAAATTGAGATAACTTTATCAACATGAGACCTGAATATTATCAAGTTACAAGAATGAACAGCTTTAGGTACTTCATTTCATTCATGTTGCGTAAATGGATTGTATTTCTGTATCGTAGATCGGGGTCAGCGCTCCCCAAGGCAGCGGGAAGACAACTCTTGTTTTCGCGCTTGATTATCTATTTCGAGTTTCTGGTAGGTGAGTCCTTCTCGTCATGTTGATTATCTTGTGTTCTTTTCCTTTATGAATGGAATTTGACAACGGAATTATTGCGTGCCTCAGGAATTCTGCCACATTGTCTATAGATGACTTCTATTTGACTGCAGCAGAACAGGCATGAATATTCAAATACAGAGCAATTAAATTATGTATTGAGAAATGTTCATTTACTGAATTTCAGTGAAATGATCGACAGATACATTTTATTTGCAGGGTAAATTGAGGGAAACAAATCCTGGGAATTCCCTTTTAGAGGTACAAGAATACCTTAGTAGCCCAATCTATTACACTGTGTTTTGGACTTTGAGTTGAAGTGTTGTTCAACATGAACTGAGAGTACCTTACTAAAACTTTACAGTTTCGTGGAAATGCCGGAAGCCACGATCTACAATTCTCAGTTGAAACACTTGAGTCACTGATCAAACTGACAAAGGAAGGTACCGGCCACAAATAACTATTTATATCTTATTCATATCCTTTGTGTTTCTATTCCGTGGTCATTTACGCATTGGTCTATCATTCCATAGGTTTTTTTATATATTTATTAAGGGGGCTGCATACTAGTTTTTCTTTTGACGAAACGCATCACAGATTCATCAATGAAAAATATATTGTTACTGAAATTACAATTGTGTCCTGCAACATTTAGGTATGAAGATGAAGGTTCCACGCTATGACAAGGTAAAGAGGTTGCATGCATCTTCCTGTACCTGATGTTTATATTTGAGTAGCTGCATGACACACCATGTCCATGTAGTCTGCTTTCGGTGGAAGAGGTGACCGGGCTGATCCTTCAACATGGCCAGAGGTTGAAGGGCCCATAGAGGTAATCTCATGTTAAGCGGAAAATCATTTTGAGTTGAGATATATATGGTTCTGAACTTTTTGTATGCATACTTTCCTGTCATAGGTTGTTCTATTTGAAGGATGGATGCTTGGATTTAAGCCTCTTCCAAATGAAGTTGTAACAGCAGTGGATCCTCAGGTGAGTTTCTTGGATTATTACATTGCATTATTTGATTTTTTTACTTTAATATGGTTTGGATTTTTTTTCTTCTTCAGCTTGAGGTGGTTAATAAGAGCCTAGATGCATACTATGACGCATGGGACAGGTTCATCGAATCATGGATTGTCATAAAAATTAAGGAACCTAACTGTGTATTTCAGTGGAGACTGCAGGTTATTATTATTAGATCTATCCGACTAGCGGCTTCACAGTTTGAACAAGAAACCATGAATTGGAATTTACTGACGCTGTTATTTACCTGCAGGCAGAGGTAGCTATGAGGGCTGATGGTAAAGCAGGAATGTCTGATGAGGAGGTGTGTTTCTCATATAGCTTATCGGTTCATTATGGTGATCTTCCTTTCCAGTTGGCTAATTTGTTAGCGCCCTACTGATTTTCAAGGAAAGTAGAGTGCTTCAGTTGTATGATCCTACATTGCCCTAACAAACCTTGTCACCAAATAGGAACAGCTCTTTCTGAGTTCTCAGCTGTGAATTCTGACCAAACTGGAAAGTGCGCCCCGAATCAGGACAGTCACCCAGAAAAAAAAACAGGACTGTGAAAAGTCCGTCTTCTGAATAAAAAGGGTAGTTGAGCAAAAAAAAAATACAAGGATTGCAAATGCAAACGTACTTAACAACCAGTGCCTCTGGCCCACTGCCATAACTTTGCACCATAGTTGGGCAATAAGTTAACTGTTATTGAATCAGATTTTTTCGATAAGGTATTAAATCGGATTGACTTACGCAATTTGTTGAAGCTCATCCCTGAATCATGTGTTCACTTATCCATTGATTAATTTGAGATGCCTTAAGTTGACTTTTCTTTCCAATGCTGTTGACCATGGTGAAATCTGGCAATTCTTGCAGGTTATGGATTTTGTATCACGGTACCTACCAGCATACCATGCATATTTGCCTACACTATATAAAGAGGGACCAAATGGTTCAAAGAAAGACCATCTGCTCGTGATTGACATAGACGAAGAGAGGACTCCTATCTCTGGTAGTTGAGTCCTAAATGTACATACTGAAACGGATATCTTGACTCAGTGGTTGAGCTTGGGATTTCTGATCTTTCTTAGACCACATTTGCCAAGCAAGCACCACCGACCTCCTTTTTCTTATCGCTTTTATAAATCCTAAATGTGTAAATTCGATGTATAACAAATTTTGCTATATATTTAAAGAAATTGGCTTCCGTTTTTCTTCTTCTGGCACCAGCTCGATTTGCCTTCTCAAATTCACATTTTGCAAAAGAATTCTGTCTCTGTACTGCGTGCATCATCTGAGGCCCCTTTTACGCATTTCATAATATATGCATTCAGTGATGTAGGGTTTGGACCTTGAGTGCTGGCTGACAAATGGGACCAAGATTATGTTGATAAAATTTGCACAATGTGCCCATTGACGTCGATTTTTTTTTTTGCCACTTGTAAAAGTGCATCCGTTCTACTGAGCTTCTAACAACTCAAAATTAGTAGGAGGATGAAGGGTTAAGGATTTACCCGGTGAAATGTATGGTTGTCGCTAGGGGCCTCTTTTCATTTGACCCTATATATGACTGGGGCGCTGTCAGATTTTTTAAATCCGTACTTTCTGTTTGTAGTTAGGACTTTTTCCGAAAAGTGGCTTTTGAAGATAGTGCTTGGTTTCAGATTCTAAAGAAAGAATACCCTTAGAAACAGACTATCTCAAGCTGTTGCCAAGAGAGGGGTCTCTTGTCTCCTGTCAGGGCTAATGGATGTTAAATGATATAAGCATATGGTCTTGAAACCAGACTCTGGTAGGACCCATGGTGTCGGCAAGAGATTTTGTATTTGAGGTTTGCTGGACCATATTTCATGGTTAGTTTGCTGCTTGCTTATGTAGCTTACGAATCATGGCTGGGGTCTTGTAAAGCTTGCTAGTAGTATTAACCGAGAGTTTTGAGCAAGTTCTCGCGTAATGTCAATGACAATAATATATGTGAAAAGCACGAAAGTTGCTAAGTGGATTTTAATATATCTGTGATGTTAGAGTTAATATTTTAAGCAAAAAAACTAAGGAAAATGTTACTACTACAAGATTTGAGAGTTCTGTGTTTGAACGTAGTAATAGAACTTATATCAGTCCATATGCACCAGTAACAAGATCCGTCGTAGTCTAGGTGGTTAGGATACTCGGCTCTCACCCGAGAGACCCGGGTTCAAGTCCCGGCGACGGAATTTTTCTGCTTTTTAATTTTCTCACCCTAATCCTTTGTTTTCCACTCTACCACCTGCAGGTATTTGTATACTGAATTTTGCCACTACAGTCCATTACTCGCAGCAGACATAATGGCTGGTTTGGTATTTTCTCCAGTTGCTTTCTCTCCCGCTGCCGGTCACCGCTGTCGTTCTGGTTTCCTGCACCGCCACAACAATCTCTCCATCTGAATTCTAAACGCGATACAACGGCGCACAAACAGGAAACGGCTGTGAACACAGCGCAACAGCAGACGGTTCCTGCACCACGGATCGCGATCCGTGGCAACCCCCGCTGGCGCATCCCAGCCGTCCAATCCTACCTAATCCTGCGGCTGACTCAATCTCGCGCTCCTCCCTCGTTCTGTTTCCCAAATCCCCAATGTTTTCCCACGAAAGCGCGCCGGTCGCCCCCGCCTCCAAAATTCCGCGCCTCTACTTAAGCACGGCGAACCTCTCCCCAAATCCTCACACAGCAACCGCCGCCCGACGAACTCACACGAAAACACCACCAGTTCCCTCGCGTTCCTCAGCCCAGATCCCACCAGATGGCCCGCACCAAGCAGACGGCGCGCAAGTCCACCGGCGGCAAGGCCCCCCGGAAGCAGCTGGCCACCAAGGCGGCGCGCAAGTCTGCACCGGCGACGGGCGGCGTGAAGAAGCCCCACCGCTTCCGCCCCGGCACCGTCGCGCTCCGCGAGATCCGCAAGTACCAGAAGAGCACGGAGCTGCTCATCCGCAAGCTCCCCTTCCAGCGCCTCGTCCGGGAGATCGCGCAGGACTTCAAGACCGACCTCCGCTTCCAGAGCTCCGCCGTCTCTGCGCTGCAGGAGGCCGCCGAGGCCTACCTCGTGGGCCTCTTCGAGGACACCAACCTCTGCGCCATCCACGCCAAGCGCGTCACAATCATGCCCAAGGACATCCAGCTCGCGCGCCGCATCCGCGGGGAGAGGGCCTAGGCGCCCCGTCGTCTCTGCTCGATTCGTATGTGTTTAGGCCTCATGATGTCGTGATCTAGCTATGGTTCTCGGTGTTAGTACTGTAGTAGCTCTCTGGTGTCTGTAATGGATGTCATCAAATGCTCTCTCAAGTTATGAATGCAAAGTACCAATTCGTGTTACCTTTCTCTACTGTAAGTGCTAGTTCATGTGTTACAAAGTTTTTCTTGGAATATCCATTGGTTAGAGAAAACAATGTTCTTGGAGGCCAGGCTTGTGAGTTGTGACCATACCTGTACAAGAGTGCTAATCATCTTATCCATCCGCTTGTGAAACGGTGTTTGCCAATCTCAAGGATGGTACCTTATCAAATTTATCCTTAAGTAAATCAGTGCTGAATTGCCCACATCCTGTTTGGTTCATACTTCGCTGAGGTTAATGCAGGCAAGAAACCCATTCAGCAGCCACCAGGGCTAGCAGTTCCTCTGCACTGTAGTTTTTGCAAATCAGACCAATAGGAGATATAGTGAGAAATCTGATATTAACAGTAGCAGGGTCCTGAGGAAATACCCCATGTAAAGATTGTTCCTGGATTTTCAAATTGCCCAAATCAATGCAACAATCCATGTCGACAAGAAGAGCCTACTTTTAACAGGAAAACAACTAACCCAACCTTGCAATTCATCAAAACTACTAGGTAAATTAGCCACCCCGCAGATATACCTAACTATTGGAAATAGGTACTAGACAACTAATGAAAAGATACAATATTTTCTCTATCACTACAGGCATGCATTTGCCACTGCCTCTCTAGTCTCTCCGAAGTAGCACCTCTTTTCGAAGAATGCAAGCCAGAAAGTTTAAGTTGTGTCTTCAGAAACCAAATCTTTCTATAAGGTGCTCTAACTTGCCTGCTTCTTAGAGCTACATACATTGAACGCAAAATTGTCCAAAACTTGTTAGCATCCACTTACATTTATCATCTTCATCATTCAAGGACAGTCAAACACAATGATTTTGTATCTGGTACCAGGATTTCAGCCAACTCTCCCCAGAAAGTTATCCATAATTTGAGGATCCCCCCCCCCCCCCCCCCCCACACACACACTAGCCTTCACTACACACCTTCAGAACACTAACAATTTTATCTAAAAAAAAGAACACTAACAATTTTATCTAAAAAAAAAGAACACTAACAATTTTACTGTGAGGACGATTGTATAACCTAGAAAAAGAAACACATGAAGGTTTCTCACCCACCCATAAATCTTCCCCAAACTTGGTTCTTAGGCCATTCCCATTTTTTTTTCCTGCGAACACTAAAAATATAAATTTCTAATGTTCAGCAAACAGTACCAAAATTGGGAGTGCACACAGATTAATTTAGCATGAGAAAGGGAGTAAGAATGCAAGTACTCTTCCCTAATTAATTGCTGCCATGCCATTGCCCATTTTCATTCTCCAATTTCCGTAACCACCTACCTATGTCCATTACGTGTAGATCTACAACTCCTAGCGCCCCTTGATCTTTTGATTGAAAGACCTCCTACCAATTCACTAAGTGGTATTATTTCTCTCCCTGCTCTTCTTGCCACATGAATCTTTTCCTAAAGAAACACACCCCCTTACAAGTATCTTTAGGCAGAGTAAGCATTGACTATGTGACACAAAATTGATAGAATTATATTCGTAAGGACACTTTATATGATACTGACTTTAGAGGTACTATTGTATTGAACGAAATTTATATTGAAAATATCGTGTTTAGGATGATGTGCCAAATCAATCTACCTATTGCTAAATATCTAGTGACCCATCATTCATGGTCCTTTAAAATAAAAAAATGGTTTTCTCTAGTCAATATAAAAGTTTATATTATAAAGAACGTCTATTTCAGTAGATACCGAAACTAGAATTAGGAAGCGATACGATTGTATATTTAACTATGTAAGTTTGTGGCCTCATCAATTCATTTTTCATAGGAAATTTGGAGGATTAATTATAAGTCTTATGAATTATTCATGTAGGCTGTTTCATATTTAAGATTCATTCATATAGGATTTTTTCTAAGGACTTTAAATTTCATAGGCAGTAAAGAAAAACATAACTGTATCGGATGAGAGCTCACGGTCAGTTGTAGAGAGCAATTGTAACGAAGTGACGATGAGCACATTGGAAGAACAGAAAAGAGAAACTGTAACATCCCAAAACTTTAATCCAAGCTTATTAAGATCAAATCATCCAAAAATAGGGTTAACAAAAACTTTTCCAAATTTAAAATGAAAGCATTCATATGTGTATGCATTTAAAATATGAGTTGTTTGAATTGCCATGATTGATTGATCCAATGCTTGTAAAATGTTTCTTAGGTGATTTAAACATCATCTACATCATTCCCAAACTTTTCCTAAAGAAAATCAAATAAAAAGAATTAAAAAGGAGGAATGGTCATTTTGGCAAATTTAACTCCCATGCCTACTTTGGCTATTCCTAGTACTCAATACTTAACAGAAACAATTCTTGATCTTTGCACCCCTTGCTAGTACACATAATGAGGTACCAAGACCCACCTTTGGATCTGCTAAAACATTCTGTTAACTATTTTAAATGACAGTTTAAAATTGAATCTAATGCATATGCATAGATCACCCCTATTTTAAAAACCATCTATTTGATCTCCATTTTCAAAACCCTTGCAATTCAGAGACTACCTATCACTAGTGGAGATCACTCAAAAAAATTTGAAACCAAAATTCAAAACTTTCTTTCATGCGGCCATTTCATCAAACACTTGACATGCATAATATCACCTCTAATCCTAGCTCACTATTTACTACAGGGTTTTGCCCCCAATTGATCCCCATTTAATCCCCTTGTCCTCTCTTGATCTAACCAGAGCCTAACCAGCATCTCCCTACCCCTAGCTGCCTTTGCCATGCCATGCCGAGCACCACCTCGCCGACCGACAGTGCACTCGCAGCAGCAGCTCTCTCCAGCCCCCCTCCTCAGGTCTAGCAGCTTGCCTGTGGTCCACCTCCACCGCCCAACCAGCCCCAGGCCAGAGACAGAGCAGGCGGGGGAACCGCCGCGCCAGTCGAGCATGCCGATGTGGCCCCTGAGCACGCCCTTGGCACCAGCCCGCTGCCGCGCCGCTCCACCTCGACACAGAGAACACCTAGACATCCCGTTCACGCCCAAAGCCTCACAGCCACCGCTCGCAGTGGACACCGCCGCCTCTGCCTCTCAGAACGCCACCTCGCCCAGACAGCGTGCCACCGCCCCTACGATCGCATTTAAGTTCTAGAGCACCGCCAGGGAACCGCCCATCAATCGCCACCCCTACCCATGCATCTACCCCGCCGTAGCCTTGTCGCCGGAGTCGCCTGCCCATCCCGCTCGGTCTCACTGTCGGGCCTATAAAAGGAGCCCTCCCCAGCCTCTTCTCTCCACACCATTCTACTCTCCTCACCTCTCTGAACCTCACCCCCCTCTAGCTGGAGCAAGGCGAGCTCTGCCTCGCCGAAATTGGAGCCGGAGCAGCCGCGGCAGGAGGAGAAGGGCGCCGTTGATTGCGACCACCCCAAGCTCCACCGCAACCGCGCCTCGCCTCGTCGTCGTCTTCCACATCGTTTGCCCGCCTTGCCGACCCCGCTGGAGCCCTGGTACGCCCCCAGCAGACCCCCACCGAGCCGCTAGGGTTCGAGCTCGTCGGCGACCTGTTCGTCGTCGACAACGACCCTCAGCCGTTGATCTCGCTTCTAATCTTACGGCCCACAGCGCGTATACCGTTTCACGTTTTAAGTGCCGCTGACACGCGGGACCCTCCTGTCAGTTGAGCCCCGCGCCGTGGAGCGCCACTGGGCCGGCCCCTTCCTTTTCCCGCGCTAGCCCATCGATTCAAATATCGATTTTTCTTTTTTAGTTAAATCTAGTTTCTGTCCCCTAGTTTGAAAATCAATTCAGAGAGTTTTAGAAATCCAAATTGCATGAAACCAATTTTGTCTGAAAGGTATTAAAATGATCTATCCAAGCCCGCTGGATTTAATTCAATTAGAGTTATAGATCTCTCCTAATAAAAATAAGAAGACAGAAGCTTTTGCAACTTGCAACATTTTTATAAAATCAACCAAGTTAGCTTTTGAGTTGATTCCAACTCAAAAATCACATTTCATCATATCTATCTAACCATGTAATAATATTAAGGTTAACATGCAGTGACTTTGGACTAGTACCAAAATAATGCTATATAGGCATTTCTAGTCACTTTAAATCATTAAATAATAAACTTAAACTAAAGTAATATTGATCCAACCTTTAAATCTCATTCCCACGTGTTAGAATATGTGGTGAGGACATGTGTCCACATGATCCCATATTTTGGTGGTGAATATTAAATTTTAGTTAATATTTCAATGAGTAGAAATTACTTTTCTAAAATAAAAAGGATGAAACTATTGAAATTAAATTTGTGATGCTTGTGATGATAATAGATCATCAATTGTGTGTTTTAGAATGCTACTTAGCCTAGTTAAGTATCGTTTGGTGATTGTGCACTCCCAATGTATTTATAGAAGATAGTACCGACCAAGCTTACGAGGAGGAGGAGTTCTACCAAGAAGAAGAAGAAGAAAACTTCAACCACTGCACCAACCAAGGCAAGCCACCATTAACAGTGCAAGCTACCCTTAGCAAGCTACCATTAGCAAGCTAGCACCATCCAAGCTTAACCCTTGCAAGTTTAGTGCTTAGCAAACTAGAAACAAACTAGATGGTTTAGCAAAGATGCCTTAAGCATGCTTTGATCACACCCCCTTTAACTATTAGTACCTCAAGTCTTATTGACAAGTTTTACCTCCCTTAGTTTACACAAAGTTCTTTACTTGTTTTGAAGGTAGCATAAAAAGTATAAAACTTGACCTACTTAGAAACCTTTAGATGTCATTCTATGGCATGAGATTGATCCCATCCTTCCACCTTAGTGAACACTCGTAACTTAGTATTTTAGAGTAGATCAAAAACTTGAGTCACTTTAGATGGAAACAATTGGTGAAAATGAATTGTGAAAACCTTGGAATGATGAGTCATTATATTGAGATGTTTTTACATGTGTTGAGAAACACAACTAGTTTATGATGATGAAAATGATGAGGTATGAGCCTTAACCCTTTTATAAAACTGATGGTTGGATTCGGATGCGATACCATTCCAAATTTACTGTACAACCACATTACCTGAATTGGGTAAGGCTTAGCTGGAAATTTATATGCATTAGTATTAGTTCCCTCACGAGAGAGGTTTGAGCTGAGGCTACCTCTCATGATGTCCACCTATGCAGTGCCCAAGATGACTGATGGTCATGGTTGGGAGGCCATGCTCATAGGAGAGGTGCTTATACTAGGGTGTGTAAAGGGAAGGTTATGTTTGATTATCTGCATAATAAGTATGATGATTCAGGGTTATCCCTGACAGATGTATCGAATCTTGTGGTGAAAATGTACCACCTCTACAGAGTGTCAAACTATTCGAATAGCGCGTCATGATTATGGACAGTTGGAATGGCCATACTGTTTCGTTGTTAGATGTTTTCTAAATAACTTGAAATGAATAATGAACTTTGACTTGACCACAACAGGGTTGTGTTGATGACAATAGCTTCCCAACTTAAGTGATTCTAGAACTTTACTTTATCTTTCTTTGCTTCAGAACTCAGCTTAGGTTTCAAACTTAACTTTATAGTTAAACTTAGCTCTAGCACTTTAGCTTAGAATTATACTCCTTGTTAGTAGTAGTTTGCGAGTACTTAAAGAGTACTCATGGCTTTTGTCCCTGGCTATTATCATGGCCAGACTATGAAGGAGATTATCAAGATGATGGTCGACAGGGCGGCTATGATAACTAGGACTATCGCCTTCGTCACATTACTGTGCCCTTGAAGATGGACCCCACCGCTACGCTTATCTTTTATTTCCGCTGCTTGTTGTATTAAAGACTGGATCATGAGATCCTTATTTGTGTAAAACCTTATGTATGGTTTGTAATGGATGATGTACTATGATATCCAATCCGTTATGTCTGCATAAAAATGGTAATCACAGGATTGCGGTATGGCATAACGGGCATCCGGATTAAAAATCCGGTGTTGACAAGTTGGTATCGAGCCATCGACCATAGGAGACCCTAGTTAGAATGGACGTCCAAACCAAAAACTTAGCTTCAAAACCAAAGTGAGTATTTATGAAAAACTATTTCCCCTCTTACCCTTGTGAACTCATTCTTTCTCAAAAATTCATGTTCCTCAAAATTCTTACATTACTACTTAAAATTTGACACACTTGATCACTTGATTAACTCCCTCATCCTTAATTCTTGTAGATGGAGACTCAGTTTAGCAAGTTTTACCAGTTGTGAAACGGAGGTCAGCTAATCTTCGAGAGGGATCTGGATTCACTGTCGGAGTTACTGGGATGCCCACATCCGGAGTTTCTTGGAGCTCAACTTCCAGGACCCCCAGGAGGAGACCTACAGTGGCTAGTCACCACGGATCTTCGAGGAAGCATCGAAGCACCAACTTCCGGGAGAATTCAGTTCTCCGTGAGAGAGAACAACTGGCTAGATAGATTAGCCAGGGCAATGCATGAAGCTCTCGCACGTCTATGTGCCCTCAGCGTCAACAAGATCCAAGGAACCCATTTTGCCCACTATGCAAGACGTGACTTCATGGGAATGCCGATGGAGATGCCAAGTCACCCAGAGTTGAGGCGTCAAGTGGAGAACCTTGACTTCTTGCTTCATGACAGACAACAGGAACTGGACAATGCCAGGGAGTTAGCCAACCAGAACTGTGCCATTGCCGACCAGAAGGCCCAGACTTTCGCACTACTCGTCCAAGATCGCCAGTCTCTTCGTCACCAGCGTGCAAAGAAGGATCGCACCATCGCCCGTCTTCGCAAGAAGGTGGCCGACCTCGAGAAGACCGTCAAGGAGCAGGAAGCTCAGCTTGCCGCAAAGGAAGAAGAAGATGAGTGTGAAGACATCCAGGGAGATATGGATTCTTACCTCAGCAACGATGATGACTTTCTGGAGGAGGATGCTGTGGACTTATACACTGATGATGAAGACTCCGACTTCATCGATGATGAGTAGATGCACTAGAGCACTATCGTAGCATGAGATGTATCATCTCATTGTATCGTAGCTTACAGAATGGTTCATCAAACCATCTGTTTTCCCCTTTGATTGTTGTGGTGTATGTTGTATCGTGTGCTTGCTTGCATGAATGAAAATGAAGTTAGTTGAAAAACCTGAGTCTAACTCAATGTTTTAGCTTTGAAAACCCCAAACCATGAACCTTAGAATTTCCCTCTTACCCCTATATCTATCTCAATCTTCAGATGACTCGTGGAAACCAAGGAGGGAGCAGCTCGTCGCAGGACCCAATGCTGCAGATCTTGCAGAATCTCATCGCGGACCGTGAAGCAAGCAGGGTCGAGCGTCAAGCCAACTTAGCAACATTGCAGCAGATCGCCCAAATGGCTCTCAACAACCAAGGACATGGAAATCAGGATCACCAAGGATCCAAACTCAAAAAAATTCAGAACACCAATCCCCCAATCTTCAACCAATCTGAGAACCCATTAGATGCTGATGACTGGTTACAGACCATGGAAAACAACCTTGAAGTTGCAGGAGTTGATTAAAATGAGAAAGTTCTCTTTTCCACCCACTATCTGGCGGGAGATGCAAGAGCTTGGTGGAATAGCATCCGCAATATGAACCATGGCCAGGTGATGACCTGGGAAGCATTCAAGGTCAAGTTCAGCCGCACCCACGTGCCGCAAGGTCTTGTCAATAGCATGAGAGATGAATTACGCGAATTGAAGCAAGGAAGAATGACTGTGGTGGAGTACCGTGACAGATTCTTGTCACTTGCCAGATAAGATCAACACGGAAGCCAAGAAGAAGGAGAGATTCTTAAACGGACTACATGATGAGATGCAGACTATCCTCGTCAACATCCGTCTTGATGATCTCGAAGAGCTAGTCGACTCTGCCATTCAGATGGAAAGGAAGATTAACCAGGCAAACGACAACCGCAAGCGTCGTATGATGTAGCAGTCTGGATCCAGTAGTCACCAGAAGTATCGTCCCAACCCCTCACCAGGATATGCACCAAGGAACAACCGACCCCCAAATCCTCGCCCAAGCTACCCCAACCGTAGCGGAGGCAATGTGAAGTCCGGAGGAAACAATCACAACTCTGGCAATGCCAACCATTTCAACCGTGCCCCTCCAAAGAGCAACAACAACATCGCACCAGAATCGGTAGCAATGTACTGTCGCAGTCAAGGACAAGTCCCAGATCACTTGTTTCGAGTGTGGAGTGAAGGGTCACTACTCCAATGAGTGTCCCAAGAAGACTGCCGCCAATGCCCCTATGAATGCCCCAGCTCAGCAGCAGCGTCGTGTTCAACCATGAAGGAGATTTGCCCCAGGGAACCCTCACAACCGCAACGGTCGTCTCTTCCACATGAACGCAGAGGAAGCCCAGGAAGCGCCAGATGTAGTGTTGGGTATGTTTTCTGTCAACTCAGTTTTAGCAAGAGTATTGTTTGATTCTCGAGCATCGCATTCATTTGTCACCGAAGAATTTGTATGCACTAGTAAGATTCACCCAACCAACCTGAAGCATGTCATGATAGTTCAAATCCTTGGTTCAACAACAAAAGCTAGAAAAATTTGCAAGGCTGTACCTATCAGAATACATGGGATAGATTTTTATGCCAACCTAATTGTACTTGGAACCAAAGGATTGGAAGTAGTACTAGGTATGGACTGGATGTCAAGGCATAAAGGACTGATAGATCAAGGCTAAGAAAGCCATCACCATGACCAGTAGTTCTGGAGTAACAGTAGAGCATATCTCTGAAACCTTACCCCGTCAATTCAAGTGCAACAAGAGTGTAGCCCTGCCCACCATTGACCAAGTCAGAGTAGTCTGTGAATACCCCGACGTATTCCCAAATGAATTGCCAAGTATGCCCCCGGATAGGGATATTGAGTTCATTATCGAACTAATCCCCGGAACTGGACCTATAGCCCAGAGACCCTATACCATGAACCCCTCAGAGTTAGTGGAACTGAAGAAGCAGTTGGATACCATGTTAGCAACAGGCTTGATTCAGCCAAGCGCATCGCCATGGAGATCACCAGTGTTATTTGTCGATAAGAAAGATGGAGGCAATCGTCTGTGTACAGATTACAGAAAGTTGAATGACGTCGCCATCAAGAACAAGTACCCTTTGCCAAAGATAGAGGATCTATTTGATCAGTTGACCGGAGCTCAGGTATTCTCAAAGATTGATCTTAGGACTGGTTATCACCAACTTAAGATTCGTGCAACGGATATTCCGAAGACCGCCTTTACTACTCGCTATGGTTTATACGAGTATACGGTTATGTCTTTTGGATTAACCAATGCCCCTGCTTATTTCATGAATCTCATGAATAAGATCTTTATGAATTTCCTAGATAAGTTTGTAGTTGTGTTTATCGACGACATCCTTATCTACTCTAAGTCAGAAGAAGAGCATGAGCAACATCTGAGAATCATTCTAGAAACCCTGAGAGAGCGTCAATTGTATGCCAAGTTCAGCAAGTGTGAGTTTTGGCTGAAAGAAGTAGGATTCCTAGGACATATTGTGTCTGCCGGAGGAGTCTCTGTTGATCCCACCAAGATCAAAGATGTCGAGGAATGGGAAGCCCCAACCAATCAAACCCAAGTTCGTTCGTTTCTCGGATTAGCAGGATATTACCGCAAGTTCGTAGAAGGATTCTCGAGCATAGCCCGACCAATGACCCAATTGTTGAATAAGGACAAGAAGTTTGAATGGACAGACAAGTGTGAAGCCAGTTTCCAAGAGCTGAAGAAGTGATTGATATTAGCCCCAATTTTGATCATGCCTGACATCAAGAAGCCGTTTGATGTGTATTGTGATGCATCCAAGATTGGCCTAGGATGTGTATTGATGCAAGAAGGCAAAGTCGTTGCGTATCTGTCTCGACAATTGTAGCAACATGAGCAGAACTATCCGACCCATGATCTTGAGCTAGCAGCGGTGGTTCTAGCGTTGAAGACATGGCGTCATTATTTGATGGGTAATCGTTGTGAGATTTACTCAGATCATAAGAGCTTGAAGTATATCTTCACTCAGAAGGAGATGAATATGAGGCAAATAAGATGGATAGAGTTAATCAAGGATTATGACCTTGACATTCACTATCACCCCGGCAAAGCCAATGTGGTAGCGGATGCTCTTAGCAGATTGCCGTGTAGACTTAACACCATGATCAAGGAGAAGCAACCAAGTTTGTATGAGGAGTTGGAGCAGTTCAGGACTGAGTTAGTTAGCAAAGGATTCCTAGCTAGCATTGAACTTCAACCCACTTTGATTAGCCAAATCAAGGAAGCCCAGAAGGGAAATGAAAGTATCGACGGAAGCAAATGTCGTATTGGTACAGGAAAGGTACCTAGATTCACCGAAGACGAAGAAGGAGTACTGTGGTATAAAGGATGTATCTGTGTGCCAGCAGATTCGGAGCTGAAGGAAATTATCATGAAGGAAGCTCATGATACTCTTTATTCTATCCACCCCGGAGGAACAAAGATGTATCAGGATTTGAAAGAGCAATTTTGGTGGCACAAGATGAAGAGAGAGATCGGAAGCTACATCGCCAAATGTGACATCTGTCAAAGAGTCAAAGCAGAGCATCAGAGACCTGCAGGACTATTGCAACCTTTGCTGATTCCGGAATGGAAATGGGATTCCGTCGGAATGGGCTTTATCACCGGTTTACCTACTTCTAGTAGGGGAAATGACTCAATCTGGGTCATAGTTGATAGACTGTCCAAGGTAGCCCACTTCATACCTGTCAAGACCACCTACCAGAGTGCAAAGTTAGCAGAGTTATACATTGCTAGGATTGTTAGTCTACATGGAACCCCCAAGACCATCATCTCAGATCGAGGAACCCAGTTTACCTCAAGATTTTGGCAGAAAGTTCAGGAAGGTTTAGGAACTAAGTTGAACTTCAGTACCGCGTATCACCCGCAAACAGATGGACAAACTGAGAGAGTCAATCAGATCTTAGAGGATATGCTTAGAGCTTGTGTGTTGGAATACAGATCAAAATGGGAAGACGCACGCCTTTAGAATTCTCATATAACAACAGTTATCAGGCTAGTTTGCAGATGGCACCATTTGAATTCCTATACGGAAGAAAGTGTCATACCCCTTTGAATTGGTCGCAAGTAGGAGAGAGTCAGATCTTTGGACCCGACATTCTCCGAGAAGCGGAAGAGAAAGTTCACAAAGTCCGTGAGCACCTCAAGACCGCCCAATCCAGACAGAAGAGCTATGCTGACAAGATAAGGAGAGACCTGACTTTGAATGTCGGAGATTTCGTATATCTCAAGGTTTCACCATTGAAGGGAACCCAACGCTTTAGTCTGAAGGGAAAGTTAGCCCCCAGATATATCGGACCTTTCAAGATTCTGAACCGCCGAGGAGAAGTATCGTATCAACTGGAACTGCCTGAAGAGATGTCAGCCATCCATAATGTGTTCCATATCTCGTTACTTCGCAAATGCTTGGAAGTGCCTGAGAAGACGGAAGTTTTCAAGAACATCGATCACAGAGCTATGGCAATCAACAATGACCTGACCTATCGGGAAGTACCCATCCGTATCTTAGAAGAAGCCTACAGAACCACCAGGACCAGGAGTATCAAGTTTCTCAAGATTCAGTGGAGCAACCATACCGAGGAGGAAGCTACTTGGGAGCGCGAAGATTACATTAGAACAGAGTTCCCAGATCTCTTTAGTTCCTAGTTTTCTTTGTAAATCTCGGGACGAGATTTTGTTTAAGGGGGGAAGGTTTGTAACATCCCAAAACTTCAATCCAAGCTTATTAAGATCAAATCATCCAAAAATAGGGTTAACAAAAACTTTTCCAAATTTAAAATGAAAGCATTCATATGTGTATGCATTTAAAATAGCAGTTGTTTGAATTGCCATGATTGATTGATCCAATGCTTGTAAAATGTTTCTTAGGTGATTTAAACATCATCTACATCATTCCCAAACTTTTCCTAAACAAAATCAAATCAAAAAGAATTAAAAAGGAGGAATGGTCATTTTGGCAAATTTAACTTCCATGCCTACTTTGGCTATTCCTAGTACTCAATACTTAACAGAAACCTTTGCACCCCTTGCTAGTACACATAATGAGGTACCAAGGCCCACCTTTGGATCTGCTAAAAACATTCTATTAACTATTTTAAATGACAGTTTAAAATTGAATCTAATGCATATGCATAGATCACTCCTATTTCAAAAACCATCTATTTGAGCTCCATTTTAAAAACCCTTGCAATTCAGAGACTACCTATCACTAGTGGAGATCACTCAAAAAAATTTGAAACCAAAATTCAAAACTTTCTTTCATGCGGCCATTTCATCAAACACTTGGCATGCATAATATCACCTCTAATCCTAGCTCACTGTTTACTACAGGGTTTTGCCCCCAATTGATCCCCATTTAATCCCCTTGTCCCCTCTTGATCTAACCAGAGCCTAACCAGCATCTCCCCTACCCCCTAGATGGACTGCCATGCCATGCCGAGCACCACCTCGCCGACACAAGCAGTGCACTCAAGCAGCTCAGCCCCCCTCCTCAGGTCTAGCAGCTTGCCTGTGGTCCACCTCCACCGCCCAACCCGCCCCAGGCCAGAGACAGAGAGCAGAGCGGCTAGGAACCACCGCGCCCGGAGCCGGTCGAGCATGCCGACGCTGCCCCCAGAGCACGCCCTGTCCCCGCTCGCACAGACCATCCCTTGGCACCAGCCCGCGCTCGCCGCTCCACCTCGACCTGGAGAACACCCCAGACATCCCCGTTCGCCGCCCAAAGCCTCACAGCCACCGCTCGCAGTGGACACCGCCGCCTCTACCTATCAGAGCGCCACCTCGCCCAGACAGCATGCCACCGCCCCTACGATTGCATTTAAGTTCTAGAGAACCGCCAGGGAACCGCCCATCGATCGCCACCCCCAGCCATGCCTCTACCCCGCCGTAGCCTTGTCGCCGGAGTTGCCTGCCCATCCCGCTCGGTCTCACCGTCGAGCCTATAAAAGGAGCCCTCCCCAGCCTCTTCTCTCCACACCATTCTACTCCCCTCACCTCTCTGAACCTCACCCCCCTCTAGCTGGAGCAAGGCGAGCTCTGCCTCGCCGGAATTTGAGCCGGAGCAGCCGCGGCAGGAGGAGAAGGGCGTTGTTCATTGCGACCACCCCAAGCTCCGTTGCAACCGCGCCTTGCCTCACCATCGTCTTCCATGTTGTTTGCCCGCCTCGCCGACCCTGCTGGAGCCCTGGTACTCCCCCAGCAGACCCCCACCGAGCCGCTAGGGTTCAAGCTCGATGTTCACGTTAAACCGTCGATGACGCACCCTCACCGTTGATCTCGCTTAATCTTACGACCCACAGACGCTGCATCGATGGGTTCGTAGCATGGAAAACAAAAAATTTCTACCGCAAGAACGAACAAAACCCAGATCTAATCTAGATAAAAGCCAAGATCTAATCTATTAGACATGTGCAACAAGATAGATCTGTACTAACCCTCGTAGATCCGAAAGCGTTACGAGATTGGATCTCGGGGTTGATGTAGTCGATCACTTGCCGATCTCAAGATCATGTGGACGATCCTTCCGGCGTTCGTTAGCCTTCAGCGATGGTCACATGTGCAGTCGGCAGACCTTCCTCTCCCGTTCCAAGAAGCGTAGGTAGTATATCTTCTCCACGGAATCCCAGCAGACACGGTGTGGTGGTGGTGGTGGAGTAGAGATTTCTGGACTTCGCCTAAGCCGGAGCGAAGGAGGAGGAGAAGAGGCGGCTAGGGTTTGTTATGGGAGAGGTCTAGGGGTGGCGCCTCCCTCTATTTAAAGGAGGAGGCGCCATGGGAGGGAGTCCTAGTAGGACTCCCTCCCTCCTTGGCCGGGATTGGGAGGGAGGAATCCTCCTCCCCACGAATCCGTGTCTTGCCCACAACGACTCCTTGATCCTTTCTTGGTTTTCAAGCAAACTCCAAGAAATCTTCTAGAACCTTCCAGAACATTCCGAAACCTTCTAGAATCTCCATACAAACACTCCGGAACATTTCCTAACTTAGAAAATGATCCCAATATATGAATCTTATTCTCCGGACAATTCCGGATCTCCTCGTGATGTCCCGGATCCAATCCGAGACTCCAAACATCATTCGGTCTCCAACGCATATTCCATATCTACTTAAAACAACTTCGAACCTTAAGTGTGTCACCCTACGGTTCGTGAACATGTAGACATTATGGAGACACATCTCCGATCAATAACCATTAGCGGGATCTGGAGATCCATAACAGCTCCCACATACTCAACGATGACTTTGTGATCGATAGAACCATTAACATACGAAACCAATTCCCTTTGTCACTCGATATTCTACTTATCCGAGGTTTGATCATCGGTATCTCCATACCTAGTTCTACCTCGTTACTGATAAGTACTCTTTACTCGTTCCATGTTATGTCATCCCTTGTGACCTAGTCACATGCTTGCAAGCTAACTAGATGACATTCCACCGAGAGGGCCCAGAGCATATCTATCCGTCTTATGGATGGACAAATCCCAATCTTGGTCCATGCGCTTCAACACATACTTTCAGAATACCCAATGACACCTTTATAACCACCCAGTTACAAAGCGGTGTTTGATGTCATCAAAGTACCCATCCGGTGATGGTGATTAACATAACCTCATGGTCGAAGGATTAGGTTACTATGCATTTTGAAAAGCTTGTAGCAAAACGAACTTTAATGACTTGATCTTATGCTATGCTTACTATGGGTGTGTGTCCATCACATCATTCTCCTAATGATATGATCTTGTTATTAATGACATCCAATGTCCATGATCAGGAAACCATGATCATCCATTAATCAACAAGCTAGTTTAACAAGAGGCTTACTAGGGACTTTTTTATGTTTACAAAAACACACAAGTATTAATGTTTCCGGTTAATACAATTATAGCATGGGATGTAAACATTTATCATAAACATAAAGATATAATAATAACCACTTTATTATTGCCTCTTGGGCATATCTCCAACAGTCTCCCACTTGCACTAGAGTCAATAATCTAGTTAAAAATTTGTGCATTCAACACCTATGGCTTTCTGGTGTTGTATAGACACTATTGCTAGTGGTAAACATAATCTTCGGATCTGACACTTCCAGGTCCGTGTGTATTTGCATGTCCTTGCGTTTCTACGCATTACTCATTCTCCAATGAGACGGCATTGTATAAATTTGGTCCTTTGGTGAGACCTTTAGTTCCTTGGGATTAAATCATGTTGATACAATTGTCATACAATGTATCTTCATAGTATTATCCCGCTATGAACCACACCTAGTTTGATAACAAACTACTTGACGCAAATGCCCTCATTTGCTGCTATAATAATAGTCATATACTTAGCCTTTTGTTGTAGTATCTGACACAATGTTTTAACTTTGGTACTCAACCAAATCCTTTATGGAACTTCCTTTCCATTACATTGTGCCACCCATAGTTTAAATTGTGATAAACTTAATTTGTGACAAAACTAGTATCAATGCAACAATTTACAATGAACTATTTGTCACCACTATATAAATAATATATTCTTAGTTCTTCCAAAAGATCATAGGAATATCCCTACTATTGTCCAATGATCATCTTATGAGTCATTCTGGTATATGCTCATAACATTTAGAGCATAGGACATATCTGGATGTGTACATCTCAAAGAATGATTGATCAAAATATTCTTGCGATTTCACCAAGTGTCAAAACACTTGAATTTTGTGTCAACACACTTGAATCTTGATTCAGTCCTTTCCGTGCGTCAAGAACCTTTCTTGTTGTTCCCATATTGAACTCATTCAACATCTTATCTATGTACATTTGGCAAAACCATATTAGCGCCTCAATCTATCCATATAGACATTGATGCCTAATTCTTGGGTTATGCCTAAGTCTTTCATCGAAATGAAATTCTTAACCTGTGTCAATAAAAGATAGATCATTTCTAATCAACAATATGTCTTTCACATAATGTATTAGAAATATGTCTTAGCGCTCCCACTTGATTTCTTGCAAAATGCAAACATCTTCATCGTCTCTGATGAAATTAAACCTTTTAACGGTTTCATCACGGTGAAGATTCTAACTCCGCGATGCTCACTTCAACCATTGAAGCTTTGCATACTCTTTTAGCATCCTTTGAATTAACAAAACCCTTTGGATCGTGTCATGGACACATCCTAGGTAACCATTCTATTAGAAGAACTTGTTTTGTTTGTTCAACTACCATATACCAAAATATATGTAGTGGTTGCTACATTAATCCGTCCAGACTAAATATCACTATGAAAGATCAAATCTTATCATAGTCAATTTCTTGAACATTGTCGTAAACTCTTTCCGACATGTCGACTATTTCATAGATGTGAAACATCCATGTCTATTTCTTTATAGATCCATATACGACTGTAAGGTCTTGCACCTTTCTAGAGGGTCTTTCAAATTCAAAGCTTGATTTCTCGTGTATGGAATTATCATGGATTTTATGGCTTCAAGCCACTTAACGAAGCCAGGGCCCATCATTGATTATTTGCATGTAGTCGGTTCATCATTGTCAAACAACAATGATTTAACTCTCAAATCTTGGCATTTGATTACTTACCCGACCTACTTGGTTCAATAGTAACTTAGATCTCCGTGACCACAACCTTTGAGGCACGTGAGCCATGAGCATTGTTGCTGCCTCCGGGACACTTTCCGACGCTGCGCAACTCAGCACATATTAGCCAAGGTTCAACAACCTTATCAAAGTTCTATTGTCCTCCCACTTAACTTTTCACCAAAATTCCTTCTCAAGAAACTCGACATTCTAAGCGACAAACACTTTTGTCTTCGGTGTTATGGAGGAATACCCAATGGTTATTCGAAATAACCTACAAAGACATTCTCATCCGACTTTGGTTGTAAACACTTTACTTATGCCTAGCATACCAAAAATTTAAGAAAGGACAACCTGGGTTTTATCCCAAACCATGACTTATATGGTATCATTTCAACGGATCACGATGGAGCTCTTTTCAGTGTAAAAGCGGTAGTCACTAAAGCTTTAATCTTCTAAAATATAATGGCAGTTTTATAAATGACACCTTTGATCTTATCATGTCAAACAAGGTTTCATTACATATCTTGAACACTCCATACTCCTATGGTGTTTTGGGAAATGCAAATCCATGGAACGATTCCTCAAATCTTAGGTGTTTTGCTAAACTTGTAACTTAAACATCTTTCTTTATGATCCAATCATAAACTTTTTTATTTTCTTGCTACAATAATTTTCCACTTCATCTTGAAAGTCTTTGAACATTTTCAAATGTTTCATACTTCTTCCTTATTGAGTAAGCATATACATATACTCACTCAAATCTTCGGAGAAAGCATATGAAGTTGAAATCCATCATACGACTACACATAATGGACTATATACATCAATATGTACAAATTCCAATCAGTTAGTCGTCCGTTCCTCTTTGGCCTCTGACGGAGTTTTAATTATCTCCAGGAAAGTATCACAAGCGTCATTTGATCAAAATCAAAGACTCCAAAAATCCATCAACACGGAGTTTCTTCATGTATCCCTTTCAATATAATTTAAACAGCGATGTCACTTCGCAAGTGATCTTTCAATTATTTGTCTTGCGACATTTTAGCATTAGTTTTATGGTCGTTATTTCTCCAACCAGACTTGTATATCATCCATCTATTATGGAATACGGTAATTATTTGAACAACCTTTTGTCGTCATAATACCTGATCAAAATAACAATTATTGAAACAAATCTTGAAGGTAAGCTTTGATGTTAACGAGCAACACAACAACCCTTTGTTTGTTTTCGATGAACATCATTACATATTCTCTTGCTAGTTACTTAGGCCATTGCAGTTCATGAATTGTGTTGTCCTGTATGACACTTCATACCAACCAATTCGGTATCCAATACCGCAGAACCACATTGTTTAACAACCAAGGAATACAGCCATAACATGTATCTTCTATATACCTAAGTTGGACATCTCCAATCTTTTCTTTTCTGCCAAATATTTTATAGATTCTCTTTCGTCAATTCCTTTTCTTTTAAAAGAATCTATCAACATCAATAGTGGTGTCATTCACATGACACATAGTACAAAGTGTGTATAGTCAAATACTAATACCTTTGGACTTGCACTTTGAAGTGGATCACCTTCATCAAATGTTTGGCATTCTTTCAAAATTCCATTCTTTAGTAATCTTTTAGTGTAGTAAACATTTTACTTACATCTTCTATTCATCCTTATCATGACAACTTTCATGATCAAGCTGCTATAGCTTATAAAGGTGAATTGCGAGTATAATGTTTCTTTTCCAAAACCTTTTGGAGGATTAGGACGACTGGCGTCTTCAACCTTCACAAATTCTCATCAAATATGAGGACATATACTCTATCATGTTGTAACCAACACATTTTTTTAGATATCACAATACCTTTTCACATATGATGATTTGTGAAACATTGCTTTCAGCTCTTAGATAAACTTGATATTAAAAACAATCTTTTGAGTATCAAGAATCATGGAGGCAAACATGATACATTAGATACTAACACTGGAATTGTTACTCTTGATTTAATACTGTTTATTAAACTTCACAGAGTAAACAGAGTTTGCTGTAGGATTGCAATATGACTTTTAAACTTTAGATTGACACTCAAAACAATACGATACCAGTTCGTAAAGCAAATATCCAGAATTTCTATAGTTCTACTATCTCAACTATAACTAAGCGTAAGGTGGTAAACGGATGCCAATAACTACAACAAACTATGCAAATTCACTTTGATTGTGTTTATGATAAATTGAGTTCGACTAATCCAAATTACAAAAGAACTCCCACTCAAAACAACATCCCTCGAGTTTTTTTAGTGATTACACGAACCAAATCCACTACACCAAGTCCGATCATCACGTGAGATGATGTAGCTTTAAAGGCGAACAATCAACATGTTCATCATATCATCCATATGACTCATGCTTTACCTTTCGGTATTCCGTGTTCCAAGACCATGTCTGTACATGCTAGGCTTGTCAAGGTTAACCTTAGTATCCGCATGTGCAAATCTGGCTTGCACCCGTCGTATGCACACATAGAATCTATCACACCCGATCATCACGAGATGCTTCGAAACGACGAGTCTTAGCAACGGTGCCTACTAAGGACGAACACTTTATTACTTGATATTTAGTGAGAGGGATCATCTTATAATGCTACCGTCGTGATCTAAGCAATACAAGATGCATAAAGGATTAACATCACAGGCAATTCATAATTAGTGTGATATGATATGGCCCTTTCTTCTTATGCCTTTGATCTCCATCTCCAAAGCACGGACATGATCTCCATCATCACCAGCATTGCGTCAAGGTCAGTGGCGCCGCTTCATGGTTGTCCATCATCACTAGCAACTATTATAACTACTTGGAATAAAGCTATTACAAGATGAATAGACACGCAGGTCTTAACAGAATTAAAGACAACCATTAGGCTCCTGCCGGTTGCCATATTACAACAAGGATCATTGCATACATCAAATATAATCACAATCACATGATGGCCATATCACATCACAAAACCCCTGCAAAAACAAGTTAGACGCCTCTAATTTTCTTTGCATGTTTTACGTGGTTTGGGGCTTTGGAATAAGAACGGATCTTACCTACGAAACTCAACCACAACGTTGATACAAGTGCTATCAAGTGCAAAGTGTGGATTGGATCTATACTATGATGGGAGAGACAGACACCCGCAAAGCCACTTGTGCAATACGAGTTGCACGTCAACTGTGGAGCAAGTCTCATGTGCGATGACATGTAAGGTTAGCCCGGGTCGCTTCATCCCACCATACCGCAAGATACAAAGTACACAAAGCAAACGCCCACAAAACCATTGTGTTCTACTCGTGCAACAGATCTACGCATAAACCTGGCTCTGATACCACTGATGGGTTCGTAGCATGGAAAACAAAAAAATTCTACCGCAAGAACGAACAAAACCCAGATCTAATCTAGATAAAAGCCAAGATCTAATCTATTAGACATGTGCAACAAGATAGATCTGTACTAACCCTCGTAGATCCGAAAGCGTTACGAGATTGGATGTCGGGGTTGATGTAGTCGATCACTTGCCGATCTCAAGATCGTGTGGACGATCCTTCCGGCGCCGTGTTCCGGCAGCGCTTCCGCAGTCGGTCACATGTGCGGAGTCGAAGCAGACCTTCCTCTCCCTGTTCCAGCGAGCAGCGGAGGTAGTAGATCTTCTCCACGGAATCCCAGCAGCACAACGGTGTGGTGGTGGTGGTGGAGTAGAGATTTCTGCAGGGCTTCACCTAAGCCGGAGCAGAGCGAAGGAGGAGGAGAGAGGCAGCGGCTAGGGTTTGTTATGGGAGAGTTCTAGGGGGTGGCGCCCCCTCCCCTCTATTTAAAGGAGGGAGGCGCCATGGGAGGGGAGTCCTAGTAGGACTCCCCTCCCTCCTTGGCCGGCGGATTGGGAGGGGGGAGGAATCCTCCTCCCCCACGAATCCGTGTCTTGCCCCACAAAGACTCCTTGATCCTTTCTTGGTTTTCAAGCAAACTCCAAGAAATCTTCTAGAACCTTCCAGAACATTCCGAAACCTTCTAGAATCTCCATAAACACTGAACATTTCCTAACTTAGAAAATGATCCCAATATATGAATCTTATTCTCCGGACAATTCCGGATCTCCTCGTGATGTCCCGGATCCAATCCGAGACTCCAAACATCATTCGGTCTCTAACGCATATTCCATATCTACTTAAAACAACTTCGAACCTTAAGTGTGTCACCCTACGGTTCGTGAACATGTAGACATGATGGAGACACATCTCCGATCAATAACCATTAGCGGGATCTGGAGATCCATAACAGCTCCCACATACTCAACGATGACTTTGTGATCGATAGAACCATTAACATACGAAACCAATTCCCTTTGTCACGGGATATTCTACTTATCTGAGGTTTGATCGTCGGTATCTCCATACCTAGTTCTACCTCGTTATTGATAAGTACTCTTTACTCGTTCCATGTTATGTCATCCCTTGTGACCTAGTCACATGCTTGCAAGCTAACTAGATGACATTCCACCGAGAGGGCCCAGAGCATATCTATCCGTCTTATGGATGGACAAATCCCAATCTTGGTCCATGCGCTTCAACACATACTTTCATAATACCCAATGACACCTTTATAACCACCCAGTTACGAAGCGGTGTTTGATGTCATCAAAGTACCCATCCGGTGATGGTGATTAACATAACCTCATGGTCGAAGGATTAGGTTACTATGCATTTTGAAAAGCTTGTAGCAAAACGAACTTTAATGACTTGATCTTATGCTATGCTTACTATGGGTGTGTGTCCATCACATCATTCTCCTAATGATATGATCTTGTTATTAACGACATCCAATGTCCATGATCAGGAAACCATGATCATCCATTAATCAACAAGCTAGTTTAACAAGAGGCTTACTAGGGACTTTTTTATGTTTACAAAAACACACAAGTATTAATGTTTCCAGTTAATACAATTATAGCATGGGATGTAAACATTTATCATAAACATAAAGATATAATAATAACCACTTTATTATTGCCTCTTGGGCATATCTCCAACACGCATGCTTCACGCTTTAAGTGGACCCGACATGCGGTTGAGCCCCAGCATGCTGAGCGCCACTGGTCCGGCCCATTCCTTTTCCCGCGCTAGCCCATCGATTCAAATCTGGATTTTTCTTTTTTAGTTAAATCTAGTTTCTGTCCCCTAGTTTGAAAATCAATTCAGAGAGTTTTAGAAATCCAAATTGCATGAAACCAATTTTGTCTGAAAGGTATTAAAATGATCTATCCAAGCCCGTTGGATTTAATTCAATTAGAGTTATAGATCTCTCCTAATAAAAAATAAGAAGACAGAAGCTTTTGCAACTTGCAACATTTTTATAAAATCAACCAAGTTAGCTTTTGAGTTGATTCCAACTCTCAAAAATCACATTTCATCATATCTATCTAACCATGTAATAATATTAAGGTTGACATGCAGTGACTTTGGACTAGTACCAAAATAATGCTATATAGGCATTTCTAGTCACTTTAAATCATTAAATAATAAACTTAAACTAAAGTAATATTGATCCAACCTTTAAATCTCATTCCCACATGTTAGAATATGTGGTGAGGACATGTGTCCACATGATCCCATATTTTGGTGGTGAATATTAAATTTTAGTTAATATTTAAATGAGTAGAAATTACTTTTCTAAAATAAAAAGGATGAAACTATTGAAATTAAACTTGTGATGCTTGTGATGATAATAGATCACCAATTGTGTGTTTTAGAATGCTACTTAGCCTAGTTAAGTATTGTTTGGTGATTGTGCACTCCTTATGTATTTATAGAAGATAGTACCGACCAAGCTTACGAGGAGGAGGAGTTCTACCAAGAAGAAGAAGAAGAAGAAAACTTCAACCACTGCACCAACCAAGGCAAGCCACCATTAACAGTGCAAGGTACCCTTAGCAAGCTACCATTAGCAAGCTAGCACCATCCAAGCTTAACCCTTGCAAGTTTAGTGCTTAGCAAACTAGAAACAAACTAGATGGTTTAGCAAAGATGCCTTAAGCATGCTTTGATCACACCCCCTTTAACTATTAGTACCTCAAGTCTTATTGACAAGTTTTACCTCCCTTAGTTTACACAAAGTTCTTTACTTGTTTTGAAGGTAGCATAAAAAGTATAAAACTTGACCTACTTAGAAACCTTTAGATGTCATTCTATGGCATGAGATTGATCCCATCCTTCCACCTTAGTGAACACTCGTAACTTAGTATTTTAGAGTAGATCAAAAACTTGAGTCACTTTAGATGGAAATAATTGGTGAAATTGAATTGTGAAAACCTTGGAATGATGAGTCATTCTATTGAGATGTTTTGACATGTGTTGAGAAACACAACTAGTTTATGATGATGAAAATGATGAGGCATGAGCCTTAACCCTTTTATAAAACCGATGGTTGGATTCGGATGCGATACCATTCCAAATTTACCATACAACCACATTACCTGAATTGGGTAAGGCTTAGCTGAAAATTATATGCATTAGTATTAGTTCCCTCACGGGAGAGGTTTGAGATGAGGCTACCTCTCATGATGTCCACCTATGCAGTGCCCAAGATGACTGATGGTCATGGTCGGGAGGCCATGCTCATAGGAGAGGTGCTTATACTAGGGTGTGTAAAGGGAAGGTTATGTTTGATTATCTGCATACTAAGTATGATGATTCAGGGTTATCCCTGACAGATGTATCGAATCTTGTGGTGAAAGTGTACCACCTCTGCAGAGTGTCAAACTATTCGAATAGCTGCGTCCGCGGTTATGGACAGTTGGAATGGCCATATTGTTTCGTTGTTAGATGTTTTCTAAATAACTTGAAATGAATAATGAACTTTGACTTGACCACAACAGGGTTGTGTTGATAACAATAGCTTCCCAACTTAAGTGATTCTAGAACTTTACTTTATCTTTCTTTGCTTCAGAACTCAGCTTAGGTTTCAAACTTAACTTTATAGTTAAACTTAGCTCTAGCACTTTAGCTTAGAATTATACTCCTTGTTAGTAGTAGTTTGCGAGTACTTAAAGAGTACTCATGGCTTATGTCCCTGGCTATTATCATGGCCAGACTATGAAGGAGATTATCAAGATGATGGTCAGCAGGACGGCTATGATAACTAGGACTATCTTCCTTCGTCAGCATTGCTTGTGCCCTTGAAGATGGACCCCACCGCTACGCTTATCTTTTATTTCCGTTGCTTGTTGTATTAAAGACTGGATCATGAGATCCTTATTTGTGTAAAACCTTATGTATGGTTTGTAATGGATGATGTACTGTGATATCCAATCCGTTATGTCTCGCAAAAATGGTAATCCTGGGATTGCGAGGTATGGCATAACGGGCATTTGGGATTAAAAATCCGGGTGTTGACAGAAACGCTGCGGGCGAGAGTTTGCTGATAGCTGAACCAGTTGTTGGGACAATGATTTTTGGATGAAAATATTTGACAAAATTACACATCTTTGATTGCATGGACATAGCTTGTCAGTGATATAATGGCGTGTCATTTTGTCAAACCCTGTAAAATGTGAGCAATGATTCTGAATTTCCGATGGCTCCTCTCGCTTCAACCAACGAAAGTTTTCCTGTCAAAAGATACTAAGCCTACCTCCTCGAAACAAGTGATACTCCTCCTACCTCCTTTCTATAAAAGAAGGCCTATAATTCTTTTTCTAAAATCAAATGATGGAAAATTCAATTAATTTTTTAGAAAAAACTACGAACATCTACGGTACCAAATCAACACCAAGATACATTATGATATATATTTTTATATTATATACCTATCTAACATCATAGTTTTTTATAGATTTTTATATAGGTTTGGTCAAACTTTACCAAATGGAGGTTAGAGCATCTTCACCGGTGCCCCCAAAAGTTGCTCAGCAACTCCGCCGACATGTGCTTTGGGGAAGCCTGCCCAAGCTGCTAGCTGTTTGGGATGGCCTTCTCACACCGACACCCCCAACAGTAACTCCCTAAAATATATTTTGGCTATTTTTTTGATAAATAGCACATATTGCAACCACAGTAGCACATATTTGAAGCATATAAAATTGAAATAAATCAAACTTTATTGCAACAAATGAAAAAATAGTTTGCACAATAATTTAATAAATAATTTACAGTTCAAATAGATCAAGTCAGGGGCATTTCCTTTGAGCGCTCACAAATGCTCCACAAGATCTTATTATAGTTGGGCATGCACATATTCGTCATGGATTTCTTGATGCATGGCGAGAAAAGCACCAAACTTAGCCAGTATCTCATGATTGACATAGGCAAGAGGGCTCATTTGCTCATATGGTTGAATATCATCAACTACTAGAGCATCATGCTCACTCTTGATGATCATGTTGTGCATGATCACACAAGCATTGGTCACCTCCCACATCTGAGATGTTGACTAGGTAAGAACAGGGTAGCTGACGATAGCAAAACAATCTTAGAGCACACCAAATGGTCACTCAACATCCATCATATTCCTACGAGCCTCCTAGCACTTCGAAAATCAAGCTCTTGCATCAATATGAGGGTCGGGGTTGTCTTTAGGAATGTGGCCCATCTAGGATAAATTCCATTGGCTAGGTGGTATCCCTTGGTGTATGGCCTGTCATTGATCTCATAGTTGGCCATTGGAGCATGGCCTTAAGCAAGTATATCAACCACTAGAGAACACTTTAGCATGTTGATGTCTGACACATCCATAACGTATCTATAATTTTTGATGGTTTTATGCTAATAATATGCTTTTGATACTCCTTTTTATATAAAGTTTATGATTTATTTGGACTAACCTACTAATAGTTGCAAAAGTGCACAATGTTCTTGTTTTACACTTTGATGTGTAGGAATTACCAAGAATACAAGTGGAAACCTTGTTGGAGTCAAATTGGGATTTTCCAGAAATCTGTCTCAGAACTCTTTTTGAAGATGATCACGTTTCGGGTCGAAGACAGCATCAAACGGAAAACTCTTCAACTACAAAGTTGTTGGAAATTTCGCGACAAATGTTCTGGACATAAAATTTAGCTGACTTCGAGTCCGTATGGGCCTTATAGGCCCGATTTACTGCATCCTAAGATGGGGTGACGGGAATCCGAGAAGCTATATAAAGGGAGGAAACCTAATTTGCCCAGGACACCTCCACCCATGAATTTGTAGCCACCAAAGCCACGTTTTTGCCTCTCCCATAGATCCCATCTCCATGGGAGAGGGCTCCCAAGAAGCCATGAAGGAAGGGCGCTAAGGGCGGTGCTCCCTGTGATACAGGTGGCGGGGAAGGAGTCCTCCGCGCCGCCGTCGGCGCTGCCACCGCCTCTTCACCATCTTCACCGCCATCTCCATCGACTCCACCGCCATCTCCATCACCGTTGCTGACTCCCATGATGAGGAGGGAGTAGTTCTCTCTCGGGGCTAAGGGTTCTACCGGTAGCTATGTGTTCATCTCTCTCTCTATGCATGATCATATTGTGATCATGAGCTTTGTAATCAAGTAGATCTACCTTGCTACTCAAGTGCTTTAATAGATCTCTGCTCTCACCATATGTGTGAAAGTGACAGCATGCACACCATGGTAGCACTTAGGCTAGAGATTACAAATACTTGTTATGAGTTATATTTGGAGTTGGATGTTTCTATGAAATTATGGTGTTTGTTGGAACCATCTAGAGCTCAAGGTGACAGTATGGGGTTATCTTGATGGGAAAAGCAAACTTTAAGGAGTGCTGTTATAGCCCTACCATGGATTAGAGTGTCCAACCGGAGAGTAGTTCAGAGTAGTATCATAAAGAGAAGATATTTATATGAGAGTGTTCACTAGTGAAAGTATGATCCCTATGCCTTGTTTCTAAGCATTGAAACACCGTTTGCAACTAGATATGTTACATGTTTGCTTGCTGCTATCTTTATTTCAGTTTTCCTTTAGTCTCTTCCACGCCATCAAGCTCTTTTCTGGCACCGTTGTCTTATATCCATACCACTTGTATTTTACTATCTCTTCACCGAACTAGTGCACCTATACACCTGACAAGTGTATTGGATGTGTTCGGGACATAAGAGACTTCTTGTATCTTGATTGCAGGGTTGCTTGAGAGGGGATACCTTTGACCATTATTGCTCTCTTAGTTTGTCGCTCCTAGTCTTTTGCTAGCCTCCACAACCAAGTATGAGTTCCACTCATGCATCCAACTCCTTAAACCAAGTTATTCCAAAGAGTCCACCATACCTACCTATTAGCATATGCTATTCCAGGTATATTCATGTTTTTGTTTACCTTCCAAATTAAACTTGTTATGAGAAAACTAGTGATTAAAGCTCTCATGAACTTGATGGCACACTTTACTTTTCTTGCCCTTAATAAACTTGAACCATTGTGTCGTCTATGTTATATATGCTTGCACTTATATGTTGGGGATTAGCAGAACCATGCTGTCATGGGGAACGCTTCCAACATTGCACTTGCACTTTGTACCTAGTTGATATCATGCTCTATTGCCTATGGATGTCGTCGGTGTGAAATTAAAGGGGAGCTTGTAAGTCCATGGAGTTATGTATGTGTGTTAGAGAAACGCCTAGGCCACTGGTCTAATCCATGCCTAATCATGGTGGAAACCTGCAGCGTAACCATAATGAGCTATCTATGAAGTATTCTTCTTATAAAAAAAGAGTCAGATATTGAGAAAAAGAGAAAAAGAAAAAAAGAGATATGAGGAAAGAGGAAAGAGAGAAAAAAGCACCATTTTCCCATGGTAAATAAGAAGATTGTTGAGATGCTCATTGTCTGCTTGCCTTGTCATTTTGATATGGGGATTCTTCCGTATCATCGGGCAAGGGGTACCCCGTTGGCGGTTCTTTATACACATGTACTTACTATGACAAGAACTTACCGGTAACTAAACTTGAGTAGCATGAGGAGCGGCCCTCGTATTCAAGGGACATGAGATTGCCAACTTATACTTTGTCAAGCATATACTCCATAGTTTGTTCACTTTAACCTTAATCACTTCAAGATGCTTATGATAGGGGCAATGAGAGCTGAAAGCTAATAAGTACCATAATTTTTGGAAGCTCTTTATGAGACTTGAATCCCTGCTTCCTTCTATGAAGGCCCTTCTTTTACTTTTATATTGAGTCTCCATCTTCTATCTTTATGAACCTATTGAGAGAGCATAGTGGACATTCTTAGTTTAATGTGCATTGTTCCAAGACTAGTTGATTGATACATAACTTTGATATTGCTTGTTCTTAAACTATTTTTATCTAGTCACCCTTATGAACTTTGAAGGTGTCCTATGCATTTATGTTTTGCTACACTATGAGGGACAAGCTGAATACCATTCTCATTGTGTTTTCTTTATGTGAAACAAACAAATGTCTTTCAAAGCATTGTTATTCATGAATATTTTGTTTGTACCTTTTCATGCTACAACATAGTTGTTATGTCTTATTGTTAGAACTATACCTTTCATGTTCATGTTTAGAGTACCTTGATCCCAGCTATCAATGCTTTTACAATAATGATGATCAAGATTGTGTTGGCTGCGTGTCACCTCAAAAATTATATTATTTTTATTGTTTACCTACTCGAGGACGAGCAGGAACTAATCTTGAGGATGTTGATATGTCCATAACGTATATATAATTTTTGATGGTTTTATGCTAATAATACGCTTTTGATACTCCTTTTTATATAAAGTTTATGATTTATTTGTACTAACCTACTAATAGTTGCAAAAGTGCACAATGTTCTTGTTTTACACTTTGATGTGTAGGAATTACCAAGAATACAAGTGGAAACCTTGTTGGAGTTAAATTGGGATTTTCCAGAAATCTGTCTCAGAACTCTTTTTGAAGATGATCATATTTCAGATCGAAGACGGTGCAAACGAAAAACTCTTCAACTACAAAGTTGTTGGAAATTTCGCGACAAACGTTCTGGACATATTAGCTGATTCCGAGTCCGGACGAGCCTTATAGACTCGATTTACTGCAGCCTAAGATGGGGTGACGGGAATCCGAGAAGCTATATAAAGGGAGGAAACCTAATTCGCCCAGGACATCTCCACCCACGAATTTGCAGCCACCAAAGCCACGTTTTTTCCTCTCCCATAGATCCCATCTCCATGGGAAAGGGCTCCCAAGAAGCCATGAAGGAAGGGCGCTAAGGGGCGATGCTCCCCTATGATACAGGCGGCGGGGAAGGAGTCCTCCGCGCCGACGTCGCCGACGCCTCTTCACCATCTTCACCGCCATCTCCATCGACTCCACCGCCATCTCCATCGCCGTTGCTGACTCCCATGATGAGGAGGGAGTAGTTCTCTCTCGGGACTAAGGGTTCTACCGGTAGCTATGTGTTCATCTCTCTCTCTCTATGCATGATCATATTGTGATCATGAGCTTTGTAATCAAGTAGATCTACCTTGCTACTCAAGTGCTTTAATAGATCTCTGCTCTCCCCATGTGTGTGAAAGTGACAACGTACACACCATGGTGGCACTTAGGCTAGAGATTACAAATACTTGTTATCAGTTATATTTGGATTTGGATGTTTCTATGAAATTATGGTGTTTTTTGGAACCATATAGAGCTCAAGGTGACAGTGTGGGGTTATCTTGATGGGAAAAGCGAACTTTGAGGAGTGTTGTTATAGCCCTACCATGGATTAGAGTGTCTAACCGGAGAGTAGTTCAGAGTAGTATCATAGAGAGAAGATATTTATATGACAGTGTTCACTAGTGAAAGTATGATCCCTATGCCTTGTTTCTAAGCATTGAAACACCGTTTGCAACTAGATATGTTACATGTTTGCTTGCTGCTATCTTTATTTCAGTTTTCCTTTAGTCTCTTCCACGCCATCAAGCTCTTTTCTGGCACCGTTGTCTTATATCCATACCACTTGTATTTTACTATCTCTTCGCCGAACTAGTGCACCTATACACCTGACAAGTGTATTGGGTGTGTTGGGGACACAAGAGACTTCTTGTATCTTGATTGCAGGGTTGCTTGAGAGGGGATACCTTTGACCACTTCCTCCCTGAGTTCGATAAACCTTGGGTGATCCACTTAAGGGAAAACTTGCTGTTGTTCTACAAAGCTCTACACTTGGAGGCCCAACAACTGTCTACAAGAATAGAAGTACGTAGACATCAATGTCATTATGAGCTCCAGCCATACTAAAAAATGCATATCAAATCCATAGGTCATAATCTGTTACGACCTCAAGTACCACACCTGCACTCTTGGCTTTGTACATCCATTGCCAAGCTAATGGACGATTCTTCCATCTCCAATGCATGTATTCGATGCTCCCAACCATCCCAGGAAATCCCATTGCTTCGTGTTGTGCTAGTAACCGAGTTTTGTCTTGTTCATTTAGTGCTATCAAATAGGTTGGCCCAAAGATTCCCACCACAACCCGGTAAAATCTATACACACACTCAAATGATGTGGACTCAGCCATACACGGATAGTCATCTTGTGTATCATATACAAGATATCTCCAAGCAACCGTGCATTTCAGAGCAATGGAGAAACCAACCAATCTGGTGCAGTCCTTCTTGCAAATCAAATTGGGATCGAACTCTCGCATGCCATGCAAAATCTCCGTGAACAAATCCTTGTTCATCTTGAAGCGCTGCCGAAAAATGTGAGGCCCATGTGTTGGGTCAGCTTCAAAATAGTCGACCCCAACATCATCCGCTAGACATCCATTATTGGTCTCTATTCATCTTCGTCCTGACCTGGAACCTCCTCGCTAAGGAGTTCGCAGGCGCACGTGTAGACGAAGAAGAGCATGGATGATCATAGTGCGCTCCATTTCATTGTCTTCTGCATCGACCTCTTCTTGGAAGAATTGTACCATCATCATTTCATTGTCTCTATCCATACTCTACGCATGAAACGCCAGACGATTCAAACTACATAACACCCTACAATTTACCGATGATGTTGTTTGAAAGAAAATTTACCTAGGCAATTGGCCAAACACCTTCTGTGTGTAGCGACCTTGACGTGATTTAGGCCTGAGCAGCATGTTGACTGGTTGGCGAGACAACTGCACCGATGCTGGGACATAGTTGGTCCTGAATGGACTCTCAAGCGGGAGGTGGTTGGCCGTCAGCCGTTCCCAGGAGAAGCGCTAGGTTCCAGAATCGGTGTCATTGAAACTACGGCGAGAGAGTGACAACCTCGAAATTGTTTGGAGATATTCCCTAGAGGCCATTAATAAAGTTGTTTTATTGTTGTTATATCTCATATGTTCATAATAGTTTTATACCATGCTATAACTGTGTTAAGCAGAAACATTAATACATGTGTGGTATGTAAAATAAATCAAGTTCCTAGTTTCCTCTAGATGACTAGCTCGTTGGGCAATCGATGATCGAGGTTTCTCGATCATGGACATTTATGTCAATTGACAATGAGGTTACTTCATTAGATGAATGATGTGATGGACAAACATCAAACCAAAGTATTGCAATGTTATCCAGTCACAAAGTTAAACATCGTGATATGTAGCAAAGTGTAGCAACTTACTCCTTTGACCGTGAGATCATGTTTAATCACTACCACCTGATCCTGCTTAGATTGCATCAATCGTCATACCGTAAAAGAGTAGTCATAAAGGTGTATATTGGGTATTCCAGAGGGGTATGTTGATGCATATGCATTGAGATTGGGATTTTCCTATCGAGTGACGGATAGATACTCTGGGCCCACTCGGTGAGATTACATCAATAAGCTTGCAGCCATGTGACTAGGTCACAGGATGTAATATCACGGGAACAAGTAAATGTGTTTGTCAGTAATAAGATCGAACTAGGTATGTCGATGTAATATTTTGGATAAACTAGGTATCGTAGTGCAAAGGTAATGAGACTCGATGTTTAGGGTTCAATCGATCATGTAATTCATGGAAAGCATGGGGAGGCATCATGGGTTTCTAGATCCCGTTGTTGGTCTTTGATCAGAGAGGTGTCTCGATCATGTCTGTGCGTTCCTGATAGCTATAAGTGCACAGATCAATTCTAGCTAGTTTTAAAATAAGAGTATTGATCCCATAAAGAGCTATTGATAAAGGTCTTTATGCCCCTCGTTACTATTCATTAGAGAGTACTTGTAGGTTATATATAATTCCAAGTAATGGTGTATAAAGAGTGTATTTGAATAAGTGGTAAAGTAAAAAAACAAGAACAAAGTAATTAACAAAAGTAAACTAAATCAAGAGAGTGTTTATGAAGTGTTGTGTGATAGGGTTGACGGGTTCTCAAGGAGTGTAGGATTCACCACTAGCATGATATTATTAATCATAATTAGGATAACCTATTTCTTGTGTCATGATATGTGTTGAGAGAGATCTATAATAAGATGTTCACTACAAGGCTCGTATGAAGCCACTTCGTTGAGCCAAGAATGAGGTCACCTCTAAATAACCACTACGATGTCTGAAAGTAATCACCCATACAAACCACCGTAATTAAGGGTCTCCCTGTGGATATCGTAATTAGCTTAGGGAGTGTCTCTTTATCCTCCTTTGACCGTGCAGGTTGCTAGCCAGTGACAATTGTCATGAAGCTTTCCGAGCACACTTCCAAACACGTCCAAAGGATTGCTTCCTCATCTTTAGTCCTGAAGGCAAATGATATGTGGCTGACTACACATACCATCTAAAGAGAGAGATCAAACACAAATCATAAATCTATCATATACTGGCCAGTCATATGGACACAAGAATCCATCATCTTTATTGCAACTTCATAATAGTGATAGGGTTTCACCATCTCTCCCAACGAACAAGGCAACTACTCATACATGACAGGGATTGATGGCTCTGAAATATAGCCATCTTCGTCCACATTTAAACTGACATAACTATAATGCTTGCAGATAAGACACTCAGAGTTCCTATGGGAATAATAAGAGATGTTCCAATCTATGTTGGAAATATCCCATTGATTTTATGCTTATTGATATGCCTACTGATGTTTATTGTCCCATTATTTTTGGAAGAACCTGCTTAAACACCGCAGGAGCAAACATTGATTGAAGGAGACAAACTGTATCTCTCAAGTTTGGTGAAGAGAAAATGAACTTTCACTTCTCTAAATTTGACCATAAGCCGACTATCGAAGATTTAGACGATTATGAGTACGAACAAGAATAGGAAGGTAATATCGTCAATCTAGCTTCAGTAGTCATTGAGACCCCTGATGATGATTTAGCAAGGAGTTTAGTCAACAATAATAATACTTTTCAAAACATAGAAAAATTGGAAAGGGGATTACGTTAACAGCTAGATATCCTCCTTCATTGGTTCCTCGGTCTCCTGTATACTTGTTCAGTTTTTCTTGTCCGTGCCTCCTCTTCCATTGTCTTGAGGAATATCCTTTCCTCTTCTCGTTGATCTTCGAGCTACTGAACCATCATATGTTTTCTCGCCGTCCTTGGAAAAGGAAGGGCTTCAACATATGGGGGTGTTTCCCTTAATGGCTCAACATGAGATGCATTTATTGGATCAACTTATTCAACTGGTTCAGGCGGATGAGTATAATGGAGCCAATCTTTCTTAGGAGCGTCAATATGTTTTGTAAATGAAAGATTTGCAAAATAATATCATCATCAAGTTGAAGTTCATCATTAGTTTATTTTACTTTACCAGATTCTTTATAAGCATTGAGACAACATATTAAATTTTGATACCCCCTTCGCCACCTAAATCAAATCCCCATGTTTCTCTATTACGACGAATTTGTTCTAGAAGTTACCAAGCTTTAGTTATAGTTAACTCCATAAAGGAGCCTCCAGAATTTGTACCAAGCTCATGTTTAATTTCTTGATTAAGTCCCCCGTAGAAAATATGTAAAACATACCATTCAGGCAAATCATGATGGGGACATTTATTAAGAAGGGACTTATACCTTTTGAAGGCCCTTACCAAGCCTTCCCATGGGCGGTTCTTGATGTTTGTGATTGCCCTTCTTGCTTCAATAGTTTTTTTACCTTAGTAAAGAATCGAAATACAAATTCTCCTTTGAGTTTTTCCTAGGTATCTATTTTCTCTGCATGGCAAATTCTATACCAAGCTAAAACAATGTTGGTTAGAGATTGGCTAAACAATTTAAGTTTCAATTCATCATTAGAATAGCCCCTCAATTTAAGTGTCCAACATAACTCGGTAAAATGCATTAAATGAGTGTAAGGATCCTCATCGGGATCATCTCCTACAAAAGTTTTTTCTATAATAATAGCGATAAAGCGAGGGTTAACCTTGTATTCTAGTTTTCTCTCACTCGGGAATTCTTTGCGGAGTCCTCAATTGAACTTCTCGAGCTATTTAGTTGCATCGAGTTGATTCATCAGTCCGAGTGCAGTCATGGTGCTTACCTGAAACTAGTAAACAATTTTAGTAAAACCCAAAAGTGCTTAGCTCCCCGACAACGACGCCGAAAAATAGCTTTATGGCTACAAGTGCACAGATCAATTGTATCTAGTTTCAAAATAAGAGTATCATACCCACAAAGAGCTATTTGGTTAAGGTCTTTATGCCTGATAGCTGTGAGATTCAACACATTTTTGATGGTTTTCTTCTCGATTTGATTATTTTCTAGCTTTACCTAACGCCAATACTTCGGTAGCAAAAAAACTTGGTTTTTAATGTGTGTTTCAGGTTCTGAACATCAATATAAGGTTTTAACAAGAGAAACACAATATTTAGGCGAAAACAAGCAAGTCTCTTTTCGGAAGCAATCAAGGGAGGCACACAGAAGCTTTAACGAGCAACTATATGGCGGGAATATTTTTCCGCCCGTATAGTTGTGGTCCTATAGCTGTCGCCGCCTCCGTCTTGTCAAAAGGGACAACTTTTGTGAAGAGGCCAGACGTGAAATCATAACACAGCAACTGCCATCCCATCCAGAGAGGAGAAACAAGAGATCCGGAGAAGAAGGGGAAGACGTTCTTCATCTTGCTCCACGATCTTTGACCTCCTAGCCATCACACCCTCATAGCCCTTACTTGTACTTGAGAGAGAGAGAGATCTTCACTTTGCAAGATTAGAGTTTGAGATTGTTTCTTCCTACCTTGAATTGTGTTGGATTACTTTTCTATTCTTATTGTGGATCTCCACGGTAATATTGATAAGAACTCCCTTTATTTAATTATATCGATGATGCTTTCTTCTCTCATGTGTGAGTAAGTTCCTTGGGCGTAGGAGATATAAGGGATTGGTGAGATGTGATGTGCCTCCATATATTTTCTATTAGTTCGTGGTTGATTTTAATTACTATATTATGTGTGCTTGACTATCTATGGGATGCCTAATCCTTGTTGTACAATTAAGGGCCCAGACAACATGATGCTTTGTTCTACATAGATAGGATCTTGTTCGCTAGCAGACCGGGGACCCCCGAGTGACATGGGGATATCAATGGGAAACTAGTTTGACTTGAGGATCACAAGGAACCACTATGCGTATTACATTATTCTGATCCAAGGAGCTTAATTGCTAAGCAACCTGAAGGATCTTAATCGTCTAGTGACTGACCATGGTTTTGGTAGCAGGCTAGTAGGATTATTGAAGTTGGGATGAAATCTACCAAGAGGAGTTTCGGCTAATTATGGGTTGCTTGCCTACACATATATTTATAAGATTATAATTATTACACTTATAATTCGTCCACCTGGCACAGTCACTATCACCATGAACTATATCTCCCCACGCCTTCTTTGTCATCTGCAGAAAACCACAAACACTCGAATCGCTCTTTAATTTTATGCATTTTATTCCTAATGTTTACATTTTAGTTTTATTTAAACACATCCAGTTTAATCCAAATTTCATTCTTATTTCCACACTTGCAGTCAATTCACTCGAAGACCTGTGACAACTTTGATTGTGACAGAGACTTCACTCATGAACACTTACCTTTGGGCTCCCTGTTGGATCGATATATATACTTCGAAACTAGCTACAAACGATATGTGCACTTGTAGACATCAAGCAATTTTCTGGCATCGTTGCCGGGGAGCTAAGTGCTAAGTGTTTGTATCTTGACATTTCAGGTGTTACTATTACAAAATGGTCTCCCTAGGATACAAAGGGTCTACACGCTCTGGTAGGACCTATTTACCAGATTATTTTGAGCGCGTGCCTATTCAAAGGCGCGAGGAAATTATTGAAATACTTTTAAGATCAGATATGATTGAAGTTGAAAACCTGAGTGAGTTTATGGAAATCATGTCCCATTATAGGACAACTCCCAAGAAACCTGAGAAAACTTTTAGAGAATACAGTGCTCCAAACTCTACTTTCCTTGAACAACCAATAGAATTTCCTAATCCTGGGGTTAGAGAATATCAATTTGATGGTGGAATTATCAAAATTTTGCAGGAAAAAAGCTTTCAGTGGAAAGGAAGATGAAGACCCAGGAAGACATATTAGAGAGTTTGACGATGTGATGACAACACTTGGACCAAAAGGTTTGCCAAGAGACTTCTCTCGTCTATTTTTTTCGTTGGTCTCTTAAATGTAAGGCTCTAGACTGGTTATATTCTCTCCCTCGTCATTACATTAAATGTTGGGAAAACTGTATTGTTAAATTCATAAACAGGTTTAATCCTTTTAAAAAGGTAATTGAAACTAGAAAGAATATAGGCAACTTTAGTCAGAACATGGGAGAAAACTACCCACAAGCCCGTGATAGATTCTTTGGAATGATCAATAGAATTCCTAATCATGGCTATTCTGAATCAACTATTTGCCATTTATTTTACCATGGTCTTAATACTCAAAGCAGAGAGTTGCTTGACTTATCAGCAGGAGGATCGATAAATACTTTAACTATTAAAGCATGTTTGGAATTGATGTCTACTAGGGCTAAGAATGATTCTTTATATAATCCTGATTTTGACACTAAGCTTGAAAAAGGGATACTTCGTATAACTCTAGATCTTATGCCTAAAGTATTCTAATTAATGAAAGAAAAAGGTATACCTTCTGAACTTGTTAAGGAAAAGAAAGTAGACTTTTTACAAGTTTTTACTGAAGAAGATGAAACTAGAAAAGTTTTTCAAGAATTAAAACATCGACAAGTAAAATCTCATAATAACCTGCATAAGCATTTTCAAAGACATAAAAAGATTCTGGCAGAACTCACGAAAAATTATGATGAGATTGTCCAAGAAATAAAATTATTTCACAAGTATCTTAGTATGATTGAAACCCAATGTGAACAAATAGCATCTGGTTATCAAATTTTTCTTCAAGATGATATAGATATTACTGTTTCTACTAATGTTGTTACAAGGAGAGGTGCAATTGTTACATGAGCATTAGGACCACTAGAATATGAAGCTAAAAAAGATCGAAAGGAAAAATCCTTGCTCAAAGCAAGCCAAGAAGATGATACACTGGTGGATCCTCAAGATGAAACTGCTCAAGAAACACAAGATCAAACCATGGAGGAGCAAAATGATGCATAGGATGACCATTATGACTCTGATGCAGAGATAGTTGATCCAAGAGAATAAAAAGAGACAAGCAATGAAGATAAAGTTGTTGTAGTAGAAAAGAAGAAGAGCGATAAGCAGCAACAAAAGAAAGCAATGAAAGAGCCCGATCCCCCACAAAAGGTAAAAGACAAGAATAAGAAAGGTGAGCAAAAGCTTCCTTATCCAGATCACAAAAAGAAAGCACCGGATCAGGTAATCTATGATTCTTTCAAAAAGGCACTTAGTGATGTTCGTCTGGAAATTCCATTTGCAGATGCAATAAAAGTTCCTACCTATTCTAAATTCCTCCATGATATTTGTTGGAAATATGCCCTAGAGACAAATAGTAGTAAGAACTATTATCATATTTCATATAGTTTATGATTAAGTTTTATATCATGCTATAACTGTATTGAGTGGAAACCTCAATACACGTGTGATATACAAACAACCAGGGGTTCCCATTGAAACTCTAGTCACTGGTTCATTGGTCAACAGATGATCAAGTTTCCTGATCATGTGGCATTTATTCCAGTTGGAAATGGAGTCATCTCATTCTGAGAATGAAATGATGAACCAATACCCAACCTAAACATCGTGACCCGATCATGTCACGAAGTTCAAGTTATGATGATTAGAAATGGATCCTCATAGACTATTCCTTGGACCGTGAGGCTATATCAATCTCTGTCTCCCGAGAGTGCTTAGATATCATCAAGAGCCACTTGGTAATACAGTGGTTATAAAGGTGTGTTCAGATACTCGGAGGAAACCATAGAGGAAATATATGTCAAGAGCGGGATTTGTCCGTCCATGTGACGGGAAGATACTCAAAGGGCCCACTCGGAGAGGTTATATCCAATAGCTGCGCAGCGTGTGATTTGATCACGGGGATATCACTTGTCGGAATGAGTCAAGTAGCATTGTTCAGTAACGAGATTGAACACGACATGGTGATGTCATTGATCAGATCTCGGGCAATGCAAGTATCAAGAGACAAAGGGAATAAGAAACGACTGTCCCGGTTCAAACGACAAAAGATCTTCGTGGAACGCACAGGGGTCACATGGCCATCCAGGTCCCTTTGTCGATCATTGGTGTGGGAGTGTCCCGACCATGTCTAGAGTGTTCCCGAACCGTGGGGTATCACGCTTAAGGGCTTGATGATGCTTACAGAGTGTTTATAGGATGAGTAGAATCACCAAAGAATAGTACAGAGAAAGCCGGAAGGTTTTCGATAAGTCCGGAGGATGTCCGGAGTGGAGGTGGAAGTGTTCATAACCACGGAGGTTGAATAATATGTGAATGAATGTTAAATATTGATTTAATCAATTATTCATAATTATTTAATAAATAGAAAAATCAATTTAAATGGTCAAAGGTTTAATGGGCCAATTCCCGGAGGGGAGGGGCCCATTAGGGAAAGGAGAGAGGGAGAAGGGGCCAAGGGGGTGGCCGGCGCCCTAGTGGGCCAGCCACCCGCGCAGGGCCCATGGGGGTGGCCGGCGGTGCCACCCCTCCCCCCTCCTCTCCTTTAGTCCTACCCCGGGACTTTGAGGGAGGTAGTACCTCCCCTCCCCCTATATATAGTGGGGGTATTTGGCCAAATAAAACACACCAATAATCAATAAAGGTCTTCTCACTTTTGGGAGGACCTCTAATTGATATTTTCTCTCTCCCCCTCTCTCTCTCTCGTGACCGTGGTCCCAAGTCTGGACTCTATGAACGAGAGACATCTTCTTTGAGCCGCTACCGTGTGGCATTCGGATCCGGAGCTCTACTTCAAGAATCGCCGCTGGATCGGGAAGCGGAGTCATCGTCGCATCTTTGGACGTGTGTAACTCCCTGCGAGGTGTCGCACTTGAGGCACTCAAGTCGTTGGAGCCACGGGAGCGCAAGGACTTCATCACGACCTTGAGGTCGGCTTTGGCTCGTCTACATCAACCACGCTCTCCTGAGCATTGACAATGCTTTTCGGTCTTCAAGGGTAAGTTTGTGAAAAGCCCCTCCTGTTACTGTATTACTAATAGATAGGTCCTGGCAGCTTCAGGGGTTCAGGGGCGTAGGGTAAAATTTATTGTTTTCATACGTGGAACCCCTACAATATTCTTAGTAGAGAGAAAGAAATAACTAAAACCGTTGCCATGGTGACTAGTTATCCTGCTAATGGGAAGCAATTGTCTAAATCGGGAGATCCCAGAATACCAACTATTTCATGCTTAATTGGCAAAACAGATATTCATAATGTTGTGTGTGATTTAGGTGCAGGAGTTAGTGTAATCCCATATTCCCTCTATAAAAGGTTAGGATTAGGGGAGTATTCCCCTACTACCATCACTTTACAGATGGCTGACAAGTCCACTAAAGAACCCATTGGTATGATTGAGGATGTTCTACTTAGAATATATGAGCATGTTATTCCCACTGATTTTATTATTCTTGAAATGCCAGAGGATGAAAAATTATCCATAATACTTGGAAGACCTTTCCTTAGTACTATAGGAGCGTCCGTTGATTGTGCTGAGGGAAAAACAATCTTCAATGTTTATGATGCTGAAATCATTCGGTATTTTCCAAAAAATCTAGAAGCAGGAGAAAGATATATTCCACGGGCAAAACGAGTTCATGTGGTAAGTGCCTTTGATAAAGGACAACCCAAGGTAAGAATTCGAGAACAGAGAAGGGGTTGAATTATTCAACCATTCTTTAAAATGCTTAATGGGAGTCAACCCATCATATTAATAAAATAAATTAAAGAATAAAATGCCCATCGCATTCATACAACTTTTTCACAGACATTCTTGCGGAAGAGAGCCCGTGAAGATGCAGCTATCAAAAAGTAGTAGAAATATCGATTAAACAAGCGTAGAATAAGAATAAAAATAAAAATTTGAGTTTTATCTACAAAAACTAGCTTAATCATTTTGTCCAGATTAAAAAGTGAATCTCCAGTTGAGGAGAAGAAGTTTAATAGTACTAAAAATCCTGCTCTATATATGATGTTGTTGGTCGATAATTTTTACTATCATTTTTCTATCAAAAACAAGGTGTTCCGCTGAGTTTTAGGACAAGAAAGAATTCCCAAAGAAATAGAAATTTTTCGATGTCTACAGATGGTTTAACGACTAACTATACGGTGGGAATAAAAATTATGGCCGTATAGATATAGATGCCTTCATCAAATTTCTTTTCCAAGATACTGATGGTTTAACGACCAACTATATTGCGGGAATAAAAATTCCGGCCGTATAGATATCGATGCCTTTGTCAAATTTATTTTCCAGGTACTGATGGTTTAACGACCAACTATACAGCAGGAATAAAAATTATGGCCGTATAGTTTGGCCGTATAGTTAATGATGCCTATCTCAGAAATTTTATCTCAAGGACACAGAAGGTTTGACGACCAACTATACGGCGGGACCATTTTGATCCGGCCATATAGTTGTGCCTGTATAGCTGTGTTTGAAACCCTAATTGCCGGCGCTGCCGCAACTATACGACGGGAACTACATATCCCGCCCGTATAGTTGTGCCCGTATAGTTCAGCGCGACCACTTAATCACACCGGGGCGGCTAGGGTTCTTTTTCCTCCTCACTTTTCTCTCATATTCTCTCTCCAAACCTCTCAAAACCCACCTAGAATTCTTGATTCTTTGCGGATTTCGTTCGTTTGAGTTGGGGAATCAACAAATCGTGCATCAAGATGAACAAAATTGGTAGCATTTTTTGCAAGAGCAAGCGCCAACATGGCGAGAACTCAGGGCTCCGGGCCAAGCTCAACAACAAGTTGCCATGGTTTCATCAAGGAGGGTGATGCCCACATGTTGGGTTGATGATAGCTTTCTTACCGCAGTAGGGTTAAGGGCGGACTTCGACCTCATGTGTGAAAATTCCACTCTTGATCCATGAGCCTCAACATAACACCTTCGTAGCACTGAACCCATCTTTATAGTCACCCTGTTACGGTGTGATGTTTGATGTTATCAAGATACTCTTCCGGTGTTAGCAATTAACATGATCTCATGGTCTAAGGATAAAGATTACTTCGTATGATGTTATAGCAATATAAACATAATGAATTGATCGTAATGCTATACTTCGGATGAATGTTCATCGCATCATTCCACCAATGTTGTGACCTCGTTATTAACAACATCCAATGTCCATGATCAGGAAACCTTGATCATCTTGTTAATCAACGAGCTAGTCTATAAGAGAGGCATAACTAGGAACCCTTTTTGTTTATTAAACACACATGTATTGATGTTTCCGATCAATACAATTATAGCATGCAAAATAAACATTTATCATAAACATGGAATAAGATAATAACCACTTTATTATTGCCTCTCGGGCATATTCCCTTCAATAGGTGCACTAGTTCGGCGAAGAGATAGTGAAATACAAGTGGTATAGATAATTATAAGTGGTAACGGTGATAGAGAATAGCTTGGTGGCATGGAAAAGACTAAAGTAAAACTGAAATAAGGATGGAAGCAAGCAAACATGTAACAGATCTAATAGCAAACGGTGTTTCAGTGCTTAGAAACAAGGCCTAGGGATCATACTTTTACTAGTGAACACTCTCATATAAATATATCATCTTAATGATACTACGCTGAACTACTCTTCGGTTGGATACTCTAATCCACGGTAGAGCTATAACAACACACCTCAAAGTAAGGCTTTCCCATCTAGATAACCCCACACTGTCACCTTGAGTACTAGATGAGTCCAACAAACACCACAATTTCATAAAGACATCCAACTCCAAATATAACTCATAACAAGTATGTGTAATCTCTAGCCTAAGTGCCACCATGGTGTGCACGCTGTCACTTTCACACACATGGGGAGAGCAGAGATCTATTAAGCACTTGAGTAGCAAGGTAGATCTATAGATTACAAGCTCATGATCACAATATGATCATGCATAGAGAGAGAGATGAACACATAGCTACCGGTAGAACCCTTAGCCTCGAGAGAGAACTACTCCCTCCTCATCATGGGAATCAGCAATGGTGATGGAGATGGTGGTGGAGATCGATGGAGATGGCTCCGGGCACTTCCCGTCGGCAGTGGTCTTGGAATAGAGACTTTCTGTCCGCCGAATCTCCCCTTCGGTGGCGGCGGCGCTGCATAACTTTTCGTGGATATCTCATTGACGATCTAGGGTTTTGGTATCGGGAGGCTCTTATAGGCGAAGGAGGCAAGGTCGGTGGCCAGGCAGGAGGCCCACACCATGCCCTGCCGTGGCCTGGGCTGGCCCGTGCCAAGGGGTGGTGTGGCCACCCTATGGCCCCCTCCGTCTCTCCTTCTGGCTCCGTGAGTCTTCCAGGAAAATAGTAACTTTGGCTTTTGTCCCGTCCAATTCCGAGAATATTCATTTTTTACCTTCCTGAAACCAAAAACAGCAGAAAACAGGCAACTGGCACTGTGGCATCTTGTTAATAGGTTAGTCCAAGAAATCATATGAAAAGTACTCCAAAGTTGGAACAAAACACAAGAAAGTAGATAAAACCAAGCATGGAACATCAAAAATTATAGATACATTTGCAATGTATCACCGGAGCAGTCCACGGTTATCGGAGTAGAGTAGCAGGTGGTGTAGTCAGGGATGAGGCGATGATGTTGGCGGCAAAGTTGTAGTGGACGAAGACGTAGAAGGCGGCGAAAACAGCAGCGACCTGGGGTAGTCATGCTGGATGCCTAGAGTGGCAATGGGGTAGTCGGCGGGACCTGCGACAGCGAGAGGGTTCCCTACAGGTTACCTTGTGAAGCGCGGCAGCGGTGCTCGAAGTAGGCGAGGAAGACCCGGCGACGTGACAAAGACCATGTGCAAACGGCGACGATTTGCACCATAGGAGATGGCGCGTTAAAAGCCGATGCCGTCGATGCACGAGGACGGCAAAGTAGACTGCGTGCAGCCACGCTATGACCCGGGGACGGCATAGCTACGTGGCACAAGTCGGTGCTACTGGAAATATTCCCTAGAGATAAATAGTAATAAGGAGTATTATCATATTTTATATAGTGTATGATTAAGTTTTATATCATGCTATAACTGTATTGAGTGGAAACATCAATACACATGTGATATACAAACAACCAGAGGTTCCCAGTGAAACTCTAGTCACTGGTTCATTGGTCAACAGATGATCATGTTTTGTGATCATGTGGCATTTATGTCAGTTGGAAATGGAGTCAACTCATTCTGAGAATGAGATGATGAACTAATACCCAACCTAAACATCATGACCCGATCATGTCACGAAGTTCAAGTTACGATGATTAGAAATGGATCCTCGTAGACTATTCCTTAGACGGTGAGGCTATATCAATCACTGTCTCCCGAGGGTGCTTAGATAGCATCAAGCGCCATTTGGTAATACAATGGTTATAAAGGTGTGTTCAGGTACTCGGAGGAAACTGTAGAGGCAATATATGTCAAGAGCGAGATTTGTCCGTCCACGTGATGGAAAGATACTCAAGGGCCCACTCAGAGAAGTTATATCCAATAGCTGCGCAGCGTGTGATTTGATCACAGGGATATCACTTGTCGGAACGAGTCAAGTAGCATTGTTAGGTAACGAGATTGAACACGACATGGTGATGTCATTGATCAGATCTCGGTCAATGCAAGTATCGAGAGACAAAGGGAATAAGACACGACTATCCCGGTTCAAATGACGAAAGATCTTCGTGGAACGCACAGGGGTCACATGGCCATCTAGGTCCCTCTGTCGATCATTGGTGTGGGAGTGTCTCAACCATGTCTGGAGTGTTCCTGAACCGCGGGGTATCACGCTTAAGGGCTTGATGATGCTTAGAGAGTGTTTATAGGATCAGAAGAATCGTCGAAGAATAGTAGAGAGAAAACCAGAAGGGTTTCGGTAAGTCCGGAGGATGTCCGGAGTGGAGGTGGAAGTGTCCCATAACCACGGAGATTGAATAATATGTGAATGAATGTTAAATAATGATTTAATCATTTATTCATAATTATTTAATAAAGAGAAAATCAATTTAAAAGGTCAAAAGGCTTAATGGGCCAATTCTAGGAGGGGAGAGGGCCCATTAGGGAAAGGAGAGAGGGAGAAGGGACAAAGGGGGTGGCCGGCTGGGCCAAGCCCCCCCCCCACGCGGGGCCCACTAGGGCCAGCCGGCGGCTCCCCTCCCCCTCCTCTCCTTTAGTCCCACCCTAGGACTTTGAGGGAGGTAGTACCTCCCCTCCCCCTATATATAGTGGGGGTATTTGGCTAGATAAATACACACAATATTCAATAAAGGTCTTCTCACTTTTGGGAAGATCTCCAATTGATACTCTCTCTCTCTCTCTCTCTCTCTATCGTGACTGTGGTCCCAAGTTTGGATTGCGCGAACGAGAGATATCTTCACCGTGGAGCGCCGTCGCGCTGCGGGATTCGGATCTAGGAGCTCTACTTCCGCAACTGTTGCTGGATCGGGGAAGCGGGAGTCATCGTCAGGCACCGGACGTGTGTAACTCCCCGCGAGGTGTCGCATTCAAGTCGTTGGAGCCACAAGAGCGCAAGGACTTCATCACGACCTTGAGGTCGGCTTCGGATCGTCTACGTCAACCACACTCTCCTGAGCGTTGACAACGCTTTTCGGTCTTCAAGGGTAAGTTCGCGAAAAGCCCCTCCCGTTATTGTATTACTAATAGATAGGTCCTGGCAGCATCAGGGGTTCAGGGGCGTAGGGTAAAAATTATTGTTTTCATACGCGGAACCCCTACAGGTGCAGCAACTGGGAGACCACCAGCGACATACACGCCAAGGAAGGCACGTTGGAAGCCATTAGCGTGGACCAAAGGCGGCGATGCTGCGGCCCGAGGGGGCGACGCAGCGGCAACCCGCAGCTCGATCGGTGGTAGCGCGTGCTCAGGGACGTGCTTGGCGTAGACAGGCGCGAGATCGGTTGATCAGACCGACGGTGCGCCGTATGTGCCAGGGCGTGGACGATGCGTAGATCGTAGTCAATGGCGGTGTAGCCGTTGAAGTACCGGACGATGATGGCGAAGATGATCCACGGGGGGGAGGAGGGCGCAACAGCCTTCTAAGGAAGGCGTAGCAGCCGTCCGTGGTGCGTGGCAACCTGTCGAGAGACCGCAACAGCCTGCCGAGGCAGGCGTGGCAGCGGAGAGGGCAGGCGCACGGGCGCGATGTAGATCGTCGATGCCGATGGTCGAAGTAGAGGCGCGGCGACAACGACGGCGGTGGGCGAGTCAATCCGATCTAAGATCGGTAAACCAAAAAAAGAAAACCGATCAAGAGATCGAAAAAGACTTGATCGGCGGACGAACCCTGCGTACGGGTTGCGCGGCCTCCGGCGGAGATCATGAAGATCGACCTCCTCGGGGGCGGCGCGGCGCAGAAGTGTGTGCGGTGGCTAGCGCGGTGCCATGGGGATGACGGCGCTAGGGTTTGGGGGGAGCCTACCGGCGAGGAGGGCGGCTAGGGTAGGAGAATCGTGGTTAGGCTGATACCATGTAGAAGGATAGAGAGGGAAAGAGATTGGCGGAATATGATTGATGTATTATTGAGCCTCATGGACGAGTATATATAGGCGTAGAGGGATTATCTTGGAGTGCAAGACAAGACACGAGATCTATCTCTATCCTAGATTACCTAACCGTACACGTATACTCTAACATGAACTACCTATGGAATCAACGTTAGTTTCGTATTTTAATAAATTTTCTAGTTATTTTGAATGTTTGAAATTTTTGTATTGGAGGACTGGGAGCCAACACCCCCAAAATCTTTGATCTATCCAGCATCCTTCACACGGGATAAAAACGGTCGCGCCGGACACCATATGGGAGACACGAGTAGAGATGGTCCTAATAATCCGAATCTAGAAAAATCTAAAAACATTAATATAGATTAATCGGGAAGAGTATAATTTATCAACTCAGTTAAAGCAAGAACCTAGAAGTCCCCCTAAAAAAAAGTTAAAACTAGAACTGTAAACCGATGAACTGGCGAGTACATTGGAGAAAAGGAAAAAAAACTGCGGCGGATGAGAGTTCGCTGACAGTGGGCCACGCCAGCGTCGGTGAGCGAGTCTCCTTCATTCTTCCCAACTTCGCAAGTCCTGGACGCCAACAGACAGGGCCGTCGCAGTCCTCTGCTACCTGCTGCAGTCTCTGAATTCGAATCACAGGATAGCTCTCGTCTTCTCCATACGCCCGTGTGCATCTCCTGCTCTTCCCACCGCGCCCGGGGCTTGGCGAATCCGTAGTCCCGTAGTTCGGTGGCTGCGGCCGTGCGGCGGAAATGGCGAACCCCCTCGCCGGGCTGCAGGACCACCTCAAGCACGCGCGCGACTACGCGCTCGAGGGGCTCTACGACACCTCCATCATCTTCTTCGACGGTGCCCTCGCGCAGATCAACAAGTGAGCACCCCCGCCCCCATCCCCCCGCCCCCATCCCCAGATTAGGCGTAATTTTAGAAATCAATCTAGATGTGTAATTCGCCCTCGCGCAGATCAACAAGTGAGCACCCCCGCCCCCATCCCCAGATTAGGCGTAATTTTAGAAATCAATCTAGATGTGTAATTCGCAAGGTCGGGCCAGTGAGGATCTTCGGATTTGTCTGTTGAGGATCCGTTTGATTGCTTCCGTGTAGTGGATTCTAGTCATTATGCTCTGAGCGAGAAGTCTGACTGTTGTTATGTTGTTAGTCTAGTCATTCTTTAAGGTTGAGAAAATCATTGTCTATTTTCACTGTTATGTGCCATCAAATGGCTGTAGTTTGGTAATCCTGTTTTGGTGTAAGTTTACGAAATTTCGATTCAATGGCTTGGGATTGATTTGTTTTCAGATTTACAATTGTTGGAAGCGTTGCAGCAGCTGATGTTTATGACTTGGGTGCTTCAGAATATTAAGCGATGCATGTAAACTTGTAAAGCCTGTCTGGCAGTCATAATTGATAAGGCACTATGGTTATATTGTAGAAGTGACAATGAGCTTTTGCATGGTTACACCAAAGAAACGTCGTTGTTTTAACTTTCAAAACAATACTAGTTGTTTGTTTTCACTAGAACAGTGCATTCACTCCAGAGATCAGCCTTTTGCGGATCAACTTTTGAGTTGCATTGTGCAAGTTTGCCATAGAAAAATAGGCTCATGCTCTTGTTCATTTGATTATTAGTTACATATTTCAAGGTAGAATGATCGATGTGGTGAATATTTTTATATGAAAAAAAGTTAGATAATGCATTTTCCGTGTCTTGCTTCTGTAACTTTATTCTTTATTAGTACTTAAAAGCTTAATAAATGCACTTTACTTGTTGTCTTCATGTTCTGATAGATAAGACTTGATCATGCAGGCATCTGACTAATTTGGATGACTCTTTCATTCGAACAAAATGGATGAAATGTAAGCAAGCTATAAGTGAAGAGGTAGAGATTGTGAGGCAGCTTGATGCCCAATTGAAGTCCTTTAAAGAAGCTCCTGGGAGTGGGATGCGGTCCTCATCGCCTCCTATTCGCTCTAATAGATCATTTCTGTTCCAACCGTTGGATGAGTATCCAACATCATCGCCACAAACCTTTGATGACCCTGATGTGTGGGCACCTCCAAGAGATACACCAACCCGAAGGTCAACAAGAGGCCAATCTAGTGCAAAAAAATCCTCCCAAGATGGAGCTTGGGCACGGGGTCCATCAAAGACTGGAACACCAAGCCGGGGTGCAAAACCCAATGGGAGTAAATCAAGCTCTGGGGTGAGATCATCAACTGCTTCTAGCACTGGCGGGAGGAAGGGAAAATCAAGTTCGAGCAAGGGTGATTCAGCGGTAATCTCTGTCAAGCAAATATTCTGTTCACTATAAAATATTTATTTGAACAAATATATTTAGTTTCTGTTGTTCGTTTCCTCTGTCTGCACCTGTAAATGAGAAAATATACATGTTCTGCATTTTTTTAAGATATTAGATTTATAGTGCTTCTTTTTATTTTGGCACTGTTTCCCTTATCTGCATAGTGCAAAAAGGAAGGAAGCTTCACGATATAATCTAAGATACATACTTATTTTATGGTAGTTCTTGTATGTGTATGGCTTCAAAATGTGTGTAGATCTGTTACTTCCAGCATACCTTCTTGGTGTATTCAAAGTAGAGCTGACAATTTTCTGCAAGGTACTGCAAAAGTCAATCACATGATGCCACTCAGCCCAACTTAGATCTTCTTTTATATAAAGCTAACTTGGGTTCTCCATTTCGCCCTAAAAATATTTAGTTCATAGTGAGAAAACATGCCTTTTTATTTTTGTTGAAAACACTTTTGTTGTTGTAACTCTACTGGAGAAATACCATCATCACCTATTTGTAGTTCCCAGCTGTTCATATTTCATAGTGGCAAATTATGATGGTGCACACAACAAGAATTAATGTTGAAATCACCAAGCATCTCAAAAGCAATCATATACTGAAACAAGAGAACATCTATTGTTATTTTTCAATTAAGGAACTGGAATCTTCATGCATACATTATGTAAAATATCGTCTCTCTCTTTTTTAGTTGATGTTTTGATCCTTATGTTTGATAGTTAACTACAAAGTACTTCTAGATGACATTCAAATTTCTTGAAATTTCTATTTTTTCCGATCTTTTCTTTTCAGAGTAGTGATGCTGAAGAAGGCAAGTCCAAAAAGTCACAGTATGAAGGGCCAGATGGAGACTTAGCTGCCATGCTTGAAAGAGATGTTCTAGATTCGACCCCAGGAGTGACATGGGATGATGTTGCAGGACTTAGTGAGGCCAAAAGACTCCTTGAGGAAGCGGTTGTGCTTCCTATCTGGATGCCTGAATATTTTCAGGTAATGATTTGTAGTTTTGGACTATGCTATTGTATGGACCTCCTCACACTTTTCCACAAAAAAGTGTATGTTAGTTTATTCTATCCATTCTTGTTGGTCATTTCTCTTCTTTATGAAAAGGCAGAGCTCCTGCTGGTTGCTCAAAAAAAAAATCCATTCTTGTTGCTATCTAACATCATGGCTAAGGATAATGTTGCTGTCTTTATTTGATAGCATGTGAGTAATCTGTATATATCACACTTAGTAATTGTTCTTAAATATGGATGGTTTTGAATATTGTCATTCAAAATTATGTGCGTCCAATCACCGTAACCGCAATTTGAGTATGTAACATTAGTAATTTATGATATTCAATGTAGTAGTATATTATATTCTCTCTTGTAACCTTTTCCATCCAGTCTAAGTTAGATCTAGCCTCATCATGTCCCTTCGGGTTCCATTTCTGATCAGGGTATTCGTCGACCTTGGAAAGGGGTTCTTATGTTTGGCCCACCAGGTACTGGGAAGACCCTTTTAGCAAAGGCAGTAGCTACAGAATGTGGCACAACATTCTTTAATGTTTCTTCTGCAACATTGGCTTCTAAATGGCGGGGGGAGAGTGAGCGCATGGTCCGTTGTTTATTTGAACTTGCAAGGGCCTACGCTCCAAGTACAATCTTCATTGATGAAATTGACTCCTTATGTACATCTCGTGGGTATGTAAACATACATTTTGCTGTTCGCCATGCAAGTTCAGTTTCTGTTATGACTGCCAAGATAATGACAACTTCCTGAACAACTTGTACCATAAACATGAAGACGTTCTTAATTGCTTTGCTTGTTAAACAAGTTACATTTTGTAGAAGAGAACATTTTTGTGCTTTTATATCTTTCTTTTTAATCTAGCACAACAAGCAGATGGCAGAAAAATATGAAACTGCTAGTTCTTTTATTTTATTTATATTCATTTAGAAAATACTATGCCTACATTTATCAGTTTATGTATTTATTCAGAGCTTCTGGTGAGCATGAATCATCGAGGAGGGTAAAGTCTGAACTTCTAGTGCAAATAGATGGTGTTAACAATAGCTCTACCAATGAAGATGGCCAGCCGAAAATTGTTATGGTTCTGGCAGCTACCAACTTTCCATGGGATATTGATGAAGCACTCAGGTTGGCAAACTGTTTTCAGTGATATTTGCATTTATTAATTTATTAGAGGTGCTACTGTTAGCATCAGAACTTTAGGCATAATATCTGGTTTTGTACAAGATGATTGATTCCTTGAGTTGTGCTGCCCTTGGAGACTTTGAGTCCTTAAGAAAATGCAAAGAATCCTTTTTTTTAGTTCATGCTTCATTTTTCACGTAACAGCTTGTGGCTTAAAATCAGAGCCTTGAGCATTTGTAACTTATTGTTCCTGGTTAGGTCCATAAGGCCATGCCTTGTATAGATGTAATTTCCTGTAAGAAATTGAATTTATATCTGGTCTAACTTTGAAGTCAATTCAGCATGTAAGCAGCAACACTTTGGGTGAAGGACTAGAGTAGTATATTGAAATTAGTTGCACCATGCAGACATTATACTTTACAGTTCACATCGTTCACGAACATTTAAAATTTTAAATCAGCATACCTTCTTGGGCTAGAGTCATATCTGGGTGTTTTGACTTTTGACTGCTCTTACGCCTCTACCGTGATTAATGTGCCGCTTTACATATCTGTGAAAACCTTTTTCCCCTGCAGTGGTGACTGCAGCTTCTGTTATTTAATTTTACCTGTTTATTTCTTTGTCAATCAATGTGCTCGCTACATGCAATTATTATACTGTAACTATATTTGTTTAAACTCTTTTGGCACATATGGCTTTTTAACTCGGTGTATCTTGATTGGCTCAGGCGGAGGCTGGAAAAGCGTATTTACATTCCACTTCCAAGTTTTGAAAGCAGAAAGTCACTCATCAACATTAATCTTAGAACGGTTGAGGTATGGTGTACTACATTTCTAATGCATTTCTTGTTCATCTTTTCTTGTGTTGTTCTCTGTTCATTGTGATGTCTTTGGTTATTTCATCCATTGGCACCGTTCACTTGTCAGTACTTCTTCTTTGACAGTAACTTACTGTTTCATATCTCCTGGTGCTTACTGCTTTTATATCAACAGGTATCTAGTGATGTTAACATTGATGAAGTTGCAAGAAGGACAGAAGGCTATAGTGGGGATGACCTTACAAATGTTTGCCGTGATGCTTCGATGAACGGCATGAGGCGGAAGATCGCAGGCAAGACCCGTGACGAGATCAAGAACATGTCAAAGGATGATATCTCGAAGGACCCCGTGGCCATGTGCGACTTCGAAGAAGCTCTGGCCAAGGTCCAGAAGAGTGTCTCGCCCTCTGATATCGAACGGCATGAGAAGTGGATGGCTGAGTTTGGATCCGCTTAAAACCTCCATTCAAAGCTTGCTAGATTTTGCCTACCCTTGTGTTTTTCCTGGCGTTTGCTTTATTTAGACTGCTGGTATGTTTGTTTCTACGGCCATACGTTTGTTCGATTATGTTCCCTGAGCCGGTAGGTTATCACGAGAGACAGACCATGAACTTGCAAGTGCTTGTTGATTGTTCAACTGGTATACTGGAAACACAATTGTTGTTGTGAATTCTCTAAAATGCTCAGTATCGTAGAAAATGCTACTCCCTCCGTTGAGAAATATAAAACGTTTTAGCTAAAATGTCTTATATTTCTGAACGGAGGGAGTACTATTTATTGCCATGACGAAGATGCTCTACATTAACAATTTTGAAATTTGCCTGTTTCAGCACCATTATGCTGTGTACGGTGCTCTTGCGTTGAGCGAGTTTCTTCTTTCGTGGCTTCGCTTTCATCTCTGAGGCACCTCTGAGCTCCTGGCACCAAGACCCGTATGCTGTGACTTTATTTGCCATCTGGTATCATAGCCTACTTCTCTACGCGCAATCTACTTAAGGACCTGGAAGTCGCGTCCATGACTTCTTTTCATGTCACCTCTCATCATGGGGAAAAGTACACGTCGATAGACGCTGCTTGATATATTTCTGTTCTTAAAAAGACGACATACTTGAGGAATGAGGAGTACTTGGCAGCGTGCATGCTTGATTTGTTTGGTAAACAGGTCAGCAATAGCTAAGCAAAATACTCTTAAATCTTAATTAATATCCAATTAATATCCCTCCGTTCCTTTCTATAGTGCCTATTGTTTTTTAGCAAAAAATCTAAAATATAAGAGTGCCGTTTGATATTTTAGCAAATACACCCCTCCACCGATCAGCCTTAAAAAAATAAACAGTCGATCTCCTGCGGCGGCGTATGTAACAAACGATCCCACGTTATTTCTCCCCTGGTAACGAGTATTGATATGGAGCTTTTTTTTCCTTAACAAACCCATATAGGCACGATCTCCTCAAGGCATGGACAAACAAAATCTTACTCGGGCTACCTTATTAGCATCCGTCAACGTGGACTTGATGGTATTTGTGTGGCGCCTAAACAAGTCCTCGTTTAAACGCTTCGACATATTCAACTTATTTGCTAAATCCTTGAGGGTGGTTATTTTCCTCAAATCCACCAGTTTGATAGCCTCTGGATCAAAGGATATCCTCTTCAGCCCAGAATTTGCACGTTTGCTTTCAAGTGCGTGTAATCCAAATTCTTCGCATTTGTCCACCAATTCACCAATGTCCGCGGAGGTATGTCCGTAAGTACGGATACTTCTTCGGACACTCCTCGACTTAACACACCAGCAGTGGTCCTCTCTAGAAGCATTACATACGCAGATTGCTTCTCATGGAGTGGATACCACCTTCTTTTCCTCTTCAATGTACCATCGACACCTGCAGGTTAAAGTGAAGAAAATTAGTCCTGCGGATAGTCATTTAGTCAAGTAGAGAACTGAACTGATTGAGAGCATTGAAGAATGCAGTATAAATGTACAAGATGACTATGGTTTGGTTGACAAGATGAACAGATAATTTAGAAAACGTAGTAAGAATTATAGCAACATGTGAGTAACAGGATGCATGATTACCAGGGGCTTCTCCATTGTCCATGCCTTTCTCATCGGCGTCTTCCTCGGGTTCATCTTCTTCATGCTCTTCATTGTCGTTGTCACCGTGTCCACTGCCTCCATTGATGCCTAAATTTCACATAACAAAATTCACCACATGATTTACTCCGTCGATTCAGATTACAAAACTCAACACATGAATTACGAAAAGGAAATTTAAAGTACTGCAGTTTTGTTCGGACATATAGACAGACTATAGGGATGCATTAAATAAACAAACAGATTAAGAAACCGGTTCATACCCGTGATCCAAAGACGTGCATACCTACTACGTGAAATCATGACTGCTCAACTAGTCTACGTACACATGTACAGATTAATTACTCATGATCCAAAGACGTGCATACCTACTGCATGGAATCATGACTGCTCAACTAGTCTACGTACACATATACAGATTGATTGATCATGACTGCTCAACTATTCTAAGTAAGCATCTACTTGAGTAGCAAGGTACCTTGAAAAGGAACACGACGAGGAGCCCACTGTGTCACCAGCGCACGCCCACGGCTGCGCCCTGTTAGTCCTAGGCGAGCTCGTCAACGGCTGTTGTTGCCTTCGCTAGGACCAGCGACCATGGCACGGTTGACAATGGACCGCACCCGGTGCGCAAGCCCATGGCGGCCATCGATCAGCGGATCATCGAGTCCTTCACGGACATCGAGTACATAGCCGTGTACGTGACTCCCATGGCCGTGTCCACCACTCCCTTGAATTCGGCCAGCGTTGACACCTCCGGCCAGGCCGAGCCTACCTCCACGCCACCGATCAGGTGTCTCTGCTACCAAATCGAGTTAAGAAAACAAAAAATATAATCGACTGCAAGAACGTACGTGGAGTACCTGGTTCAGATATGATGAACTCATAGTCGTAATTTAACTTGGCTGCATCCTCCTCCGCCTCCTCGCCGAGGGCATCTCAGTTTATCCACCCATGGCGGCGACCGGCTATTAGAGATGCCGAGATGGATCGAGACAGAGTTGGCGAGTTGGAAGGAGACGGCGATCGGGAGGGAGAGGCGACGAGCGGGAGGGTCATGAGATGGGGACGGGAAGGGGAGAATTTATAGCCAATTCTTGGCCAATTTCAAAACTAAATTTCTTGGGCAGTGGCGCCATAGGATTCCCTCAAATGCTGATTTTTTTGACGAGGCTTTGAATTTGGCAGAAGCAGTTGCTTCCATGTCTGGCGGGAGAGACAAAATAGAGCGCGGCTTTTCTTTGGGGGAGAGAGAAAACAGGTGCGGAGAGAGAAAAGAGGCGCGTCCTCCACGAACAAGAAAAACGTACGTGGAGATAATTGTGGGATTTATTGCGACAGTTTAGAAAGTAATCAGATCTCCTTTATTTTAGACTAGTCTCAAATCATTTGGACAGAGTGTTTTCTATCAAAAATCATCTTGCGCTAATTTCCGTGCCAAAAAACAATAGGACTATAGAAAAGAACGGAGGGAGTAAGAAAAATAAAAGTTCAGATAAAAAGCGCTGTTGCCAGGGATCGAACCCGGGTCACCCGCGTGACAGGCGGGAATACTTACCACTATACTACAACGACTTTGGTGTTTGTGTTACGAATTTTTTTATTCATATTTTATACTACTTATCAACCATCTAAAAAACTAACCTTTTATTTTTGAAACAAGGGCAATGCCAGAATGGACTAACGTTTTCCTGAAGATGCAAAATCTTTGCCACAACGTATCAATAAGGAATCTCATGGACTAACGCATGTTTGGCTTCCTCCTGTGCGAGGACTGTACTAGGAGCTTACAAGTTGTTGGTGTTGGTTCAACTCTTCCTGTTTGGCGTTCTGCCGCAAAAACTGTACACTGTACTAAGTTTGTCGCAAGCCGCTGTACTAGCCCCAGAATTATCAGGCCGAGGAATACACCTACAGTTACCGAGCGGAACAACACCATGACATCTATGTGCTCATACTCTGTAGCCTGCCTCGCGCGCGAAGCCTATTCCGATGCTAAACCGCGGCAGGAAACATGCTTCAGAAAGGCGCAGGCAGCCGCGTGCGCATTTACCCCTCCCTCTCTCTCTCGCGCGCGCGCTCTTGTGACTCTGTGCTGCCCTTCCTGCCCCCCACGGCACACCGGCACGCGGTGACAACACGGACACAGCGACCGAGACCGAAAAGCCGCTGGCTAGGACCGTACAAGAACAAAAGGAACGAGAGAGGGCGCGCACTGCACCCGGAACGTGGTGCCTCAGCCCTCAGACCTGTGTATGGCCGTGCCACTGTACGCTGCGTTGAAACGGAACAGTAACGGGGGAGCCAGCAAGTGGGCAGCCCCAGAAGGCAACGCTGACCATCATGGTACACGGCCCCACTGTTCGGGCCGGAGATGCGTGGCGTGGCGTGGCGGGGAAGGGCCTGCGAGTGCGGCAGCACGTACGTATGTCCCGCACGCGCTGGCTGCATGCACGCTCGGTGGCTCGATTGTCGAAACTTCCCAGATGCGGGTGCCGACCCATCCATATCAACGTAGTAGTACGTCGCGTACGCGCGCCCGGGCGTGCCGTGCCATTGCGCTCGCGCACCGGGGCCGGCCGATGCCGTTGGGGGAAGCCAGGCCTGGCGCCCGGCGGTAGCAGCAGTACTGGCCAAGAGCGCCATAAATAAAAGCCTGAAAGCCTCTCATGCGCGCACGCATCGGCATCTTGCGATCTCCTGTCTTGTCCGTCCTGCCGCTGCCGTTGCCGGCAGCGCGCGTCCGTCCGTCTCGATTCTTGCCGGCCAGCCGGTACGTACGTACGTACCTGCCGCCAGGCGCCAGCTAATTAATCTAGGTCGCGGCGGAGCAGGCGGCCCCGGCTATAGCCTCTGCGATGCTGGCCCTTTTTCTTTATTCCTCTGGGCTGCGCTGTGCGGGTGTACACCGGTACAGAGAGATGCGCGCTTTTGCGAGCGCCTCGGCTTGTCAAGGCCGGATGGCTGGCCTAGCCGGGTCCAATCGTGCGTGCGTGGAATGGATCGGTGTCACTAGCGTCAAAGAGGGGAATCAAAGTTGGTGACAGCGTATCACACAAGAACATGGTACTACTACTACCGTGGTACAGAATTAATGTGATAGGACGGATCAGAGTCGCTTCAGGACATGCATCTCTTGATGTGCAAGAAGGTGAATGCACTCATGCATCTCTCTCTTGAGTCGCTTCAGGACATGCATCTCTTGGCATTCTGCACCATGCGTACCAGCCTTCGATCGATCCACCGGTTCCTCCTGGCCAAATTCCGCGGTACAAACACGGTGTGCAATGGCATCGATCACCTGCTTCGGAGGGCCTGGTTGCATGCACAGCACGCAGTTGCAGCTTGCTGCTTGCGGCTTGCAGGCAGGCAGGCAGGCAGGGCAGGCACGATGTTCTTCTAGGATATGCTCCTATTGCGCTACTCCTACTGCGGGTATCTCGGTTCCTAGCTTCGTGCTTGCTCGCTTTGAACTCAACCCAACCTACATAGCTACTCCCCTAGCCAGCTAGTTTGCGATTTGTCTCCTGACAAGAGATCGGGCCGCAGAGTAGACCCTATATATATATGCTTCGTTTAGGCTTTATAGGTCACCGGCCGCGGCCGGAATGCATGGCAGATTGTGCTGCCCGGCTAAGCGATGCCATGGCGCTTACATGACCCATTTAATGCTGCCTGACTGCCTATGTTTCCACCGGATTGAATCCAAAAACAGTCAACGTGAAATCAGACTATTCATCTAGTTTAAATCGGAGGCCTCTTTCGATTCTACGATTTTGGAAACATGGTATAATGCCCCAGCATTTAGGATCAATCAAAGTGTAGAAGTGAGCGCTTGTATCTGTATTCATGCATCTGAAAATCTGGATAAATTTTTCGCAAATGTTTAAAACACAAAATGACCAAGGTTTCTCTTAGTCTGATGATTTACATTTAGCTTATCAGGTGAGTGCTATGAATTTTGACATGACCTTTATTGATTTCAATTGTTTTGGGGGAATAAACAATTCAAAATTTGTTTTTAAATTTCAAATTTGAATTCAGATAAACTTAAGAAAATTCACCAATTGAATTAATGAGTATCTAATCGATTAAAGAAAATGTAAATTCAATTGTTTAAGAATATAAATATAGTATTACTATAAATGATAACAATGAATGAATTTGTGTACATTGAAGAATAGAATAGTAATTGATTTTATTTCTTTATATAATACTCCGTATTACATTTCCTTTACAAAAGAAATTAAAAGAAAAGGAAATTACAATAAAAGAATAAAAAGTATCTTTGTTGCATAACACAATTTACATTGTCTTTACAACAGAAAAAAAGAAATTACAAAAGTGATAAAAAGAAAAACCTAGACTATTTCCTATCTACTTTCTTGATTTTCTTTATCTTCTTGATCTTCTTGATCTTGATCCCTGTAATAAACAAAACAAACAAATAATAAAGTACAAAGGGGTTAGTTTGTTAAGAATTGCTCTCAGACTTATTAGTGAAGTGCACTGTTTTGTCTCATCATCAAGCATAAGGTAATCAGGGGCAGATTAGTCCTTGTCTCTAGATTAGCTTCAGTCTGTGCATCATTAGCCAAGGGGAAAGTTTCACCAAAGGATAATAACAAAAGATTAAAACATGAGAGAAGATCCAGTTTTTTTACTTGATCTCATCGTCAACTCAAAGAATAACCACATGCAGACTTGAACCACTAAAACGGGCCACCGCGAGCAGCTCACACGCCAGTATATGTGTGTGTTGTAACATAGTGGTAGAGATTACATAAGAGGAGAGCGCAACTCTAGTAGCTAAGCCGCTAGAAACACATAAATTCACATCACACTACAGATCCACTCGACCATCACGAGTTCATCTGGTTCATCCAAAAACCACCACACCAAAACAACCATCGACAAACCAACATGGTCACCAGAATCAAGGCCAGCGGATCAATATTAGGAGCCAGGAGGAGGAGGCCAGCAAATCAAGTTCATCAACAAGGAGAAGATCAAGCACAAGGCCAAGATCTAGCAACAACTGATCATGAGAAGCTACAAGCTCATCCACAAGCAACAAGTACATCAGAAGGTTGTTAAACCTTTAACAAGTAATAGTATCTCCTCATTCTGCTTATTTGCTACCCTCACTAAGTGGTTTACTCTTTCCTTCTGCCTCTCCCGGGCCTCTCCAGTTAGACCCTCTAACTCGGACGTTGCTGCCTCTGCAGCCCTAAGGTTCTTCATTGGGGTACTGTACCTCTCCAGTCCTGCTGTAACTAAGATAGCTGTTTGCCCCGTCTTAGGCACATACTCCTTGTCTATCTCAGTGATCAAGTTTCTACCCCTAATTTTTACTCCATCCAAACGGTTTGCTTTTGCATACTCACGCAAAGTGATGTTCAGTGACTGCTGCAACTCAGCTACCTTCTTTGCCCCTACAAACATTTTTTGCTGGGTCTCCTCTAGCTCGGCCTGTGCCTGAGCCGGATCTACCACAGGTGTTATGGGAGTAGCTAAGCTATTTATCGCTTGCTGCAACACATTTTCTGGCCTCTCTAGTGGAGAGAATCTAGACCTAGCTGCCTTTGGGGTTGCATCTGGATCTGGCGTCGGGTCCTTGCTTGCTCCTGCATCTGGTGTGATCATCATGACCTCAATGCAGCCAGCGGGGCGAGTGATACGCGAGCCGCGAGCTGTGCTGAGAGGTGGCTCGCCTCCCTTAACGACGTGCATCGGGTGAGCGCATCACTCATCCACACCCACGTAGACCTTGTGCGCCGAGGCTGATGAAGAGACCGTTGCACGGAGGAGGTCGGTTGGCGAAGCTGCTGATGGCTCAATGCACGGCGTCCAGAAAAGTGCTTGGTGCATGGTTGATGTAGAGCTCGTTGGAAACCCCAAGAGGAAGGTATGATGAGCACATCAGCAAGTTTCCCTCAGTTATGAAACCAAGGTTTAATTGAACCAGTAGGAGCAAGGAAACACCTCAAAGGTGTTACTAGTCGAAGCTTTGGCAGACGCCTACCGGTGCTAGTAGCAACGTGGAGACTTGCACAACACAACCACGTAACTTTGTCCCCAACTTCATGGCGAGGTTGTCAATCTCACCGTGTTTTACGGAAAACAAAGGATTAAACGTATCGAATGGAAAGAAGTAAAAGTTTGCAGAAAGTAAACACAAAGCAGTAAACAGTTGTAGATTGTATGTAAAGACAAGGACCGGGATCCATAGTTCACTAGAGGTGGCTCTCCTTAGATAGATAACATGCTGGGTGAACAAATTACAGCGAGACAATTGACAAACACCGAGAAAGCAATACATGCATATACTAATCATCTTGACTCCTTTGAGACTTGATTGGGCATTACAATATAATACATAGACCGCCATCCAACTGCATCTATGACTAATAATCCACCTTCAGGTTATCATCCGAACCCCCTCCAGTATTAAGTTGCAAGCAACAGATTATTGCTTTACGAACTAGGTGTAAAGTAAACAATACGATTGTTCTATGAACAAAGGATTGTTGTTTTCTCCCTAGTAGCAACATCACATCTAGTACCTTAGAGATTTCTGTCACTTTCCCAGATTACCAGAGGCATGAACCCACTATCGAGCATAAATACTAACTCTTGGAGTTGCTAGCATCTACTTGGCCAAGATAGCTACTAACAACGGAAAGTATGCAAGATCTCAAATAACAAAGACATGATAGAATCAATAATCAATCTGAAATAGCATCTCAATATCCATCGGATCCCCGCAAACACAACATGCAGAATTACAAATAGATGATCTTGATCATGAACGGAGCTCACAAGATCTAAACATGAAAGCACAAAGGAGGAGAACCAGCCATCTAGCTACTACATGGATCCGTAGTCCAAGGATGAACTACTCACGCATCACACCGGAGGCTTGCATGGTGATGAAGAAGGCCTACAGGGTGAATTCCCCTCTCCGGTAGGGTGCCGGGAAGAGCTTCAAATCCCTCCCGATCTAGGGATGGAGATGACGGCGGCTACAGACTCTTTCGTGGATTTTTGATCGGGTACTTAGGGTTTTCGTCCCGAGGGCAATATATAGGCGGAAGGAGAGGCCGAGGGGGTGTCGGGCGCGGCCACACCACCTGGGCGGGCCGGCCCGGCAGCGTGGCTGTGGTGTGGTGGCTCCTGACCCTTCTCCGCCTCAGATTCGCACTTGATCCTTCCGGGAAAAATAGGCACTTTGGCTTTTGTCCCGTCCAATTCGAGAATATTCATTTTCCGACATTCCCGGAACCAAAACAGCAGAAAAAAAGCAGCGGGTAATCTGTGGCTCTTGTTAATAGGTTAGTCCAAGAAATCATATGAAAAGTACTCCAAAGTTGGAACAAAACACAAGAAAGTGGATAAAACCAAGCATGGAACATCAAAAATTATAGATACATTTGCAATATATCAGCTGCTAGCGTTGTCGCTGACGTAGTCCAACACTCCAAAGCGCTGAACCAACCCGGATACGATGCGTTCCCGGTGGCGATGATGTTTCCCGTCTGGATCTTCACTCCTGCTAGCGCCCCTAGCCCCACGGTGGGCGCCAACTGTCGTGGTGGTGGCACGATAGATACCATGTATAGGCTAAAGATGGGGCTAATGAGTACTAGAGGTATCCAGGGAGGGATAGTGTGGTGATTCCACACATAGATCTTTGTATGCTCTCTTGACAATGGTGGATTACAAGGGCTCCTTGAGCTGTTCTTGGGGAGGAAGAGGATGAACTTCTCTACTACCCACATAACCCTCTAGGGTTTTCCCTTAGTAAAATGGCCGACCCTCTCTATGGAGATCCTGCCCATCTTTATATTGGGGGGCTGGGTTACAAGTTAGGGCATACGTGGAAGTATGCCTCTCCCAAGATAGCAAAGCGGTGCTCCTCTTTTCTTTGTCTAGGCTGATCCGGACTCATGGCATAAGCCTCTCTGAGCCCCTCTGTGGCGCGGTGTCATCAGACATAGCCAACGTCACCCGACATAGGCAACGTCACCTTTGTCGGCCCGTACTCGTTGGTTCATCTCTCTGTCCTCTGAGAAAATCTTTGACCAAGAAGATTCTTTCCTTCCCTTGTAAGTCAAGTGGTAACCCGGCTCAGGCCTGGTTAACTCGGCCATGTGGGTACCCGCAAACAAGTTATAAAGAGTTAGTCGACATATGTTTTATGTCGGCCGTGGTAGCATTAGTCGAACATCGTTCGGGCCGGGTCTACCGTAAGTTGGCCTGTCTTGAGGTGACTCGGCCAGCTCCTGCTTTGACCTTGCCGTACCTCGGCTATCACGGCCATTATACCCTGGCATGACTCTACCCAGGGTTATCAACCCAACATCTAGGATAGTTGTCATCATCCTCTTCTTCTTTATTGTCTTCCATTATAACCCCTCTTCTTCCGTGTTTGGTCCAACAATTATAACCGGACATGAAACCAGACCAAAACAGGTGGCTGTGAAGAATTTTTAAGGAAGAGTAATCATTCTTATTCTTATAGACACCACATGAACAACATGTAAAACCATTCTGCTTATTTGCCTCAGCCACACTAATAAAATAATGCCTGCCATTAATGAACTCGTCAGAGCGTCAGTCGGCGTATATCTATTGCTGGCTCATCTGCATTATATAAGTATATCAAAAACCATTATACAACATCATGAATAGATACATGACCAAATTAATACAAGTTTATCACATTAAAACCAAAATAGAGTAGTGACCAAATGTTATTATTGCAAAAATAAAAAACTATGCACTGATTTAAAAACTTTCTACTCCATACTCATTTTGAAAAATTACTAAGTAAACCACATCTACACATATGAAAACTAAAAATTTAATTTGAGCCCAGATTGCATATAAATCAAATAAACTCCCACATAATTACTCCCAAACTAAAACACACAAATTCTTCTACTTTTAGAGCATGAAAATAGCTAAACTTGCAATGATAGAAGAAATGATGAAGTTGCTAACCTTTTAGAACCCTTGGACAGATGGGGCGCCGCCAAATCTTGATAAATAGTGAAAAAAATTGGGATAAACTCGAGCTTGGGGAGAAAATAGAAGAGAAAGCTTAAATGGATATGGCTCGGGAAGGACGATGATATATAGGAAAGACTTTAGTTTCTGTTGGTGTCTCTAACCAGGACTAAAGATAAGATAGACCTTTAGTCCCGGTTGGGGACACCGATCGGGACTAAACGGGCTCACGCTAGCCACAGCCTGCTGCAATCTCTTAGTCCTTCTCGCCTTAACAATATTGCTTCATAACAGAAAGCTAAATAACATTGCTCCGGTGTGTACCTAACCTGGAACTTGAACTACTTCGTAGCCCAAAATAAATGCTCATGCCACAACTTGCTGCACTGCATTGTTTGTTTACTGATCTGTGCTTGTTATAATTTGTAGGCAATCTCGCAAATTAACACACAAGGAATTACCATTGAGCACATTGAGCAATCCGCCACCTTATGTGAATGTGTCTCCAGCATCCCTCTTCATGATGCCACCACCGATTCCATTGTTTGGAAGTTTCACAATAATGGTCAATACTCATCCTCGTCCGCATACAAAATGCAATTTGAGCGGCTTGTCAACTCTTGCATGCCAAATACGGTTTGGAAGCCATGGGTAGCTCCAAAAAGTAAAACTTTCTCTTGGCTTGTCATGCAAAATAGAATTTGGACGGACGGATTGACTACAAAAGCGTGGATGGAAAAATTATGGCAATTGCAAGCTTCGCAACCAAGTACAAGAAACCTCTCCCCACCTAATTTTTAAGTGTCGCTTCACGAGACGAGTTTAATGTTAAACAGTGGTTAGGCCTTCATGATGTGATCCCAAGGATGGTGTGACAAGGGTCCAAGAATGGTGGATCTCATTTGTTCTCAAGAGAGGCCAAGCTAGGAAGGGGATGGCCTTCCTTGCTATGCTTGTCTCATGGGAGGTGTGGAAGGAGAGAAACGCCCATGTCTTCCGGAATCACTACTCCACTATTCAAATGGTGGTTTCAAGAATCAAGGAGGAGATGGCATTGTGGTCCTAGGCCGGAGCTAAAGCGATTAGTAATGTAATGCCGCGAGAGTAGTTGTTTGTTTTGCTTCCTAGCCTTCTTGGCTTTTCGTTTTGGTTTGTACCGCACTTAAGACCTCTTTCTCTCTCTATCAATGAAATGGCAAGACTTTTGCCTTATTTCAAAAAAGAAAAATTGCAGGCAACTTTACATGGGATCCTTTGTCTACGCGTGAAGCTGTCAAGTGAAACATTACTGCTCTGTGTCAAAACTTTAGATGAAAATGTACTCAAACATTCAACAAAATGCGCCTTCTATAGCAAACTGTATTGATGCTTCCATGTGATCCAGTGTTTTGAGATGTATAAATGCTACACATATTACTACCTCAGTTTTAAGGAATAAGGCGCACGCGCATTTTAAAGTAAAGTTTGACCGAATAAATAAATCAACTAAAAATTAATTATATTATGTAAAATTGGTATCGTTGAAGTCGTATTGAAACACGCTTTCCAATGATGCTAATTTTGTATCAACATTTTTATATATTTAGAGTAAATCTTGGTCAAACAAAAACACGTAAAATAAGAACGCCTTATTTCTTGGGACTGAGGTAGTAGCATTTAAAAAGTTCGTGTGTGAAGCTAAGTAAGAGGTCGGTCCCTCTCTCCGAAACGATGACGACGCTTAGTAGGTTTCAGTTTAGATACATTTTATTCAGATTAGTAAAAGAGCTTCCAAATATGAATGTAAACGGAAGTTCGTTCGTTCGATCTCGAGTTCATTTCTTCTTTTTTAGAAAAGACTATTACGGATGCAGTCGGGGAAAATCGCACCCATAGACGGCCACTCCTGTCGGCGCACTCCATTCAGCGTTGTTACCGGACGCCGTATGAGATGCGCGGCTGGAGATTAGGAGATGCTCTGCGAATGAGAGAGAGAGAGAGAGAGAGAGAGAGAGAGAGGGCGCAGGCGCAGCGGCCGGATGGCCCCAATTACATCGCCATTGATGAGGCTGTGGCGTCGTGTTGCGCGTACAGCGAGCGTAGATCCGCAGGACAAGCGTTGGACGGGAGAGCGCGAAGTACGCGATACACACATGCTGGTTGCTGCGCGTTGTACGTCTTGGGTGGAGCTAGTGGCCTGCTGCCGAGTGTCAATCCCGTGATGACACTTCGATCTCCGCTCCGGGTAACTTCTGCCCGTCGTGCATGTTTTCGCGTCATATCAAGGCTAGAAAAGATGCCAGCTCCCAAGGGCCCAAGAGAAGGAATGCATGGTAATGGAGTGAAGATACCACGATCAGGGTGGTGAAGAAGTAGGAATTAAGCTGAAAAGGGCAGCAAGTTCATTAACATATGCATCTGTTACGAATGAGACATGCCTTGCTAAATTTACGGCGTGTGCAGGGGCAGAGTCCGCAGTGGTGTGGACCGTGTGGGCATTGCAGAGCCTACTACGTACAGCTCACTGATCGATGAGGAAATGGACAAGGCACTAGGTAACAACAAAATCGTCGTGGATCCTTACACCATATGCCTAATTACTGCTCTAACCGGTAGGAATGTCTTTTATACTCCTAATCTCTCCAATCTAGTACTTCCTGATGTACTAGCATGAGAGTTAATTATATTCCTGATGTACTTTAGCCTTGTAGTAATGCCAAAACCTCTTCTTTCCCTTGCAATGGTTGCCAAGGAAGGCCACATTGTCTCTCCCACTCAAACGAGCAGCACCACCGAGAGTCCAAACGAGCTAGGCAAAGCATGTTCTTCACAGAGAGAGACACTGGAGAGAGACATGGTACCAGTGATAGTCGTAGTATATATTGCCATGCCATGCCTATGTTCCATCCATGCGGCACCTCTCTATATGTTCCCATGGCCCAAGCAAGCAAGGAGGGCAGCACGGCAGCACAGTGATCGCTGCCACGCCAATTAAAAGCAAAGGGTATAAAGGAGGCACAGTGGTTTGCATGCATTAGACCCCTGCGCAGCCGCTGAATATTCCCCTGCCCTGGCCCCCGAGCATTAACAACGGGACAGAGTTTGAATGGTGGTGGAGGACAATGCCATCCGATCGACACTGTGCTACCAGGCCAGGCCAGGCCACCCCCGTTCTATTTAACTTGGCCACGGTAACGAAGACCACACAGCGCACAGCACAAGGCCCTAGCAAGCACCAAGTAGTGTGACCAATCAGGCCAGGCCCGGCCACTGCATATGCACGTCGAGAAAGAGAGACGGAGAGGAGATTCAGAAGGTAGCACACATGTAGTAAAACTGTAAAAAGAAATGCATTCAAAGCCCCTGAACCTGAACGTCTAGAACACAGAGAGAGAGAGGGGGAGGGGTTCCTCGTCTCGTCCATCCACTTTGCAGCTCGCAGAGATGCCATAGATGCAATCCTCCTCTCACGCGTCTTGTCTGTTTGGCCCTCCTCCGTCCCCGCCTCCCCCGGTGGTACCACCACATCCTACTTACTCTCTATCTTCTTCCTGCACCATGTGCTGGCTTGCAAAGGGGAATGTCTCTAATGCTAATTGATTGATATGCAAACAGAGGCATTAAACGCATCTGTGCAGTGCGCACACCTGACGACCCTGCGATTTGGGATGAGCATATTTTGTGGGGATGGAGATTGGAGAATTTGGCAGGTACTACTACTAGCTACGAGTAGTTTATTTGCCCTGGTGTTTGGAGATGATGGAAGATGAACACAGTTCAGTTGCCTGCACGATATGCATATATTGCAAAACTGTGGCTACTGCATTTTTCAGACTCTCACACAGACACAGTCGTTATGGTCTAACTATTCACCGGATTAAAAGGGAGAAATTATACTACTACATGTAAACACACTATACATTCCCAACGAACAAGTAGCGGGATAGCAGCAGGATACCCTGAACCGAAGAACCAGGGAGTAGTGGAGGACTGAAATATAAACATTTTAAACAGAGAGATTACAAGCATTACAGAGTGTAACCGATGCATTCCAGGCTCAATACTTTCCCCCAAAGCACTCCTGATACTCAACAAGACCGTTAAGGTTCCTAATCAACATCACAACAAGCTCCACGCCAAGAATGCGTCACTTACAGCCTCTCGATACAAACCAAAAAGAAGAATAAGGAGGAGAAATAGAAGAACCAGAGAATATTTCTCGGAGGGAGAAGTAAAAAACTAATTAAGATACTACCTAGAGAGAGATATACATATATCTCGGACCATGACGCCTCAATTCCCCACTGCCCGCTCTCGCACCGTACGCCTCACGCATGCTCGTAGAGCAGAGGAGGACGTAGCGAGAGCTCAATGCGAGCCGCTAGCTCGCGCTCCGGCTCTCGCTCCTATCTGCAAGCCTTGTCTCCGTTGGACTCCTTCGCTCTCGGGTCTCCGAATGCTTGCCAGGTAGCAGCAGCACCAGCTGCTGCTGGTGTTGCAGAAGCACCAAGGACCTCCATTGTTGGGGGTAGGAAGAGGGGCAAGAAGAATGGGTATTTTCTCGAGAGGAGGAGATTGCAAGTGTAGTGTGAGAGGTGCGAGGAAGACAGCAGAGAAAAGGGTAGGGGTGTCTATATTTATACTCACATGAGAGTGAGAGTGAGAGAGTACCTTTGCGAGCAATTGCAAATTCATTGTAGTATTGTGCCACTAGTGCAGTACGTAGTACCATGGTACAGTACATGCCTACATGGTCACGCTAACACAGTGTCACGGTGAACAGGGATATCTTCCTTCTAGCACATGAGCATACTGATAAGAGAAATGCAACTGTAGGGTCAGTAAATGCTTACTATATGCTGTGTAGATTTGGTTTGGGGGAAGAAAATTTACCGAGCTTTGCAAGTCTCGGTCAAGATAATCGAGGGGACAGAATGGAACATACTAATTAAGTTTTAGGAATGTTGCTGTGAGTTTGTGCACATATGCAGATTCATCGGCTTCGCATTTAACAAAGGGTGATGCGATGCGAGGCATGTTCGTGGGGAAACGCAGAACCGCACCTACACGAACTACGGTGCACCTTGGGCCGAGCAAAAATGTCCCATTATGCCTATAGAAATGCTAAATGGAATCTTGGTAGGTATACACGAGCCCGCTTTTAAATTTGAGTGAAAATCATATTTCAGAATTTATGAATTATTACACCCATACTACTGGGAAAAACCCTTGTCATTCTAAATTTTCTAAAACAAAATGTTCATCTGTATCTTTCTCATTTTCAGACACATGTAGCCTCAAATTGTAATAACTAATAATAAAAATTACATATGTTAATTTCCACTCCCTTGGTTTCAAAAATGAGGCGCGTATACATTTAGTCAAAAGTCATCCGTTACAAATATTGACATATTAGAAAAAATATATAAATATCAACTATACCAAATCGATGTTAGTATCCCTCCGGTCCATATTAACGTTCTCAACTTTGTCTAGATATGAACATTAATATGGACCGGAGGAAGTATGTAGATTTATCTTGAAATTTAATTTCCTAGTGTACTTATTTAGTATTTATTAATGTTGATATTTTCTACTACATACCTAGTTAAACTTAGTAAGTATTGACTTTTAACTAAATTTATATGCCTTTTTTTCTAAAGGCGGTAATATCCAATATCTATATGCTTGGCTTGTTTTCTAATCTTGAGATACTTAGAGATATGATTTGACAAAGCAGGGTATATCCAAGTTATTATCTATCTTTTGAAGCTCTAATCATTTTTTGTTGTAATGTTTATGTCATGATGTCGCGAAGCTGCTATTCCATCATGCAAATATACACTACAATGTACGGACATGATTCATAAATAAATAAAAACATGGTACGGTAAATTGATGTCAATTCTATTTATTAAATGAGACGATACATTCCATCCTATTCCAAGGGTGTAACCTCGTCTATTCGAAAACATAAACACCTCCATTAATATCAAAATTCAAGTTTAAAAATAATTAGACCAATAAAACATGAGTTATGTGATATAAATTTCCGTGGTAGTACAATATTGCTTAACTCCAACTTCGATTCACAACAGGAAACAACAATGACAAATCCAACCATGAATAGTAGTCGAGATTGAGTAGTATTGATTTAAATCTGCTCATATATCAGCTAAATTTGTATTTTCCTGTTTTAATTCATCGATCAAATTTGATGTTTATTTGCTATTTAGTATTATTTATAAGTTTATGCGATATTATTTGAATTTTATAAACATTGTGCTGGTAGAACCTCAAGCTACCAGAGCACTATATATCATATTATTTATATGCGGAAGTACCGTTTTATCTATTGAACTATATCCTCTTTGATAAGTGCAAACATGATTGCTATTTTTTAGGTTTGGGGCAGAAACAAATATCCTCTTTTATACAAACACTCAAATTGTGCAACTTCATATATTTCAACAACTTGGTTTTTTAATCAAATTAGAAGTTCCATGAATTTCCTCATAACTTGTCAAGCAAGATAACCATAGGTTTCCTTACAGTGTTTCGAAAATAGGGAAATTCTTGTAGGGTTTATTATGTTTTTCCTAGTGTTTGGCTAAATGGGTACAACCATAGCACATCTTTATCTAGCAAGCCGAGGTATCCCATAGACGCTGGTTAGGCCTATGGCCTAACGGGCGACCCATTTGCTGGATTATGAGAAGAAAGCTTAGTCGGACGAAGGCTGGCTACTGCGCACCACCTTGGAGGAAGCCGGAGTATTGGAGTACAAGACACGTAATAAGTTAGTCTTAGTGTATGATTTTGTAACTTGTTTAGCTAGGACTTACCTTGTAACACTATGTTCGGGCGCCTTTATGAGCCGTCCTACGGGAGCCCTTAGGGCAAGACGCACAACTACATTTGTAACCTTGGCTATTTGTCGTTATAGTGATTTATAGCAGGAGTAGGATATGTTACCGTTGTGAGATCTGAACCTAGTTAACTTGATCATCACCATTTAGGACGCTCACTGCCTCTCATCCACACCTATCCAAACTCTTTGTGAGGAGCCCCTCATGGCGTACTCATCGACAATACCACGACAGTTGGCACCCAGCATGGGCTGGAGGCGCCTGAACGGTCCGAGAGTGGGGGGGGGAGGGGGTCTATCGTCGCAGGCATTGGTGACACCGTCGCAATCGTACATGCCCTCTAAGCCAACAACATCCCCATCGTCCCCAACGACCATCTTTGGACTCAGGCTAGGGGTACATCGCCAGCTACACCATCATTCCACTCAGTGGTATCCACATCTTCATCGGCAAATTCAACATGGGATTTTACTCCCAAGAGGTCGACATGACGTCAAGGCCCGCACAACCGCCTTCAATCTAGATACGGTTGTGGAAGAACGATCTAAGATGGACATCTTTGTTGAGTTTGTCATCTTAGATCTCTTGAAAACAAGGCCCGCCCAAATGTCCATAGGACAGGACATACAGAAAGAATAGCAGTTCAGCCGCCGTATACGTGAACCCTCCCTCTCGACCCCGTGCGGACGCCGTCGGGCCGCACCAGGCGGATTCCCTCCCTCCCGGCCACTTCCCACCTCCCACCTAGAGCCACCCCTCCCACCGCCGCCAGGACCGTCGCTGGGCAAAGTCCCTGCGGCTCGACGGCAGCGGGATCTCGTCCTCCTATCCTGATGTGATCCAGATCATGTTGGTGGTGGCCTCGGCCTCGAGCGGCGGCGACAGCCTGCAGCTCGACCGACGGTGGTGGCCAGGGAGCACCGATTACGGGGCTGAAGGCGACTGGGCGATTTGAGACGGTGATCTAGGGTTTCTTGGATCGTCCTGCTACTATGTCCTCCATCATCCTTGGTCAGACGTCGTGCGTCTTTGCTGGGCTCTACTACGCATCATGAGGATGCTCGGGGCAGAGGACCTGGGTTTGGTGGCGGTGGGCATCTTCTCTGTTGAAGGTGGTCGGCCTGAGACTGGTTTGGCGGATCTCAGGACCGGTCATCTAGTCCCGGCAGGGAGGTGGGGAGACTTAAGTGCCGGTGAAAACCGAGCCATTGGCGGGCGATGGCGGCGATAACACGTCATTACCTTGATGAAGGCATCATCGTGCACCTAGTGTCGATCTCAATCGTGCTACTCCGAGGGAAACCCTAAGATCTTTGGATCGGGCGATGGCGGCACCGTGGTATTGTGTTCTCCTTTGGGAGCATCGCTTGTGGAGCAGCGCTGGATGGAAGAGGCAGGACAGGTGCAACGGCTTTGTCTTGCACGGAGCTTCGGTGGCGATGACAAGTCATGCTTGACCGATAGGTGCTACGCTGAGTCATGCCTGTTCGGCAGGTGCTACGCACGATAGATCCTCCGGAGACTTCAAGTTGTGTTGTTGGTGGTACTTGGCGGCATGGTGCTGTGGGGTACCGATGGTAACCGCGATGTGCTTTGGAGATATTATGCAGGGAGGTGGTGCTACTTGACACCGCGGCGGGGTTGGTGGCTGGTATGGAGAGAGTTTGCCCATCGATATACATGTTGATGATGGTTTGGCGGAAGATAGTGGAGGCGGCGACATTCGAAGCGTGTGCGTGGGCACCGTTTTGTTGATAGGCTCGACGGATCTGGTCTCCTGGAGTGCATAAGGCAGCTAGGTGTTTGCTAGATCTCGTCTGGGAGCTGGCGATATGGTTATCGTTTCGCTCGGTGTTTTAGTTTAGCGGTTTCAGTTTATATGATCTTTGTAATGACCTTTGCCACACTTTGTTGCTCTAATAATAAATAAAAGCTATGTGCATTGCTTGATGCAGAGGTTGGGGCTTCACTCCCCGTTTCGAAAAATTTCTTGTCAGATTTAACATGTCATGACACCTAGTTCATAAGTTCTCATACTGAGAATCGCTTAAGATGGAGTGAATCAAAATTAGAACATACTGACGGGCACCATCGACTTATTGTAATTGATAACTTTAAGTCGACATAAGTATATAAATACCTATTTTTTTATAGTCACCAACATATTTTCCTGACAATAGAAAATCCAGTTGATCAATAAATATATTCTAAGAGTATATTGGAGTACTATGCTAGTAGGTCGTTCAACTACGACTAGCCTGCGAACTCCGCTCTCCGATGTCTCGACAAACAAACTGCCTAGATGGATGGAGTTAACAATAAGTAATTAATCATGAGCATGGTCTATGCAAAGAACAAGTAACATTATTCTATAGTTTTAAGCACGGCTGCTGAGGCAGGGATGACCATCAGCTTTAGTATTTGAGCTTGTTTACGTATAGGCTTGGGATAGAAAAATGCGTGCATCCTCGGTCACACACATGGGGAGTGTGGACGGAAGCTTCACCTTCGCTAGCACGCTCTCTCTGCTTCGCCCTGTACTCACTGTTTGCACGCTGCAGATCAGTAGGGTAATAGTAATACTCTACATATGTACATATGTCGATCGTGTTAGTTGCTTCTGCATGGTCAGGGCTTCAGGGAACGGTGTCTCGAGTACTTTACTATACTATGACCTTGCCTACTTGCTTTTTCTAAAGCTGCATACACCTTTTTGGTGCATGTAGAATAATAGGATTCACGCCATGACACATGAGACCAAGTAGACGATTTGTTTATTTCCGGTGGTTTGAAATCATGATGTTATCATTGTAGAGAATGTACGCATGGCATGTGTACGCCATGCATTTGCTTCAAATAATACTTTGCTATAACACCAAGTAGACCAAGGTGTAATACTTTGCTTCAAATAATGAAATAAAGGTCGTACGCATCGATTGATGCAGAGACCGGGGCATGTCCCCCTTTTCGAAAAAAAACACCATGTATTTTGAAGTATCCTTTCTGTAAGACAATTAGGTTTGGGGGAACTGGCTCAACCCTCTAGGGGTGGCCTATCACATATATTTATATGAGGTACCAGAGGTACGTTACAATAGACACGTACAGGTATAGGTACAATATACAGAAGCTATACAGTCTAACACCCTCTCTCAATCTTAGCCACTTCCTAAAGAGTCTAGAAGAGTAAGATTGCGCCTACAGGCCTTGAACTGCGATAGAGGCAATGGCTTGGTGAAGATGTCTGCAAGTTGATCCTTAGAGGAGATGAACTTGATCTGTAGAAGCTTCTGAGAAACACGTTTCCTTACAAAGTGATAGTCAACTTCGATGTGCTTCGTTCGGGCATGGAATACCGGTTTTGTTGAGAGGTATGTAGCACCGATGTCATCACACCAAAGGATAGAGGGCTGTGATTGGGAAATCCCCAATTCCTGAAGCAAAGACTGTACCCAGATGAGCTCTGCAGTGGCATTGGCCACAACCTTATATTCAGCTTCAGTACTGCTACGTGATACATTAGCCTGTTTCCGAGCACTCCAGGCGATCAAATTGGAGCCAAAGAACACAACATAGCCCCCCCGTGGATCGCCTGTCATCCGGACTACCATCCCAATCCGCATCAGAATACGCCGAGAGTACCCCAGAGGGGTTCGACCGAAGGTGCAGCCCATGGGACACAGTGAGTCGTACATAGCGCAGGATGCGCTTTACAGCAGACTAATGAGTGTCGAGAGGCGCCTATAAATACTGACAAACTCTGTTGACAGCATACGAAATATCTGGTCTCGTGATCGTCAAATACTGGAGGCCACCAACAATACTCCTATACTCTGTAGCATCCACAGAGGACATGACAGAAGCTCACCATCAACTGCAGTGATCTTGTCAGTGGGGTCGTCTTGCACTTAAGTATTCCAGCCTGCTGTAGCAAGTCCAAGGAGTACTTCTTCTGCGTCATAACAAGACCATCAGCATGAGAAGCAACTTCCACACCAAGGAAGTAGTGAAGTTTCCCAAGGTCTTTAACAGCAAAATCAGTACCAAGAGCACGAATAAGAGCATCAGCAGCTGACTGAGACGAACTGAGGAGAATAATATCATCTACATAGACCAGCAAGTACATAGTAACCTCAGGCTTCTGTAGAAGAAATAATGATGAATCAGCAGTGGATGGTGGAAAACCATGAGCACGAAGGGCTATTGCAAGACGGGCATGCCAGGCACGAGGAGCTTGCTTCAGACCATAGAGTGCTTTGGTGAGACGACATATATAATCAGGACGATCAGGATCAGCAAAACCAGGAGGCTACCACATATAAACCTCCTCCTCCAATAAGCCATGAAGGAAGACATTCTGCACATCAAGTTGACGAAGAGACCAACCTCTAGTAACTGCAAGAGAGAGAAGATGCCTGATGGTTGTGGGCTTGACCACGGGACTGAAAGTGTCTTTATAATCAAGACCATAGCGCTTCCGAAAACCTCTGGCAACAAGACGCGCTTTGTAGTGCTCAATAGACCCATCAGAATGCTTCTTCACCTTGAACACCCATTTAGAATCAATAACGTTGACCCGAGGTGGCGAAGAAACCAGAGTCCACGTCTCATTGCGAATAAGAGCGTTATACTCCTGCTCCATAGCCTCTCTCCAATGAGGGATACTCATAGAAACTTGATACGTGCACGGCTCAGAGGATGGATCCGCAAGAGCAGCTGTCATACATGCAGCATACATGCAATGATACCATCAGTATGCTCTTTTGGGCGAAAACAGCACTGCGACTACGCGTATGTGGACGCAGAGTGACAGGAGCCGTCGAGGTCAGGGGCACAACCGGCGAGGGGCCGAGCGACGATGACGACGATGGAGAAGGCCCAGCCGGCGAAGGGCTGGGCGTCGGCGAGGCGGAGTTGGGCGATGCGCTAGGTGACGCGTGATGTCCAGACGGCATGGGCGAGGCAGAGCTAGAGGCCACCGAGGGCATTGCCGGGCTGGAGGCCGACCCGAGGCTAGGCAGCGAGTGGGCTGGCCTAGGAGAGACCAGCAGCGTCATGGGCCAGACACGCGGGGAGGTAGGCCCAGACGCGGCAGGCGCAGTGTCCGGCTCGTCTTGACGTGCATGGGCACGATCACCGAGGCCATGCAGAGGTGCGGCACGAGCAACATGCACGTTTGCTGGCGTCGACAAGGGAGACGCTGGTGCGTCTAGTAACTCCAAACGAGCCCCACGTCTAGTACATGCACTATGGTTAGGCAATAACACAGGAGAGTATGCAGCATCATCAAATTGGTCAGAGGCAATAGAGAATGAATACATAGGTGGTGGTTCAGTGGTGGACACAGGAAGTTTGGCAAAGGGAAAAACATGCTCATCAAACACGACATCCTAGGATATGTAGACACGATTAGTCGAAACATGAAGACACTTGTAGCCTTTATAAAGAGAACTGTAACCAATAAACACACACTTCTTAGACCGAAACTCGAGTTTATGTTTATTGTAGGGACGAAGGTGTGGCTAGCACGCGCACCCAAACACTTTGAAAAAAGTATAATCAGGCGATTCATGCAAGAAGAGTTCAATAGGTGTTTTCATGTCTAGAATACGTGTAGGAGTACGATTAATGAGAAAACATGCAGTGGTAAAGGCATCGTTCCAAAACTGAAAGGGGACCGATGCATGAGTAAGAAGTGTGAGACCAGTTTCAACTATATGGTGATGCTTACGTTCTACTGAACCATTCTGCTGGTGTGTATACGGACAGGAAACACGATGAGCTATCCCAAGTTTCTAGAAGAATGTGTTGAGACCGCGATACTCGCCTCCCCAATCTGACTGAACATGGATAATCTTATGCTTGAGAAGATGCTCAACATGAGTTTGAAACTGAATAAACACATGAAAGACATCAGATTCGTGCTTAATAAGGTAAAGCCAGGTAAAGCGACTATAAGCATCAATGAAACTAACATAATAGTTATGACCACTGACAGAGGTTTCAGTAGGACCTCATACATCCGAATAAACAAGCTCTAAAGGAGTTTTAACATCTCGAGTAGACAAAGCAAAGGGTAACTGATGACTTTTGCCTTGCTGACAGGCATCACACACTACTAAATTTTTATTGTTGGACTCGCTAGGAAGCCGATGACGATGGATAACATGACGAACTATCGGAGTGGCTGGATGACCAAGCCGAGCATGCCACTGCGACGGTGAAATGCGAACTCCACTGAAATCCTGAGAGACTAGCAAATCCAGGCGGTAGAGGCCATGGTAGTGGCGCCCACTAAGAAGAACATCCCTCTTGACCCGATCCTTTACAAAAAAATGAAACCGGTGAAATTCGACAAACACATTATTATCATCAGTGAGTTTTGGAACAGATAGCAAGTTGCGTGTGACGGATGGTACTCTGAGGACATTATGAAGATGCAAATTCCTAGAGGCATGTCTAGTGAGAAGGGATGTTTGACCAATATGACAGATGTGCATACCTGCGTCATTGGTGGTGTGAACCTTGTCGATGCCGGTGTACGCCTCACGCGTGTGAAGCTTGCCCATCTTGCTGGTCAGGTAGTCCGTAGCACCAGTATCCATGTACTAGTGTGGGTCGACGGAGTAGGACTGAGTCTGGCCCTGCTGACCTTGGGGCGCAGGACGAACAACCATAGAAGCTTGGCGCTTGTTATTCCTGGAGTCCTTGCCATCATTGCCGAGGCCGAGGAAGCTCCTCTGGAAGCGGCGATTACACTTGGAGGCCCAGTGGCCCTTCCTGCCGCATAGTTGACAGACATGGGAGGAGCAACCACCGCCAGGGCTGCTCGGGGGCGCCGATGATGGTAGGGTCTTCTTGTCAGCAGGCGGCGAGGCGGGCGTCTTGCCTGAGGGAGCACCGCGGAAGGCAGCATTGGGGGAGACGGCATTGGTGCCGGCCGCCCGAGCATGTCGAGCGGCAACCTGCTGATCTGTGTGGATAAGATGCGAGTATAGCTCGCGAGAAGTCATCAGCGTCTGGCGGTCATGGACAACCACAATGAGACCATCATAATCGCCGTCGAGTCCATTGATGACGTAGGTCATGAACTCCATGTCGGTGAGGGGCTGCCTGATGGAGGTCATCATGTCATAGAGACCCTTGACCTTGTGGTAGACGCCGACATGTTCAGCTTCTCGCACTCGCCGAGTTGACGGTGTATGGCGCTGGAGTGAGCGAGAGACTGGGAGGCAAAGCTAGATGATACATTGCAAATGTATCTATAATTTTTGATGTTCCATGCTTGGTTTTATATACTTTATTGTGTTTTGTCCACCCTTTGGAGTACTTTTCTTATGATTTCTTGGACTAACCTATTAAGAAGAGCCATAGTGCCAGCTGCCTGATTTCTGCTGTTTTTGGTTCCAGGAAGTCAGAAAATGAATATTCTCGGAATTGGACGGTACAAAAGCCAAAGTTATTATTTTACCGGGGGACATCTGGAGCCAGAATACGAGACAGAGAGGGGCTGGGGCCCGGCCACACCACCTGGACGCGCGGCCAGGCCTGGCCTGCGCCAGGGGGTGGTCTGGCCGCCCCAGGCACCCCCTCAGCCTCTCCTTCCGCCTATATATTGCCTCTGATACGGAAACCCTAAGTACCCAATCAAAATTCCACGAAAGAGTCTGTAGCCGCCATCATCTCCATCCCTAGATCGGGAGGGATCTGAAGCTCTTCTCAGCATCCTGCCGGAGAGGGGAATTCACCCTGGAGGCCTTCTTCATCATCATGCAAGCCTCTGGTGTGATGCGTGAGTATTTCATCTCTGGACTACGGGTCCATATAGTATCTAGATGGCTGGTTCTCCTCCTTTGTGCTATTAGTTTAGATCTTGTGAGCTCCGTTCATGATCAAGATCATCTATTTGTAATTCTGCATGTTGTGTTTGTGGGGATCCGATGGATATTGAGATGCTATTTTAGATTGATTATTGATTCTATCATGTCTTTGTTATTTGTGATCTTGCATGCTTTCCGTTGTTAGTAGATATCTTGGCCAAGTAGATGCTAGCAACTCCAAGAGTTAGTATTTATGCTCGATAGTGGGTTCATGCCTCTGGTAATCTGGGGAAGTGACAGAAATCTCTAAGGTGCTAGATGTGCTGTTGCTACTAGGGAGAAAACAACAATCCTTTGTTCATAGAACAATCGTATTGTTTACTTTACACGCAATTCGTAATGCAATAATCTGTTGCTTGCAACTTAATCTTTGGAGGGGTTCGTATGATAACCTGAAGGTGGATTATTAGTCATAGATGCAGTTGGATGGTGGTCTATGTATAATGTTGTAATGCCCAATCAAGTCTCAAAGGAGTCAAGATGATTAGTATATGCTTGTATGCTTTCTCGATGTTTGTCAATTGGCCCGCTGTAATTTGTTCACCCAGCATGTTATCTATCTTAAGGAGAGCCACCTCTAGTGAACTATGGACCCCGGTCCTTTCTTTTACAATCAATCTACAATCATTTCTTTGCTTTGTGTTTACTTTCGCAAACTATTACTTCCTTCCATTCGATACGTTTAATCCTTAGTTAACAGCAAAACTGGTTAGATTTACAACCTAATCACAAGTTGGGGACAGAGTACTGTAGTTGTGTTGTGCGGTCTCCATGTTCTTTGCTTTCACCGATAGTCATACATCAACGTTCAACTAGCAACACCTTTGGGGTGTTTCCTTGCTCCTACTGGATTGATAACCTTGGTTTCGTACTGAGGGAAAACTTGATGCTGTGCTCATCATACCTCCTCTTGGGGTTCCCCAACGAGCTCGATATATTTTGGGCCATCAAGCTCTTTTTCTGGCGCCGTTGCCGGGGAGTCAAGGACATCTTCACAAGGGGATTCCCTCATAACTAATCTCTTTACTTTGTTATTTTTGTTTTGTTTAGTTTACTTTTGCTTTGTTTTCTTGTTTCTTTATCAAAAACACACAAAAAAATTAGTTTTACTAGTTTGCTTTGTTTATTAAAAATACAAAAAATGACTACTCTGGAAAATACTAAGTTGTGTGACTTCACTAGCACCAACAACAATGATTTTATGAGCACACCTATTGCTCCACATGTTCCTGAAGCTACTTTCTTTGAGATTAAACCTGCTTTACTCAATCTTGTTATGAGAGAACAATTTTCTGGTATTGGTAATGAAGATGCTGCTGCCCATCTAAATAACTTTGTTGAACTTTGTGAGATGCAAAAGCATAGGGATATATATGGAGACATTATTAAGCTTAAATTGTTTCCTTTCTCTTTGAGAGGGAAAGTTAAAGAGTGGTTAAATTCCTTAACTAGGAATAGTATTGATTCTTGGACTAAATGCAAAGATGCTTTCATTGGAAAATACTATCCTCCTGCTAAGATTATATCTATGAGAAGTGAAATAATGAAGTTTAAACAATCTTATAATGAACATGTTGCTCAAGCTTGGGAAAGAATGAAATCTTTGGTAAAGAATTTTCCTACTCATGGACTGACTGCTTGGATGATCATCCAAACTTTTTATGCAGGATTGAACTATTCTTCAAGGAACCTATTGGATTCTGCTAGTGGAGGTACCTTTATGACCATTACTTTGGGTGTTGCAACAAAGCTTCTGGATAATATGATGGTTAACTACTCTGAATGGCATACTGAGAGAGCTCCACAAGGTAAGAAGGTAAACTCTGTTGAAGAAACCTCCTCCGTGAGTGATAAGATTGATATTATTATGTCTATGCTTGTTAATGGGAAAGCCCATATTGATCCAAATAATGTTCCCTTAGCCTCTTTGGTTGCTCAAGAAGAGCAAGTTGATGTGAACTTTATAAGAAATAACAATTTTAGCAACAATGCCTACAGGAACAATTTTGGTAACAACAATTATAAGCCATATCCTCCTAACAATGGTAATGCTTATGGAAATTCCTACAACAATAATAGGAGTGCACCCTCTGAACTTGAAGTTATGCTTAAAGACTTTATTAGTAAACAAACTGCTTTCAACAAAACTATTGAGGAAAAACTCTCTAATGCTGAAAGAAATATAGCATCTTTGGCTGAAGCTCAATCTTCTTTGAATAAAATGGCTGCTAAACCTGAAACTATTGATAATCCCTTTGCAGCTACTAATTCCATACAAGTAAGAATTGATGAAAATGTTAGACTATTAGCTGAATTACATGCTAAGTGGGAAAGAGAAGATGAAATTGCTAGAAACATTAGTGTTTGTACTATAACCACCACTAGTGTTGAGGCTAGTAATAGTTCTACTACTTTAGATGATAAATTTGATTTTGAACTTGTTGGTTGCAATATCTCTGAAGTTATTAAGTTCCTACAAAATCTTGCTAAAAGTCCTAATGCTAGTGCTATGAACATGGCCTTTATGAAACACATTACTGATGCTCTCATAAAGATTAAAGAAGAAAAGATGAAACATAAAGCTTCTATTCCAATAAAGCAATAAGATGGTTGGGAACCCATCATTAATATTGAAGTGAATGATTTTGATTTCAAAGCTTTATGTGATCTTGATAGTAGTGTTTCTATTATGCCTAGAAGAGTTTATGATATGCTTGATTTGCCTCCACTTGAAGATTGTTATTTGAATGTCCCACTTGATGATAATGCTAAAAAGAAACTCATGGGGAGTCTTAATGATGTTCTTATTATGGTTAACAATGCCTATGCCCCCGTTGATTTCTATGTTTTGGATGTTGAATGCAATGCTTCTTGTCCTATTACTTTGGGAAGACCTTTTCTTAGAACTCTTGGTGCCATTATTGATATGAAAGAAGGCACCATTAAATATCAACTCCCACTCAAGAAAGGTATAGAACACTTCCCTAAGAAGAGAGAGAAGATTTCTTTTGCCTCTCCTATGAAAACAAAATTTGATCTTAATGCTTCTTCATTCGAGAACACTTGATTATTTTTCTTGCTTCTTATGCCTAACTTAAAGGCGTTAAAGAAAAGTACTTATTGGGAGATAACCCAAAAGTTTTAGATGAGTCTTGGAAGTTATTACCTCTGTAATAACCGCTCCTTATCCTTTTTATTTGCTTTTTGTGTCAAGAGTAACCTCTAATGAGAGAGAAGTAATGATTGGGAAAGTTGCTGTCCTGAAACAGATTTCTGTGCTTCATCGTAAAAATTCGTGTAAAATCTCTGTACGTCCTTTTGAGGCGTGAATTTCTGTGTTTCTGACCTAGGTTTTATCTAACTTTCGTTAGTTCAATACTTTTTGATTTGAGCAACAGAAGGTCTTCTAAAAAAATCGTATTTACCTGCTGGTCTGTTTTGATAGATTTCTGCCATTTTCTGCATTTGCTTCTTGTTGGTTCCTTTTTGAGTTCTTTTGGGAAATTGAGCTTTTTGAGGGAAGTGCTACAGTAGCTAGTGTTTTAATGGAAGTTTTATTGGTGTTAGAACTGAACCTAAAGACCTATTATCTTGAGTGCACTAATGTTGCTAATAAAGATTGTGTGAAGTTCTGTATGAAGGAAAAAATTTAGGTGGATGGAAGGAATGAGTAATGAGATGAAGGATGGACTAAAGCTCAAGCTTGGGATGCCATGCATGTCATCCCAAGAAATATCCAAGAAGTACAAGCGTCAAATCTTAGGGATGCCCAAGGCATCCACCTCCTCATCAATAAAAATTCCAGGTTTCTTCCAAACGCTTCATTTTTATTGTTTCATTTTTATTGTGTTGTTCTTGGAGTGTCTTATTTTTCGTTTTCATTTTGTTTTTTCGTTTGCTTTGTTTGCTTAGTTTGCTGAATAAATTGGTTGGACCCCCTCTTTCATACATTGGTTTTCAAATAGTTTGGTTTGGTTTGGAAAAGAGTAGGAAAGTTCATGCTTAAGTGTTAAAGAGAGCTTGTTTTTGACTGTGGCCTATGCTTTGTCATGCCATGCTCGATATTGTTTTGGCTTTATGCTTAGTATTCTTTGATGTAGCATGACTTGTTATAAACAATTGAGATTGCTTAATGTGCCTTGGATGAATCATGCGTTGTTTTAGCATATTAAAGGATAGTATTGTGCTATTCTCCTTTGATGCTTTATGTGGGTTGACTTGGCGCATGCTCACACCATGTTATGACTATCTCAAGTCACCATAAGCCTTTATGATCCTTTAGTTTTCAACTTGTAGTATCACTTCATGCTTTGATTAATGATGTTTGGTCGCTCTGCATGATTATGGCCATTATTGCTCTCTTAGTTTGTCGCTCCTAGTCTTTTGCTAGCCTCCACAACCAAGTATGAGTTCCACTCATGCATCCAACTCCTTAAACCAAGTTATTCCAAAGAGTCCACCATACCTACCTATTAGCATATGCTATTCCAGGTATATTCATGTTTTTGTTTACCTTCCAAATTAAACTTGTTATGAGAAAACTAGTGATTAAAGCTCTCATGAACTTGATGGCACACTTTACTTTTCTTGCCCTTAATAAACTTGAACCATTGTGTTGTCTATGTTGTATATGCTTGCACTTATTTGTTGGGGATTAGCAGAACCATGCTGTCATGGGGAACGCTTTCAACATTGCACGGGTACTTTGTACCTAGTTGACATCATGCTCTTTTGTCTATGGATGTCGTCGGTGTGAAATGAAAGGGGAGCTTGTAAGTCCATGGAGTTATGTATATGTGTTAGAGAAACGCCTGGGCCGCTGGTCTAATCCATGTTGATATGGTGGAAACCTGCAGCGTAACCATAATGAGCTATCTATGCAGCATTCTTCTTATAAAAAAAGAGTCATATATTGAAAAAAAGAGAAAAATAAAAAAAGATTATCAAAAGAGGAAAGAGAGAAAAAGCACCATATTTCCATGGTAAATAAGAAGATTGTTGAGATGCTCGTTGTCTGCTTGCCTTGTCATTTTGATATAGGGATTCTTCCGTATCATCGGGCAAGGGGTACCCCGTTGACGGTTCTCTATGATACACATGTACTTACGATGACAAGAACTTACTGGTGACTAAACTTGAGTAGCATGAGGAGCGGCCCTCATATTCAAGGGACATGAGATTTCTAACTTATACTTCGTCAAGCATGTACACCATAGTTTGTTCACTTTAACCTTAATCACTTCAAGATGCTTATGATAGGGGAAATGAGAGCTGAAAGCTATAAGTACCATAATTTTTGGAAGCTCTTTATGAAACTTGAATCTCTGCTTCCTTCTATGAAGGCCTTTCTTCCACTTATATATTGAGTCTCTACCTTCTATATTTATGCACTTACTGTGAGAGCATAGTGGCCATTCTTAGTTCTATGTGCATTGTCCCAAGACTAGTTGATTGATGCATAACTTGATATTGCTTGTTTTAAACTATTTGTATCTAGTCACTCTTATGAACTTTGAAGGTGTCCTATGCATTTATGTTTGCTACTCTATGAGGGACAAGCTAAATTCTACCATGCTATTTTTTTATGTGAAACAAACAAACATCTTGCAAAACATTGTTATCCATGAATCTTTTGTTTGTGCATTTTCATGTTGCAACATAGTTTCTTTGTCTTATTGCTAGAACTTTGTCTTTCATGCTATGATTGAAGTACTATGATCTCAGCTTTGAATGTTTTACAAATACTTTGATCAAGTTTATGATGGTGCATGTCACCTCAAAAATTATTATTTCTTTTTATCACTTACCTACTCGAGGACGAGCAGGAGTTAAGCTTGGTGATGTTGATACATTGCAAATGTATCTATAATTTTTGATGTTCCATGCTTGGTTTTATCTACTTTCTTGTGTTTTGTCCACCCTTTGGAGTACTTTTCTTATGATTTCTTGGACTAACCTATTAACAAGAGCACAGTGCCAGTTGCCTATTTTCTGCTATTTTTGGTTCCCGGAAGTCAGAAAATGAATATTCTCGGAATTGGACGGTACAAAAGCCAAATTATTATTTTACCAGGGGACATCTGGAGCCAGAATACGAGACGGAGAGGGGCTGGGGCCCGGCCACACCACCTGGCCGCGCGGGCAGGCCTGACCCGCGCCAGGGGGTGGTCTGGCCGCCCCAGGCACCCCCTCGGCCTCTCCTTTCGCCTATATATTGCCTCTGATACGGAAACCCTAAGTATCCGATCAAAATTCCACGAAAGAGTCTGTAGCCGGTGTCATCTCCATCCCTAGATTGGGAGGGATCTGAAGCTCTTCCCGGCACCCTGCCGGAGAGGGGAATTCACCCTGGAGGCCTTCTTCATCATCATGCAAGCCTCCGTGTGATGCGTGAGTAGTTCATCTCTGGACTACGGGTCCATGTAGTAGCTAGATGGCTGGTTCTCCTTCTTTGTGCTATCATGTTTAGATCTTGTGAGCTCCGTTCATGATCAAGATCATCTATTTGTAATTCTGCATATTGTGTTTACGGGGATCCGGTGGATATTGAGATGCTATTTCAAATTGATTATTGATTCTATCATGTCTTTGTTATTTGCGATCAAATTGTTTACTGCTTTGTGTTTACTTTCTGCAAACTATTACTTCTTTCCATTCGATACGTTTAATCCTTTGTTTTCAGCAAAATCGGTGAGATTGACAACCTCATCGCAAGTTGGGCACAGAGTTCTGTGGTTGTGTTGTGCAGGTCTCCACGTTGCTGCTGGCACCGGTAGTGCGTCCTGCCAACGTTCAGCTAGCAATACCTTTGGGGTGTTTCCTTGCTCCTACTGGATTGATAACCTTGGTTTCGTACTGAGGGAAAACTTGCTGATGTGCTCATCATACCTTCCTCTTGGGGTTCTCCAACGAGCTCGATATATTTTGGGCCATCACTAGACTCAAGGGTCTTCCAGGCCTGCTGAGAGGTCGTTGCGAAGACAACCATACCAGCCACCTCAGGCCCAAGCGAGGACTGGATCGCCGAGAGATTTGCCTGATCCTGCGCCATCCAGACGTTATGCGCTGGGTTGAGGACGGGTCCGGAGGCGCTGTCCACGTACACCGGAGGGCAGGGAAAGGAGCCATCGACGTAGCCATAGAGGTAGTGGCTCTTGAGGAGCGGCAGGATCTACGCACGCCAGAAGATGTAGTTGTCCATCATAAGCTGGATGGTGATCTCCTTGCCGAAGTGGAAGGGCGGCGGCAGCGAGCCGGCAAACGCCGACGTAGGCGTCGCGGCCACAACATGCGGCGACGGAGAGGGCATCGCGGGCGCCGAGACAGCGGCAGGGACAGGGGCCGAGGAGACGGCCAACACATGCGCCGGCGGCGCGATAGATGCAGATGCCATGGGAACGGCCGCGAGGGCATGGGCCAGCGGCGTAAACGCCGTTGACGAGAAGAAGGAGCCGACGCTAAGCGTGCTAACAGGGAGCGACGTCATGGCGGCACTATCAATGGGACGAGAGAGGAGCGCAGCGAGGGAGGCCGGGAGGTAGCCGGCCGAAGCGGAATCGGTAGAGGCGGAAGACATGGAGGTGGCGGCGGCCGATCTAGGCGACGGCGCGGCGGCCAGGGGCGGCTAGGAGATTGAGGCGGCCGGCGGCTAGGGTTAGAAGGATCGAGGGTTTAGTCTGATACCATGTAAGACAATTAGGTTTGGGGGAACTGGCTCAACCCTCTAGGGGTGGCTATCACATATATTTATATGAGGTACCAGAGGTACGTTACAATAGACACGTACAAATACATGTACAATATACATAAGCTATACAGTCTAACACCTTCTCATACATGGTTCCAGAGTCAAGAATCAAGACACACACGAACGGTGCCGGTGGTTTCAAACCATGATGCTATTACTGGAGAAGAGAATGTACACATCCCATGTGTAAGACTAGCATGCTCTTCATTTTGGAGTATTCATTCTCACATATGGTTCCAGAAAATTCTGAATCGTGCAAAAGAGAGCAAAGATAGCATGCACCGAGCACCCAGGACTGTCCCTAGGCCAGGTCAAGAAACGCGACGGCCCAAGGGGCCTAGATTTTCCTATAGAGCTTATAGTATATTATACGTAGCTCACTAGCTACGATTTAATTCAGGATATTAGAAAAAACAAAGAACAAATAAAGCTCAACGTGTCAAAAAAGAGTGCATTTTCACGTTTCTCTAAGGGCCCAATTCTCGTTGATTTGGAAAAATAGGATACTCTCCCGTTGATGTCCATTTTGACCGGACCGCAACCACAATACGTTTGTTAATAGAAACACAATGTGCGCGGTTGTATAATTTTTCTTTGAATAACAAAGTTGAATTGGCCATGTAGAGAATTAAATATCTTATGATATTTATTCTTCTAGTGTCCACAATGGTTTTGCATTAGAAAAATCTTAAAGGGGTGATCTTAAGCCACTAGCTCTTATCAAACTTTTTTTCAAGTGAGAGACATAACTTGAAAGCTTCACATTTGGTTTTAGTGACGTTTTTTATTCATAGCTCTTCATTCTTACTTTCGTTTAGCTATTTTATAGCTTCTTTTGTTCTTGGTTTAGAGGTGAGAGTTCTTTAGCTATTTTGGAGTTGTTATTGGTTTAGAATTATGTGTTCTTTAGATGTTTTTGAGATTCTATTATTCTTGGTTTAGAATTGAAAATTCTACATATATACTCATGGTTTAACTATATTCGCTCGTGGCCTCGTGAAACACCATTTTTCTACATTTGTCAACTATAGAACTTATGAGTGTTGTCGTGATGATGTCACGGCAGATGCCATGGATAGGCTAAAGGTGAGGACTAAATGCACTAGGGAATCCAAGGGGGGGGGGGGGAGATAGTGTGGTGATTCCACACACAGTAGCTTTGTATTTGATTCACTTCCACAGATTATAAGTGCTCATTGAGCTGTATTGGAGAGAGGAGGAAGAAGAAACTCTCTTACTCTCGCCACTAGCTAGCCCTCAGGAACTTGCTAGTAGAACATGAACCTCTCCAAATCAACTAGTCAAAGACCAACCAAGTAAAACTCAACCCTTTCTACAGAGGCCCTAGCCCTCCTTATATAGGGGCGGCTAGGTCTCCAATTAGGACATACGTGGAGGCATATTCCATGCTTCCTCCCAAAATAGCAAGCCGACCGGGTCACTTTAACCTAGCGTCATCCATGCAGAGGCTGCGTGAGCCTCTGCGGCGCCCGCGTCATCCGACACAGGCTTCGTCACCTTGGTCGGCCACGCCTCGGTGGTCCTGGCCTCTGTCTGCATCGCTCACGCTCTACGTACTGTGGTCACTCTTTGACCAGCGAGATACCTTCCTTCTCTTATAAGCTTGGTATAACCCGGATCGTAACTAGTAGATCCGGCCGCACCTGTACCTGCATACAAGTTAGATACATCTCACCGACTTACGATATAAGTCGACTGAGACCCAGTTAGGTGGACATCCCCTGGTCCAGGTTACCCCGTGATTCGGCCTGCCTTGAGGTGACTCGGCCAGCATCTGCTTGACCTTGCCGTACCTCGGCTAACTCGGCATTTATACCCCGGCGTGACCCTACCCGGGGGTATCCCCCAACATTAGTCCCCGAAGCTGGTGCGGTCTTAGCTGCCTTAGCCGCTAAGGCTACATCAGGTTCAATTTTATCGAGCCTCTAGTTCTCTTTCCGAGTTACCTCATAGTCCGAATTTTCATAGGTTTACTTTCCCTTGGCACATTCCGAGTTTTCACTCGCTGGCCGGGTCACCTCATATTCATCCGGATCATTCTTCCTTCTCTTGTACGCTTCCCCACGTGGAGGTTAATCATCATGTTTGCCTCATTTTAAGGGCCTGCGCTAGTAACCGCCGCAGTAATTGTCAGTTATTACTGTAGCACACGTCACATCGTGTCTGCCTCCTCGTTAACTGCATCATAACGTCACGTCATGGGATCTCCTGCGCCCTGTGGCCTTTCCTGTGGCTCGCTGCTGATTGGTTGATCCGGGTTGTACATGGCCCCACCTGTGGCCTGCCCGCACAACGCGATCCCACTACCCCTCAAGGGAGTGGTTAAATAGGGGAGGGGTGCGCCCCTTGGGTTCTTTCCCCACTTCCACGCCCCTCTGCCTCTGCGTCTTCTTCTTCCTCTCCAGCGACAGCGCCGCCGACACCGCATCTGAGTAGCAGCGCCGCCGCCGCACTGCTTCCATGCGCACCAGCGTCGCCGCCATCTTCACGCATCTCCTCCGCCACGGGTCCTCGCCAGTCCCGGCCACTGCCTCCCACCGCTGCTAGCGTTAGTGAGGATAGTGATCTTGAGATGACAGAGGAGGAGCACGCCGTCGCAGAGCAGGAGATGGAGGAAGACACGGCGAACGCCGACCGCGGCGCGTGGGCTGGATCCTGGGTTTGCCAGGATGACCTGGACTGGCTGTATCGCACCAGGCGCATCCCGGAGGGTGTCACCGCACACCTCGCTGCCGCCGACCTTGCCCCCTCACCCAATCCGGGTGAGTATGTGGTGTTTCTATCTCACTTCCAACACGGGTTTGGTCTCCTAGTTAGTGATTTTTTCCACGACTGGCTCGATACGTATGAGCTTCAGCCGCACCATCTTCCGGCTAACGCCATCACGTCTCTCTCTGCCTTTGCTTCCACCATCGAGGGCTACGCCGGACTATGGCCCACGAAGGAGCTCTGGATCCGGTTCTTTGGCCTTCGCCGGAATGTGATTCCGAACATAGAACTTGACTTGGAGGACAAGCAGCTTACGCAGTTCGGCGCTGCGTCTATCTGTCCCCGGAAGCAGTCTATCTTCCCCCGAGTCACGGGGCTTGACTCTTGCAAGGGATGGGCCCGGACTTTCTTCTACGTTCGGAACAACACAACTGAGGATCTGATCCGGCTGTGCCCTTATGCTCCGGGTCCTCCAAATTTGGATCTATGGGACGCGGTCCCCAAGAAGCCCACCGTCCTGGTGAACCAAGTTAATAAAAGGTTCCAAGAGCTGAAGGACTTGGGGTTGCGCAACGAGGACGCGATGATTACATTCGTCCGCAACCGGATCTCCCCCCTCCAGAAACGTACTCATAAAGTTTGCCACATGAGCTGGGGCCGTGACCCCAACCGGACCTCCTCGTTTGAGTTGAGCAACACCGAGATCTTCCGCCGGGTCAAGGCCCTCTTCACCACTAAGAAGGACTTATCGGCTGAGTGGACGTGGGGGATCGAACACTTCTGCCGAGATAGGCTTCCCCCCGCGGTAAGTCTCGTGCCCCAAACTTTCTCCGAATTGTATCATATGTCGGTTTCTGTTGTAGGTTTAATCCCTTTGTCTTTTCTTTCCCTTAGATGTTTCTTTAGCGGACCCTCGAGGATGGCACCGAGCCTTCCCTCAAATGGGCGCCTGACCGGGATACCTCGGACGAAGAGGAACCAGATCAGGAGATGTTCCTTCCGATGGCCGATGCGACCAAGCGACCCACCGGTAAACTCTCTTCCATTAGAGATTGGCCCGACGATGAAGATGATTCGGACGTTGAGGTGATGGAGGCATTTGATGATGTCCCCCTTTCTTATGCTTTTCTGGCATCAGCTAACCCCGGTGGGCAGATCCATGAAGACCCTCCCCTTGCCGTGGGTGAGCCTGTCCCGGTCGCACCGAAGAAGAAGAGGGGAGCTGCATCTCCATCTTCCTCCGGACCCTCTCAGCCAGCTAAAAGGCGAAAGAAGTCCGGGGACAAAACTGCCACCAAGCCTGCAACCAAGGCCACAGCCGGGAGGGCTCGGAAGCCCAAAGAGCCTCTGACCTCGGATGAGTAAGCCACTTCTCCCTTGGCTATTTATTTGTTCTTCCTTTGTTATAGTTTCTCATCATTTATGATTTGATTTGGCAGGGCCGCGGTAGAGGTTCCCCAGAGCGGATCCAGTATTGCTTCTCCGCTCCGACATAGCCGTTCTCCCCCTCGTGGTGACGACTCACGCCCATTGAGCCCCATTCAGGAGGGTTCAGCGGCTGCTCCAGGTTCCAGCCCACCTCATCAAGAGAAGGGCAACCTTGGAGCGGGGGAGACTGGCTCTGCCGAGGTAGCAGCAACCACCACTTTGGCTCCGCCGCAACCAGCTTCATCCGAGTTATCCACAGCACCTCCATGATATGTCCATTTTGCATCACTATTCTATGTCTTAATTCACTATTATTCATTGATATATTTCGTATTGAGAGGTGATACTTATGTTATTTCATCTATTTTTGCATGGTTGATGACTTTTGGAGCATGGACCACTGCAGTCAGGATTCTGATGGAAAAGGTGATGTTTGGAGGCAAAATTCGCAAAGATCAAAAAATCCCGGAAAATATACGGATAATCCTATTTTTCCAGAAGACTCGGGATGCCAGAAGATGGAGTGGAGGTGGGCCACAGGGGGCCCACACCACCCCATGGCGCGGGCAGGTCTAAGCCGCGCCTGGGAGTGGTGTGGCCACCCTGGCCCACTCCAGCCTCTCCCCTCTGGCGTATATCATCCCCACGAAACCCTAAGAATCGGGGAGCGACCACAGAAATATTCCGCCGCCTCTGCGGGGCGGAAAACACCGAGAGAGAAAGATCTCTCCGGTAGACAGATTTCTGCCAGGGGAATTCCTTCCCGGAGAGGGGAGATCGTCGCCATCAACACCACCATCAAGCTGGACTTCATCGGGATCATCATCATCACCACCATCATCACCATCAGCACCCTCATCACCATCTCCATATTGCTGTAACAATTGCGTTGAATCTTGCATAGTTCATAGGGGAAACTTTCCCGGTGTTGATTACTCTTTGTAGTTGATGCTATTGAGTGAACCATGGAATTATTGTTTATGTTCAGATTGTTATACATCATTATTCCATCTCTGATCATGATCCATATGATGTCTTGTGAGTAGTTCGTTTTGTTCTTGAGGACATGGGAGAAGTCTTGTTGTTAGTAGTGGAGTTGCGTTGAGAAAGATTCAATAGATTGTTATTTAAGTTGTGGTGTACTTCTTCTAGTGGTGTCATGTGAACGTCGACTACATGACACTTCACATATATGGGCGTAGGGGAATGCATTGTGTATTTGGCTACTAATCGTAGGGGTTGCTGGAGTGACAGAAACCTGAACACCCGTTAGGAAACCATTGCACAAGGGACGTAAGGGTCTTAGAGTTTAAAGCTGTGGTTAGGTTTCTACCTTAATTACTTTCTTGTACTTACGGATGTTTGCAAGGGGTATAATCACAAGTATGTATTAGTCTTGGATGGGGCGGTACATTAGCACAGGTTCACCCACACAACACTTAGCAAGCTAAAGAAGATTAATCGACCATATGAAGCGAAAGCACTTGACAGTCTTCCCATGTGTCCTCGAGAACATTTGGTCATCTATAGAAATACAACCGGCTTGTCCTTTGCTACATAAAGGATTGGGCCACTTGCTGCATTTATTCCTACTGTCTTTTATTTACTCGTACTTTGTTTACTTGCTTTATCGAAAACCCCTAAAAATCCGTTTGCTAAGTATTTGCAGAGAATTCCTGATCCATACCACTAGCCAGCACCTTCTGCTCCTCGTTGGGTTCGACACTCTTACTTATCGAAAATACTGTGATACACCCCCTATACTTGTGGGTCATCACTCCGTCACCACAAGGACCAACATCATCATCAGCCCCAGCAATAGCAAAAGCACCATCAGCAGCACCAAGTCCTTCTGCCTCGTCCGAGTCTTCCAAGGCTCGGCGAGAAGATACCAACAGTACCAAAGCTAGCACCAAGGCGGCTCCCAAGGGCAAATAAGCTACAGCAACTTCAACTTCTTAGCAGCAGCCCAAGGGCAAAAAGGCTCCTGACGCCACCAGGGCAGCGTTAATAGCTAGACAGCGTACACTTGCGTCCATGCTCACGAAGAATACTCCACTACCGAAGGACGCCCCTGTCGAGCCAGCTGATGCGCAACTTGTTTTGCACACCAGCCCCGCTGTTGCCCAGGTTGAGAGAAGGGAAGCGCATGCCAAGGGTCTAGTGGCGCCCCACATGCTCAACGGCGAGCGATATCCTCCGACCTTGATCGAGTTTGTGAACAACTGGACCAAGGCGGAGTTCGTCCACAATGACGATCTCCCGGAGAAGTTTGGTCCCGCCGAATTTGCTGCGCAGATGAATACTGCTGTCAAGGCAATTAACCTTGTGGGTCAGATGATGGAGGCACGTTACTTCGTTTTTTCCTTAACATGTTGTAGATATTAGTGATATAGCCATTAGTCCCCGAGCCTCCGGGGGAGTAAGTTGTTACTCGGCCGGATGCTCCTTAGAGAACTAATGTAACTCCTTAATAACTTCGAATATGCACACACCTAGAGCCAGGTTAAGTTCCACTTGGTCCAGATCTTGTACACTTCGAATATGCACACACCTAGAGCCGGGTTGAGTTCCACTTGGCCCGGATTTTGTACACTTCGAATATGCACACACCTAGAGCCGGGTTAAGTTCCACTTGGCCCGGATTTTGTACACTTCGAATATGCACACACCTAGAGCCGGGTTAAGTTCCACTTGGCCTGGATTTTGTACACTTCGAATATGCAAACACCTAGAGTCGGGTTAAGTTCCACTTGGCCTGGATTTTGTACACTTCGAATATGCACACACCTAGAGCCGGGTTAAGTTCCACTTGGCCCGGATTTTGTACACTTCGAATATGCACACACCTAGAGCCGGGTTAAGTTCCACTTGGCCTGGATTTTGTACACTTCGAATATGCAAACACCTAGAGTCGGGTTAAGTTCCACTTGGCTTGGATTTTGTACACTTCGAATATGCACACACCTAGAGCCGGGTTAAGTTCCACTTGGCCCGGATTTTATACACTTCGAATATGCACATACCTAGAGCTGGGTTAAGTTCCACTTGGCCCGGATTTTGTACACTTCGAATATGCACAAGACTAAGCTATCTTTTTGTACTTTTTTCAGGTGACCACCAATCGCCGGAGTGCTGAGTTTCAGCGTCTCCTGGATACTCACAAAATGTTGCGTGCGAAACATACTGCGCTTATCGCCGAACACGATAAAATGGGTAAGTTTCTTCCTTGGCATTTTTCCGTTTTTCTTCATCTTTTTCCGCCGAACTAATCCATCATTCGGATTTCGCAGCTGGGGTGGAGGCTGAGAATACCATCATGAGGAAAAACTTGGACCAGATAAAGGGTAAGTTATTCTTTCTCAACCTTGCCATGCTCTCTATCTCCTTTTCTCCTTGGCTCGGCAAACATTCATACCTCGGCTTTGCCGGGTCAACAAACTATTTCAGCCTCTCTTGAAGATAGTGTGCCCGTGCCTGATATGATGCTGCATTTTCTCGAACAAGCAGGGCAGCATCAAGCTGAACTCAAGAAGAAAGATGATGAGCTCACCGTCCTCCGAACCAAAGATGATGAAATTGCTAAGCTTAAGGCGTACATGAAGAAGCTGAAAGCGCAGCACCAATCCGAACTTCAAAAAGCTGGCCAGGACTTTACTGAAGAATGCGAGCGCCTCAACCTCCAGATTACCAAGGACCAAGAATTGCTGAAGGAGGCTGACTCTAAATTGAGTCGGTGAATGCTGAGCTTGTTCAACTCTGGGAGAGGCGTGACAAGTGTACCAAGGAGCTAACCCGGATCCACAGCCACATTTCTTGTAAGTTCCTTTTCTCTTCAATTGTCATGAATCTCTCCGGGTCAACCCTTCTCACTTATTTCACCTGTCTCGTTTTCAGACAAATTTCCAAAGGGCAATGTTGTTGCAACTACCGCTGTCGCGAAGTTCCGCCAGAAGAGGGGTACCCCAATTGCCCCTGGCGCTAGAGAAATTCCATATGACATGGAGGACTTGCTGGTCAGCTTGTCCTCTCGTGTCGAGATTGTGAAGAACTACGGCAAGGACATCTTGGATGTATCAGTCTGGATCTTCAATGCCTTTTGGCCTAGAGAAGATACTCCGGAGGGTGCCCCTGCTCTTTTTTCTAGGCTTATGGAATGCGAGACTCAGCTCGATCTCTGGAGAGATTCGTTGGACGCGCCGGAGCTGAGATCGTTCTTCACTACGTGCTTACGTGGTACGAGAAGATTGACCTCAAACTCCTTGAGCGCATGCGCACCGGATCAAGGTGGTCTACTGACTCGGATTGGGTAGCTCGGCACAAGGTTTGTGCTCATAACTTCATCCAATACGCCCCCATTCATCAATGGAACGAGGGACCAAGCTTCCTAGATGCCGCCGACGATGAAAATGCTGAAAACACTGAAGATGATTCGGATGAGGATGAAGAGGATGAAGCTTCGGACGTCGAGGAAGACGCAGATGACTCTGAAGTTGAGGCTGGGGCTGCACCTGCTGGCGCCGAATTACCTCCTCCTGCTGCTCCTTGATTATAAACACTTTAAATTTCATCAGACCCCCGGTATGCCGGGTGCAATTGTATCAAGCACACAAGTGATATTTTGCTACTAAGTTTTTATGCTGGATTGACTTGGGTGTAGTCCCCGAGTTTCATTTTCTTGTTCATCCAATCTCTTGGCTCGGCTCGTGTCTACCTTGGTTCGGTTTTATGACTTACGAGTCCGAGCTTCAAAAATTGTCTTAACAATACTTGGAAACTTTAGGATTAGCTCAAAATAATGCAGCATAATAAATCGAAAGTAAACATAAGGTTAGTCTGAAAAAACAAAGGCGGCTCGATTAAGTTCCTTTCCTTAGTCGTTTTCCATGTGTTACGCAATTCCAAACTTGTTCTCTTGCTTGCCATGAAGCCAAATCTTGTTGGACAGCAGCAAGTCAAAGAGTTGGGTTCTTGGTGCTCACACACTACTAATCCGGCTTAAGTAGAAAAACCTACCCCAGCTGACGTATAAATAATAAATACGGAAGACAACAAATATTTTCAAGGCAGTCCCCGAGTTACTGCTCAAGGTGCCCACATTTCATTGATAGACTCATTGCCGGCATGCACACCGACATATGAGAGACTCGGATACATACACTTCTCTGCTAAGTGTAGAAAGGACGAAGTAGAGCTACATTCCATGGACGCTTAGATTCCTCGCCGGACTTGTCCGCCTTGTTCTTCTCCTGTGGTTTTGCATCGATAAGATAATAAGAATCATTGTGCAATGCTTTGCACACAATGAATGGCCCTTCCCATGGGGGGGATAACTTGTGCATGCCAGCAGTACGTTGTACCAACCGGAGTACCAGATCACCTTCCCGGAAGACTCGGGGGTTTACTTTCTGGCTATGATAGCTTCGGAGATTTTGCTGATATATGGCGGATCTAGACAATGCCAATTCTCTCGCTTCTTCCAGCAGATCAACATCATTTTGTCGGGCTTCTTGCACTTCGGCTTCTGTGTATTGGGTGACCCTAGGAGAATCATGCGCTATGTCGGCTGGTAATACAGCTTCTGCCCCATATACCAGAAAGAATGGCGTATAGCCTGTTGATCGATTCGGAGTTGTTCTTAAACTCCACAGTACTGCTGGTAGTTCTTCTATCTAGCACCCCGCTGATCTCTGTAGCGGCTCAATGAGCTGGGGTTTTATCCCGGATAATACTAATCCGTTGGATCTCTCCACTTGTCCGTTCGATGCGGGGTGGGCTACCGAGGCAACGTCCAGCCGGATCTTCTTATCTCGGCAGAATCGCGCAAATGCTCCTTTAGCAAAATTTGTGCCATTATCTGTTATGATACTGTGAGGATAACCGTATCTCAATATGATGTCTTTGAGAAATGTCACGGCCGTAGCCCCATCACATTTTCTTATTGGCTTTACTTCAATCCACTTTGTAAATTTATCAACCATGACCAAAATGTGAGTCATATTTCCCCTTGCTGGTTTGAGCGGGCCAACCATGTCCAAACACCATACGGCAAATGGCCAGGTGATTGGTATGGTCTTGAGCTCTGACATTGGCATATGTGTCTTGGTAGCATACCTCTGACAACCATTGCATTTTCTTACCAAGTCCTCTGCTTGTTCTAAGGCACTTGGCCAGTAGAATCCATGCCGGAAAGCTTTTTATACCAAGGCTCTAGACGAGGCATGATGCCCGCATTCCCCTTGATGTATATCTCGGAGGATGTCAAGCCCTTCTTCCGGGTCAACACATCGCTGGAGGACATTAGTCACACTCCTTTTGTATAGCTCGGAATTGATGATCGTGTATGCCTTTGCTCTCCTCTGAGTTTGCCTGGATAGCACCTCCTCAGCGGGTAAAGTTCCATCTCTCAGGAATTGAAATATGGGTAACGCCCAAGCTGGTACAGCTCGCCCTGGGAACACGTCCTCATCAATTTCCATCTGATCCACCGGCATAACCTCAACCGGATCATGCTGAGCAGTCCACGGGTTCGCCGAGGCAGTCCCCGGGTTTCATGTACCACCTCCCATGTTAATGTCCATGGGTACGGCTCCGGACTCCGAATCCTCCAGGACGTAAATTGAGTCGGTTTCTAGGGACCACCTGATAGATGGTTTTCTGAGGTGTTCTAATGCTACACCCGGTGGGATTGCTTGTCGGGTCGATTCGAGCTTCAACAATACGTCGGCAGCCTCATTTTCCACCCGGGGTACATGATGAAATTCGCATCCCTCAAAATAACCAGATACCTTCTGCACATGGAATCTGTATAATGCCATGTTTGGATCAAGAGCGTCCCACATCCCTGACACTTGCTGAACTACCAAATCCGAGTCGCCAAAGCATTGGATCCGACGTATCCCAATTTCTTTTGCCACTTTGAGCCCATGCACAAGTGCTTCATATTCGGCGACATTGTTTGATGCTGCGAAATGGATCTGTAGCACATACTTCAACTGGTCATTCTTTGTCGAGGTAAGCACAACTCCGGTGCCTAACCCGGTTTTTGCTTTTGACCCGTCAAAGTGCATTCTCCAATAGTTCGGATCTGGTAATGGTGGTTCGTACTGTACCTCGGCCCAGTCCACAAAAAAGTCGACCACAGCCTGATACTTGATTGCTTCTCTTCTATCATACTGTGGCGCATAGGGGGCTAGTTCAATTGCCCATTTTGCAATTCTGCCACTTGCATCCTTGTTACTCATTATCTCGGATATGGGAGCTTCACATATTACTTTGATGGGATGCTCCTCAAAATAGTGTTTTAGCTTCTTAGTCGACATGTACACACCATATGCCACTTTCTGATAATGCGGATAATTTTGCTTTGATGCGGATAATACCTTGCTTAGGTAATATACTGGCCTCTACACTGACTTACCCTCTTCGTCGCGCTCTACCACAATTACTACACTTACGACTCGGTTGGTTGCGGCTATATAGAGCAACATTGGATCCTTTGATAGTGGAGATGCTAACACTGGTGCAGTGGCTAACATTTTCTTTAATTGGATAAAGGCTTCATTGGACTGCGGCGTCAACGATGCCAGGCAACCAGTGAACTTCTGGAAATTGTTAAGGCACTTCGGCAGTTCCATTCGCTCTATGGCCCGAATTTTAGTTGGATTGACTTCAATACCTCGGCTGGAGACGAGGAATCCGTTCCAGCCGGGACACCGAAGGTACATTTTTCCGGGTTGAGCTTCATCCGGAACCTCCTTAGGTTTGTGAATGTCTGCCCGATATCGTCAAGGTGTTGGGGGGATACCCCTGGGTAGGGTCACGACGAGGTATAAAGGCCGAGTTAGCCGAGGTACGGCATGGTCAAAGCAGATGCTGGCCGAGTCACCTCAAGGCAGACCGAATCACGGGGTAACCCAGACCAAGGGATGTCCACCTAACTGGGTCTCAGCCGACTTATATCGTAAGTCGGTGAGATGTATCTAACTTGTATGCAGGTACAGGTGCGGCCGGATCTACTAGTTACGATCCGGGTTATACCAAGCTTACAAGAGAAGGAAGGTATCTCGCTGGTCAAAGGGTGAGCACAGTACGCAGAGCGTGAGCGAAGCGAACAGAAGCCAGGACCACCGAGGCGTGGCCGACCAAGGTGACGAAGCCTGTGTCGGATGATGCGGGCACCGCAGAGGCTCACGCAGCCTCTGCATGGATGACGCTGGGTTAAAGTGACCCGGTCGGCTTGCTATTTTGGGAGGAGGCATAGTCCCTGGAATATGCCTCCACGTATGCCCTAATTGGAGACCTAGCCGCCCCTATATAAGGAGGGCTAGGGCCTCTGTAGAAGGGGTTGAGTTTTACTTGGTTGGTCTTTGACGAGTTGATCTTTAGAGGTTTATGTTCTACGAGCAAGTTCCTGAGGGCTAGCTAGTGGTGAGAGTAAGAGATTTCCTTCTTCCTCCTCTCCCCAATACAGCTCGAGGAGCACTTGTAATCTATGAAAGTGAATCAAATACAAAGCTACTGTGTGTGGAATCACCACACTATCCCTCCCTGGATTCCCCTAGTGCATTTAGTCCCCACCTTTAGCCTATACATGGCATCTGCCGTGACACCACCACGACAGTTAGCGCCCATCGTGGGGCTAGCGGCACTAGCAGGGATGAAGATTCGGATGGGAAACCTCATCGGCACCAGCGAACGCACGGTCTCCGGGCTCGTTCAGCGCTTTGGAGCGCTGGACTTTGTTAGCAACAACGCTGGCTGCTTCGGCAAGCGTCCTCTTCCGTGCAACGACCTCTTTGTCAAGCTCGGAGGGCACAAGGTCTACGTTGCTGTCGATGTGTCGTGCGTTCACCCACGACACGTCGTCAAAGGAGGCGAGCCACCCCTTAGCATGGTTCACGGGGCGCGTATCACTCGCTCCCTCGACCGTGCCGAGGTAATGATGACTGCGCCTGGCGCTGGCGCAAGCAAGGATCCAGTACCGGATCCGGAGGTAACGCCTAAGGCACCGAGGAAAAGTAGAGGTCCTCCACTAGAAAGGCCAGAGAATGTGCTGCAGCAAGTGATGGATAGCTTGGCAAACCCAGTAGCGGCAGCGATAGATCCGGCTCAGGCACATGCCGAGCTAGAGGAAACTAGGCAAAAGATACTAGAGGGTGTGAAAAAGATAGCCGCGGCTCAGCAGTCGTTGAACATGACACTGCGTGAGTACGCAAAGGCAAATAAAGTAGATGCTGTAAAAGTGAAGGGGAGAAACCTCATGAGTGAAATGAACAAAGAGGGTGATACTAGGATTGAGGAGTCAGAGAACTGTTTGTCCGTGGGGCTGCCGAAGTATAGTACCCCGGCAAAGAACCTCAGAGCAGCAGATGCAGCTGCATCCGAATTAGAGGGTCTGACGGGTGAAGCCCGTCAGAGACAGCAAGACAGGGTCAATGAGTTGGTTCAGATCGCGAACAGGAAAAATGAGGAATTGCTTAGGGCTAACCCGGAGAGAGCTGGAGCCTCCAAGATCGTTCAATCGGAGGTGGGTAACCCGGAGAAATCTGCTGGAGCTGCATCATCTCCTCATGGTGGTCCTAGGAGAGAAGAGGTAGTAACCTTGGCCAGGAGGAACAAAAAGATAGCCCCGTATGACCCGGCAAGGGCAGGGAAAGGAAAAGAAATGCAGAGAAATGAGGATCAACGAAGTGTGAGCCGAGGTGAAGCTGGCCGAGGTAACCGCGACCAAGGCAATGCCGTTCAAGGAAATGCTGTAAACGGCAATGCCAGACAGCGCAACTCGGCAGGAGCAGGACAACCGCAGCAGCGGAATATACCAAGGCAAGAGCAAAGTGTCGGCCAAGGTATGCAACAGAGAGGTGCTCCACGAGAGCAAGACTGATATAATGATGGTGATTCGGAAATGGTGAACGCAGGATACCCAAGGCCAGACTATCACGTGATAGGTTCAAGATTGGGAAGCAGGGATTTGATGTCTGGCGATGCCAGATTAAAACTGGATTGGCTGTATAGGTCGGAGCAGATTGAATGTCAAGGTCCCCCAGGTCCAGCGTGTTTTGGGCCCCGGATCATGAAGGAACCACCGGTACCTAACTTCCAGCTACCTATAGGCACTAAGACATACGACGGCAGCACAAAGCCGGAGGATTGGTTGATTAACTACGCTACAGCTGTAAAGATTGCTACAGACAACTTGAGATGGGCTGTGAGATATGTACCCCAGATGTTGGAGGGGCCAGCGAGGGTATGGCTAAACAATTTGCCACCCGGAAGTATTAACTGTTGGATCAATTTTGAGGAAATGTTTGTCAGCAATTTCTTAAGTACGTATCAGAGGCCGAATAGGCCACAGACCCTAGCAATGTGCAAGCAGAAACCGAATGAGACAGACCGGGAGTTCCTGACCCGGTGGTGTACCGTGCGAAACTCCTGTGAGGGCGTAATTGAGTCACAAGCCATAGCATGGTTTGTGCAAGGATGCAGATATGCAAGCATGTTGTGGAAAAGATTGCAAAGGGATATGCCAACTACGTTGGCAGAGACAATCTGGATCGCTGATTCGTATGCCTTGGGTGATCCGACTCAACCCAGGTTAATGCCAAGCGAGTCAAACGAGGAATACTACCAGAGAGATGGAGCCGGGTTATCCCGAAGGAATGATTACCGAGGTAAAAGAAGAGATGATAGACCAGATTACCGATACAGTTTGCAACAAGTTGCTGTTGTGAATCAAGATCAATCTGGTGTAGGAACCAACCAACATCAGAAAACTGGAGGACAACAATGGACACTGAGAAATGATGGCAAGAAAACTTGGATGCCAGAGCAAAAGAAACAGTGACAGGAAAAGAAGGACCGTCCGAGGTATACTTATGAGTCAATGCTGGATCAGCCGTGTAAATTTCACACGCCAAATCCGAGTAACCCAGCGGGTCATACAACAAGGCAGTGTGAGTGGATGCGCAAGATAGAACAAGGTGGTTCGGGGAATGCTCAGGCACCTCGGAATGATCAGCCTCGGCAGGAGTTACCCCGGCAGCAATTGCTCTCCGGAGCGAACACGCAACAACTAATGTTGCCTCCCCCTCCGCCGAGGTATGACAACCATGAGAAAAGGGATGCAGTGCATCAAGTGGAAGACCAACATCAACCGGATCAGAGGTACCCCGGAAAAGAGGGAAGGAATGAGTACAGAGAACATCATCAGAGTTACTGTGTGTTTACCACGGAGGAAACATATAGAAAGAGCCTGCAACGCCGACACATAGAGGTGAATGCGGTAATGCCCGCAGTGACGAGGTATATGCCGTGGTCGGATCAAGAAATCACCTGGAGTATCAAGGATTACCCCAAGCTTATGCCAAGCCCCGGTTCATATGCGTTAGTGCTGGACCCAACATTCATAGGGCCAAATATCAATGTGAGATTCTCCAAGGTGCTGATAGATAATGGCAGTAGCATCAATATCATGTATGCGGATACAATGCGCAAGTTGGGTATCTCGAAGAACATGCTCCAGGCTACAAGGACAACTTTCCATGGCATTGTTCCAGGCATTTCTTGTGAGCCCATAGGCAAGGTCCGGGTTGACGTATTGTTTGGCACGCGAGATAACTGCCGAACTGAGAATTTGGAGTTTGAAGTGGTGAACTTAGAAAGTGCGTATCACGCGTTACTCGGTAGACCGGCACTGAACAAGTTCATGGCAAGTTTCCACATCAGTTATTTGAAGATGAAGTTGCCTGGGCTAAATGGAGTGATTACCATAGCTAGAGATTTCCGACGTTCCATTGAGTGCGCGTTGGCCGGGTCTAACCTAGCCGAGTCACTCGTGATTGCTCAAGAGAAAAGAAAGATACAGGAAGTGGTGGCATTGGCTCAGTCCGCACAGCAGTATATGCCGGCACCGAGTAACCCGCATGGTAGTGTTTCGTTCCAGGCGATAAAAGATACCAAGACGGTGCCTGTTGATGATATGTTCCCAGAGCGCACCGTAAAAATTGGTGCCGGGTTAAATGATAAATAGGAAAGCGAGCTCGTCAACTTCCTCCGTGAGAATCGGGATATTTTTGCTTGGTCCACACAGGACTTGCAAGGTGTTCTGAGGGAGTTGGACGAGCACTCTTTGAATGTGAGACCCGGAGCAAGGCCGGTGAAGCAACCTCTCCGCCGCTTCGCCGAAGATAGGAGAAAAGTCATTGGAGATGAGGTAGCTCGGTTACTAGCAGCTGGATTTATCATGGAAGTTCTTTACCCGGATTGGCTATCTAATCTGGTGCTGGTGGAAAAGAAGAAGGATGATCCGAATGTGGCAGTGGTTTGGCGTATGTGTATCGATTACACGAACCTGAATAAGGCGTGTCCAAAAGGTCCATTTCCGCTGCCAAGGATAGATCAGGTCATAGATTCAACTGCTGGGTGTGAACTGTTGTCATTCATAGATGCGTATTCTGGTTTCCACCAGATACCTCTGAATCCGGATGACCAAATAAAGACTGCATTTATCACCCCGTATGGGGCTTATTGCTATCGCACCATGCCATTTGGTTTACGTAATGCAGGGGCAACGTACCAGAGATGTATGCAGAAATGTTTGCACGACCAAATTGGTCAAAATGTGCAGGTATATGTGGATGATGTTGTTATCAAGACCAAGGAAAGCAAAACGCTCCTTGACGATATCAGGCAGACATTCGCGAACCTAAGGAGGTTCCGAGCTTAACCCGGAAAATGCACTTTCGGTGTCCCGGCTGGAAAATTACTCGGACTTCTTGTCTCCAGCCGAGGTATCAAAGTCAATCCAACTAAAATACGGGCCATAGAGCGAATGGAACTGCCGAAGTGTCTTAACGATGTCCAGAAGTTCACTGGTTGCCTGGCATCTTTAAGTCGGTTTGTATGTCGGTTGGGAGAAAAGACACTGCCTCTCTATCAACTCATGAAAAAGTCGGACAAGTTCATTTGGACGCCGCAGACCAATGAAGCCTTTATCCAATTAAAGAATATGTTATCCACTGCACCAGTCTTGGCCTCTCCACTATCAAAGGATCCAATGTTTCTCTATATATCCGCAACCAACCGAGTTGTAAGTGTAGTAATTGTGGTAGAGCGCGACGAAGAGGGTAAGTCAGTGCAAAGGCCAGTGTATTATCTGAGCGAGGTATTATCAGCCTCAAAACAAAATTATCCGCACTATCATAAAGTGGCGTATGGTGGGTACATGTCAGCAAAGAAGCCAAAACATTATTTTGAGGAGTGATGCGCTCGACTTTCGACGTAGAGCTTGTTGGGAACCCCAAGAGGAAGGTATGATGAGCACAACAGTAAGTTTTCCCTCAGTTATGAAACCAAGGTTTAATCGAACCAGTAGGAGCAAGGAAACACCCCAAAGGTGTTGCTAGCTGAGCTTTGGCAGGGCGCACTACCGGTGCTAGTAGCAACGTGGAGACCTGCACAACACAATCACAGAACTTTGTCCCCAACTTGCGATGAGGTTGTCAATCTCACTGTGTTTTGCGGAAAACAAAGGATTAAACGTATCGAATGGAAAGAAGTAAAAGTTACATGTTGGGTGAACAAATTACAGCGGGGCAATTGACAAACACCGAGAAAGCAATACATGCATATACTAATCATCTTGACTCCTCTAAGACTTGATTGGGCATTACAACATAATACATAGACCGCCATCCAACTGCATCTATGACTAATAATCCACCTTCAGGATATCATCCGAACCCCCTCCAGTATTAAGTTGCAAGCAACAGATTATTGCATTACGAATTGCGTGTAAAGTAAACAATACGATTGTTCTATGAACAAAGGATTGTTGTTTTCTCCCTAGTAGCAAGAGCACATATAGTACCTTAGAGATTTCTGTCACTTCCCAGTTACGGAGGCATGAACCCACTATCGAGCATAAATACTAACTCTTGGAGTTGCTAGCATCTACTTGGCCAAGATAGCTACTAACAACGGAAAGCATGCAAGATCTCAAATAACAAAGACATGATAGAATCAATAATCAATCTGAAATAGCATCTCAATATCCATCGGATCCCCGCAAACACAACATGTATGGATTACAAATATATGATCTTGATCATGAACGGAGCTCACAAGATCTAAACATGAAAGCACAAAGGAGGAGAAACCAGCCATCTAGCTACTACATGGATCCGTAGTCCAAGGATGAACTACTCACACATCACACCGGAGGCTTGCATGGTGATGAAGAAGGCCTCCAGGGTGAATTCCCCTCTCCGGCAGGGTGCCAGGAAGAGCTTCAGATCCCTCCCGATATAGGGATGGAGATGACGGCGGCTACAGACTCTTTCGTGGATTTTTGATCGGGTACTTAGGGTTTCCGTCCCAAGGGCAATATATAGGCGGAAGGAGAGGTCGAGGGGGTGCCAGGGCTGGCCTCACCACCCCCTGGCGCGGGCCAGGCTGGGCCGTGCGGCCAGGTGGTGTGGTGGCCCCCTGGTCCCTCTCCGTCTCGTATTCTGGCACTTGATCCCTTCTGGAAAAATAGGCACTTTGGCTTTTGTCCCGTCCAATTCCGAGAATATTCATTTTCTGACTTTCCTGGAATCAAAAATAGCAGAAAACAGGCAGCTGGCACTGTGGCTCTTGTTAATAGGTTAGTCCAAGAAATCATATGAAAAGTACTCCAAAGTTGGAACAAAACACAAGAAAGTGGATAAAACCAAGCATGGAACATCAAAAATTATAGATACATTTGCAATGTATCAAGGAGCACCCCATCAAAGTAATATGTGAAGCTCCCATATCCGAGATAATGAGTAAAAAGGATGCAAATGGCAGGATTGCAAAATGGGCAATCGACCTAGCTCCATATTCGCCACAATACGAAAGAAGAGAAGCAATCAAGTCTCAGGTTGTGGCCGACTTTTTTGTGGACTGGGCCGAGGTGCAATATGAACCACCGCTACCAGATCCGAATTACTGGAGAATGCACTTTGACGGGTCAAAAACAAAAACCGGGTTAGGCGTCGGAGTTGTGCTTACCTCGCCAAAGAATGACCAGTTGAAGTATGTGTTGCAGATCCATTTCGCAACATCAAACAATGTCGCTGAATATGAGGCACTTGTACATGGGCTCAAAGTGGCAAAAGAAATTGGGATACATCGGATCCAACGCTTTAGCGACTCGGATTTGGTAGTTCAACAAGTGTCGGGGCTATGGGACGCTCTTGATCCAAACATGGCATTATACAGATTCCATGTGCAGAAAATATCTCGTTATTTTGAGGGATGCGAATTTCGCCATGTGCCCCGGGTGGAAAATGAGGCTGCCGACGTATTGTCGAAGCTCGGATCAACCCAACAAGCAATTCCACCGGGTGTAGCATTAGAACACCTCAGAAAACCATCTATCAGACCGTCCCCAGAAACCGACTCAATCTACGTCCCGGAGGATCCGGAGTCTAGAGCTGCACCCATGGACATTGACATAAGTGATGGTACGTGAAACCCAGGGACTGCCTCGGCGAACCCGGGGACTGCCTCGGTGAACCCGGGGACTGCTTCGCAAGACCCAAGGACTGCTCAGCGTGATCCGGTTGAGGTTATGCCGGTGGATCAGATGGAAATTGATGAGGATGTGTTCCCGGTCTGTATGTACCCATGGCGTTGCCCATATTTCAATTACTGGAAGATGGAACCTTACCCGCTGAGGAGGTGTTGTCCAGGCAAACTCAGAGGAGAGCAAAGGCATACATGATCATCAATTCCGAGCTATACAAAAGGAGTGTGACTAATGTCCTCCAGCGATGTGTTGACCCGGAAGAAGGGCTTGACATCCTCCGAGATATACAACAAGGGGAATGTGGGCATCATGCCTCGTCCAGAGCCTTGGTAGCAAAAGCTTTCCGGCATGGATTCTACTGGCCAAGTGCCTTAGAACAAGCAGAGGACTTGGTAAGAAAATGCAACGGTTGTCAGAGATATGCTACCAAGACACATATGCCAATGTCGGAGCTCAAGACCATACCAATCACCTGGCCATTTGCCGTATGGTGTTTGGACATGGTTGGCCCGTTCAAACCAGCGAGGGGAAATTTGACTCACATTTTGGTCATGGTTGATAAATTTACAAAGTGGATTGAAGTAAAGCCAATAAGAAAATGTGATGGAGCTATGGCCGTGACATTTCTCAAAGACATAATCTTGAGATACGGTTATCCTCACAGTATCATAACAGATAATGGCACAAATTTTGCTGAAGGAGCATTTGCGTGATTCTGCCGAGATAAGAAGATCCGGCTGGACGTTGCCTCGGTAGCCCACCCTGCATTGAACGGACAAGTGGAACGATCCAACGGATTAGTATTATCCGGGATAAAACCCCGGCTCATTGAGCCGCTACAAAGATCAGCGGGGTGCTGGATAGAAGAACTACCAGCGGTACTATGGAGTTTAAGAACAACTCTGAATCGATCAACAGGCTATACGCCATTCTTTCTGGTATATGGGGCAGAAGTTGTATTACCAGCCGACATAGAGCATGACTCGCCTAGGGTCACCCAATACACAGAAGCCGAAGTGCAAGAAGCCCGGCAAAATGATGTTGATCTGCTGGAAGAAGCGAGAGAATTGGCATTGTCCAGATCCGCCATATATCAGCAAAATCTCCGACGCTATCATAGCCGGAAAGTAAACCCCCGAGTCTTCCGGGAAGGTGATCTGGTACTCCGGTTGGTACAACGTACTACTGGCATGCACAAGTTATCCCCCCATGGGAAGGGCCATTCATTGTGAGCAAAGCATTGCACGATGATTCTTATTATCTTATCAATGCAAAACCACAGGAGAAGAACAAGGCGGACAGGTCCGGCGAGGAATCTAAGCGTCCATGGAATGTAGCTCTACTTCGTCCTTTCTACACTTAGTAGAGAAGTGTATGTATCCGAATCTCTCATATGTCGGTGTGTATGCCGGCAATGAGTCGATCAATGAAATGTGGGCACCTCGAGCAGTAACTCGAGGACTGCCTTGAAAATATTTGTTGTCTTCCGTATTTATTATTTATACGTCGGCTAGCATAAGTAGTTTCTACTTAAGTCGGATTAGTAGTGTGTGAGCACCAAGAACCCAACTCTTCGACTTGCTGCTGTCCAACAAGATTTGGCTTCATGGCAAGCAAGAGAACAAGATTGGAATTGCGTAGCACATGAAAAACGACTAAGGAAAGGAACTTAATCGAGCCGACGTTTGTTTTTTGGACTAACCTTACGCTTACTTTAAATTTGCTTTGCTGAATTTTTTTGAGCTAATCCTAAAATTTCCAAGTATTGTTAAGACAATTTTTTGAAGCTCGGACTCGTAAGTCATAAAACCGAACCAAGGTAGACACTAGCCGAGCCAAGAAATTGGAAGAACAAGAAAATGAAACTTGGGGACTACGCCCAAGTCGATCCGGCATAAAAACTTAGTAGCAAAATATCACTTGTGTGCTTGATACAATTGCATCCGGCATACCGGGGATCTGATGAAATTTAAAGTGTTTATAATCAAGGTGTAGCAGGAGGAGGTAATTCGGCGCCAGCAGGTGCAGCCCTAGCCTCGGCTTCAGAGTCATCTGCGTCTTCCTCGACGTGTGAGGCTTCATCCTCTTCGTCCTCATCCAAATCATCTTCAACGTTTTTAGCATTTTCATCATCGGCGGCATCTTGGAAGCTTGGTCCCTCGTTCCATTGATGAATGGGGGCGTATTGGATGAAGCTATGAGCGCAAGCCTTGCGCCGAGCTAACCAATCCGGGTCAGTAGACCACCTTGATCCGGTGCGCATGCGCTCAAGGAGTTTGAGGTCAATCTTCTCGTACCACGTAAGCACTTAGTGAAGAACGATCTCAGCTCCGGCGCGTCTAGCGGATTCTCTCTAGAGATCGAGCTGAGTCTCGCATTCCATAACCCTGGCAAAAAGAGCAGGGGCACCCTCCGGAGTATCTTCTCCAGGCCAAAAGGCATTGAAGATCCGGACTGCTACATCCAAGATGTCCTTGCCGTAGTTCTTCACAATCTCGACACGAGAGTACAAGCTGACCAGCAAGTCCTCCATGTCATATGGAATTTCTCCAGCGCCAGGGGCAATTGGGGTACCCCTCTTCTGGCGGAACTTGGCGACAACGGTAGTTGCAACAACATTGCCCTCTAGAAATTTGTCTGAAAACGAGATAGGTGAAATAAGTGAGAAGGGTTGACCCGGAGAGATTCATGACAATTGAAGAGAAAAGGAACTTATGAGAAATGTGGTTGTTGATTCGGGTTAGCTCCTTGGTACACTTGTCACGCCTCTCCCAGAGTTGAACAAGCTCAGCATTCGCTGACTCAAGTTTAGAGTCGGCCTCCTTCAGCAATTCTTGGTCCTTGGCAATCTAGAGGTTGAGGCGCTTGCGCTCTTCAGTAAAGTCCTGGCCAGCTTTTTGAAGTTCGGATTGGTGCTGTGCTTTCAGCTTCTTCATGTCCGCCTTAAGCTTAGCAATTTCATCATCTTTGGTTCGGAGGACGGCGAGCTCATCATATTTCTTCTTGAGTTTAGCTTGATGCTGCCCTGCTTGTTCGAGAAAATGCAGCATCATATCAGGCACGGGCACACTATCTTCAAGAGAGGTTGAAATAGTGAGGCTGAAATATCAGGCACAGGTATCGCTCGCCGCTGAGCATGTGGGGCGCCACTAGACCCTTGGCATGTGCTTCCTTTCTCTCAACCTGGGCAACGGCGGGGCTGGTTTGCAAAACAAGTTGCGCATCAGCTGGCTCGGCAGGGGAATCCTTCGGCAGTGGAGTCTTCTTTGTGAGCATGGACGCAAGTGTACGCTGTCCAGCCTCGATTGACGCTGCCCTGGTGGCGTCAGGAGCCTTTTTGCCCTTGGGTTGCTGCTGAGAAGTTGAAGTTGCTGCAGCTGATTTGCCCTTGGGCTGCTGCTGAGAAGTTGAAGTTGCTACAGCTGATTTGCCCTTGGGAGCCGCCTTGGTGCTAACTTTGGTACTGCTGGTATCTTCTCGCCGAGCCTTGGAAGACTCGGACGAGGCAGAAGAACTTGGTGCTGCTGATGGTGCTTTTGCTGTTGCTGGGGTTGATGATGATGCTGGTCTTTGTGGTGGCGGAGATGCTGTGTGTAACTCAGATGAAGCTGGTTGCAGCGGAGCCGAAGTGGTGGTTGCTGCTGCCTCGGTAGAGCCAGTCTCCCCCGCTCCGAGGTTGCCCTCCTCTTGACGAGGTGGGCTGGAACCCGGAGCAGCCGTTGAACCCTCCTGAATGGGGCTCGACGGGCGTGAGTCATCGCCACGAGGGGGAGAAGGGCTATGTCGGAGCGGAGAAGCAATACCGGATCCGCTCTGGGGAACCTCTACCACGGCCCTGCCGAATCAGATCATAAATGATGAGAAACTATAACAAAGGAAGAACAAATAAATAGCAAATGGAGAAGTGGCTTACTCATCCGAGGTCAGAGGCTCTTTGGGGTTCCGAGCCCTCCGAGCTGTGTCCTTGGTTGCAGGCTTGGTGGCAGTTTTGTCCCCAGACTTCTTTCGCCTTTTAGCTGGTTGAGAAGGTCTGGAGGAAGATGGAGATGCAGCTCCCCTCTTCTTCTTCGGTGCGACCGGGACAGGCTCACCCACGGCAAGGGGATGGTCTTCATGGATCTGCCCACTGGGGTTAGCTGATGCCAGAAAAGCATAAGAAAGGGGGACAACATCAAATGCCTCCATCACCTCAACGTCCGAATCATCTTCATCGTCGGGCCAATCTCTAATGGAAGAGAGTTTACTGGTGGGTCGCTTGGTCGCGTCCGCCATCGGCAGGAACATCTCCTGATCCGGCTCCTGCACATCCGAGCTGTCTCGATCAGGTGCCCATTTTGAGAGAAGGCTCGGTGCCATCTTCAATGGTTTGCTGAAGGAACATCTAAGGGAAAGAAAAGACAAAGGGATTAAACCTACAACAGAAACCGACATATGATACAATTTGGAGAAAGTTCGGGGCACGAGACTTACCGCGGGGGGAAGCCTATCTTGGCAGAAGTGTTGGATCCCCCACGTCCACTCAGCCGAGAAGTCCTTCTTAGTGGTGAAGAGGGCCTTGACCCGGCGGAAGATCTCGGTGTTTCTCAACTCAAATGAGGAGGTCCAGTTGGGGTCACGACCCTAGCTCATGTGGCAAACTTTATGAGTACGATTCTGGAGGGGGGAGATCCGGTTGCGGACGAGTGTAATCATCGCGTCCTCGTTGCGCAACCCCAAGTCCTTCAGCTCCTGGAACCTTTTATTGACTTGGTTCTCCAGGACGGTGGGCATTTTGGGGACCGCATCCCACAGATCCGGATTAGGAGGACCCGGAGCATAAGGGCGCAGCCGGATCAGATCCTCAGTTGTGCTGTTCCGGACATAGAAGAAAGTCCGGGCCCATCCCTTGCAAGAGTCAAGCCCCGTGACTCGGGGGAACATGGACTGCTTCCGGGGACAGATAGACGCAACGCCGAACTGCGTAAGCTGCTTGTCCTCCGGGTCAAGTTCTATGTTCGGAATCACATTCCGGCGAAGGCCAAAGAACCGGATCCAGAGCTCCTTCGTGGGCCATAGTCCGGTGTAGCCCTCGATGGTGGAAGCGAAGGTAGAGAGAGACGTGATGGCGTTAGCCAGAAGATGGTGCGGCTGAAGCTCATACGTATCGAGCCAGTCGTGGAAAAAATCACTAACTGGGAGACCAAACCCGCGTTGGAAGTGAGATAGAAACACCACATACTCACCTGGATTGGGTGAGGGGGCAAGCTTGGCGGCAGCGAGGCATGCGGTGACACCCACCGGGATGCGCCTGGTGCGATACAGCCAGTCCAGGTCATCCTGGCAAACCCAGGATCCAGCCCACGCGCCGCGGTCGGTGTTCGCCGCGTCTTCCTCCATCTCCTGCTCTGCAACGGCGAGCTCCTCCTCTGTCATCTCAAGATCACTATCCTCACTAACGCTAGCAGCGGTGGGAGGCAGTGGCCGGGACTGGCGAGGACCCGTGGCGGAGGAGATGCGTGAAGATGGAGGTGACGCTAGTGCGCGTGGAAGCAGTGCGGCGGCAGCGCTGCTCGAATCGGTGGCGGTCTTGTCATTTGGAGAGGAAGAAGAAGAAGCGGTCGAGGGCGGAAGTGGGGAAAGAACCCAAGGGGCGCACCCCTCCCCTATTTAACCACTCACTTGAGGGGTAGTGGGATCGCGTTGTGCGGGCGGGCCACACGGTGTGGCCATGTACAACCCGGATCAACCAATCAGCAGCGAGCCGCAGGAAAGGCCACAGGGCACAGGAGATCCCATGACGTGACGTTATGATGCAGTTAACGAGGAGGCAGGCACGATGTGACGTGTGCTACAGAAATAACTCACAATTACTGCAGCGGTTACTGGCACAGGCCCTTAAAATGAGGCAAACGTGATGATTAACCTCCACGTGGGGAAGCGTACAAGAGAAGGAAGAATGATCCGGATGAATATGAGGTGACCCGGCCAGCGAGTGAAAACTCGGAATGTGCCAAGGGAAAGTAAACCTATGAAAATCCGGACTATGAGGTAACTCGGAAAGAGAACCAGAGGCTCGATAAAATTGAACCTGTTGTGGCCTTAGCGGCTAAGGCAGCTAAGACCGCACCAGCTTCGGGGACTAATGTTGGGGGGGATACCCCCGGGTAGGGTCACACCGGGGTATAAAGGCCGAGTTAGCCGAGGTACGACAAGGTCAAAGAAGATGTTGGCCGAGTCACCTCAAGGCAGGACGAATCACGGAGTAACCCGGACCAGGGGATGTCCACCTAACTGGGTCTCAGCCGACTTATATCGTCAGTCGGTGAGATGTATCTAACTTTTATGCAGGTATAGGTGCGGCCGGATCTACTAGTTACGATCCGGGTTATACCAAGCTTACAAGAGAAGGAAGGTATCTCGCTGGTCAAAGGGGACCACTGTACGCAGAGCGTGAGCAAAACAGACAGAGGCCAGGACCACCGAGGCGTGGCCGACCAAGGTGACGAAGCCTGTGTCGGATGACGCGGGTGCCGCAGAGGCTCACGTAGCCTCTGCATGGATGACGCTGGGTTAAAGTGACCCGGTCAGCTTGCTATTTTGGGAGGAGGCATATTCCCTAGAATATGCCTCCACGTATGCCCTAATTGGAGACCTAGCCGCCCCTATATAAGGAGGGCTAGGGCCTCTATAGAAGGGGTTGAGTTTTACTTGGTTGGTCTTTGACGAGTTGATCTTTAGAGGTTTATGTTCTACGAGCAAGTTCCTGAGGGCTAGCTAGTGGTGAGAGTAAGAGAGTTCCTTCTTCCACCTCTCCCCAATACAGCTCGAGGAGCACTTGTAATTTGTGTAAGTGAATCAAATACAAAGCTACTATGTGTGGAATCACCACACTATCCCTCCCTGGATTCCCCTAGTGCATTTAGTCCCCACCTTTAGCCTATACATGGCATCTGCCATGACACCACCATGACACAAGGAGCGTTTTGCTTTCCTTGGTCTTGATAACAACATCATCCGCATACACCTGCACAATTTTACCAATTTGGTCATGCAAACATTTCTGCATACATCTTTGGTATGTTGCCCCTGCATTATGTAAACCAAATGGCATGGTGCGATAGCAATAAGCCCCATACGGGGTGATAAATGCAGTTTTTATTTGATCATCCAGATTCAGGGGTATCTGGTGGAAACCAGAATATGCATCAATGAATGAGAACAGTTCACATCCAGCAGTTGAATCTATGACCTGATCTATCCTTGGCAGTGGAAATGGATCTTTCGGACACGCCTTATTCAGGTTCGTGTAATCGATACACATACGCCAAACCACTGCCACATTCGGATCATCCTTCTTCTTCTCCACCAGCACCGGATTAGATAGCCAATCCGGGTAAAGAACTTCCATGATAAATCTAGCTGCTAGTAACCGAGCTATCTCATCTCCAATGACTTTTCTCCTATCTTCGGCGAAGCGACGGAGAGGTTGCTTCACCGTTCTTGCTCCGGGTCTCACATTCAAAGAGTGCTCGGCCAACTCCCTTGGAACACCTTGCATGTCCTGTGTGGACCAAGCAAAAATATCCCGATTCTCACGGAGGAAGTTGACGAGCTCGCTTTCCTATTTATCATTTAACCCGACACCAATTGTTACGGTGTGCTCTGAGAACATATCATCAACAGGCACCTTCTTGGTATCTTTTGTCGCCTGGAACGAAACACTACCATGCGGGTTACTTAGTGCCGACATATACTGCTGTGTGGACTGAGCCAATGCCGCCACTTCCTGTATCTTTCTTTTTTCTTGCACAATCACAAGTGACTCGGCTAGGTTAGACCTGGCTGACGCACACTCAATGGAACGTCGGAAATCTCTAGCTATGGTAATCACTCCATTTGGCCCAGGTAACTTCATCTTCAGATAACTGATGTGGCAACTTGCCATGAACTTGTTCAGTGCTGGTCTACCGAGTAACGCATGGTACGCACTTTCTAAGTTCACCACTTCAAACTCCAAATTCTTAGTTCGGCACTTATCTCGCGTGCCGAACAATACGTCAACCCGGACCTTGCCTATGGGCTCACAAGAAATGCCTGACACAATGCCATGGAAAGTTGTCCTTGTAGCCTAGAGCATGTTCTCCGAGATACCCAATTAGCGCATTCTATCCGCATACATGATATTGATGCTACTGCCATTATCTATCAGCACCTTGGAGAATCTCACATTGATATTTGGCCCTATGAATGTTGGGTCCAGCACTAACGCATATGAACCGGGGCTTGGCATAAGCTTGGGATGATCCTTGATACTCCAGGTGATTTCTTGATCTGACCATGGCATATACCTCGTCACTGCGGGCATTACCGCATTCACCTCGATGTGTCGGCGCTGCAAGATCTTTCTATCTGTTTCCTCCGTGGTAAACACACAGTAACTCTGATGATGTTCTCTGTACTCAGTCCTTCCCTCATTTCTAGGGTACCTCTGATCCTATTGATGCTGGTCTTCCACTTGATGCACCGCATCCCTTCTCTCATGGTTGTCATACCTCGGCGGAGGGGGAGGCAACATTAGCTGTTGCGTGTTTGCTCCAGAGAGCAATTGCTACCGGGGTAACTCCTACCGAGGTTGATCATTCCGAGGTGCCTGAGCATTCCCCAAACCACCTTGTTCTATCTTTCACATCCACTCACACTGCCTTGTTGTATGACCCGCTGGGTTACTCGGATTTGGCGTGTGAAATTTACACGGCTGATCCAGCATTGAGTCATAAGTATACCTCGGATGGTCCTTCTTTTCCTGCCACTGTTTCTTTTGCTCTGGCGTCCAAGTTTTCTTGCCATCATTTCTCGGTGTCCATTGTTTTCCTCCAGTTTTCTGACGTTGATTGCCCCTGCTCCGAGTTGATCTTGATTCACAACAGCAACTTGTTGCAAACTGTACCCGTAATCCGGTCTGTCATCTCTTCTTTTACCCCGGTAGTCATTCCTCCGGGATGACCCGGCTCCATCTCTCTGGTAGTACTCCTCATTTGACTCGTTTGACACGAGCCTGGGTTGAGTCGGATCACCGAAAGCATACGAATCAGCAATCCGGATTGTCTCTGCCAATGTAGTTGGCATATCCCTTTGCAATCTTTGCCACAACATGCTTGCATATCTACACCCTTGCGCAAACCATGCTATGGCCTGTGACTCAATCACACCCTCACATGAGTTTCGCACGGTACACCACCGGGTTAAGAACTCCCGGTCCATCTCATTCGGTCTCTGCTTGCACATTGCTAGGGTCTGTGGCCTATTCGGCCTCTGATACGTACTTGAGAAATTTCTGACAAACATTTCCTCAAAATCGATCCAACAGTTAATACTTCCGGGCGGCAAATTGTTTAGCCATACCCTCGCTGGCCCCTCCAACATCTGGGGTACGTATCTCACAGCTCATCTCAAGTTGCCTGTAGCAATCTTTATAGTTGTAGCATAGTTAATCAACCAATCCTTCGGCTTCGTGATGCCGTCGTATGTCTTAGTGCCTCTAGGTAGCTGGAAGTTAGGTACCGGTGGTTCCTTCATGATCCGGGGCCCAAAACACGTTGGACCCGGGGGACCTTGACATTCCATCTGCTCCGACCTATACAGCCGATCCAGTTTTAATCTGGCATCGTCAGGCATCAAATCCCCGCTTCCCAATCTTGACCCTATCACATGATAGTCCAGCCTTGGGTATCCTGCGTTCACCATTTCTGAATCACCATCATTATATCGGTCTTGATCTCGTGGAGCACCTCTCTGTTGCATACCTCGGCCGGCACTTTGCTCTTGCCTTGGTATATTCCGCTGCTGCGGTTGTCCTGCTCCTGCCGAGTTCCGCTGTCCGGCATTGCCGTTTACAACATTTCCTTGACCGGCATTGCCTTGGTCGCGGTTACCTTGGCCAGCTTCACCTCGGCTCACACTTCGTTGATCCTCATTTCTCTGCACTTCTTTTCCTTTCCCTGCCCTTGCCGGGTCATACGGGACTATTTGTTTGTTCCTCCTGGCCGAGGTTACTACCTCTTCTCTCCTAGGACCACCATGAGGAGACGATGCAGCTCCAGCGGATTTCTCCGGGTTACCCACCGCTGAATGAACGATCTTGGAGGCCCCAGCTCTCTCCGGGTTAGCCCTAAGCAATTCCTCATTTTGCCTATTCGCGATCCGAACCAACTCATTGACCCTATTTTGCTGTCTCTGACGGGCTTCACCCGTCAGACCCTCTAATTCGGATGCAGCTGCATCTGCTGCTCTGAGGTTCTTTGCGAGTGCGATACTTGGCATTACGGACAAACAGTTCTCCGACTCCTCAATCCTAGTATCACCCTCTTTGTTCATATCACTCATGAGGTTTCTCCCCTTCACTTTTACAGCATCTACTTTATTTGCCTTTGCGTACTCACGCAGTGTCATGTTCAACGACTGCTGAGCCGCGGCTATCTTTTTCGCACCCTCTAGTATTTTTTGCCTAGTTTCCTCTAGCTCGGCCTGTGCCTGAGCCGGATCTACCACTGCTGCTACTGGGTTTGCCAAGCTATCCATCGCATGCTGCAGCACATTCTCTGGCCTTTCTAGTGGAGGACCTCTACTTTTCCTCGGTGCCTTAGGCGTTACCTCCGGATCTGGTGCCAGATCCTTGCTTGCGCCTGCACCTGGTGTAGTCATCATCACCTCGGCACGGTCCGGGGAGAGAGTAATACGCGCCCCGTGAACCACGCTAAGGGGTGGCTCTCCTCCTTCGACGACGTGCCACGGGTGAACGCACGACACATCGACAGCAACGTAGATCTTGCACGTGTCGAGCTTGACGAAGAGGCCGTTGCACGAAAGAGGACGTTTGCCGAAGCAGCCAGCGTTGTCGTTGACAAAGTCCAGCGCTCCAAAGCGCTGAACGAGCCCGGAGACGATGCGCTCGCGGGTGTCGATGAGGTTTCCCGTCCGGATATTCACCCCTGCTAGTGCCGCTAGCCCCATGGTGGGCGCCAACTGTCGTGGTGGTGTCATGGCAGATGCCATGGATAGGCTAAAGGTGGGGACTAAATGCACTAGGGGAATCCAAGGGGGGATAGTGTGGTGATTCCACACACAGTAGCTTTGTATTTGATTCACTTCCATAGATTACAAGTGCTCCTTGAGCTTTATTGGAGAGAGGAGGAAGAAGGAACTCTCTTACTCTCACCACTAGCTAGTCCTCAGGAACTTGCTAGTAGAACATGAACCTCTCCAAATCAACTAGTCAAAGACCAACCAAGTAAAAACTCAACCCCTTCTACAGAGGCCCTAGCCCTCCTTATATAGGGGCGGCTAGGTCTCCAATTAGGGCATACGTGGAGGCATATTCCAGGGACTATGCCTCCTCCCAAAATAGCAAGCCGACCGGGTCACTTTAACCCAGCGTCATCCATGCAGAGGCTGCGTGAGCCTCTGCGGTGCCCATCATCAAACCACAAGCCGTCACCTTGGTCGGCCACGCCTCGGTGGTCCTGGCTTCTGTTCGCTTCGCTCACGCTCTGCGTACTGTGCTCACCCTTTGACCAGCGAGATACCTTCCTTCTCTTGTAAGCTTGGTATAACCCGGATCGTAACTAGTAGATCCGGCCGCACCTGTACCTGCATACAAGTTAGATACATCTCACCGACTTACGATATAAGTCGGCTGAGACCCAGTTAGGTGGACATCCCCTGGTCCGGGTTACCCCGTGATTCGGCCTGCCTTGAGGTGACTTGGCCAGCATCTGCTTTGACCTTGTCGTACCTCGGCTAACTCGGCCTTTATACCCCGGCGTGACCCTACCCGGGGGTATCCCCCCAACAAGTGTACTTATCATGATATTCATGCCTTTTACCTATGTTTATTTCTTATAGAACTGCTAATTGGTTGGAGTATGTTATTAAAAATTATCTTGTATGAAATTCTTCTCGAGCTTAGTTTTTCTTCATCTATGCGGCAATTTTTTCTTCTAAATAATACTTTTTTTAATAAATTCTAGGAATAATACGCGAATCAGGGGATTTGCAGAACTAGCGTGGCATCGGTATTTGTAATACCGACTACGACCCGTCGGTGTTTGAAGCCGCAACCAGGCTGTCAGAGGGGGCGTCAGAGCACGTCGGTGGTTCAACCACCGACTAGTCTGGTCAGTGTATGAACTACCGATTGTAGTAGACACCCCCTGACGCCTGCATGGATCATGCAACGTGTGATTAGTTAATCTAAAACTTCGGTTCCCGCCAGCCGAATCCCACCGAATATTTCTCCTGCCACTATTTCGCGTCGTATTTCTCCCGCCACTATTTCGCGTTGTTTATCTCCTGCCACTATTTCTTCCCGCCGTTTTTTCCGCCTTTTTCTCCCGTTAATTCCTCCCAGTGCCCCTATAAATCCGGGCACTGAGATGTTATCTCTTTACCCAGTTCATTTGTTCCTTCTTGTTCTCTCGCATTTTTTCTCCTCTCCGTCATGAGTGTGCCCTATTCGGACCCAGATTATAGGCCTAGGAAGATGAAAGATGTCAGGTTGCCACAAGGGGTGACACACAGGCGTTGTTGGTGCGTCCATCTCGCCAAGGTCAAGGAGTCGATCGATTTTTCCACCTACATGGTCATGAAGTTTTTCATGTGTCCCAACTATGACGCAAGCCCACCCCGACAAGAAAGTTCGTCGTACGAGAGGCCTTCGGTATGTTCCCAGAGCATGGTGAATATGAACGATTCACACTATTATGTGTTCTTTTTTTATTCCATTGATTTCCTTGCAGTATCCTCCTCCACTTTGCAAGTGGTACCATTGGATTGACATGGAGCATCCATCCTAGGACGTGCAGGAGATTGCGGACATGAGCCGACATGCAAGGGAGAGCTTTCATGCTAAGGAACATGCTAAAAGGATAGCCATGAACGAGAAGAAGGCTCGAGAGTGAGAGAAATGAAAGAATTAAGAGCGAAACAAGCTCGAAACCGCGAGCTAAATAGGAAGAGAAGAGAGGAAGAGGAGTGGCAGGAACATGTGCGCAAGGAGGCCCGTGAGGCGGAAAGGAAGATATTAAGATAAATGGTTGTCGATGCGTGGGCGGCAGAGGAACGTGGGGACAAGACCAGGAAGTACCCGCGCTGGAGTCAGGGAAGGTAGACATATGTGTCAGTACCGATGTATCTTCACTTCAGTTGTAGTGTCCTGATGTATCTTCATTTCAGTTGGAGTGTCATGATTTATCTTCATTTCAGTTGCAGTGTTGTGATTTATCTTAGTTTCAGCATCACTTTGTACTTGTTAGTTAATTTCGGAGATAATGTATCTTAGTTCTTCCTGCCAAAATGTTTCCCGCCAATGAGTTCCCACCATTTCTTGTTCGTTTACCCTATAAAACCCCCTCCTCACGAAGTTGTGTAAGCACATCATTCATTTTTTTAGCCAGTATGTTTCCTGATTTTCCTTACGACCGCAATTTTGAGACAAACATGTCCGTCGAACTTTTTCATTTGGCCAGGAACTTTAGGATAGACAATAATCAAGACCAATTAGAGGAACTCATTGCTAGTGATTATCTCCTCACTGAGTTGGGTGAGGCATTACGTAGAAAAGGGTCGCCGAAGAGGACCCCAGAGGAGATACGGCAAGAGCTTCTTAGGATCAATGCTACGTGGGGCAAGCAAAGATTCCTCAATGAAGATGCAAGGCAGAGGGAAGCCAAATACCCTTGGTTGTGGATACAAGAGAGTGAAGATGAAGGCGATCTCTTCATGCCGCCGGTCGGTGGTACCAGGTATAGAGCAGAGAGAGACAAGGCGCAGGCCAAGAAGAGAAATGACAAGCAGAGGAAGGATGATACCTTTTCATCTTGTCCAAAAGAGAGTGAAGATGAAGATGATCTCCAGGGCCGACTCTACATTTTGCGTGGCCCTTGGGCAAAGTCGAAAAGAGGGCCCCTAGGATGAAGGATGTAAATTTTCTTCCGTGTATCATCTTGTTCATCACCATTATAAGTATGAGATGATGATGCAAATTTTCTTCTCATGTACGGTTCTCGTTAGCATTAACATCAATATATACATCTAATACAAACAATTGTACTCCCTCATTCCAAAATAAGTGATTTGGATCTATCTAGATTTGCATGCATCTAGACATGTTTTAGTATGTTGATACATATGGATCAAGATTCAGTTAGCTCATTCTCTCTTCTTTTCTTCTTTGCAGTACCAAACAATTTTCTCACCGGCATTGTAACACCTATAATGAATTAATGGTGATGGAATTTACAAATCTTAAAAGACAAAACCCTAATTGAATTAATACATCATGGATTTGATGAAGTATTAAAAAACGTTGCCAAGAGAAGAAACCTTACACGTCAGGGCGACCGGACCAGCACGGGCAAGCAGGCTGCAGGGGCGGTCGGCTGGAGCCTGTCGCCAACGACTTCAAGTCACGACGAACAACAGTCGATCGATAATCGCCGGAAAACGCGAACATATGCGATCCTCAATTATCGCTAATTACCTAGCACATAGTACGTGGAACTGAACTCTCTGATCGTTCTTCTTTTCTTTTCTCATAGGGTTAGTGTGCGCCTGGCCCATTAGAAAAGAAAGTAGGTCTGCCAGATGAGATATATAGCCTATATTTTGGGTTCCTCCCTAGCGTGGGCCCTTGGGCACCGCCTAACCTGGCCTAGTGTTAGAGCCGGGTCTGATGATCTCTTCATGCCGCCGCCCGTTGGTACCAGAGCGAGATCTGAGTGGGACAAGAGACATGCCATGAAGAAGGCGCAGGCCAAGAAGAGTAAGGGCGAGTCATTGTTAAAGGGAAAAGGCGAGTCATCATCAAAGGGCAAGGGTAAGGCCTAGTCGTAGGGATAGAGAGCACTCTTATTTATGTACCACAAGTTATGTTGAACTATGTTGCAAGCTATGTTAAAGTGTCTGTCGAATAAAAAAAAGTGAAATAACAGAAATGTGTCTCATACATAGATAGATACAAGTCTCATACATTGATATATATATATATATATATGTCTCATAGATAGATATCACTGCCACTGGTCATGGGGTTGCCCTGGCACCATTCAACTCCATCCATACCTTCTAGGTGGCCCCACATTACAAGGAGGTAGAGTTGACCCGTCACCCTGGGTTTGTGTATCCTATGTGGGGAAAGGTGGCGGAGTCTGTTGCGTCTGATACTGCCCAGACCAGTCAACCTGATCCTGCCGAGTCTGTTGATCCTCCTCCTCATTAGTCGCCCACGAACCCATAAAGGACATGCTTGGGTCTCCATATCCTCCTGCCATGTAAAAATATTAAGTACTCAACGATTATATACTACATGTAACAAAAATAGATAGTAAAATGCTTACCCTCAGGACGATAACCCATGAAGGGCACGTGCGGCTGCTGCTGCCACTAGTCGGCCACTGGTCGAAAGTAAACTGCGGCTACTGCTGCCACGCTAAGCCTCCAGCCTGGTCTGGAGGTGGTGCTCTCGGTGTCTCCTACTGTGAGATACTTGGACGAGGCTCGTGGCGGAGTGGTGCTCTCGGTGTCTCTTGCTACTGCCTTTGAGCCTCGGAGTGGTGCCTGGTCTGGACACGGGGTGCGCTCCTACGTGGAGTGACAGGGTGGGTGCTCCTCTACCTAACATGTTTTTTAGTGAATTCATCCAGATAGGTCCGACACTTGATATACTTACACTCTTGGTTCTGCTTGTAAAGCTTCTTGAATAGGTTCATAAGGGCCTTGTTCCTGAACTGTTGGCCCCTAGATGCCGCATGCACCAATGACTCTGCATGTCCTGCCATGGAGTTGCTTCATCGGGAGCAGGCTGCATCAGCCTCCTTATCGCGTTGTGTATACCCAGATGCCTATCATGAAGGATGCACATATTGGGTACATCCCTCATGATTGCTATCTTCAGCTGCCTGAAAAACCATACCCAACTCTCGGTGTTCTCGCTCTCCACGAAAGAAAATGCAAGTGGAACAACTTGATTGTTCCTATCATGACCTGTGGCAGTCAAGATCTGACCCCTGTACTTGCCAGTGAGAAATGTACCATCCATACAAATGACTGGTCAACAGTGAGTGAAAGCTTCTATGGATATAGCAAATGAGAAGAACACTCGATGCAACACCCTCAAATTTGGTTCTTGAGGCAACGTAAAGTGTTGGATGTCGACATAGGTGATTGGATTCCTAGCTTGCAGTGTCTGGAACATCCGAACAACATAGTCGTATCCGTCTCGAAACGAACCAAATCTTGCCTCTAGTGCCCTCTACTTATTCCTCCAAGCCTTTCCATAAGAAATATTGTAGCGAAATCTGAAAGCAACTTTTTTGATGATAGCTTTCATCACCATGGCTTTGATCTCACCATCTCAGTGTATAACAGTCTAGCCAGGAGGGTTGACATGAGATTATGATGATCTTGAAGGACGTTGGGAAGTTGACATGTGTGCAGCACAACGTCGGTAACCTTCCAGTTAGTTTCATACATAGGGTGATGGGCATGGACCCTGGCTAAACATTCGGCTACCTGGCAGACTAATGTCAAATATTTTTGGGATGACATCATCATTTTGAAGACCCGTTGCATGGACAATGCCCACTCAACGATTGCTTCCTTTAGATGTCTCTTGCTAGGATATAATGCACCTAGGGAGATGTTGTTTGCGTGATAGTGCCACGTGGAATCATGCCCATCGTTCACATTCATTACTGTTGTGTGGTCATTATTCCATCATGCCGGAATAGGTTGTTCGATCCCTTCTTGATTAGACTTGGTGGAAACATGAGAGTTATCACTATCGCCTTCTGAATCTTCGGATTCCATCTGATATTGCAACCAACCTTCATGTATCTCATCGTCATCGTCCTCACCACTAAAAATATCTTCTTCTGTCCCATGACTACCTTCAGCTGATTCATAACCACCACCCTCGGTGTGTGCATAACTACTCTGGCCAGATTCATAACCACCACCGCCATCTTGGCCTTGAATGTTATGGCCATGATAGTAGCTACCATCACCTTCGTCTTCGGCTTGACTGCTCTGGTCATGATCATAACCACCACCAATATGTTGGTGTTTACTACTTTGGCCATGATCGTGCCCAGTCTCTTTCGCCATAAGAAGCACTAAGAAAGTAGGGTTAACTCCCCTTTTCTCACAGGATTTCACCCATTTGACCCATTTAGCTTGCACTTCTATCGGTCTCAAATAAAAATCATGTTTAATCTTTGACTTAGTCCATAATACATGCACACTGACAGTATGGGTCAGAGGGAGCTCTAAACGAGCAGATAACTAATCCTTCAACTCAGTAACATACATTGTTTCAGGATCCTGGAGCACTTCATCAATAAAATTAAACTCGCCCAAATCAACTCCGTGCTCGTTTGTTCTGACGACACTATTACCATAGTAGAACCTAAACACTACATTATTTGACATAAATCTCGACCTAGAAAAAGACCGCAATTTGTCAAATGCCCGTACATCCTATAGCCGAATAATCTTGCAGCTAATCGACCACATCCAAGGCTACCAATAAACATACACAAATGACTGTAGTTAGCAAGAAATTAGGGTTTAACCTTGAAGCGTGCGAAGTCCTGCCGTGTAGCGGCCGCCACTCACCGGATCGGCACCTCCACCATGCAGCTGGCTCAAGCTGCAGCCCCAGCCTCCACCATAGCCATTTCTCCCCAAGAACACCACCAAATCCCTCCACAAAAATGCCTCAAATCACTTCACCAGACTATCCCATGAGTAGATTGGGACTCTACTAGCTTTCTTTTGTATCTCAGCAACAAGTTTAGGTGGAAATCGGAGCAAAAATGATCTCAAAACCGATGCAGCTCGCTGGACACGAGTGGAACAAGCAGAGGCACGCGGGGCTGAGAGGGAAAGAAGGCAGGCGGGGCTGGCCGCGGTTGCACGAGGATAAGAAGGCAAGTCCTTGGGCGTTCAAACACTGACCGCCACCGTCGGGGGTTCAAGTGCCGACGCCAGCACGCTCCTCTGCTGTCGGCCGACAACCCGACCAGGTAGGCCCCAGTCTCCATTGTCCTCGGTACTTCAACATCCGACAGGTCCTGTCGGTGCTTCAAAAGCTGACTGGGTGTGGTCGGTATTTCAAATACCGACGCCGTGCTAGATTCAGTATTCCCCTCATTCGCGTATTATTCCTAGAATTTATTAGAAAAACGTATTATTTTAAAAAATAGGATCTATGCGCATAGTGGGACGAAAACATATGGTAACGAGATATATGATACGTTGATCATGTATTAATAGGCCTTATTTGCTTAGCCATCTACGCTATTGATGTTTAAGATAATTAGGTTATCGATGTTTAACTTTGGTAGTAGTTTTGGTGCATTCAAGATGAAAACGTATTTTTCATAGAGCAAAAAACATAGGCGGAGCTATGTGCAACTATTGGGAGTAGGGGTGGGGGGCATTTGCCCCCCCCCCTAAACTTTCATACTTTATGTTTTCACTAAGATCATCCGAACCACTTCACCGGTCCCAAGTATAGCTAATGTACATTGTTTTCTTGATGAGGAGACAGAAGATTAGAACATAGAGAATGTGAATGCCTTTTTCTCCCGAGGGAAAGCAATTTCACATGGAAAACGATACCTGTCACCCAGGGAATCGAAGCGTTCGATTCCCCGCCTCCCCACGCCTCCCACATCATGGAATATAGCCAGGTTGGGCCCACCATGACTAGTCTTATCTCCTCCTACCTCCGATTCTCCTCCACCTGTTTTCGCTGGAAAAGTTGCCGCCCACCCAAGCTCCTAGCAGGTCGACGACACCGCCCTACCTTCCGGCGCCCCGCCATCATCGAAGATGCAGACCGCCACCGCCCATCTCCCTCGAAGAACTGTCCATGTCGCCCGCCTCTGCCATGTCCAGATCCGCTGCAGCTGTGCTGCTGGAAGCCATGGCGGCAGTGCCCTCCTCCGAGATTCTCTCCTTCATCGTTCCCTCCTCCTCCATGCCTCCTCCGATCTTGCATGGTGATCGTGGCTGGTGCCACCGCACGCCTCCACCGCCACCACCCTCTTCCGCTCTGCCCGACTCCACGCCTACGAGGCACTACTGCTGTAATTTATGGTGGCGGGCGCTGCTATGGACGATGGGGTGGCGATGCTGCGGACGGTGGGTGCCCTTGCAACCGACAGCAGGCAGTGCTGCTACATACATGGCGACTGACGTGGCTATGGACGGCGGGCGGCGATGCTACATAGGCGCGACGACCTTGATACACAGGCACGGCGGCACTGCTATAACTGGCGGCGTGCACTGCTACAAAAGCGCGGCGACACTGCTACATCTCACAGCAGGTCCTGCTACACAGTCGCGGCAACACTGCTACAATGGCGCAGATGCCTTGCTACAATATATGGGTATAGTGCTACTGCTGCAAACGATGACTTCTCTGGCGAAGGTTGACTCTCCAGCGATGGGGTCTTTTCTGGCGACTGCTACAAGCGGCGTGAGGCTCTGCTACCAGTGGCAGGAGGCTCTTGAAAGATTTGCCGAAGTATAGAGATTGTATTGATATTGCAAGAGGTGATTACATCGTGAGCCCTTAGGCTGGTTATATAGTACTAGAAGACTTGGGAAACAAGAAGCCTAATAGAGATAGAATTGGATTACAATATTGAACTACAAAATATGTCTAGCCGTAATATACTCCAACACCCCCCCGCAGTCGGATCGGTAGTGACGCGGACGGTCTGACTGGAGAATAAGCTGAAGGTGAGGTGGTAGCCCTTGTTGCCGATGTCGATGTAGCCGGGAATGAGCGTTCTATAGTTGTGGTCGATGGTGCCATTGGGAAAGTCGTTGCCATTGATGAAGTTGATGATGTTGTTGTGTTGTGGTTGATGTCGTTGTTGAGCCTGGAGAATTCACCGTAGTAGTTGACGTAGACGTATTTTGGGTCGAAGTATCTCGACCTTCAATGCCGAGCTTGCCAGACTCGGAAGCGTGTCGGGGACAAAGGCACGCATCGGTGTTGCCAATACTGGACGTGCGAAGACAGGGGCCATCATTAGCCATGCGTGCTAGAGCCGGATTGAGGAGCAAAGAAATTCTTTCGTAAACGTTTGGTGTAGAAGTTGTCCGTCGTGTTGGAGTAGACGAAGTGGCTACAAGAGGTGGTTGATGTTGCTACCGCTGCAACGATGGATTCTCCGGCAACATTAAGCTCTCCGGCGAAGTCGATTTTTTGCTACAATAATACACAATTTTCGCTACAATTATTCTGCGATTTTACTACATTAGTACACATATTTTGCTACAAAGTCTCCAGCGAGATCTCCCGGCGAAAGTCTCCGGCGAAGTTGGTTTTGCTACATTAGGACTTTTTTTTGCTACAAAGTCTCCAGCGAGATCTCCGGCTTTTTTCTATTTTCTGGGTCAAAATATTTTTTACTACATGTAGCAAAAGCGAGACAATTTGTAGCAAAAACGGATTGTTTTGTAGCAAAAGCGGGATTTGGGTCAGTTTTAAGAACACGTGGCGGCCACAGGATCAGGGGGATCGGGAAAAGTTATCTCCCGGGAGGCGCTCCCCATTTCACATTCAGTTGAGTTGGTGCAGCGGCTTAATGCATCAGTCATGGACCGATTAGCTGTTAGTTTGGCGGTGTCTAGCATCAAACATTTGGTGTCTGGCTTCACTTCGGTTTCCTTTCTTCATGTGGAGCGTGTTCTGCCAGGCGACACATATCTTAGCTAAGTCCACTAGTAGAAAACAGACCTTTGGTCTAGGGGTATTAGCCCCGGTTTTGCTTCAAACCAGGACTAATGCCCCGGTCCAACGGCTAGAACTGGCCCCAGGGGGTGGCAGACACTAGCCCCGGTTCGAACGGGACCTTTAGCCCCGGGTCGTGTAACAAACCGGGGATAAAGGGTTTCGGGCAGGCCAGGTCGGGCGCCAGACCCTTTAGTCCCGGTTTGTTATACGACCCGGGGCTAAAGGTTGACCTTTAGCCCCGGTTCTAGACACGAACCGGGGCTAAAGGTCTGGCTATATCTTCTTCCCCTGCCCGAGCCACCATTCAAGCTGGTGGCTCTCCTCTCTCTCTCTTTCTTGCTTCAAGCTCGAGTTCATGCCCTTTTTTTCCTCAAGATTTATCTATATTTTGTGGTGCCCCATCTATCCAAAGGTTCTAAAAGGTGAGCAACTTCATCCTTTGAACTCTCATTGCTATATTAGCTCATTTCATGCTCTATCTTATAGATGGATTTGTGGATTTAGTTTGGTAGTAATTTTTGCAACGATAGAATGAGATCGATGTTTAGATTCTATCTATCTTGTATTAATGTAAGGAACTCTAAGGTAAATATCACAATATGTGGATTCTATCTATATATATCTTGTTTTGGCACATAGTCTCGAAATTTGATTTTAGAAGCACACACATGCGTGAGTTCATCATTCTAACTAGCTAGCTAGGCAAAATATCCTTCTTCGTCTACCTGCGTTCAACAAACTGAAAAAATTGTAACAAAGATAGGGTTAATTCATAAAAGCTTGATAAGAAGACATCACAATTCACATATTAGGGAGTGCCTCTATGGCGAGCTCCTCGAAGATGTCTGAGGACGGGATCCTAAGACATCTTCGCGAAGCTCTGCCGTAGAGGTGTCCCTGCTCTCCCACACCATCTTTCGGTTTATATCTTCTCTAGCTAAATCAGTATGCTGGTGGAGCTAACTAATTTCACATATTAGAGAGTGTTTTCACGTGAAGCTCCTCGAAGATGTCTGAGGACGAGGTCCTAAGACATCTTCAAGAAGCTCCGCTGTAGTGGTGTCCCTGGTCTCACACACCATCTTGCAGTTCTTCACAAGAATGCATACCTATTTATAGATTAAGCAGCACAACATAGAGTCGGGCACTGATGATATAATGTCGACACACTCACGCTGGCATAGTGCTGCCACCCACCCAAAATAGTGTCAGCATTTAATTTACTGGCTTAGTGTCGCCATCGAGGACATAGTGTCGACATGTTGTCTCCACATCCACATTTAGTCCCGGTTGGTGCCTCCAACCGGGACTAAAGGTTCATCATATCTTTAGTCCCGGTTGCTGGTTTTAGATTAGTACTAATTAATTATGATTATGTTTGATGTACTTAATTAATTATATATTGCAGATGAGTCGACAATGGTTGTACGCTGACCGACTCTCTAACGAGTTCATTAAAGGCGTGCATTCTTTTCTTCTTGTGGCCGAGGCAAACAAGCGGAATGGTTTTATGTCTTGTCCATGTGGTGTCTGTCGGAATCATAGAATACTCTTCCTCAAGAGTCCTTCACAGCCACCTGTTTCGGTCCGGTTTCATGAGCGACTATAATTGTTGGACCAAGCACGAAGAAAGAGGGGTTATGATGGAAGACAACAAAGAAGAAGAGAATGACAACGACTACCCTGAATACGATGGTACTACAATGGAAGACATTGATGAAGAAAAAGATGAAGAACGGGCATCAGATCTGCCCGATGATGATCTTAGTCGGGCCATTCGATGCCGGAAGAATGCGAATCGAAAGGGAGAGGTTGAAGTTCAAGAAGATGTTAGAGGATCACAACAAATTGTTGTACCCAAATTGTGAAGATGGGCACAAAAAACTGGGTAGCACACTGGAATTGCTCCAATGGAAGGCAGAGAACGGTGTGACTAACAAAGGATTTGAAAAGTTCGTGAGAATAATGAAGAAGTTGCTTCCAAAGGATAACGAACTGCCCGCCAGTACCTACGAAGCAAAGAAGGTTGTCTGCCCTCTAGGATTAGACGTGCAGAAGATACATGCATGCATTAATGACTGCATCCTCTACCGCGGCAAGGAGTACGAGAATTTGGATGCATGCCCAGTATGCACTGCATTGCGGTATAAGATAAGACGAGATGACCCTGGTGATGTTGAGAGCGAGCGCCACATGAAGAGGGTTCCTGCCAAGGTGATGTGGTATGCTCCTATAATACCACAGTTGAAACGTTTATTCAGGAACAAAGAGCATGCCAAGTTGTTGCGATGGCACATGGAAGACCGTAAGAAAGATGAGATGTTGAGACACCCCGCTTATGGGTCGCAGTGGAGAAAAATCGAGAGAGAGTTTCCGGACTTTGCAGGTGATGCGAGGAACTTATGGTTTGGTCTAAGTATAGATGGCATGAATCCTTTTGGGGAGCAGAGCTGCAGTCATAGCACCTGGCCTGTGACTCTGTGTATCTATAACCTTCCTCCTTGGTTGTGCATGAAGCGGAAGTTTATTATGATGCCAGTGCTCATCCAAAGCCCGAAGCAACCCGGCAACGACATTGATGTGTACCTAAGGCCATTAGTTAAAGAACTCTTACAGTTGTGGCACAGACAAGGTGTACGTGTGTGGGATGAGAACAAGCAGGAGGAATTTGACCTACGAGCGTTGTTTTTCATAACAATTAATGATTGGCCTGCTCTTAGTAACATTTCAGGACAGAAAAATAAGGGATACAATGCATGCACACACTGTTTAAACAATACTGAAAGTATATATTTGGATAAATGTAAGAAGAATGTGTACCTGGGGAATCGTCGTTTTCTCCGCCCTCGCACATCCTAAGAAAGAAAGGTAAGCATTTCAATGGTGAGGTAGACAGCCGGTGTAAGCCTATCCGCCGTACTGGTGATGATGTATTTGACATGGTGAAGGATATAAAAGTAATCTTTGGAAAGGGTCCTGGTAGACAATCTGTTCCGAAGGACGATGTCGGACACGCACCCATGTGGAAAAAGAAATCTATATTTTGGAAGCTACCCTATTGGAAAGTCCTAAAGGTCCGCTCTGCAATTGACGTGATGTACCTGACGAAGAATCTTTGCGTGACGCTGCTAGGCTTCTTGGGCGTGTATGGGAAGAGAAAAGATACACCTGAAGCACGGCAGTACCAACAACGTATAAAAGACCGAGACGGCATGCATCCAGAGCTGTTTGAAGGTACTGGTAGCTACGCTCTTACCAAAGAAGAGAAGGAAATATTTTTTGAAGTCCTTTACAGTATCAAGGTCCCGTCTGGTTTCTCGTCGAACATAAAGGGAATAATAAATATGGCAGAGAAAAAATTCAAAACCTAAAGTCTCATGACTGCCACGTGCTTATGACCCAGCTGCTTCCGATTGCATTAAGGGGACTCCTGCCGGAAAATGTTCGAGTACACATTGTGAAGCTATGTGCGTTTCTCAATACAATTTCTCAGAAGGTAATCAGTCTAGATAGTCTACTAAGGTTACAGAAAGATGTGGTCCAATGTCTTGTCAGCTTCGAGTTGGTGTTCCCATCATCCTTCTTCAATATTATGACTCACCTCCTAGTTCACCTAGTCGATGAGATTAATATTCTTGGTCCTGTATTTCTACACAATATGTTCCCCTTTGAGAGGTTCATGGGAGTGTTAAAGAAATATGTTCATAACCGTGCTAGGCCAAAAGGAAGCATCTCAAAGGGATATGGAACAGAGGAGGTCATTGAGTTTTGTGTTGACTTTATTCCTGACCTTAAGCCCATCGGTGTTCCTGAATCACGGCATGAGGGTAGAATTAGTGGAAAAGGCACGCTAGGAAAGAAAGCAAGGATATGTATGGACGGACATTCTCTCACTAAAGCACACTACACAGTTCTGCAAAGTTCCACCTTGGTGGCTCCGTATATCGAGGAACACAAGAATATTGTACACTCCAACAACCCGGGGAAGCCTAGCTCCTGGATTAGAGATGAACATATGAGGACTTTTGGCGGTTGGTTGCATACACATCTCATGAATGACATAAATGTTGGAGAGCAGTTGTACTTGTTGGCCAGGTCACCATCTTCAACTATATTGACTTTCCAAGGGTACGAGATAAATGGAAATACATTTTACACGATCGCCCAAGATAAAAAGAGCACCAATCAAAACAGTGGTGTCCAATTTGATGCAACAGACGAGAATGGGCAAAAGGATACATATTATGGTTACATAGAGGATATATGAGAACTTGACTATGGACCTTTTTTTAAGGTTCCTTTGTTTCGGTGCAAATGGGTCAAGCTGACAGGAGGCGGGGTTGAGGTAGACAAGAAATACGGAATGACAACAGTGGATCTCAACAACCTTGCGTATAGAGATGAACCATTTGTCCTAGCCAATGATGTGGCTCAGGTTTTTATGTGAAGGACATGTCTACCAAACCGAGAAAAAGGAAAGATAAGCAAAAGAATACAGCATCCAATGAGCCAAAGCACCACATAGTTCTTTCAGGAAAAAGAAACATCGTGGGGGTGGAGGATAAGACAGACATGCCAGACGATTATGATAAGTTTCATGAAATTCCGCCCTTCGCTATGAAGGATGACCCAAGCATCATGTTAAGTAAGGAAGATGCTCCATGGTTACGGATTAGAAGAAAACCCTAACATGTGTGGATGTTGGTGATGTACAATATTATTAAACCTTTATTTTTAATGATCTTCTTATATGTATATGGATATGAACTATCTCGATCTCAATAGGTAGTATTGCAACTTGTTGTGGCCAGACATTTATTAATATTAAAACATAAAAATTAGTCATAATCATATCTAGCCCTGTAGTACACAGCTTCAGGGTCATCTTCGGAATCGTCACCGTCATCGTCGTCGCTCATAGCACGTGGATGGATCCTCAGCCCTTCCTCGTAGCACGCGGATGGATCCTCCAGCCTCAGATTCACGACGCGCGGGGGAGGGGGCTCTCGGATGACGACCCCAGTATGCCCTATGCCTTCACCACCACCACCATCCTTGTGGCTATGCTGCTGGTGAAAGTGCGGGTACCTCAGTCGAGGATGGTCTCCCATGGCGATGTAGCATCACACCGGCGATAGTCCGGTTCGCCCACCACAGGCGGCAACCAGCCTCGTTGTGGTTCACTAGGGGCGGGTCGTCACCCTCGTACCTGGCGAGCTCCCTTTCCTGCTGGTTTGCGAAGAAGGCATTCCAGGCGTCGAGGTTGTCGGGATCCCAATGGGGATCCATCCGCTGCTCTAGCGTGAGCTCGAGGTAGAAGTGGTTCGTGATGGCCGCCTGGCGGGCCGAACCTTGAGACATAGGAGGAACAGGAACCCCTCTAGCGCTCAGCATCCAGTCAGTGGGCAGCCGGTACCCCAGCGGGCATGGGTAGCTGGAGGCGTACAACGCCTTGGTCTTCTCGAGCATCAGAAAAGCCCAGTAAGCGGTGTCCATTGTTGTGAGAGAGAAGGTGTGGATGTGTCGATGGACATGGCGGTCGGCCTAGATATAGAGGGACATGGCGGGAGAACATGGCGGGAAACGAGGGAAATGGCGGGAGAAACATGGCGGGAAGCGGGGGAAATGGCGGGAGAACATGGCGAGAAGCGGGGGAAATGGCGGGAAGCGGGGAAAATGGCGGGAGAACATTTCTACTATATTTTTGTGAATATTTTGGTATATTATATGTATTTTTCCATTTTTAAATAATACACTATATTTTGATTATTTTTTGTGAACATTTCTACTAAATATAATACTTGTTAAATAATAGATAATTTCATTTAAGTTGTATAATAAAGTATGATAATAGATTTAAATTATAGATCTTCTTTTTCTGAAAATTTTGATATATAATACATAATTTTCTGAAAACTATAAACCATTTTTGGTTTTGGCGCCAAAAATAACCTTTAGCCCCGGTTTGTAATACAAACCGGTGACCTTCTTCGGTTGTATTACAAACCGGGCTAAAGGTTGAAGCCTTGTGAGGAAGTGCTGGTGAAAACACCTTGAGCCCCGGGTTGTAGTACGAACCGGGGCTAAAGGGTAGCCCCGGTTCATACTACAACCCGGGGCTAAAGGAGGGGGGTGGTATAAATACCCCACCCCCGCCCCGGGTCGTGGCACGACCCGGAGATCGCCATTCTTCCCAGTAGCGCCCGTCGTCCTTGCCACTGCGTTCCCGTGAGAACGCCCAGTGGCCAGCGCCCGCCCCGAGAGCTACGCGCCCCTACGGCGTCAGTCTCCGCCGCCTCCAAAGTTAGTGTTAATTTTGGTTATTAGTTAGTTAGGGTTAATTAGCTAGGGTTATTAGTTAGGGTTAATTTTGGTTAGTAGTAGTGTTAGAATTTTTGTTAATAGTAGTATTAGGATTTTGGTTAATAGTAGTATTAGGATTAGGATTTTGGTTAGTGTTAGTTAGAAGTATTAGTATTTTAGTTAGTGTTAGTGTTAATAGTATTAGTATTTTGGTTAGTTAGTGTTATTAGTTAATTTTGGTTAGTGGTAGTGTTAGTGTTTGTAAATATGTAGTATTAGTATTTTGGTTAGTGTTAGTTAGTAGTATTAGTATTTTAGTTAGTGTGTTAGTGTTATTAGTAGTATTAGTATTTAGTTAGTGTTAGTAGTATTAGTATTTTGGTTGGTGTTAGTTAGTAGTATTAGTTATTAATATTAGTATTTATCTAGGGTTAGTTAGGGTTAGTTAGAATACTTAGTTAATTAGGTTTAATTTAGTTAGTGTTAGGTTTAGGGTTAGTGTTATTAGGGCAATACTTAGTGATTTAGTTACTGTTTATGTTTTATGATTATTTATTGCTATTATTTAGTTATGCCGCGTCCACTTCGTCCGAGCCTACTGGACTTCCTCGGGGATGTCCGAGTCTAGGCTCCGCCGGGTTGGCACTGGGAGGTGCTACCTGTCGGGACTCGTACCTTGGTGAGGAATCCGGGTATCATCATCGACCCAGAGCTTCTTTGGTGGCGTCCACGAGGTCCAGGAGCGGTGCAGAGGGAGCCAGCCCCCGAGGAGGTGGTACGTCGTCGTATCAGGGAGGAGAACGAGCATGTACGACGATACATGTATCTTTTGGAGACTAGGTTCTCCAATATCTGGCAGGTTCACGGATCTCACCCGAGCTATTCTCCGGTGATGGTTCCTCTTCTGTGGCTGCAGAGCTCCCATAGCATAGAACGCGGCAGCCGCGTTCGCTAGTTTGATATCTATTAATAATGTATTTTATCTTAATAATGTATTTTATCTTAATAATGTATTTTATCTTAATAATGTACTTTATCTTATACTTTATCCTATAATGCACCCGAGCTATTCTCCGGTGATGTATTAATAATATACTTTATCTTATATTATTGTACTTTATCTTAATCACTAAGTACTGTATCCGAGTTGTCGCAGTTGTAATATTCTTTTACTTAATGCAATATTCTTTTTCTGTATTAGTTAAGCTATGAACGGTAGACAGAATGAAGAGGAGATTCTCAACATGATAGATGAGGATACTGGGGGTCTTATTATGATGGCTCCGAATATCTTAATTTGTCTAGAGGAGACGATGGTGGAGAAAATAGTGGAGACGATTGTGCTGACCATGGTGGAGACCATGGTGAAGACACCATAATAATGACAAACTCCGTCGAGGTATATAAAGTCTCTATCGATCATTCACTAGTATAGATGCACTAATTGATTCGTATATATGTACTGACGAATGTTTCTTCTCTTAGACCTCCGCTTCCGGCCAATCTTCTACAAAGACAAGAGGCCCGACACACAAGTTGCCCGCTGATGTCCGTTTCAGCATTGACTTAGTCTCTCCGAAGGGTCAACCGCTGGAGCCCAAAGAAGCTGCGAATGCATTTACAAGTCAATGTGGAGTGATTGTTAGAGATAAAGTCCCGATCACCATGCGAAATTGGAACAAGCCAGGAAAGAAAAAGGATCCAGCTGGGGCTAGTTTTGTAGATGACAGAGCGAAAGATACAATGTGGAATTCTCTCATGACACATTTCACCCTACCAGTCTTGGAGACTCATGAGCTCACATAGCAAATGACGAGGAAAGTCAAGCACTTTGCTCTTAAGAAGATGGCCGAACTATTCAAGGAATGGAAAAAAGATTGTACCACAAGTATGTCTTGAAGAAAACAACTCCTCCATTCGTTGGCCCACTAGAGTTGCAGCAGGATAACTGGGCCGCATTTGTGGAATACAAGACCTCGGAACCAGCTAAGGCAATATCAGCAAAAAATAAGTTAAATGCAGCCAAAAAGAAATATCACCATCATATGGGCACAGGTGGCTACATGAGTGCCATGCCTAAGTGGGATAAAGCTGAGGTTGACCTGGAGGCTAAAGGGGTCACTCCAGCTACGTCTAGTTGGCCCTTGAGGTCAAGAAATTGGGTTTTCGGGCATGGGGCATCATTAGACCCAGAAACAGGCGAGATTGTTGCAGCTGAAGAAATTTCTTCACCCAAAAAAGAACTTGTTAAAGTGATAAAAGAGTTTGAAGAGGGAACGTTTCTTCCCGACAGAGAGAACGATGAGATGACAAAGGCTCTCAGGAATCCTGAAAAGGCTGGACGAACAAGAGGGTTCGGACCTTCTTATCCATAGGTTATCGGGTTTTCCGAGCACCGTGACACGTACAGAAGCCGATCGAGAAGAACAAAGCGGCAAAAAAAGGAGGATACAGAGCGGTTTGCGAGGTTTGAAGCCATGCTGCAGGAGCATTACCAGGAGCTTAATGAACTTAAAGGACTCCAACAGCAAGATCCTACACCGAACAGTACGGTCGGCCCATCGCAACAGAAAAGCAGCGTGGCTTCCACGGAGGGCCACGGTAATGATGCAACGATGGATGTGTACCCCGTGGATGCAATTAAGGAGAAGACTAGTTGTGAGCTGCATGTTAAACTGAAGAATATTTCGATGAAGGTGGCAGTCGGCTTTGCTTTACCTTCTACATCGGGAGCGACCTATCATTGCAATCCGATTCCAGCTGGCTATGCTCGTGTCGGTGTGAATGAAATTCTACCTATGTGTCAGTCACTACAGCTTGACATCCCTAGAGGTGAAGGGGAGACGACACTGGGAGAAGTCACGAGTGGCTTCATTCTTTGGAAGAAAGAATACATCAAGTTTCCAGGCTCGACACTAAGGCCACCTTCTCCACCGAGAAACAATCCATCACCTCCAAGGCAACCGTCTCCTCCCAGTGCACCATCTCCTCCAAGTCCACCTCCAAGTGCACCGTCTCCTCCCAGTAATAGTCCAATCCATGACCCTAACACGAGTCCATCTCAATCTACGCAGCCGCCTCCACCCACTAAGGGCCAAAAGCGGAAGAATACCACCGCTTCGTCGAGCGATAACCAACGCCCGAAGCGACAATTGTCGCCCCTCCCAAGAGTACCACCGGTTCCTCCCAAGAGGGCTTACAACCTGACCAATGAGGAGACCGATGCGGTCGTACAGGCCGAAGTGGATGCTCATTTTAAAAAGAAACAACCTGAGCCAGAGGTCCAAATAAAACCAGAAACCAAGGAGCACTTTAGGAAATTACTGATGCAGCCATCCCAAGCTCAGTTAAATGCGCCAGATGACTATACACGATGTCTTCAGATGACACTGAAAAAGAAGAGATCAAGCGATAGAGGAAGCATCACAAAAGAGGTTCCCCAGCAGGGGGAACAGGCAAAACAATCGAGTGGTAGCAGAAGCATCAGAACAGACGTCCCCCAGCTGGGGAAACAAGCAAAACAATCGAGTGGTAGCCAAAGAACCAAAAGAGATGTTCCCCAGCTGGGGAAACAAGCAAACCAATCGCTCCCCCCACTCCAGGTGAACATACCCGAACCTCAACTATATGAGGAACCTATGGATCTGGAAATGGCTAGGATATTGGCCGAGCAATGTGGTATGCCTATTCATGAAATTATTCACGGCGATATGCCCAAGGCTGAGGTAGCACCCAAATTTGTTAACAGGGAGCCTCTGGTCAGTTCTGAGAGGCTCCGGGATATGCCAACACAAATGCGACGATTCCATGAATGGTACATGAAGGCATCAAAAGAACAACGAAATTGGCTCTTACTGAAAGTTCGAAAATCGCATTACTTCACTGAAGACGAGGTCCCTATTGAATTTACAGAATTATTTCAGTTATTCAATCTAAAGGAACTCGACAAAACTATCCTCAGTTCGTATTGTCTGTAAGTGATTACTTTATTTATGTAATTAGCTCTCTATTCCAGCTTGTTCAATTCATTGCTGGTAAGTATACTCACTATATTCTTTTGTACGCTATATATAATGATGCAGAATGAAGATGCTCGATTGTAAAAGAAAGGCTATCAATGGATTTGAGTTCATTGACCCACATCGAGTTCATGGAGCTATAGTAAAGGATAAACCAATGGAGACGGAGCACAAACTGTTGCGGTTTTAACGAAACAACATTTCTGTAATGAAATACTATTTCCTTACCACGACGGCAAGTGAGTTTTTATACACATTAACTTTTGCTTACTCGATGTTCAGTGTAAATGATGAGTTACTGACGTATGTAAACCTTGCGTAGGTACCACTGGATTCTTCTAAACATTTCACTTGACTTGGGAAGAGTTCACATCATGGACTCACTAAATAAAGACATTGAAAACTATCGCAGCATTATCGATGCGCTCCAGAGGTAATTTCAACCATTATCGCACTATATCGGTTTCTTTCGTTCATTTTCTGGGATATCAAGTAGTTATTAACTCATACATTAATTTTTTTTGTTGGGTAGGGTTTGGACACAGTTCAAGAAACATGTCCGCAGTCAATGACGTGAGGAGCTATTTTTTAAATCACTCTCGGTAAGTAGTACGAGCTAAGTCCGCGCATCTATTTAATTCTAGTTTATGTGCATTTATCATGCTAGATTTATTATTTGATTGAATTCTATTCTTGTAAAGTGCGCGAGGCAGCCACAGGGAACTAATCTATGTGGATTCTACGTGTGCGAGTTCATTCGCATCAGTATTGAGAAGCCCTCGAAAAATGTTCGAATAAGTAAACAATATATTCACCCTTTATTTTTATTACAAAAAGTTGTGTTGAGTCTAATTCATACGATCTCCTTTTTATATAGTTGGACGCGATGCGGGACAAGCTCCTACTAGAGGACCGCCTAATAGAAATCCAAGAGGAATTTGCTACATTTTTTGTCGACGAGGTCATAGACCCACGCGGAGAATACTCTATACATAGACCCTAAAGCATCCATGTAATGATCTCCATGTAATCAAATAGACATGCTCTGGACCCGGTTGGGACTCCATATATGCTTGTAAGAGAAATTATATTATATATTGCGTCAATGTGTACAAGTACTGTGTAGTAGCGTTCTGTATGTATATGAAAACTTGTTTCTAATGAAAACACAGAATGAAAAATAATTGAACACAAAACACAAAATGAAAAGAAAAACACAAAACCCTAAAACTCTATCCCCTGCCGTGGCAATTAAATGGCCCAAAATGCTGCCGCGGCAGGAAACCTTTAGTCCCGGTTTGTAACACGACCTAAGGCTAAATGTCCTGCCGCCCAGCGCGATTAGCAGGCCACGTGGTTGGACCTCTAGCCCCGGTTCGTAACAGAACCGGGGCTAAAGCTTGGACCTTTAGTCCCGCTTTCGCAGTCCCGGTTCGCAATCCGGGGCTAAAGGCCCTTACGAACCGGGGCAAATGGCCTGGTTTCTACTAGTGGTCTTGCAGTGATGTAAACTCTAGTCGTGTTTTCTATTTTGTTTCGGATTTTCTCGGGAAACTCTTTGTATTGATGTGATCTAATTCATAAAGCGTTGTGTTTCTGTCAAAAAAAAACTTCCTCAAGTCGCTCCATATAATCTTAGAGCATCTCCACTCGAGGGGCCTCAAAGGCCCCTAATAGCGTTTTGGGGGGCGTCGGCGTGAAATTTCGAGCCCAGCCGCGCTTTTGGCGCTGCCCGATTATTTACGGCGCCCTGGCCAAACCCAATGTCTGAGGAGGCAAGCGGGGGCGCCGGATGGACGCGTGGCAGAGCGGGTGGCGGGAAGAGAAGGCGGGAGCACGCGCGCCAAACCGCTCCGGTCAAAGCTGGCCCGCATGGCAGCCGCATAGAGCCGTTCTTCCTCGCCATCAGCGCCGAGTAATGGCGCTGCTCGCCGCAGCTTTTCCAGCGAATGGCAGCGGGCGGTGCAGCCGACGCGTCCCGTCAAAGGGGCATGGCGGCGTTAATGCCCACCGCTCGCCCCTCCCTCCTCCCTAGTATAAAAACCCGCGGCGGTTTTCATTGCCGCCGCACGCGCATTACCTCGACGGCGAGCTCCACCATCTCCCCCAGCGATGACGACGACGAGGACGGCCTATTCGACTATGCCGCGGCGATGTACCGCTGGCTCGGGATCGGCCGTGGCCATCATTAGATGACGCTTTTTTTTGTAAACTTTTGTTAAATTTATACTGTTCGTCTTGTTTTGTTGAAGTTTAAACTGTTTGTCCAAATTTCTGATAAATTTAGAATATTTAAATTTTGTTATGGGGGACACGACTAGGAGCTGGTGCCCCCCATTTGGCAACAACACGCCGGCGCCCCCCCTACGGGTAAAAAAAAGACCGCGCCGGAATCCGTATGAGGGTTACGAGTGGAGATGCTCTTACATAGTAGATATTCCCACCGTATGGAGTTCACCATGGACCCACAAGCCATAGGACCGGCCATGTGAGCAGTGCATTGCAATTCCTCCCCTTTTTTATCTAACGCAATGCAGGGCCCTGTATATGAACCCGGATTTACTCCGTGCGTTAGGGCGGCCGCGCCTTATCTGATCCGTCCGTTCTGGGCAAGGTTCGCTCAGACATGTAAGTTTCAGAACCCTCAACCAGAAACAAAAAAAAAAGTACAGAAACCTAACAATCTCAAAACAAACATGCGGCTGCAGATAAGGCCAGGAGATCCTCGTTTTCGCCTATATATGTGTGTGACTGCGTATTCAGTATTGCTTAATAGACCATTTGTAGCTAGCTAGCTACGTTTGTATGACATGATAATGAGCAGAAGAAAGGAAGCGATCGATGAGGAGGTGATCGAGGAGACGTACGAGAATATGATGAGAGACAATGCAGCAGGGGAAAAGCGAAGGCACGAGGTAGTGGAGTCTCAGCAAGGCCGTGTCACTTCGCAGCAATCAGGGGAAGAGAACGATGCAAACACCGTCCATGCATTGCGCACATACCGATGCTGCTGTGGTGCGTGTATGCATGTCGACCGATCGATCGCCGTGCTGCATGCATGCATTCATGCACAAGGGATTCCCTCCCCTTGCCTGCCTGCCTGCGTCTCGGAAACCATGCATGCTCTCCTTCATCCTGTTCGCAGGAGCACGCGATGAAACCAACTATAGCTAGCACAGCCGCAAGGGAATACACAAGGATGAGTCACCAGCGCGCGCGGGCAGGCGCAGAAAGCTTCAGCAGCTAGCGGTCAAAGATGGCCATATTCCCTCTCGCGCGCTGGGGGCCAGGACTCCCTTTTTTAGGAAGACGGGACGCACTGCTGGTCGATCGGTTGGTGCCCCCCGCGCGCGCGCTCGCCAGTCGCAGTATGCAACCGCCGCTAGTGGCGGCGATGCTAGCTAGCCAAGCCAAGGGTGGTGGTGGCGCAGCGTGTGTACGAGGCAAGAAAAAAGGACGCAAGACAGACAGACAGACAAGTCGATCAGAATGATAGCCGCTTTAGGACGACCGGGAGGAGTCCAAAAGACGCAGCCGCTTTTGCAGCCCAAGACAGACAAGTCGATCAGAGTATATGCGTACTTCATGTCCAGCTACCTCTTCTTTTTCTTCGATGCACCACATCTCCCTAGTTCGGTGTGGGCGTGCGCGCGCTCGTCCCGGGCTCTCTCATTTTTCCTCCCCTGCTCTTCGTTCGGTTTGGAGATGATCTAAGTGGAGTATACATCCCTAACAAAAGTATTCTGTGGTTAACTTTTTTGTTTAACACCAGGAGGAGACACACCTGGGCATTTATCGAGCCGGGCCGGAAAAATGCCCGCGGGTAAAAACCCAGGCCCGAGGCATATAGGAGGAGAGCCAAGGCGAAGTATACGGAACGTGGCAGACGTGGTTCGGCTCAACGTGCACGTACGGCCAAGCGGCGACACCACGGAAATGCTAAACTAATGCCTGGCCCTAACTCCGGAAAGATCAAAGTTCTTACATCTAGTAACAAAATTAACAAGTCAATCATTGGGCACTCAGCACTTGACCTGCCCAATGGCTCCTCGACACGGCGGGGGTGCGGTGCCGGGCCGTCCCGCGACACACGACCGGCGCGTGCGGCCTGCCAGGCCCCGCCCACGAGGGAGCCCGCACGCGCGCGGAGATGGAGGCGGAGCCACGATGGCCTTTCTTTTCCTTCTTTCCATCCTCCCTTTCCCTTCCGGCCGGTTTTGGTACGCGCGCGTGCACGCCGCCATGTGTTCCCCTCGCCTCCCTCCGTCGCCTGTCCTCGGTGCAAACTTTGCGGCTGATCAAAATGCCAACTGCGTGCAGGGGCCACAGCTAGCAAGCTTGCTGCCAGTAGTGCCTCGAATCCGGAGCTAAACAGGCAGACTGAGTTATGCTGCGAGTTCGAATGAGCCCCGCTGGTTGTCCAAACAATTCCAGGGCCGCGCGCCCGGCGGGCACGTCGTTAATCCGGTGACGCGTTAGAAAATTTTGGAAGAAACATGGCTGTTGGGGTTTCCATGTTTGCGCCTCCGAACGGTCCGTTATAGTTTCCATTCGTGGCGGTCGTCCTGCCTACTATGGACTCGTCGCACGATATATAATCCGGCCGCCAGAAAGATTTGCCACAAGATCTATCAGAGATCCACGAAATCTCTCAAGCTTCGCCGAGAGGATCCCCGCTAGTAGATCGGATCATGTCGACGGGCGCCAGCGGCGTGGAATTCGGGGAGGGGGCTGCCGCGAATCCCAGGAGGTGCGCGGCGTGCAAGCACCTACGGCGGAGATGCGCACACGACTGCGTCCTCGCGCCGTACTTCCCGGCGTCGCTGCCCGACAGGTACGCCTGCGTGCACAGGATCTTCGGGGCCGGCAACGCCACCAGATTCCTGCAGGTAATGCGAACCACCAGGCGATCAACTACTGCTATGTACGTACATATGCTAGTACTACTGCTAGTCGGTTAAATCTCACGTAATTTGGAAGAAAATTTACGGTTGAGTATACTGAAATAGTATGTGTCATATTTTTATGTGCGTGTTTCGTTGCAGAGCTTGCCGGTGCAGGTGCGAGCCCAAGCGGCGGACACTATGGCGACAGAGGCGCGGTGCCGGGTGCAGGACCCGGTGTACGGATGCGCCGGGATCATCAGCAGGCTGCAGGAGGACATATGCGCCGCCAAGTGCGAGCTGGCCAGAACACGGGCTCAGCTAGCCATCGCTGTGCACGGGCAGCGGGCTCCTCCTCCTCCTCCTCCGCCGCCGCCGCCGCCGCGAGCCGGCGCCCACCGCGTCGACATGCAGATGCAGGGGCACGATGTTCAGGAGACAAAGTGGATTGACACCGACCGGTTCCTCGACTTCGGTGATTCTTGAGCTTCGATCGACCGCGCGCATACATAGCTCTTTATCAGTACCAGCAAATTCGTGACATAAGTATCCCGAGTCTACGAATAAGCCTACTTCTATCTTTGTCTTAAGTTAATGATTTTGAAGTTTGATCCACGTTAGCATAACAACATTTATGAGACGGAATTAGTATCATTACTACATCACTCTTAAAATGAGTTTCATAGTATTCTCTCCGTCCCGGTTTAAAGGACACGTATAGCAAATCTTTGAGCCCTAGACATTTTCTGATTGGACTAATTTTGGTCCCACTAATCCTCTTTTGGCTTTTCCTCTGAAAGTAAATGATTATGTGACTAGGGAGGTGAGGGTATTTTGTAATTGCATGATTTTCAATATGTGTCTTTTAAACTGGGTCAGAGGGAGTAACAGATTTGATTTCATATACGTTATTATTGTTAAAGTATCACTAGTACCCTACTCGTACTTAGAGACAGTATCATTTGCCATAGGTCTCGGCCGGTTTGACATTTCGGCTCGAGCGCATAATCTCTAAGAGAGCAGGTTTTTCATTCTGGCTCTAAGAACTATTATGTCAGACGGTCTATAATACTAACCATCTCTAAGGACAACATCCTCGAGATGACTTTCATTCGCAAGCGCCCGCAAGAAATCGGTAGCTCAGACGGCTTACACTAGCGGTTGACTTCAATATTTTGACAACCGGAGACGACTTTAATTACGACACGTCTCCAATAAATTGAACACGAAAGTTTTTACTGACGGCTGGCTCGAATACTCTGATGTCCTAATATGGCTAGTTTGCGGCCGACTCTAGAACCTGAGACAGTTTGGTTGAACATTTGTCTCAAATAATAGGCCGCCCCTTTTACGGCTTGTTTGTTCGACTGCCTCCAGGTTCACTTCGCATGGAGACAGGTTTTTTAATCGACCGCCTCTAGTGATTCATACATGTATTCGACTGGATTCGGCTACTGATTACCAACGGACATAGTTTCTGGAGGGTCTGGAATAATTCGGAATATGCAACTAAAATATAAAATACTATAAATATTATCGAGAGAATAAGCAATACAGACGAATATATAAGCCGAACATAATTTCTAGAGGGTCTGGAATAAGGCGAAATCTGCAACTGGAATATAAAATACTATAGTGTCTCACGGAAATTAGGTACACTACACTAGTTATCACAAGCTTCTAGCATTGTTGGGGATATACTTGTGGGTATCCTCACAGTTCCTCAGTGACCAGGGTGGCCACTTCGGTTAGAGCTTTGCTTCACGGGCGGCCTAGTCAGGGAGAAGAGACGGAGTCCAGTCCGGCTATGGGAAGGTCCAAAAGACTTACCGATACAGGCCCATAGTGTTACTTGTAGTTCAAGATATACTTTGTAATCGACTCTTAGTCGTAGCCGGATGGATCTCTCCTGTAAACCCTAGACCGGATATCTATATAAGCCGTCCTAGGGAGAGCCTTTAGGGCACCTACCTCATAATAGTCTATAGTCTCAACTTGCACAGGCAAAACCCTTGTAACCCATATTCCGGCTTTGCCGTATTACTGGATTGCTAGCAGGAGTAGGATTTGTCAAAAGCCGGCGGATTCGAACCTGGGTAAACTTATGTGCTCACCGTCTTGGAACATCGTACATCTCACACCCCTCTCTTCCACACGCCTCGAGGACCCCCTCATGGCGTACTTGTCATCAATCCGGTGACAGTTGGCGCCCATAGTGGGGCAAGTGAGCTTCAGATCTGCGTTCTGAGCGAAATCTGCGTTCCGAGCGGAATCTGCAAGAATCGGAATCGGCGAGACTATCGCCGTCGGCCGCATCCTCTATGCCAGCGACGTCCCTCTCATCATTCTCGATGAGACCTGGATTCCGGCTAGGGAGGCCGTGACTGCCTACACCATCATGTCTTTCGGCGAGATCGATGTGTACATCGGATTCGCTGATCCTGCCCCACCCACCCCAGCGGTGATGATAGAGGCATAAGAAATTTCTGGGTCCTCTTTGTCCACGGAGGCGGTAGAGTTCCGGATCCCAGAAAACCCTAATCCCACCCAACCCGCACCAATCATGGAGATAGTGGAGAAAGCTGAGCCTGAAGCAGATCTTGCGGTTCAAGTCGAATCTGGAGTGGACCTCCCTGGTGAGGTCAAATCCCAGACCGATCTATCTGCTGAGGTCGAAATCCAGGAGGAGCACAGTAACAACCATGGTTCCGGCTCTACCAGCACCGGAACAGATCAACCGTTCCTGAGGCATACGTTGAGGCGCATGATACTGCAAGATGCAAGCGTGGATGAGGTTCTCGAAACCATCAGGATCTTCGAGGAAAGCCACAACTACCTCAGGACCCACACGTCACACTTCATCGGATACGTTGGATCTGGATCCGGCTCTGCCGATGCTGGAGAAAACACCGACTCAGTGTTGGAGGCGATCGGAACAAACACCGACTTACGCGCATCCTCGGATGACTCGATGACGTCGGCAGATTTCTGAAAGTTCTCCGTGGAGTATGAAGAGGAGTACAACTCCAAAGCTGTAGAGGAAGGAGAAGCCATGGATGAAGGATCCGGGGAAAACTCTCCCAAAGCGCAGGATGACATGGATATCGAAGATAATCCCGAGGTCCAGATGTCCGAAAGTACCGATCAGCGCTTGACTCCGGGAAACGGACCCAAAGCCGTCTTTGCTACCGGCGCTGCCAAGAAGGCAAAGAAGAAGAACAAGAAGAACAAGACCCCGACAAAAGACCCTCCGGCAGAGGAGGTGATTGCCGAGGAATATGAGGAAGACTCAGATGGAGCACTTATCCCAGACGAGCCTAAAGAAGAGTTGGTGGATGGACACATGATCACTGAAGGTACACGTAAACTCATCGATGCTGCATTAACCACACCTATTCCTACAGCTGCGGAACTTACTGCTGAAGAGCTAGATGAAAGGGCCTAGGCCTTAGAAGCACGTCACCAAGTACTCCTTGATGAAGCCAAAAACCTTGAGGAAGAAAAGAAACGCATGGCAACTGCGGAGAAGTACAACTCTAGGCAACATCAGGAGACCAGGAAATGTCATACTCATGACGACCAATTCCCACAGATTCACAAAGTCCTCTTTGGAGGAGACCATGGGATGCCTCGACGCGACAGCAATGGGGATTGGGTGTATCCAACACTAGTGCAAAACACCGTTGCGGCTCAAGAAATTCTATCTACTAATCCAGGCCCAGAGCAGATCCGATTGGGCATTAAACTACTCAACAAGGGTCTGGAGCAGCAAAAGGTCACCCTGTCCGGAAGCCAAAAACTGGTCTCTCATTCTGACCAATGTCGCACGGATTCGGCCTGGAATGATGTAAGACCCCAACGTGTTCCGGAACAGCATCATCGTTCCGACTGTCGGGAAGACAACTACTCAAGAACCGGATCTTCAGGACAACACCACAAAGCTGCACGTGACTGGCGTAACATTAACCCAGTTGCAGAGCAAGAAGCAATTGCTGCACTGAATTCGAAGAATCCTCCCCGGCGAGAGTCGAAGGATCACAGGGAAGAAGATAAAGAGAAACGTCGGGAGGAGGACCGACAAAGAATGCCACCTCCTAGACATGCAAGCCGTCCGGCTGATGGGCGAAGGAACGATGGACACCATGCTGAGTCAAGCTGGTAGGGGGCTCGTCGTAATGAAGATCCCCCCGGAACCGGAATAATGATGCTCCGGACAGAGGCCAGCGAACAGCCGGAAACAATCCAGCTGCTCCACCCTCTCCACCAAGTAGCCATCACAACGGTTCCCAAGGAGGCCAAGGAGGGCGTCGTGGTGGAGGAGGTGGTGGCAGAAGCCAAAGTCCGGCTCCAAGGCACCGCAACCATAGCCGTCATTCGGGACGATCTTTATCCCCAAGTGACGCAAGGCACAGGATCAATTCGAACATAGAGGCGCATCACTACAAAAACGATGATATATACGTGGGCCCAAAGTGCTTCAGACCATGCATAAGAGCTACAAAATTCCCGGAAGGATTTTCTATCTCAAGACACATTCAAGCTTACGATGGTATAGCTAGGCCAGATACTTGGCTCCAGGATTTTTTCCAGGCTTGCTGTATCGCCAAAGGCGGAAACAGCCTGGTCGTGACTAGATATCTCCCACTCATGTTGCGGAAGACGGCACGATCATGGCTCAATGAACTTCCGGAGAACACCATCCACAACTGGTATGACATGCAAAGTGCGTTCTTTTGGAATTTCGAAGGCACATACCGGAGGCCCTGTATGGTCGGGGACCTACAGCGTTGCACCTAGAAAGCCGGAGAAACTTGCCGGGATTATCTCGGATGATGGATTGACACCAAGAACTCCTGTGAAGGAGTAAATGACCAAATTGCGATTGAAGCTTTCATTGCATGACTCCCAATTGGTTTACTACGTCATCGCTTGAAGTGTGACAAGGTCACTGATTTGGGAGAGATGATAGAAATAGCGAGCAAGTATGCAGATGCTAACAACGACGCAGAGGGATTACTGAACGCCCTAGTTGTGCCATAGTCGGCAAAACAACCAAAGCAACAAGCTCAGAAACGCAAGAACACCTCGGAAGAAAATCCCAACGCAGAAACGGCAGTAGTCACTACTACTTTCAGGTCTGGAGGACGAGGAGGACGCAGCGGTGGCCCTGGACACGGTCGTGGGGCATCAAGAGTCTAGGGTAGAGGATACCAACAACCCGGCAAAACCTACTCCTGGGCCGACATTGACAATAACCCATGTGTGCATCATTTAGACGCCAATGGGGGCTCGTCCCACACAAACACCGAGTGTCGTTTCAATGACGACATCAAGAAAGACGATACCGCTGGCTATAGGGCTAAGCGGTAGAAGGGAAAGAAGAATCCCGAAAAATATAAGGAGACCAAGGATGATTCCGACATGGAGGAAGATGATGCTTCAAATCCCAAGCCGGAAGGGAAAAAGAACTTCCCGACAAAGAAAGACACTTACGTCACCTTCCTCAAATCTCAATTAGCAAAGGTCAAAAAAGCAGTTCTACATGAGCTCAACGCAACAGTTCCGGTTGTCCCTCAATTTTTGGATTGGTCGGAAGTGGCAATCACCTTTGACCGTGATGATCATCCGCCTAAGTTGCACAGGCGAGGAAAATACGCCTTAGTCGTCAATCCACTTATTGACGGCTACGATTTCTCCAAGACTCTCATGGATGGTGGTAGCAACATTAATATTAAGTATGTCGAAACGCTACGCGAGATGAAGATCTCTGAGGCCCAGCTGAACTACAGCTCTGTGATCTTTCACGGAGTTGTCCCGGGAAGACAGGAAAATTCCCTGGGAGAAATCACTTTGTATGTTACCTTTGGAACTCCAAAGAACTATCGGACGGAAGCACTTTCCTTCAAAGTAGTCCCGTTCAAGAGCGTGTACCACGGTATATTCGGACGTCCGACTTACTGGGCTTTTATGGCTCGTCCGTGTTACATTTACAATATGATGAAAATTCCAGGTCCCAACGGCGTGATCACCATCAGGGGAGACCCGAAGAAAGCACGAGAGTGCGAGGATGGAAATGCCACCTTTGCTGAAGCCGTGCTGCACGCCTAGGAGTACCAGGAGATCAAGAAGAGCATAGATCCGTCCGAGATGCCCGCAACAAAGAAGGAGGTGACAAAGCCGAATCCGGAGTTCAAGGCATCAGAAGAGACAAAGAAGACGCTGTTGAAGGATGATGACCCCTCCAAGGTGACCTAGATAGGCGTAGGCCTAGATAGCGCATAGGAAAGCGCGCTCGTCAAGTTCCTCAAAGAAAATCAAGATATCTTCGCATGGCAGCCATCTGACATGACTGGAGTACCTAGGGAACTTGCCGAGCACTCTTTAAATGTAAACCCAAATGCTAAACCCGTCAAACAGTCCCTACGATGTTTTGGTGATGAAAAGCGTAAGGCAATAGCTAAGGAACTAGCACGGCTCGAGTTAGCCAGATTCATAGAAGAGGTCATCCACACAGAGTTGTCGGCCAATCCTGTAATGGTCCCTAAAAAGGACACCACTGATTTAAGGATGTGTGTTGATTACACTGCCTTGAATAAGGCTTGCCCCAAAGATCCGTTCGCTCTACCTAGGATTGATCAAGTTATCGATTCTACGGCAGTCTCGGAACTCCTATGTTTTCTCGACGCATATTCCAGTTATCAGCAAATCCGGATGAAGGAATCTGACAAAGTCAAAACTTCATTCATAACCCCCTTCGGAACCTTCTGTTTTGTTACGATGCCCTTTGGGCTGAAGAACGCAGGAGCTACATACCAACGCACAATGCAGTGTTGCCTCCACGATCAAATCGGACGCAATGTACTTGCATATGTGGATGATATTGCGGTGATGTCCAAAAAGAAGGAAACCCTGATTTCTGACTTGGAGGAAACATTCACCAATCTACGAAAATACAACATAATGCTTAATCCGAAGAAATGCTTCTTTGGAATCCCAGCCGAAAAATTGTTAGGTTTTATCATGTCTTAAAGAGGCATAGAGGTGAACCGAGACAAAATCAAGGCTATACTCAACATTTCCAGGCCGACTCGCCTGAAGGACGTACAAAGACTAACTGGTTGCATTGCCGCAGTCAGTCGGTTTGTAAGCCGGCTCGGTGAAAGAGCCGCACCACTATACAAACTCCTGAAAAAGACCAAGAATTTTGTGTGGACTGACGAAGCTGAAGCTGCACTACAAGACCTGAAAGTAGTATTCTCGTCTGCTCCCATCCTTGCAGCACCGGAACCACAGGAACCGATGTTGCTCTATCTTGCTGCGACAAACAAAGTCGTCAGTATCATCATGGTGGTGGAGAGACCGGAGGAAAATCAGAAACACTTGGTGCAGCGTCCGACTTACTATCTCAGCGAGGTCTTAATAGAATCAAAACAACGGTATCCGCACTATAAAAAGCTGGCCTACGGTGTGTTCTTAGCATCTCGTAAGCTACGACATTATTTTTAGGAACATCCAATTACCGTGGTGATCACAGCTCCCATGAGAGATATAATAAACAATAGTGACGCCACAGGATGCGTCGCCAAATGGGGAATAGAGCTTTCAACTTTCGATATTGAGTACAAACCTCGTACAACAATTAAATCCCAAATCCTCGCTGACTTTGTCGCTGATTGGACAGAGACAACAGAGAGTATGACCCTGCCAGAATCGGAATATTGGACCTTGCATTTTGACGGGTCTAAAGCACTCGGGGGCTCAGGGGCTGGCGTGGTGCTCAAGTCACACCAAGGTGATAAACTTTTTTATGTATTGCAGATACATTTCACAGCAAGAAACAACATTGCTGAGTATGAAGCATTGCTACATGGAATCTGGATTGCTAAGGATATCGGCATCCGATGATTAATGTGTTATGGAGATTCGGATCTTGTTGCACAACAAGTGTCGGATATCTATAAGGCAAATAAGCACATGGTAGCATATAGGGCTGTCGTGGATGAACTATCAAAATCATTTGAAGGGTTTGAAGTTCAACACATCCCTCGAATAGAGAATCAGGAAGCAGATGCACTATCTCGAATAGGCTCTCCCCGGAAAAAGATCCTGGATGGCGCTTTTTTAGAGCACCTCAAAGTTCCCTCTATAAAGGGAGTGGACGAGGAATATCCGACCAAATCCGACTCACCTTTAGTAGCAGTTCTGGCTGTGATTCCCAGCTGGACTCAACCCTATCTTAATTTCTTGATGGACGGAAAATTACCCGAAGATGAAGTTCTGAGCCGACAGATCGTCTGATGAGCAAAATCCTATACTATAATTAGTGGTGAGCTCTATAAGCGGAGTGCATCTGGGGTCTTTCAGTGCTATGTATCTCCAGAAGAAGGAGTGGAAATCTTACGAGAGATCCACGAAGGCGAGTGTGGTCACCATGCTGCAGCCAAATATTTAGTGGCAAAAGCTTTCCGACACGGTTTTTTCTGGCTTACAGCCAAGGCATATGCCGAACGGCTGGTCAAGATGTGCAAGGGCTGCCAAATGGATTAAGGCTAAACTCCAAGTGGATTTACACTCCTCTTAGTGATGGTGGATAAATTTACCAAATGGATTAAGGCTAAACTCGTCACTAGTTGTGATGGAGCAACAACCAGAAGATTTGTTGAGGATGTTATAATCCGATACGGTTATCCGCATAGCATTATCACGGACAATGGGAGTAACTTTTCTATGGGAGAGCTTGCCGAATTCTACAAAGAACAAAATATCCGGCTTGACATTGTGTTAGTCGCACATCTACAAGCTAATGGACAAGTCGAAAGAGCGAATGGTTTAATGTTACAGGGCCTAAAACCGAGACTTGAAGCACCACTATGACGTGCTGCGGGGGCTTGGGTAGAGGAATTACCTTCTGTAATATGGAGTTTGCGAACAACTCCAAACATGTCAACTGGATACACACCTTTCTTCTTGGTCTATGACGCAGAAGCAATTCTTCCTAGTGATTTGATTCACACTTCTCCTAGAGTGGCCGCGTATATTGAGTAGGATGTCGAAATTTCTCGACAAAATGATCTCGACTTAGTCGAAGAAGTTCGCGTCGTTGCTAAAATGAGATCAACAGCCTATCAGCAGAAGTTACGCATAGCCAGAGAGTCAGAAACCGGTCTTTCAATAAGGGCGATTTGGTTCTCCGGCTTGTGCAGCAAAGAAAGCACAAACTTTCCCCAATATGGGAAGGGCCATTTTTAGTTAGTCGAGTATTACACAATGGTTCATACTACCTAACTGATATGCGGCCAGTCAAAGAAATACCTGCTACTAAGAAGAGAAAGAGAGTTGGAGGCAGTACAAATCCGGATGAATTAGACAGACCATGGAATATTGCTCAGCTACGTCCCTTCTATTCTTAGTTTACTTTTCTTTGTAATCATATATGTGTACATGTTCAATAAGAAATAAAGTCTTGGTTCCCTCAAAATCATTCTGAGAAGTTTTTACCATCCTATTTCCGAATGATCATGTCACAGTCGAAAATCCCAGAATACTTGAAAGTACTTTATGCTCATGTTTGTTCTGGTTTAGATTTCTGATTCTAAAATTGATACCTTTGGGTATAAATCTAAATTTTTTAGTCTATACTTTGGTTATTTGTCTGATTGCTGGATGCGGCCATTTTCCGAGTAGTGAATTGTCGGTACTGGAAGACAGCTTTGTTTCCAAGTTTAAATTGGTTTAGCAATTGAGCTCCGTTGCTCGGCAAAGTTTCCGTGCTGAAAGTTAGCCGGCTCACGAAAGGGATGAGGCGGAAAGCCAAATAAACGATAAGTGCAGACAAAAAATACAAGTGCTTATGTAAACATTTCAGGCACATAATATCAAAGCCAAAAGTGCTGAATAGACAGAATAAAACTTAGCACTAGCAAAAGTATCATACTACTTATTTACAAACCCAAATTGTTTTTCAGAATAACACATTGTTCTTCTGATATTCTATGATGTAGTAGGAGAGGTAGGAGCTGCCAGCTCGCTGGATACATCGGCTTCGGCTTGATAATGTTCCGAGATGTTCAAATCCGATATGGTTTGTTCATCGTCGGAAACCTCAGTTGTCTCTTCGGAAGGCGGAGGTGGCGTGTCCACGCGGGTTAAGAAGGGAGTGTCGTAACTGGTCAAATCAGCTACGTGGCACCCATATCCGGTGCAGAAGTCCATGATGGCCTTGATGTCTTGCTCCTGTTTGTCTTCGTCCACCTTGGAGTACCCTCTGGTTACTTGCCAAATCTCCATGTTTTCATGGTGGCTCATAACCATGGTGAAAGCGTTTTGTGCTGCGGTTCGCGCGTAGGACATGTTCCAGTCCTGAACAAGCCGCGACATATCCTTGGCCTTGTCTCTCACCTCAAAATCGGACATGCTATGCATATCCGGAACCTTGAGAACTTCTTCAATATCTTCGAGAAATTGGCGGAAGTCATGAAGCAAATCACCGACTTGGGTAAGCCGGTGGGTGCGAGGCTCGGCAGAGGCAGAGTCCATCAAGTTTAGAGGACCTGTGCATATAATGCAAAAGGTAAGTCTAAATCTTGGACTCTAAAAGAGTCGGAAGATGCAGAAAAATCAGAGAAAGGGAAACATACCAAAGATGACATCGTCGACTTTGGCCTTCTCTTCGTGAAGACTCTGGAGTTCAGCTCGGAGCGCGTCAGAAATGTCCTTTTCTCTGAATAACTCGTCGTTGAGATATGAGATTTTCTTATCTTGAAGCGCAATCTTGCGATCACGCTCATCGGTGGCCATGGAGGTGGACTCGAGAAATTGAGCAATGCTCTTCTCATGATCTGCCTTGAGCTTATGTAGCTCTTGGAGAAGTTCTTTGTTCTCCACCACCAAGGTCTTAAGATTCTCGGCCTCTTCGATCATAGCGCAGGACTATTTTACCAGTGCTGTAAGTCAAAAGAACAACAGTTCAACAAAAATTCGACTATGAAACAAAAAGACAAGGTTTGAGTTTCGAAATGTTTACCTTCGGCCTCATCCTTGGAAACCTTCATCTGTGCATTTTCAAGTCGGAGAGCTCTGATCTCTTTCCGCTTGTTGCAGATATTTTTTAATAATTCCTGGTTATACGAATTAACTTTCTGTAAGTCAGAATACCCAGAGTCAGAAGTCTACTAAAGACTTGGGCTAATATTGTAGCTAATATCAGCACGAGCCTTGGGGGCTATACTAGTTCATTCTTTGGCATCCTAAGAAAGCACAAACCTGGATTTGACTATCTAACTTCATGCTTGGGGGCTAGAGGATAGGATATAAAGTAACATAAAGAAAAAAGTGAGTTGGAATTCCGACTTACATGTTGTTCATGTGTGAGCTTGCTCAAGCACATGTTCACTTCAGTTGTAACCTTCTCGGCAAGGGTGAGCGGGATCACTGGTGGAGGTGGTAACCTGCCAGCTCTCAGTCCCTCGTCGTGAAGGCGGACTTGTTCGAGAAGTTCAGAGTACTTGACATCCTCCGCTTCTTGTGCTTCTTCTTAGGTAGAAAGATTTCGGCTTTCCAAGCATTGCCGGGCCAACCACTGGATTTCCTCCGCAGATTTCTGAGACAGGCCAAGTTTGGCAAGTCCCGGATTACTTAGGAGATTGTCAGCGAAGATTTCTGCCGAGGGATCATTACCCGAAGAGGGTTCACCCTTATCAAGACCTGAATCACTCATGGTGACATCAGTTTGCGACTCAAGGATCGCTGGCTCTGCTGGTTGAGCCAAATCTTCTACAACAGTCGGAGATGGAGTAATCTCCGGTGCTGTAGAAGGCTGAGGAGCAGGAGTCGGAGGAGCCATGGTAGGAGAAGCCAATTTGAGCTTCGACTGACGCAGGGGCTTCACGACCGCTTCCTTCCCCTTGCCCTTGATGAGCTGTTTAGCTCTGAGAAGATAATAGAACAAAGAACATTACATCTCAGAAGGAATTACAAGTAAAATACAAAAGACCTTGTGAGGAAAGATTACCTCTTCACAACGGGCACTTCTTTGGTGCCGATGGCCAATGCCGGAGCTTTGCGTTTCCGAGGAACGACATCCGGCATTGGGACTAACTCACCCTCGTCCTGAGAAAACTCAGGAGGGTATCCCTCGATAGGAGCGAACTCCGACTCGGGGAGGTCAGCAAGCTAAAAAGGAAAAACATCTCAGTATTGCAAAGATAACATATAGATGAGCACGAAAAAAGAGTTACTGCTGAAGTTTACCGGCACAACGGGATCATCCGCTATATGCATGTCCAGGGACAGCTCTAGAATCTTCCTCTCGATCCGCTCCCTTATTAGCCATTTGATTTGGCATACATAATCTTTCGGCTTTAAGGTCTTGGAGCTGATGCGGAGGGAGTCATTCTTTGACGACATGATGGAGTGCATCAGTCGATCTCCGTTATGTTGTAGGGGTTGAATCCGGTGTGCCACCCAACCGTGAACTAAGTTGGACCCTTTCAGGCCCTTGTGCTTCATCAGGTATTCGATCCGTCTCTTGGCGAGGAACATATCATCACTGAGAGTCGAAGCGGCCTCGTCCCAAGACTCCTGGGGCATGGTGGCTCCATCAACGAAAGCCGGCAAAGCTGTATCTTTGCCGGGAGCGGGGATATCCTTGTGGTAGAAAAAAGTGGACGATCATTGCTTGACCGAATCACTTGCCATGATCCGAGGATAAACCCGCTCACGCCTAACCAAAAAACTAATGGTACCGGTAATATATGGATTACCGGCAGTAATGGAATTTCTCCGGACATGAAAATAGTATCAAAAAAGAGTAAGGCTCGGCCTAATGCCGAGATACACCTCACATAAGGAAGTGTACACGCTCATCTCTAAGATGGAGTTCAGAGGAAGATGGTGGAGATGAACGCCATAATGATCTATAACCTCGGAAAAGAATTCCAAGGGAGGAAAGGAAAGACCTCTGTCAAGGTGAGTGCCGAAGTGCACTCGCTCGTCGTCACGGGGGTTGGGGACGGTTTCGCCGAAGCCGCTCCGCCAGTCACCGGCACGGAGGAGCCCTTCGTCTTCAACGACCTGGAGCTTGGGATCATCCAGGACGCAGGGGATCCAAACTCCACGATGGCTCTCCCTCTCTGCCGCCACCGCTGCCGCTGCCGCTAAGCCGGAGGATGATGAGGAAGGCATTCTATCCGGTGTACCGGTGACCTTAGATGGGCGGTGCTGGAGGTGTTTTTGCTGGGGGCAGTGGAGCACTGAGTTTGTGGGAGGCGTAGAGGAGAAGGAAACGGCGCAAGAACTGGTGAAGAAAATTGGGGGAGAAATCCACACCACTTATATCCGCCAGGCGCGTCAAGATTCGTGTAAACGCTACAGTAAATGTGCCACGTGTCGTGGAAAGGACGGGGAAACCTCCGCGCGATGATTATGCCGCCTCGATCTCCATGCACACATTGAAACGGCGCCTCGGTTCCGCGAAAGGCGGACCCACCAACGGTCGTGCTGATAGGAAATGTCTGTCAGTGACGTGACTTGACCATGGTTGGTGTCAGGCTACGTCAGAGACCAAGTTCCGGCTTAGTTTGAATTTCGAGCTGGAAATCAGAATAAATGTACTAATAGGTCCGACTTATTTTGAGACCCGGATCATATCTTTTGTTTTGAAGTTTCAGGAACCCTTCAAGATTCTGCAAGCCGAAGATCAAGCTAGATAATGATGAATCCGACTTTGGATCTTGGAGACTTCCGGGGGCTGCTGTTGGGGATATACTTTCCGGGTATCCTCACAGTTCCTCACTGACCAGGGTGGCCCACTTCGGGTTAGAGCTTTGCTTCACGGGTGGCCTAGTCAGGGAGAAGAGACGGAGTCCAGTCCGGCTACGGGAAGGCCCAGAAGACTTACCGACATAGGCCCATAGTGTTACTTGTAGTTCAAGATGTACTCTGTAACCGACTCTTAGTCGTAGCCGGATAGATCTCTCCTGTAAACCCTAGGCCGGATATCTATATAAGCCGTCCTAGGGAGAGCCTTTAGAGAACCTACCCTCATAATAGTCTACAGTCTCAACTCGCACAGGCGAAACCCTTGTAACCCATATTCCAGCTCTACCGTATTACTGGATTGCTAGCAGGAGTACGATCCGTCCAAAGCCGGCGGATTCGAACCTGGGTAAACTTGTGTGCTCGCCGTCCCATAACACCGTACGTCTCACACCCTTCTCTTCCACACGCCTCGAGGACCCCCTCATTGCGTACTTGTCATCAATCCGATGACAAGCATTGACATAGCTAGCACGTATGATAAATATTACATTTTTAAGAACCATGACTGCAGTTTGAAGAACACACACTAATCGACCAGTATACATTGTTTGGAATACTTGCTCTCACATCTATGTAGCATGGGGGGGGGGGGGGTGAATAGGTTTTTACAACAAAAATATAATCATTTGCAAGTTTTAGGGCTTTGCGGAATATAAGTGTGTCTAAAAACAAACTGGGTGAGGCAACCTAGACGATGATACCAGATACTTCAAGCTAGAAGGCTATCACAAGGTAAACACCACAAGTAAGAGATTCTGGTTAGAAATAACCGAAGCATACAAAGACAAAGATGTATTCCTGTATTCACTCCCTTGGGGAGCTACGTCGCGTTGGAGAGGTGTGAGGTCCCATAAAGGATTCTCCAACACCACAAATGCTCACCTTCTTCTCCAAGCCTATCCCACGAAAGAATAGCTCACTTACTCGTGGTAGACTTTAATGTAGTCTCGAAAACCCCACATACTTTCCACAGGGCAAATCACAAGCCGAATGCCTGCGAGCTACCCTAGCCACCTACGGTTACCCACAAACCCAAGAGTAACAAGCAAACTCTATAAAATCAAGGGGAATGAACTTTGGCTTGGTGGAAACATAGATCGGGACCTCCTCTTTCTTTCTACCAAAGAAATTTGGCTTTGGTTGGGTAGAATGGGAGATCCTCAATCTTTTGGTGTTTCAAAAATGGAGAGAGAGAGAGCTCAAAGAATGAATATGAATGGTTCACCTAACTTATCGGTGAAGAAGAAAGGAGTACTTATAGTCTAGGTGGAAAACTAGCCATTTTGGGGTGATTGCGACGAAACCGGTGATAAGTTCGGTGTCACCGGATTCCATCCTAGAAACCTCACCAGACTAGGCGAGCCAGAAAACATAACTGGAAAGTTCCAGCACCAGACCCGATGTGCCAGAAACCTCGTCGGGACATTCCGGTGGCCGGCCAAACCACTAGTCAGAACAATGATTCAGCAGGCACTGGGAATTTCTGGAGGAATTTTTGGCAGCGCCAGATTTCTTGCCGGTTTTGCAGAAACCCTTCTCGAGCTATTTTTCCATCTTGACTCTTGGCTCAAATCAGGTGGATGTGATAGCTATTAGGTATTAGGATGTGTATTTGATGTTTTGCATCCCCAAAGAGCTCATCGAGACCATCCCTCTTAATAGTGTGGTGTTTCCTAAACGACTCAATAGATAAAAGGAGAGAAATGTAATGAAAACACTGGCTCTTCTCATGGTTAGCGAATGTGGGTCTCACACCACCTCTCATCATCTCTTGTGAACTATAACTTGTTTAAACACTAGTAGGTAACATTAGTCCACACTCTAGCTTCGATGTCAACATTAACCAAAATAATAAGGGTAAAATGTCCTTACAATGTTCCCCCTTTTGGTTAACGATGACAAATTGAGCTAGAGTCACAATAGGATATTATGAGAATCTTAAAAACAGAGTTTCTATGGAAGATGTTAGGGAACTCCCCCATAATGTATGCACTTGGTTGAATTTTATTTTGGAATGCAAAGTGCAACAATAGGTATATGGAGAGATCCCCTAGTGTCTTTAGGAAACACACAAGGTATAGACAAGATAAAGGCATGGATATCTAGAGATAAATTAAAATGATAGCATAAGGATATCCAAGTACTTAAATGATACAACCTTGTCCATCACGCTGCACACAAATAAAAAGGTTCGATAGGAATAGCAAATAGTCACACAAGCCATAAGAACCAAATAAGGTAGCAAGGCAAGGCTTGTGCAACCGACGAATCTCAGAAAACCCCGGCAAGGAACCCATATCCTAAGTAGAATCTACCCGAATTGGAACACTAAAAAGTGACAAGAGAGTAGACAATGCTAGCGCTCAAAATGGAAAGTGAGATTCATTGTGAGCACAAGCGGTCTCAACATCCTCTTTGTCCTTGTTATCACCACCATCATCATCACCATCCTCATCATCGAAATCATCCTCATCCTCATCATGATCCTCATCCTCATTATCATCAACATCGCCAGCACGGGCGGAGGATGTAGTGTGGCAAGGATGAAATCTGGCAAACTGAGAGAAGTCGTACCCCTAGAACATGTCATCATGATGGGATGCATGGCATAGTTCACATAGGGAACCAGAACCAAGTCGGTGCCATCATCAGGAACTAGCAAACCCCTCTCCTCTAGAAAAGCATTGTGGCGCCTCCGGTTCTCCTGGCTGATCTCAAGACTCTTGTGTGCAACATCATATGAGCTACAACACACATCAAAGAGAGAAGTGAAAAATCTAGAAAGACCTTTATTACGAGGAGGAGCAGCACGACTAGAGGAACCGGAGCCAGAACCCCTATGCTAAGTATCATGAATAACCTTGGTCCTACGCTCAAATAGCTGCATGTGAGGAAGATCCACAAGATAACCACGAAGAGGAATAGCAAACATCGCCATCTGCACATGTTGTCCTATGGTCATGCTCATGTTAGTGAAGGTGTTGAGCACATGCTAGATGAACTAACTGTAGTTAGGGGTCATGTGCTTCTCTGTGGACCGCTAGATCTCTTGAAAATAAAGTCACATCCATTGATCTTGTGCAGCCGATCAGGGTGGCAATAGTACAAAAAGTTGTGATGATAGCCACGGGCACTCGCAACATCACCCGCCTTGCTTACAAGGTTGTACCAAAAGAACTTGGCGAGAGCAAAGTGATAGTAGTACATGCTAGAGATACTGGGTGGATGCATGACTGGGTTCTCAGGATAACAATGAGCAAGGTCAGTAGAGTTCATGTTCTTCTCCAAGTGAAGGCACAAACCAGTAGCCCTGCCATCCCCATAGCCCAAGGCATCACAAAACTGAGCGAAAGTGATAGAACGGTGAAATTCTTATCATCCAAGTGATAGTGTGTGCGGCGTTCGAGTGAAAGAACACCGCGCAATGAAATTGGCGAATAAGTCTAGGCTGAAGAACCTCATTGATGGTGATAAGATCAAATAGATCCATCTTCTTTAGAGCATCATCAACACAGAGAAAATCCACATTGACATGCTGTCAATAGTGATCCACATTGAGAGACTTGGGGGTGACATATTCCTTTCTTCATGAGATCCTTTTGGGTGTAGAAATCATCCCAAAAAATTCTAGGTTTGAGTCCAGAACTCCTGGTCAGCGCCAATATAGGTCCATCCAGTGAAGCGATAGGGATTGATCTGCCTAAGCCTCCTCCACTCATGAATGTTCACCACATAGTGAGTGTTAATTGGGATATATTCTTCAATAGAGGGACTTATAACCCCCAAGTGTAGGGGATCACCGTAGTACAATTCGATAAGTATTTGAGTATCAAACCCACAAGGAGCTAAAGGTAAACTATCTATTCTCTAATATAAAGCCCTAGAACCCACTTATATGGCCTTCTATGCAATGTTATGAAATAGAGTGTGTGTGTGTGGTTGTTTTTGCTACTAACTATAAAATAATGAAGTTTTGGAAGTAAATACTATAGGTATACTGTTGTAAGTAAATTGGAGCTAGTGAAGTAGGAGCAAGTTTCTCGAGGGAGCAAGTGTTTAGGAAAATCGCTATTTCATTCGTTTGGTTGTCACAATTAGTGAAGCACATGGATAGTCTTTTTGTTGTTTCTTATAGAGAGGGGCCATAGATAGCTATAGCCATATACATGAGCAAATATGCCCCTAGTGATTGATCCCAAGGCCAACTAAGAGCAAACAAGGGAATTATTAAGATATAAAGTCCAACCACCACATTTAGATTTAAGGTCTACATAGTACACACCTCAAGTTAATTGAAAATGAATTAATATAACATGCATATCTATGACTTGGAATTTGTTTTTTGTCAAACTCCGACTATCCCTCATCCTATCATCATGCAAACTCCGACTATCCCTCATCCTATCATCATGCAACATTGAAAACCTTTATGTATTCCCCCAACATATGTGTGCACTCATATATTAGTACATAAGATCATCATAGAAGACAACATATACTTGTATGCAACCATCAACGAACTATATCATAACCGCCATAAACAATTCACTACTTAAACATAGACATGGAGACACAATAGATCATGGTAAAATAATGAATTGCATCATACATCATGTTTGCCAAGGGATTATAATAGGTATATGGAGGGGATCTTGCTGTAAATGGTGATGGAGACGTGCCTCTCCAAGGGGGAGAGGCGGCCACGGCGAGGAGAGGAGGTGATACCTTCGATCCGGATTACGGATGTAGTATAGCTCTTTTTCCCTAGTAGACCTAGGTTATCGAATCCTCGGGAAGCAGAAAGCATAGTGAAGTTACTTTAACAGACCTTCGAGAGTTTTAGAATTCTTTTTGTGTTTTACCGGACCAAGAGTTTGCTGTCTTTTGTTGTTGTCGATGATGGAGAGAGAGGGCCCAGGGCTTTCAGTTTCACTTGTAGCTGTGCAAAACATCTGATGGGAATAAAAGATAATAATAAAGTATGCATGTAATTGTTAGAGCAAGATAATTATATGTGAGCAGTGCATCCATAATTGTTATTGCCTCCGCAACTGCTTGTAGCAATAACCTACTAGTCTCATCCATAGAAGAAAGAGAACTAATGATATGCATAGTGATGTGATGACTGCAAGTGCGCAAATCGTTTGTAGCTAGTTTCAAAATAAAGATATCGATCCTAGGGAGAAGGAGCATGAAGTCTAATAACTCTTGAAATAAATACTACAATAGAAATGCTAAATAAAGTTCTAAGTGACAAGATAAAATGTGAGTATTGCGTAAAAAGGTGTTTTTGCGTTTTTGGTATAAGAGCAACAATAAGTAAAGTAAAACAACTGAACACAGAAAGTAAGTATCACGTATGTAAGGGATTGGAACTGCAATAGGGAAAACGCATTCTCAGAGAGTAGAGGATACACCACTATCATTATAAAGAACTAAGGTAAAGATTATTATCATGAACATTCTCAGCTATGTATGTGTGGGAGTAACTCCGTATTTGGACAAATAGGCAGTAACCACTGCTCACATCATCCTCATAACCATAGTAGTCAGCAATCGACATCAATCAAATTACTGTGCTATTAAGGGACGTAATCCCATAGGACATATCCCATGGCATGGATAGTGTTCTGTGAGTTTCCTCGGTTCCCAAGTTGATACGTAAGGAGTGCCAACAGCTTTATAGTCACTGTAAGTGCTAACACACCTCCGTCTACCAATAAGTAGTTCCCTCCATCAAGTCCCACAAGAGGCACATATTGAGAGGTCGACTTCTCCCCACATCAAGATGAAGACAATCTAACACATGGTCATAGCGATGAATATCATAATAAACTTTATCTTATTTCAGTCTCATACTAGGGTTTCTCCATCTCCCCAAGAACTAATGATCTACTCAGACATGGAGGCAATCAACATCATGGCAATAACAATGGAATCTATCATAGATGAATAGTACTTGTATAAATCCACAACGAGTACAGAAATTACAACAAGATCTAGACAAGATGTAGATGGGATGGATGGAGAAGGTGGTGATGAAGCGATTGATGATGAAGACCGATGCCTTAGCCTCCCGGATCTGCATAGGGCGGAGATGGATCCCCGGTGGACGAGTTCCCCCTCCAGATGCCTTCTAGAGGTGAGGTTTCAGCGATTTCTGGTTGTTCTGTATGTCGTCTCTCTCATCTAGTTGCACGGGGTGAAACTATTTGAGGAGGCGGTGGTGGTGTCAACTATACAACGGGAACTATACGCCCGGAAAATTTATTCCTGCCGTATAGTTGGTCGTTAAACCGTCTATGAGCCTTGATCGCTTTGGGTTTTCTTCTGGTATTATTGATATATCCCAAATAAGCGATTTACGTTGTTTTTGACTCCTTTTCTCCTCAGTACAACTGCTCCAAGAATTGTGTCCATTGTATCCATCATCTGTCCTGATCCTGGTGAAAATAGACATAAAATGTGCGCGCGAGCGCCGTAAAATACCAAGATCCTACATCTACAATGCAAAATAATAATATAAAACATGATGCAAATATGCACTCATCTTGATGTTACCGTTAATCCCAAGTGAAGCCCTCACATACAACCGTACTACCCCTTCTGTCACTAGGGCTCCGAACCTGCAGATTAGTCATTACTCATACTCCCTATACCTGGCTCAATCCTCGGGGTCTTGGGTACCTGACAAGTCCTTGGATTGAGGCAATATAGGATACAATAATCATCATGTCATACAAACTAATACATGATCCCATCTATGATAAATAACATGCACAAAATCTACATGGCTAGGTCGAAGCCCTTAGCCCAAAGATAATTACTCACACATAGACATGAAATCAACAATCACAAACATTGCAATGGAAATCATGAGATTTATAGCAAATAGTCTTACAATGTCGCCAATCGAAGACGAGATCTACTATTACAAGTGGTGGAATATGGCTATGGTGGTGGAGAAGGGTTTGGAGATTAGATCTAAGTCTATTCCTCCGGCGGCTCTTTGGTGTTGTGGATGCAGGTTTCTGGGTTCTAGGGGCGTCGTTTCTCGTTGCCCAAAGCCTCTTATATATAGGTCCCTTCATGAAAGTTGTTCTGTTTGACCTAGCGGTGTCGATGGCAACTATACGGCCGGAACTATACGGCCAGAATTTTATTCCCGCCATATAGTTGGTCATTAAAGCTTCTATCTCCACTTCACGACCCCTAGTTCTTTGGGTTATTGGAAATCTTGTATCTTTGAATTTAATGTTGTGATTCCCATCATCAAACATTATTATCTGCGCAGGGAAAAATAGAAAGAAAGGATTGCATACCCTTTGATCATTAGGCATTAGTGGCAGGGTTAAGGGAGATATTTCATCAAAATATGAATAATATCCAATTTAAATGTGGATGTAGATGGCTATATTTCACAACCATCAACCTCCCCAAGCTTAAACTTGATCGTCCTCGTGCAAGAAAACCCAAATCCAAAAGGAACTCAGCATTTAAACTGAAGTAACGAGATGATGATCTTACTCATGATTGGTAGTCTCATGTTTCCTCCACTTTATTAATCTGAAAAACTTCAGCATAGATAGTGTAATGGCAAGCATATCATATGGGTTTTTATGCATCCTTATAGAGCAGCAAAATTATTGTTAAAATTGGATGATTCAAATGATTAAACCTTATTCCATGTCATGTAATCAACGGATAGGCTTGCCTTTGAACAATAAAGTATAATCATGTAAAATTGAGAGTGTGAGAGTTGTCATGAAAAACATATACACTAGAGTATCTCAATTCTCCCACATCAATAAATCAAGACTCTTCAAGCACTACTTTTCTATTCATTGTCCTTCAAGAATTTCAGTTCTTAAGTAATTGAGAGCATGCCAAAGATTTTAATTAGTTTATCGGGCTGTGATGGACACTCGTGGCATCTCCAAGGTTTTGTTACTTTTGTACAATGATTACTCATAACAGCCAGAGGAGTGATTCCATCATGAACACAACTACCCGGGAATGCCAAGAATCTTACCCATTATAGCATTGCTACTACATATGTTTAATCAACTCATAGCCAAAATCAAGGAGTTTCCTCCATGAAGATCGTTCATAGGCTAGTGGAGTTGTTAGCATCCCATAAAGTTTGACATGCATAAAGCTATATCATTCTTATGATTCACAAGTCAAACTTTGGCATACTCACAAAAACCGCTAAACATTAATTCAATTGAACAAATCCTTTTAAAGAGAGCTACCAAGTCAATCATTATTTTCTATGGTGTTGAGTGTCTCTAGAAATAAGCCTTCAAGACTAAACACTACAACACCCAAGCCTTCAATTGTGAGACCTTTTCTTATTACAATTGTTTAGCAAATTTTTAGGCAAGACTTGGTTAACTACAAGAGCTAGAACAAAACGTACCCAACTAAATACCCATGCAAATTTTTTAATACAATATAAAGACTCACTCCACCAATATAATATCTTAACATTCACTACTAACTAGCATAGGTTTCTCAAACTTCAAAAGTGGGGAGTCTTAAGGCATACCTCTCATGATTGGTTCCACTTCTCTCTTCCCTTCTGATTTGCTTCTTGGAAACTCGAAGTCGATCACTCTCCTGCAAATATGTGAAAGCCACAAGGAGAATAGAAAGGAAGGAAGAGGGAAAATAAAGTTAAATGGAAAAATCTTTTTGTTGTTTTTAAGAGAGGGAATTAAAGAATAAAAATTGATGGCCAAGCTCGGCTAGAAAGTCTCAAAAACAAATAGAAATAACTAAAGATAAAGTGTTGGGGAAACCAACACGAGTGCTTATAACTCGAATTAAAAACATTATCTCGAAATAAATAAAAACAAATGAACGCCAAATAAAGATAATGAGGAAACTTCCGCAAGCTTAGGCTTTTGCAAGCCCTTCAAATTGTTGTGGTGGAGGGAAAAGGTCGTAACTCCAATTCGCAAATTGAGTTGATAAATTACTAGTTGTATCTCAGAGGTTCAAGGAGAGGTTATGCATCCTCTCCACAGTTCCTTAAAGTTCTTGGAAGTCTTGGTATGTAGCAAACCGGGTTGGTGGATGCTCCTCTTGATAAGGAACTTCTTGGTCCTCATCCTCATCTGGAATCTCCTCCTCGGGTTGGTGTTGCTCAACCTGCAAGTCATATAGCAAATGTCCTTCCTCGATAGAGAAAAGACCATTAGGCAAAGGAGCGGGGTAGGGATGCCCAGCTCCAGCAATATGTAAGTAATAAACACCACCTCTCCTAGTGAGCATTCCACAAGCTTTTAAAGTAGAGAAACCAACACGTCACTCACCTAGCACTGGTTGCAACTCACCTAGGTCTATGCCTAGGGCAATGACAAGCACGGTGATGACGCCTCCACCTGTGATTGGTCCTTGGCTTTGGGAGGATTGGTACTCCAGGTAGCGCACAAGAATTGCACCCAAGTTGAGTGACAAGTCGATGTTGTTGAAAGCAGCTTTTGCAAGGACTAAGATGTCCTCCTCATTGAGTCTCATGAACTCATTTCATGCCTGCAAGGTGTTAGCAATAACATAGAACAAATAGCAAATTGCAGGATGTTGAATATTCTTTCCCTTGCTTACTCTAGAAGTGAAACTCATTCCATTATAATAAAGTTCCGGGGAAGGGTCTATGCCAGTAAAGGATGCACGTAAGGCATTAACATTATTGTTTGGAAAATTAAAACATGTGCACCATTCATCTATGATAAAGCATAATTTTTCTTCATAAGTCGGAAAGAAATCATGTCCTCTCCATGCCATGCTTTAACGGTGCTTTGCAAAGAACTTAGAAATTCAAGAGTTAACCGGTGATAAGTAGGCACATCATTGAATACAAATTTTTATAGGCCAACTCTATTGCAAAGTAAATTGAAGTCATTAGAAATAGCGAGTTGATTCAATATAATGGGGCAAGCCCACTTGGTTGTCTTCACTTCTTGGTTCTTGATCCTGTTGAAGCGATCATGTTGGAGTCCATCCTTGAACCATATCCCCGTGCGTTCTTGAGCGGCAGCCCGGGAAGAACTAGCGGCAACACGAGCACGAGTTTGGATCCTTGTGTTCATCATCTAAAATAATAAGGAAAGACAAAAATAAAACTTTTTGATCCAACAATAATAAGCATAACATATTCCTCATCTTAGCACACCAAAGAGTCCCCTCAAAATAATAATCTAGGCAAGAGAATCATGGCAATTAGTTCATAGTAGGTCTCACCCTAGATTGATAATGATAACAAATCGAAAATGAATTTGCAAAAAGTAACTGGAGGATCAGAGGAGAACATACCATAGATCACTTATGTGCGAGGAAATCAAACTAAATTAAGTAGATATTAAGATCACTTGAGGTTTTGAGAGAGTTTGGAGGTAGAAGAGAGAAAAGGGATTGAGGTTTTGGTGTTGGGGCTACCTTCCCGTGGCGATTTTGTGGTCAGACGCAATTATACGGCCAGAACAATTTGTTCCTATCATATAGTTGGTCTGATGTAAAAATTTAGGGTTTTCACCTGGCAGCGCAACTATACGGCCATACGGCCAGAACTATATGGCCGGGATTTTTATCCCCGCCGTATAGTTGGTCGTCAAACCTTCTGTATCCTTGAAAATAAATTTTACAAAGGCAATGATAACTATATGGCTGGAACTACACGCCTGGAATTTTTATTCTTGCCGTATAGTTGGTCATTAAACCTTCAGTACCTAAGAAAGAAAATTTATCGATGGCAAAGATATCTATACGGCCAAACTATACGACTGGAATTTTTATTCCTATTGTATAGTTGGTCGTTAAACCTTCTGTAGACATCAAAAAAATTCTATTTCTTCGAGAATTCTTTCTTATCCTAAAACTTAGCGAAACACCTTGTTTTTGACAGAAAAATGACAGTAAAAATTGTCGACCAACATCAACATGTATAAAGTAGGATTTTTAGTACTACCAAACTTCTTCTCCTCAACTGGAGCTTTCTAGCACTCTTTATTAAACATAAAACTTAAACTAAAACTTAAAAACTTTACTCAAACCTTTATTTCACATGGGTTGCCTCCCATGAAGCGCTCTTTTATGGTCAATAGCTTGACCTTGATGTTGCTCACTTAGGCCAGATGAGTGGAACACCCACTCCAAAATAGTTGGCCTTCAAAGTGATGGCCTCCTTTTCATCATGCTTGGCTTTCTTCTTCCTGGGAAAATGAATAACAAAAGGATCCTGCGAACGCAATTGAAGCTTCACGTTCCCTTCAGGTAGATTAATCAAAGCCTTAATAGTTCTTAAGAATGGATGACCTAATATAATAGGAGCAGTAGCATCTTCAGGCATGTCAACAATAAAAAAAAATAAGAGTAGGACAACCTTTAATGTATACTAAAGTATTTTATTTAATCCCTGTTCTTTAATCCCTACAACTTGTTTATAGGTAGATTCTGCTAGATGTAATTTTAACTCGGTGATTTCAAAGGAGCCAAGATTTAACTTATTAAAAAGACTTTTTGGAATTGTTGAAACGCTTGCACCTAGATCACAAAGTGCAGCTATCTCATTGGTCCCAATTTTAATCTTAATAGTAGGCTCAAATATATCATCAAGCTTCACGGGTAATTTTTCAGTAATTTCTTATATTCTTCCTCAAGCTCACATACCTTTATTGCTACCTGATTAACAAAGTGTTGATACATAGCTTCCTCATTTCCTTCACTTACCGGAATCTTGATATTGATCCTTTTTTACAAGATCTTCAATAGTGTAATTCGGTGAAGGAGCATTACTATAATCAAGTTCTTCAGGATCCTCCCTTTGGATTCTCATCATCTTGAGGTCTTCAACATGATTGGGCTCAGCTTTGCCTGCAAATTTAGCTAAAATGAGAGTTTGACTCTCGGTTATCTTACCTAGCTGTGCCTCAACAATCCTTGTTCTTTCTTGGAGGGCCTGCAAATCATTCCTCAAACTTTTAGCTTGGTTAGATAATTTACCAAGCATAGCATCATGGTTCTCCATTATTTTAACAAGGTTATTGTTTTGCTCATTTTGTGAATCTATAAAGGACTTAAGTGTTTCTTGGAGACTACCATTACTTGTTCCCATATTATTATTAGAGTTACTTGCAGGACTAGAATAATGTTTCTAAAAATTAGGATTATAATTCTTCTTCCAAGCAGGGTTATAATCATTACGAGCTATGAAGTTTATTTCTTCAATATTTGATTCTAGGATAGCTCTTACCTAGTTTTCCTTACCTTTTACGGCTAATATGAGCTCATCCAGCTTAGCATTGAGTTCTTCATTTTCTTGTGGTGAGACGGAGTTCACCTTCTTCGTGTTTGATCTATCCACATGCAACTGGGCATGGTTGTCTTGCATATTGTCTAGCAGCTGCTTTGCTTCAGTAATATGTTTTCCCATAAATGTTCCGCCAGCTGCAATATCAAGCATAGACTTAGACACAGGGTTAAGAGCATTATAAAATAAATGGAGAATTAACCAATCTTCCATCCCATGACTGGGACAATTTCTCATGCATTCTTTCATCCTCTCCCATGCAAGCACTAGTGGCTCACGCTCTTCCTGTCTAAAACCAGTAATATGAGATCTTAGTGGCATAGTCTTTACATGTGGGAAAAATTTAGTCATAAATAAAGAAGTACACTCCACCCATGATGCAATAGTATTTCTAGGCAAAGATAGAAACCATTTGTTTGCTCTTCCTCTAAGAGAGAAAGGAAATAAGCGCAATTTGATCGCATCGGGGTCAACATCTTTTATGCGCATCATATCACATATTTCAGTGAAAGTGTTCAAGTGCATACCTGCGTCCTCAATAGCAGAGCCTCCAAATTGATTCTGTTGAACCAAACTTAAATAGTGGGGCTTAATTTCATAATCATCAGCAGTAATTGCTGGCTGGGTAATAGGAGTACACAAATAATCATTGTTGGGAGTTGCAAACTCCCCAAGCTTCTTTTCAGCCATATTTCCTATGTTTTGGGGTTTTCTTAAATAAAGACTTATGATAGTAAAAACAAGTATTTAAAGACTAACTTTTTTTTTGGTTTTTCAAATAAAGACTAAAAGCAAACTAACAAAATTAAAAACAAGAATTAAAACTAGCAAGGTTCCTACTAACCTCACCAGGGTAGCTATTTCTTCCCCAGCAACGGCCCCAAAAAAGGGTTGATACCTTCGATCCAGATTACGGATGTAGTATAGCTCTTTTTACCTAGTAGACCTATGTTATCAAATCCTCGGGAAGCAGAAATCATAATGAAGTTACTTTAATGGACCTTCGGGAGTTTTAGAATTCTTTTTGTGTTTTACCGGACCAAGAGTTTGCTGTCTTTTGTTGTTGTTGTCGATGATGGAGAGAGAGGGACTAGGGCTTTCGGTTTCACCTGTAGATATGCAAAACATCTGATGGGAATAAAAGATAATAATAAAGTATGCATGTAATTGTTAGAGAAAGATAATAATATGTGAGCAGTGCATCCATAATTGCTATTGCCTCCACAACCGCGTATAGCAATAACCTACTAGTCTCATTCATAGAAGAAAGAGAACTAATGATATGCATAGTGATGTCACCATTAATCCCAAGTAAATCCCTCACATACAGTTGTACTACCCATTCTGTCACTGGGGTTCCCAACCTGTAGATTAGTCATTACTCATACTCCCTATACCTGGCTCAGTCCTCGGGGTCTTGGGTACCTGACAAGTCCTTGGACTGAGGCAAGAGAGGATACCATAATCATCATGTCATACAAACTAATACATGATCCCATCTATGATAAATAACATGCACAAAAGCTACATGGCTAGGCCCAAAGAGACTTACTCACACATAGAGATGAAATCAACAATCACAAACATTGCAACGGAAATCATGAGATTGATAGAAAATAGTCTTACAATGTCACCAATTGAAGATGAAATCTACTATTACAAGTGGTGGATTATGGCTATGGTGGTAAAGAAGGGTTTAGAGATTAGTTCTAAATCTATTCCTATGGTGGCTCTTCGGTGTTGTGGATGCAGGTTTCTGGGGTTCTGGGGGGTGTCGTTTCTCGTTGCCTGAAGCCTCTTTATATAGAGCTCCCTTCACGAAAGTTGTTTTGTTTGACCTAGCAGTGTCGATGGCAACTATACAGCCAGAACTATACGGTCGGAATTTATTCCCGCCATATAGTTGGTCGTTAAAGCTTCTGTCTCCACTTCACGACCCCTGGTTTCTTTGGGTTGCTATCTTTTGCTTTAATGTTGTGATTCCCATCATCAAACGTTATTATCTGCGCAGGGAAAAATAGAAAGAAAGGATTGCATACCCCTTTGATCATTAGGCATTAGTGGCAGGGTTTAGAGAGACATTTCATCAAAAATATGACTAATATCCAGTTTAAATGTGGACATAGATGGCTATATTTCACAGCCATCAGGAGGGGGCATGCCGGTAGGGAGGCATCGATGGACTTCTATGGGTGGCATCTACCCTTGGGGGAAGCGGTCCTTGGCCCCTTCTTCTTCCTTGGAGATGGTGCTAGTGTGGAGGAGCTCCTCCCTCTCCTTGGCGGCTGCCAAGAGGGAGGAATTTTGTGGCTATGAGTGGATGCCTCCAAAAGTAGGGTTTCCCCTCAATATATAGAGTTGGAGATGCAATCTGGGCCATGGGATGAATGCCCCTTTGATCCAAGGGATCTTGGGCACCTCTAGAACCTTCCTAGGACTCCAGCCCATAAAGTCGTGCATTGGCCAAAATCATCAAATATGGAAGGAGTTTGAGTCAATCACATCACAAACTTTCGGAGTCCTGAAACTGCTCCTATAGTCTGCAGTAATTAGGCTCGATTTGGGGCTTCCAAATTCCGATTGGGGTGAATTATTTTAAGACCTTTTCCATTGGACGTCATCTTTAGGGTCATTCGTGGCAATCTTTGAAAACTGTTCTACAGGGACGGATTCCATGAAACTCCAAATTTCACCATAATGAGTGGTCTCCTTCCATATATGTTGGGGGATACCCCCGGGTAGGGTCACGCCGGGGTATAAAGGCCGTATTAGCCGAGGTACGGCAAGGTCGAAGCGTAAGCTGGCCGGGTCACCTCAAGGTAGGCCGACTTACGAAGTGACCGGGCCCGAAGGATATTCGTCCGACCTAGTCCCGGCCGACATATAGCGTATGTCGGCTAGCCTTTTGTAACTTGTTTGCAGGTACCCTCGTGGCCGAGTTAGCCAGGCGCTAGCTGGGTTATCACTTGGCTTACAAGAGAAGGAAGGAATCTCGCTGGTCAAAAGGTGGTCTTTGTCCACTGTAGCGTGAGCGAAGCGGACATAGGGGAGGACCAGCGGGAGCTGTCCGACAAGGGTGACATAGCCAATGTCTGCTGACGCAACCAATGACGGATGATGCCACGCTGCAGAGAGGCTCAGAGAGGCTTACGCCTGAAGTCCAGACCAGCTTGTTAAAGTGTAAAAGAGGCATCTTACTTTACCGAGGAGCATATTTGGAGAATATACCTCCACGTATGCCCTAAATTGTAACCTTCCCCCTATATAAGGAGGGGCAGGACCTCCATAGAGGGGGTCGACCATTTTTACTAAGGGAGAACCCTAGAGTGTAGCTGTGGGTAGTAAGAGAACTAGTCTGCTTCCCACGAACAGCTCGAGGAGTCCTTGTAATCCTTCATCAACAAGAGAGAAATACAAACATCTGAGTGTGGAATCACCACACTATCCCTCACTGGATTCCTCTAGTGCACATTGGCCCTATCTTTAGCCTATACACGACATCTGCCGTGCCACCACCATGATAGTTGGCACCCACCATGGGGCTAGCAGCGCTAGCAGGAGTAAAAATCCAGACGGGAAACATCATCGGCCCTGGCGAACACATCGTCTCCAGGCTTGTTCAGCGCTTTGGAGTGATGGACTACGTCAGCGACAACGTTGGTAGCTTGGGCATCCGCCCTCCATGCAATGGCCTCTTCATCAAGCTTGGCGCCCACAAGATCTACATCGGCGTCGACGAGTCCTGCATTCACCCGCAGCACGTCGTCGAGGGAGGCGAACAAACTCTCAGCGTGGCTCGCGGCTCGCGTATCACTCGCCCCGCCAGCTACCCTGAGGTCATGATCACATCGCCTGATGCAGGAGCAAGCAAGGACCCGACACCAGATCTGGACGCTACGCCGAAGTAGGCAAGATCTAGATTCTGTCCACTAGAGAGGCCAGAGAATGTACTGCAGCAGGTAATAGATATCTTAGCAACACCTATAACGCTAGAAGTAGATCCGGCTCAGGCACAGGCCAAGCTAGAGGAGACTAGGTAGAAAATGTTAGCTGGTGCAAAAAAGGTAGCTGAGTTATAGCAGTCACTGAACATTACACTGCGGGAGTATGTGAAAGAAACCGTATAGATGGACTGAAAATTAGAGGTAGAAATCTGATCACTGAGATAGCCAGGGAGTATGTGCCTAAGCCAAGACAGACAACTACTATAGTGATAGCAGGGCTGGAGAGGTATAGCACCCGGGCAAAAAACCTCAGGCATGCCAATGCAGCTGCATCCGAGTTAGAGGGTTTGACCGGAGAAGCCCGAGAAAGGCAACATGAGAGAGTTAACCATTTGTTAAGGGTAGCATGCCAGTAGAATGAGGAAATAAACAAGGCAAACCCGGCACAACCCGGAGCTTCACACGTAGTTCATTTGGCAAGGAATAACCCAACAAAAGATGTTGGGGCTGCGTCATCGCCTCATGATGACCCTAGAAGAGAGGAAGTAGTAACCTCGGGGAGAAAAGACAATTAGATGGTCCCGTATGACCCGATGAGGACAGGAAAAGGAAAAGAAGTGCAAATTGATGAGGATCGTCATAGTGCCAGCCGGGGTGAAGTTGGCCAAGGTACCCACGACCAAGGAAATGCTGGTCAGAGAAATGATGCCAACGGCAATGCCGGACAACATAATTCAGTGGGAGCAGGGCAAAATGCACCTCGGCAACAACAACAGCAATATGCACCTCGGCAGGAGAGAAATGCTGGCCCAGCAATGCAGCAGCAAAATGCTCGTCTAGGTTAAGATATATACAATGATGGTTACTTGGAGATGGCTGACGCTGGATTTCCTAGACCAGAGCACCATGTGATTGGATCAAGATTGGGGAACATTAATTTGCAGCCAGATGATGAAATACTAAAACTGGATCAAATCTATAGGTCAGAAATGATTGAGGTGCAAGGTCCTCCGGGTCCAACATGTTTTGGACCTCAGATCATGAGGGAAATGCCAATGCTGAACTTTCAGTTGGCCCAAGGAACAAAGACGTGTGACGGTAGCACTAAGCCGGATGATTGGCTTATTGACTATGCTACTGCAGTTAACATAGCCGGAGGAAATTTGAGATGGGCCGTGAGGTATGTAGCACAAATGTTAGAGGGGCCAGCAAGGGTCTGGTTAAATAATTTGCCAGAGGGAAGTATCAACTACTGGATAGATTTCGAGGAGATTTTCGTTAGTAACTTCTCGAGAACGTACAAGAGACCGCATAGGCCACAAACTCTGGCATTATGCAAGCAAAGACCGAATGAGACAGACCAGGAGTTCTTGACTCGCTGGTGTAATGTGTGAAATTCCCGTGAAGGGGTAATTGAATCACAACCTATTGCATGGTTCACCCAAGGATGTAGGTATGCAAGTATGTTATGGCAAAGATTGCAGAGAGATATGCCAACTATGTTGGCTAAAACAATCTAGATTGCTGATTCATATGCCTTGGGTGACCCAACCCAGCCTCAGATGATGTCCAATGAGTCCAATGATGAGTACTAATCCCGTGAGGGTTCCGGAGTATCGCGGCGCAATGACTTCCGGGGTAAGAGAAGAGATGATTGGTAGGATTACAAGTATAGCTCGTAGTAAGTGGCAGCTGTGGATCAGGATCTACCCAATGCTGGCACCAACCAGCGACAGAAAACTAGAGGGCAACAATGGCAACAAAAGGGTGAAGGCAAGAAACCTTGGACGCCAGAGCAGAAGAAACAGTGGCAAGATAGAAAGGATAGGCCGAGATACACACATGAGTCTATGCTGGATCAGCCGTGCAAGTTCCACACGCTAGGTCCGAATAACCCGGCGAATCATACAACCCGGCAATGTGAATGGATAAGGAAGATAGAGCAAGGTGGCTCAGGGAATGCTCAGGCACCTAGGCACAAAGCACCTCAGAATGATGGACCTCAGTATGAAGCACCTCAGAATGACGCACCTCGGCAGCAGCAGCTCACTAGAGGAAATGGACAACAACTGATGTTGCCTCCACCTCCGCCGAGGTATGAGAACCATGAGAGGAGGAATGCAATGCATCAGGTGAATAATAAGAAGCAACAATACCAAGCATATCATGGCAATGATGGCAAGAATGAATACAAAGAGCATCACCAGAGTTACTATGTGTTCACCATAGAGGTGACTGATAGAAAGAGCCTGTAGCACCGACACATGGAGGTGAACACGGTAATGCCAGCTGTGATGAGGTATATGCCTTGGGCAGAACAGGAAATCACTTGGATCATCAAGGATCACCCCAGGCTCATGTCGAGTCCTAGATCATATGCACTAGTATTGGATCCGACGTTCATTGGGCCGAATATCAATGTGAGATTTTCCAAGGTACTGATAGACAATGGCATCAGCATTAACATCATGTACAAATATACCATGCATAAGTTGGGAATATCAGAGATCACGCTCCAAGCAACAAAGACTACTTTCCATGGCATTGTGCCGGGTATCTCTTGTGAGCCCATTGGTAAGGTCCAGGTTGACGTGTTACTCGGCACAAGGGACAACTATCGGACTGAGAACTTTGAGTTTGAGGTTGTGAACATGGAAAGCGCATACCATGCATTACTCGACAGGCCTGCTCTGAACAAGTTTATGGCAAGTACTCATGTCAGTTACTTGAAGATGAAATTGCCCGGACCAAGGGAGTGATCACCATACCTGGGGACTTCAGGCGTCTATTGAGTGTGCTTCAGCCGGGTTAACCTGGCTGAGTCACTTGTGATTGTTCAAGAGAAGAGGAAAATTCAGGAGGTGGCGGCATTGGCTCAGTCCGCACAGCGGCATATGTTGGCTCTGACTAACCGACATGGGAGTGTGTCATTTCAAGCGACGAAGGATACGAAGAAGGTGCCCATTTATGATCAGTTCCCAGAGCACACTATAACCATTGGTGTCGGGTTAGGCGACAAATAGGAAAGCAAGCTCGTCAACTTCCTTCATGAGAATCGGGATATCTTTGTTTGGGCCACATAGGACCTACAAGATGTGCCGAGGGAGTTGGCCGAACACTCTTTGAATGTAAGACCCGGAGCAAAGCCGGTGAAGCGACCTCTCCGCTGCTTCGCTGAAGACAGGAGAAAAGTCATTGGAGATGAGATAGCTCGGCTCCTTGAAGCCGGATTTATCATGGAAGTACTTTACCCGGATTGGCTCTCTAATCCGGTGCTCGTGGAGAAGAAGAAAAATGATCCGAATGTGGCAGTGGTGTGGCGTATGTAATCGATTACACGAACCTGAACAAGGCGTGTCCAAAAGATCCATTTCCACTGTCAAGGATAGACTAGGTCATAGATTCAACTACTGGGTGTGAGTTGGTATCATTCATAGATGCATATTCTGGTTTTCACCAGATACCTTTGAATCCGGAGGATCAAATAAAGACTGCGTTTATCACCCCGTATGGGGCTTATTGCTATCGCACTATGCCATTCAGTTTACGTAATGCCGGAGCAACGTATCAATGATGCATGCAAAAATGTCTACATGACCAAATTGGTCAAAATGTGCAAGTCTACGTGGATGATGTTGTAATAAAAACTAAGGAAAGCAAAATGCTCCTTGATGATATTCGGCAAACATTCGCGAACCTAAGGAGGTTCTAGATGAAGCTTAACCTAGAGAAATGCACTTTTGGCATGCCGACTGGAAAGTTACTCGGTTTTCTCGTGTCCAGCTGAGGTATCAAAGCCAACCCCACAAAAATCCGAGCCATAGAAAGAATGGAACTACCGAAGTGTCTTAACGATGTGCAGAAATTTACTGGTTTCCTGGCATGTTACGTCGGTTTATAAGTCGGATGGGAGAGAAGGCATTTCCCCCTCTACCAATTAATGAAAAAGGCAGACAAATTTACATGGATACCGTAAGCTGATAGCGCATTTCATGAATTAAAAAAGATGCTATCTTGTGCACCAGTGTTAGCCTCGCCAGTATCTAGTGAGCCGATGTTGCTCTATATAGCAGCGACTAACTGAGTCGTAAGTGAAGTGGTAGTGGTGGAGCACAATGAGGAGGGTAAGTCGGTGAAAAGACCAGTGTATTACCTAAGCAAGGTGTTATCAACTTCGAAGCAGAATTAGCCTCACTATCAGAAAATGGCATATGACATATATATGGTAGCCAAGAAGCTCAAGCACTACTTTGAGGAACACCCCATCAAAGTGATATGCGAAGCACCCATATCCAAGATTATGAGCAACGAAGATGCCAGTGGACGAATTGCAAAATGAGCAATTGAGTTAGCCCCATATGCACCACAATTTGATAGGAGAGATTCGATTAAATCTCAAGTAATGGCAGATTTCTTTATGGATTAGGCTGAGATGCAATACGAACCACCTTTGCTAGACTCAAACTATTGGAGGATGCACTTTGATGGGTCAAAGCTAAAAGAAGGACTGGGGTCCGGGGAAGTGCTTACCTCGCCCAAGAAAGATCAGCTGAAATACGCCCCCCAGATCCATTTTAGTGCATCGAACAATGTTGACGAGTATGAAGTGCTCGTGCATGGACTTAAGGTAGCAAAGGAAGTGGGGATACACAAGGTACAATGTTTTGGTGATTCAGATTTGGTGGTGCAGCAAGTGTCTGGCAATTGGGATGCCCTGGATGCAAACATGGCCTTTATAGATTCCATGTTCAAAAAATAAGTGGGTTCTTCGTGAATTCCACCATGTACCTCGGCTTGAAAATGAAGCAGCTGACGTATTATCTAAGTTGGGATCATCTCGGCAGCCAATCCCGCCAAGGTGTTGCTTTGGAACACTTGAGAAAACCATCTATCACCGCTTCACCTGAATCCGACTTAATCTATGTCCCGACACACTCCGGATCAGGAGCTACCTCTATGGATATAGACTGGGGGAGCACCTCAGTAAACCCGGGGACTACTTCGGCAGACTTGGGGACTGTCTCACAGAACCCGGGGACTGTTCATCCTGATCCGGCTGGAGTTATGTCGGTGGATGCAACGGAAATTGACGAGGAACTTTTTCCTGTTTGAGCTATACCTGCATGGGCAAAGCCAATATTTCAGTTCTTGAAAGAAGGAACCTTGCCAAGTGACGATATACAATCAAGGAAAATCCAAAGGAGAGCAAATGCATTGTTGGAAATATGCCCTAGAGACAAATAATAATAAGGATTATCATCATATTTCATAAAGTTTATGATTAAGTTTTATATCATGCTATAACTGTATTGAAAGGAAACGTCATTACACGTGTGATATATAAACAACCAGGGGTTCCCGGTGAAATTCTAGTCACTAGTTCATTGTGTTGGAAATATGCCCTAGAGACAAATAGTTATAAGGACTATTATCATATTTCATATAGTTTATGATTAAGTTTTATATCATGCTATAACTGTATTGAGTGGAAACATCAATACACGTGTGATATACAAACAACCAGGGGTTCCCAGTGAAACTCTAGTCACTGGTTCATTGGTCAACAGATGATCAAGTTTCCTAATCATGTAGCATTTATGCCAGTTGGAAATGGAGTGAACTCATTCGGAGAATGAGATGATGAACCAATACCCAACCTAAACATCGTGACCCGATCATGTCACGAAGTTCAAGTTATGATGATTAGAAATGGATCCTCGTAGACTATTCCTTAGACCGTGAGGCTATATCAATCATTGTCTCCCGAGAGTGCTTAGATAGCATCAAGCGCCACTTGGTAATACAGTGGTTATAAAAGTGTGTTCAGGTACTCAGAGGAAACCTTAGAGGCAATATATGTGAAGAGCGGGATTTGTCCGTCCATGTGATGGAAAGATACTCAAGGGCCCACTTGGAGAAGTTATATCCAATAACTGCGTAGCGTGTGATTTAATCACAGGGATATCACTTGTCGGAATGTGTCAAGTAGGATTGTTCGGTAACGAGATTGAACACAACATGGTGATGTCATTGATCAGATCTCGAGCAATGCAAGTATCGAGAGACAAAGGGAATAAGACACGACTGTCCTAGTTCAAACAACAAAAGATCTTCGTGGAACGCACAGGGGTCACATGGCCATCCAGGTCCCTCTGTCGATCATTGGTGCGGGAGTGTCCCGACCATGTCTGGAGTGTTCCCGAACCGTGGGGTATCACGCTTAAGGGCTTGATGATGCTTAGAGCGTGTTTATAGGATTGGAAGTATCACCGAAGAATAGTAGAGAGAAAACCAGAAGGGTTTCGGTAAGTCCAGAGGATATCTGGAGTGGAGGTGGAAGGTGTTCCATAGCCACGGAGATTGAATATTATGTCAATGAATGTTAAATATTGATTTAATCATTTATTCATAATTATTTAATAAAAGAGAAAATCAATTAAATGGTCAATGGGCTTAATGGGCCAATTCCCGGAGGGGAAAGGGCCCAAGAGGGGACCACACCCCTAGGAGAGGCCTAGGGGTGGCTGGTGGCCTTAGTGGGCCTGCCCCACATGGGGCCCATGGGTGGGGGCTGGCCGGCGTGCCTCCCCACCTCTCCTCCTCCTTTAGTCCCACCCCGGGAGGGTGTACCCCCTCCCCCTATATATAGTGGGCGTATTTGGCCAAATAAATACACCCAATAATCAATAAAGGTCTTCTCACTTTTGGGAGGACCTCCAATTGATATTTTCTCTCTCCCTGTCTCTCTCGTGACCGCGGTCCCAAGTTTGGACTGCGCGAACGAGAGACATCTTCACCGCAGAGCGTTGTCGCGCTGCAGGATTCGGATCCAGGAGCTCTACTTCCGCAACTGCTGCTTGATCGGGGAAGCGGGATCATTGTCAGGCACCAGAGGTGTGTAACTACCCACGAGGTGTCGCACTTGAGGCACTCAAGTCGTTGAATCCAAGGGAGCACGAGGACTTCATCACTACCTTGAGGTCGGCTTCGGCTCGTCTACATCAACCACGCTCTCCTGAGCGTTGACAACACTTTTCGGTCTTCAAGGCTAAGTTCGCGAAAAGCCCCTCCCGTTACTTTATTACTAATAGATAGGTCCTGGCAGCATCAGGGGTTCAGGGGCGTAGGGTAAAAATTTATTGTTTTCATACGCGGAACCCCTACAGTGGTATCAGAGCTAGATCTATGTGTAGTAATGCTAGTACGGGTAGAACACACAAGCTGTAGCGTGTGGGCATTGATCTTTTAGTTGTTACCCTCCCACGTGTACTTGTGTATACCGCATTAATGCTTGATGAAGCGGCCCCAACCGACTTTACGCGTTCATTCGCGAGACTGGTCCACGCTTGACATACGGCTTGTACCGTATAAAGTGGCTTAGGGGGGGTGTCTGTCTCTCTCGCATTAGTTGGTATACCATTTACAACGGAGGGGCCCGAAAGGGGTGTAGTAGAGACAACTACTTGATCAGCGTTGTGCTGAAAGTTCGTAGGTAAGAATGGTTCTTGTGCGAAAGCCCATTCAGCCACGTAAAACATGCAAAGATAAAGTAGAGGCGTCTCACTTTGTTTTGCAGGGGGCGTTGCTTTGGGATATGGTTGTGGCAAAGGTAAAGGGATTACCTTATGTTACGTAGTAGTAGATAGTCACGAAGGTGACGACTACCATGCCAGAATGACACCGGTAACCTGGTGTCTACGGCGCCAGAATCCGGTGACGACGGATGGAGTTCACGACGTGAAGGACTATATCACATCGCATTTACATTCGATGTTATTGTTTGTATATCTTATTATGGGCTAGTATTAGATACTCGATGGTAGCCTAATAAGATGATCCCTGTTAAAATTACCAATGATTGTGTTCCTCCTTAGTGTGCACCACCAAGAAAGTTCTTCGGTATGAGGCGACCCAGGGTGACTGGGTGGCAGACATATGTACGTTCGCATACAGTGGATGTAAGCCATGTTGCACAGCGAATACACCAAGGTTGAGTTGGTGATCCTAGCACGCCATAGAAGCATGGCCTCAGATCACGGATGGTCGAAAGATCAAGCACGAGTCACATGAATGATGTGACCGACGTTTAACGTCCACCCTTGAACCCACATTGATGGCCGTGTTAATCGGGGGAGATGTGGCTAATAGGGGTCATGTTATCACTAGGAACCCTTATGGGGATAAGGTGTTTCTGAGTGGAGTTATTATTAACTTATTTAATTATAAACTTAGTCTAAATTCCTTCTTGCAATTATAAATGTAGAGATGGCTCACCGTGAAGCTTACTTTGTTATTGAGGAATGGTTAAAGGGTGAGAAACTTAGACTTGATGGATCCAACTTCCCTAGTTGGCTTATGCGCCTGAATGATCTCCTTACTAGGAATCATGTGGTAGACTACATATGCCGCACGATGGATTTGCCTGAGCCAGACCACTATGAGACCCCACAAGAACTGGCAGACCGCTTCTATCATCAAGAGATGTCCACCTACATTCAGATAATAATGCGTTATGGGATGGTGGATGAACTCCATCCGCTCATGGGTTATCTTGATCCATATTCAATGGTGGATTAGCTGAGAGAAGAGTTCATAGGCCATGTGCGCATGTGGAAGCACGAGCTGCTTGGAGAGTTCCTTTCCATACAGATGGAGGAGCATACATGTCTGAAGGGTCACTTGGAGCGCATGCTTGATGCACACATGAGACTGGTTCACTTCGTGGATTACTGGATGGATGATCCGTTTGTGATAGGCATACTCCTTCGATCGTTGCCTCCCACCTACGAAGGACATGTCCGGAGTAGCATCATGAGTGGTGATACAGAAACATTGGATTTCCAAGAGTTCGTATTACGTTTCAGGAATGTAAAGGTTGAACCAATCACTGGAGATGTCATCGATGACAAAGGTATATATTTGATATACAATTTTATAAATGTTATAATCTTGCAAACACATTTGCAGTGTCAGGTATATTTGATACTTGTTCTATTTTGCTAAAAATAGATCCTTCTGCATGAGAGGTGCTTGCTGAAGAGGAGGTGACGTTGCATGTTGATGGCGAGCATGATGATGATGGCCGAAGACACTCTCCCTCGACATTTATCACTTAGTTTATGTTTTGGATAGTTATTGTAATCAAAAGATTATGAACTTCTTTAGTGTGTCTCACACTTTGTGAGACGGTTATTCATATGAGTTTGTAACAATCGGTTGTTCCACTTTTATGAATGATTTCTATTTGTGTTCATATCTTGTTTGATTATATGTGAATTATCATTGTTGATTGAAACTAATTGATAATGCATGAACATTTGTAAAATATTGAAATTCCTTAAATTACCCAACTTAAATGATATTCATTAATGAATGAAACCATTGTATAAATTCAAAAGTTATGTTGATAATATGTGAAAGTCATTTGATTTCTTATCACATATAAACCATGCCTAAGTTCGGAAAAATAACTTGAACACCGTGTATTACTTGAATACAAAGTGTTTAATGAATTGTTAAAAGTAAATACATATTCAATGTATTATGATTTAACGAAATGGTAATTATCATTATGATTGTTTAATTGTGTAAAGAAGTTTACCAAAGGAAACATGAATATGAAACTATTTGATTTGATCAAAGTGTTTGATCAACAAAGGGTATAAATATAAAAGAGAATCTAATTACTATGATTTGCTCAATAGTAATGAAATTCGACTTTATAAAGAATGGCATAAAAGTAAATTGTGGAATGCAAAGCGTTTTGAAATGTCAAAATGCAAAGCATCACAATGCGATATTAGATATCAAAGTGGGTTAACAGAAGGCACCAAATAAATCGTTGTAGTGTAGATGTAGAGACCATTAGTTAGAAATAGTTAGCACTCAATTAGAATATATAGTGAACCATTTGAATTCGTGAAAGTTTTGGGGTTATTCGATATAACCAAAACAATAGCAAATAAGTCCTTGTAGAGTATTCATTAGAAACTTTGAATACGAAATCCATAGCTGAAACCAAAAGGGAAGCATAACTAGTATTGCTTGAATTTTGGTGCATTCTTGAGAAAACTCAATTTTAGTGATATTTCTCGATTATGGAGCAAATGGAAGATAGTGAAAAACACGATGAGGATTCATATCCCTGCATCAGAGTGTTGAGAAGCGCAACGGACAACGTTCCTGGACGATTCTCTTCACAAAGGAAAGAATCAATGATAATGATCATTGTGTTTTCCCCACTAGCATTTTCACTACATGAAGTAGGATTCAAAATGTAACCCATATCTTGTATGGAGACATTTGTGAATCATTTCTCATGATTATTGGAATATTACATACCTACGAACTACTAAGGAAGTAATGGTAAACTAGAATTATGAGAAATCCTGGAAGCGAAATTCACTTGAGATTAGAAAGCAATTGGTTGTTGAATCTCACAAGTAAAAGGGGTTACTTGAATTATCCCAATCGACTGCGAAGCCGTAGTGGAAAAGGGGGTGAATGACAAAAGCAGAATTTGTCAAGTATTGGACGAATTCAAATGAATTTGATTCATGTGTGCTTTATGTCTAGAGGATTTAAAACTAGTAATAGTACTAGTATCTCATAGTAAATCTCCAAGTTTGATATTTGATCAAAGGATTTTGAAGTTATTCAAAATAGTGAGTGGATGTGCAATTTGCATGAAATTGAGTGGGAGCTATGAAAGTCTTCCTAAAACAATATGTGAATGACATTTTTTTTGAGTGGGAGCTTATATAGTGATTCTTAAGTGTGTTAAGAATAAAAGCGCAAATACTTATAAATAATGATTTATAAGGTGTAGAAGTTGATAATAAGTGTATTATGATATTATGTAGTATTCCTTAAGGGATTTTGAAAAGGGTTTCAGAATAGAAGTTAATTAAGGAACTGGTCCTTAATAACTTAAGTTAGGAATAGCATTAAGTTTAACATCAATGTTTAAAAGATAGAAAAGGATGATCATCATCCACTATGTTGAGACATAGGTTCTATCTTAGAAAACCATGATGATAACTTAACATAATATGTGATCCAATAAGTAACGTTTAAAAGTGATTAAGTTTGAATCATAGAACGTTGAGCTAAGTTTGTCCGCAGTGTCTAATAGAGAACTGCAGACATGTTTTCCAAATCCATAAAGGATGACATATCTGAAAACATAAAGGGTTATGTTATAAGGGAATATGTTGGAATGTCCCGTAAATACCGATTGAAGCCAAGTAGGAAGCGAGGTAAATAAAAACATTGAAAGTTGCGCAGAGTGCACTCGAGTTTCGGTGAATACATTTATAATAATAGATAAGGGTACCATCTAAAGTGTTGTATAATGTTATGGTGGGGCTAGTTCGCTTTTAACGTAGAATGATGTGTCCCAGGGCACGGTGCCCATGAGAAAGCCCTCGAGGTTGATCTAAAGTCACTGTAGACTCCTGGAATCAGGCCTCGTTTTGCTGCCATAGCGACGATGCATACACATAGATGTTATCATGTGATGATAAAGTATTAATGTCAATGAAGGTGACATTAGTAAGTTGCAAAGGATTTGGGACTGTAAAGTACAGACCCAAGACTCAACCTCTTCCATGAGCAAGCATGTTCAGGGTACCGGATATATGGTGCCAATGATTAAGAACAAATGCAGCTAGTGTATTTGTACTCTAGTGCAAGTGGGAGACTGTTGGAAATATGCCCTAGAGACAAATAGTTATACGGACTATTGTCATATTTCATATAGTTTATGATTAAGTTTTATATCATGATATAACTGTATTGAGTGGAAACATCAATACACGTGTGATATACAAACAACCAGGGGTTCTAGTGAAACTCTAGTCACTGGTTCATTGGTCAACAGATGATCAAGTTTCCTGATCATGTGGCAGTTATGCCAGTTGGAAATGGAGTCAACTCATTCGGAGAATGAGATGATGAACCAATACCCAACCTAAACATCATGGCCCGATCATGTCACGAAGTTCAAGTTATGATGATTAGAAATGGATCCTCGTAGACTATTCCTTAGACCGTGAGGCTATATCAATCACTGTCTCCCAAGAGTGCTTAGATAGCATCAAGCGCCACTTGGTAATACAGTGGTTATAAAGGTGTGTTCAGGTACTCGGAGGAAACCGAAGAGGCAATGTATGTCAAGAGCGGGATTTGTCTGTCCATGTGACGGAAACATACTCAAGGGCCCACTCGAAGAAGTTATATCCAATAGCTGTGCAACATGTGATTTGATCATAGGGATATCACTTGTCAGAACGAGTCAAGTAGCATTGTTCGGTAACGAGATTGAACACAACATGGTGATGTCATTGATCAGATCTCAGGCAATGCAAGTATCGAGAGACAAAGGTAATAAGACACGATTGTCCCGGTTCAAACGACGAAAGATCTTCGTGGAACACACAGGGGTCACATGGCCATCCAGGTCCCTCTGTCGATCATTGGTGCGGGAGTGTCCCGACCATGTCTGGAGTGTTCCCGAACCGTGGGGTATCACGCTTAAGGGCTTGATGATGCTTAGAGAGTGTTTATAGGATTGGAAGAATCACCAAAGAATAGTAGAGAGAAAACCGGAAGGGTTTCGGTAAGTTCAGAGGATGTCCGGAGTGGAGGTGGAAGGTGTTCCATAGCCACGGAGACTGAATAATATGTCAATGAATGTTAAATATTGATTTAATCATTTATTCATAATTATTTGATAAAATAGAAAATCAATTAAATGGTCAAAGGGCTTAATGGGCCAATTCCCGGAGGGGAAAGGGCCCAAGAGGGGACCACACCCCTAGGAGAGGCCTAGGGGGTGGCTGGCGGCCCTAGTGGGCCTGCCCCACTTGGGGCCCATGGGTGGGGGCTGGCCAGCGCGCCTCCCCACCTCTCCTCCTCCTTTAGTCCCACCCCGGGACTTTGAGGGATGGTGTACCCCCTCATCCCCCTATATATGGTGGGGGTATTAGGCCAAATAAATACACCAAATAATCAATAAAGGTCTCCTCACTTTTGGGAGGACCTCCAATTGATATTTTCTCTCTCTCCCTCTCTCTCTCTCGTGACCGTGGTCCCAAGTTTGGACTGCGCAAACGAGAGACATCTTCACCGCAGAGCGCCATCGCGCTGCGGGATTCAGATCCAGGAGCTCTACTTCCGCAACTGCTGCTGGATTGGGGAAGCGGGAGTCATCGTCAGGCTCCAGACATGTGTAACTCCCCACGAGGTGTCGCACTTGAGGCACTCAAGTCGTTGGAGCCAAGGGAGCGCGAGGACTTCATCACAACCTTGAGGTCTACTTCGGCTCGTCTACATCAACCACGCTCTCCTAAGCATTGACAACGCTTTTCAGTCTTCAAGGGTAAGTTCGCGAAAAGCCGCTCCTGTTATTGTATTACTAATAGATAGGTCCTAGCAGCATTAGGGGTTCAGGGGCGTAGGGTAAAAATTTATTGTTTTCATACGCGGAACCCCTACACATTGGTCAATAGATGATCAAGGTTTCCTGATCATGTGGCATTTATGCCAGTTGGAAATGGAGTCAACTCATTCTAAGAATGAGATGATGAACCAAAACCAACCTAAACATCGTGACCTGATCATGTCAGGAAGTTCAAGTTACGATGATTAGAATAGACCTCGTAGATTATTCCTTAGACCGTGAGGCTATATCAATCACTGTCTCCCGAGAATGCTTAGATAGCATCAAACGTCACTTGGTAATACAGTGATCATAAAGGTGTGTTCAGGTATTCAGAGGAACAATAGTGGCAATATATGTCAAGAGTGAGATCTGTCCATCCGCATGACGGAAAGATACTCGAGGGCCCACTCGGAGAAGTTATATCCAGTAGCTGCGTAGCGTGCGATTTAACCACAGGGATATCACTTGTCAAAACGAGTCAAGTAGCATTGTTCAGTAACGAGATTGAACACGACATGGTGATGTCATTGATCAGATCTTGAGAAATGCAAGTATCGAGAGACAAAAGGAATAAGACACGACTGTCCCGGTTCAAACGACAAAAGATCTTCGTGGAATGCATAGGGGTCACATGGCCATCCAGGTCCCTTTGTCGATCATTGGTTCGGGAGTGTCCCAACCATCTCTAGAGTGTTCTCGAACCGTGGG